>OZ002741.1:172354071-173604071 GCA_963924295.1 Dioctria rufipes
ATCCACAGTGGGTGTTGATATTGGAACTTGGATATGCGACAAACGAAAAAGAATTGGAAATTATTTTGGGCCTGTTGTTTTTCGCACTTGGGATTTTGGAGGGCAAAAAGAGTACAGCATTGGTTGGTTATAATAATTTTAAATGTAATCCTGATTTGTTTATTTAGATATTATGCAACACATCAATACTTTCTTTCGAAGCGAAGTTTGTATTTAGTGTTATGGCGAATTACTGATGGTCAAAAGGGTTTAGCTGAAATTTTGCAGTGGCTGGGTAATATACAGGTATGTAGTATACAGTACAACGACGAACCCCTTAGTTATTTATTTAATAATTATTATTTAAGGCTCGAGCTCCAAATTCACCTGTAATAATTGTTGGAACGCATTTTGACGCTATTGTGGAATCATTTTCCGGTCGAAAAGCAGAAGATTTGCAACAAATAATACGAGAAAAATTTATTGCAGTTCCAGATGCCGAAAAAATTGGTCTTCCCCGTGTTATTGATTCTATCGAGATAAGTTGCAAGTAAAAGAAAAAACCTCATATTAGTAAAAATATTTAAATAAATAAATAACAAATCATTACAGGACTCTTCACAATATAAAATTACTTTCAAATATTATCTATGATACTGCCTTTATGTTGCGATCTCCAGGCTCTAAGGAGCCTCTTTTATTGCAGAAAGTGCCAGCGAGCTATATAGCTCTAGAAGATATAACAAATGTTATTTCGAGTAACTTGAAAGCAAACGCTCTAGATCCAGTTTTGGATGCCGAAAACTACAGACGTATGGTGACCGAAGAAATGCGTTTACACAATTACAAAAGTTTTCGGTGAATATTTACAATAGAGTTAGTCAATAGTAAATGGATTGATTTGGAAGTTATTTCTAGTGATTGGGCAGAACTAAATCAAGCTACGATGTTTTTACATGACAATGGTGTTATACTTCATTACGATGATGCAACATTACGTGATTATTACTTTCTTGATCCACAGTGGCTTTGCGATATGCTTGCACATGTTGTCACAGTGAGAGAAATAAATCCTTTTGCAAGTACAGGCATTATGAAATTAGAGGATCTGCAATTGCTGTTTAAAAGTACAATCTCTAATTCAAATAACAATAGAAGGTATATTCAATAGCATTGCATTCCATTCTTATACCAGTAGTTTTCAAATATAATGATTTTTTTAGTTATATCGTCAATTTACTTAATAAGTTTGAAGTAGCTTTGACTTGGGATTCCAGAACTTTATTAATTCCGTCATTATTGCCGAATAATGAAGAAGGTAGAGGATCTGGAGCGACTATTGTGAAGGTTTTATTATTTTTGATATATTGTAAGTAAGCTAATGTTTTCCATTTGAAGATATCGCAAAGAATTAAGCCGCGAGTAAGTGCTGTTAAAGAAAGCGGTGCTATTATAATTTATGAAAAATCTGCGAGACCTTTGGATATATCTCTTAAGCGAATTTTGTTGATGACGTACTTCCCATCAGGATTTTGGTCAAGGCTGGTAACGCGAATACTAGCAGACGAACAAATAACAGAGGCAGTTAGAAATTCTTACATATTCAAAATTGAGGTATGTGCATACTAATCACATATTTGAAAGGGCTGGATATTTTTTTCAAATTCATAGATTTTAAAAGCATTTAGAGGAGAAAAATTTTATACTTGTGTTGTTTCCCTGGGGTTAACAACTTCGGCGCCAACGTAGTTGTCATTTTATGTCAAAAATCTTTAAGAGGTGATACTGCATATATGAATTGCATTACATTGCTCACGTACGCGTCGTCGTCGGCGTGGTTGTCAACCCATCTCTAATGCTAATTTTAACGCTGGCGTTCCATTGCTTCCAATATGCAAGATCTAAATCTATTATGAAAAAACATGGAAAAATGAAATAATATTTGATTTTCTGAAAATAAATGATTTTATATTCAAGAAAAGGAAAAATAGTTATAAAAATGTGGACTTGAATAAAAAAATAATAATTTTATTTATTATTATTAAACAATTTTATTGCAAACCGGCAGAGTTCTACTAGAAAATGACTCAAGACTCAAATTTAAGTGAAATTCAATGTATGGCGCTACCGCCCTGTGCAAATGTTCAATGTACGAACGATCACGCCGTTGTCCAGCCATATGCGTTGTCGTTCTCATAATAATTTCTAGATTTTGTTATTTCAGTTGACTTTGGTGTTTGTCTTTTAAATGATAACAGCTGGCTTTTAATATAGAAAAAAAATTAGAAAAGGCGTCGGTGTTGTAATTAATAATGCGTTTGGTAATGATTCTACGAGCTGGGTTCGAGCCATGTTATCGCTAACCAGTGGTTGAGATATTCTTCTAACTACTCACAATAAAGCCATTTCGGGTGCTATTTTATTTGGTGGTAGAGCGTCCACGTAAAATATGGTAGATCGTATGATTTGTCAAGAAATATATGGATTTCTCCATCTGCCCACTGACATGTAAACTGGATGCGTTGTCGAAATCCAGAGGGCGGCTTGCTTTGGTATAACCGGAGATCTGTGCACCACGCCCATGGAGGTCATGTTTAATCTACTGTCACTGGATCTGCATTGCGGAGTGTAGCTGCAGTTAGTGGCATTCGACAAAAAGAGGGGCTTGTAGACGTAGTGAGATTTTGGTCATTCTAGTACGCTCCAGAAAATACACTCTATTGACGGCAGGGTAGAAACAGACTACCAAATACCTGTTTTAATTTTTGGTGGGGGATTTCAATACAATGATGGCCACCAGGAGTGATTAGGATGGAACTGAGGTGGTGGGATCATGTAATGTTTCTACTTTCACAGACGAGTGTGGGCACAGAAGCAAGAGTATACTCCCCGACTGGCAGTAGCAGTGCGTTTCAGGCAGAACTAGCAGTCATTTACCGAGCGACACTGATTGTATCTGTGCAATTTTCTAATTGTCACTTTTCATTTGCATTTTGCTTTGATTTGTCAATGTCTATCGCTGAATATCTGCTTACATAAATTTTATATTTCTAGCACTATCAGTTGGCGCTGTTATCAGGGTAATTGCAATTACCCACCAATTTTTGGGGATATAGAATATCCCGAAATAACTCGCTCGTTTTTCGGGGTATTTTTCAGAATACTCAAAGTAATTGGCGACACACGGAGTAAAAGTAGGCTAATTTAGATACCCAGTTAAATTTACCCCATATGTATTACAGGTATTAGTAAAGCTAGTAGTTAGTTAGTAGTTCTCTAGATGAAAATAAATTATATTACCTGTCATTTCTGGATTTATCTTAGATGTTTTTACTGCATTAATTATTTCAACTTTAAATGATATCTAAATTTATGTTTTCCTCGACTTCTATGCTGTAGGGAGTTTTCTGGTTGGGCAGTTTCAGCAAAGGTTAGTGATAAGATAAATGTAGAGCTCTGCAGCTGTCTTTTCTGGACCCATTATTGTTCTGCCTGTAAATAATATTGATTTATCATGGTAAGTAACGTAAAAATACTTATATCCGCCGTTCGGTCTTATCTGAGATGGTGTTGGGAGACGAATTTCGATCTAAGGAAAATAATTATTTACGTTTGAATCCAGGTTAATGAATATTCATAGTAATTCGTCAGTATCGAATGGATAATCTACCCTTCTAGCATTACTTCAGATAATATTACTTTGCTTTTAGTTAACACTAATTGCAGCTTGGATGTTAATGTTGAATTCAGTTTGCTGACAAAAACTTAATATGACATTTTATATAATATTTAATGACTCTACAATTCGTCATAGCATAATAAGATTCGGATATTATCTTCCTATCATCTGCCTATTTTAAATCTTTTTTCGATACATATCTGTTCCATAGTCTAATTTTTCTTCAATTTACACCAGAACTCTCGTCTCGGTTTCGGTGATCTCGGATCGTCTAGTAAACACTTAAAGCTGCTTTTTATGTTTCCAACGCACCGCTTGTGAGTACTCCCTCGTTATTCCTATTCGTAACCTTTGGAATAACCTTCCTGAGACTATCCAATGCACAGGTTTAGACAATCCATTTGATCCATTTCACTTCATCTGATATTAATATAAAACACATACAAATTAATCCTTCCCTCTTCTTATCTTCATAGTTTATTTGTTGATTGAATTTATTTACTGGCACTAATTATATGTTTTTTTTTGTGTGTGATTTATTTAAAAAGTTGAGTGTCTTGGACTTGAAAAATAATCTAACAAATAAATCTATTACACAAATTTTTCAAGTATCGGACACGAACAGCTGTTTGGAAGCGGACTATGCTTCATCATCACTGAGCCCAAAAACTGAGAATCCAAGTGCATTGGACTGGTAATGTGCATTAAATTGGTATTATTAAATATCTCGAAGAGAGATGAGTCAATGTTTCTGTTGTCAGCGCTATTAAGATGTTTTTGATTTTGCAAAACTAAAATCTTTATGTGAACGCTTTAACAATTTTAGGTATGTTTAGGTAGTATTTATTAAGAACTTGTTCTCCAAAAATAGATTTCTTGGGCTTGGCTATTCAAACACTTTCATGTGTTCCTTGAATCTATCTTGAATTGGTCTTCTAGACTGTCCCTAATTATTCATGCCGCAATCGCTACACACGACATTTTGCAAATTCCAGATTAACCCTGATGATCACCTAAACATAACAGTGAATGCATTAAAATTGTTAAACCATACGACAGACGAAGCTCAACTTGATGCTTATGACAGTTTTTACATTTACAAAATCAAAAACATCGCTATTAACGCTGGCAACGGGAATATTGACTCATCTCTCTTCGAGATATTTAATAATTTTTAACAACTGCTTATGGGCATGCAATCTACCAGTTTAATGCACTCTATCAGTTTAACGCACTCTATTAGTTCAATGCACTTGAATTTTCAGTTCTATGACTCACACTGATGATGAGGTACAGACGTCTTCGAAACAGCTGTTCGTGTCCGATACGTGAAAAATTTGTGTAATTTATTTATTAGCTTATTTGTCCCAGTTCGGTTCAATTGTGTAAAGCCAAACTAATGGTGTTTTAAATTTCTGTTGATAAATTGATTATCTCTATCTTGCTTAGTCTTAGCTTCATTTTATCCGTTTTTATTAGTTTACTTTAAAAACTGTGTCTCTATTTTTATATTATTTTATGTATGTGTATTGAATTTAATCTAATCTAATCTTTACCGAACCTTAGGGAAAGCCCGTGAGCTTCCTATTTGGCTCATCAAAAACAGTTTCGGATACCTGTAAATGTTCAAGTTCGCCCATCGCAGCTGATTCTTTGCACGAGTATCCGCTTTGATTAGAGATCCTATTACTATGGTGACAGCGCCAATAAAAGGCTTCGGTCCAAGAAAGAGAGAGCTAGAGACAAATCTAGCTAGCGAGTTCGCCCTCTCATTCCCCATAATTCCCGTGTACCCAGGCTCCTAGCCTTAGAACTCTTTCCTTCATTTAACGAAAATAAAGTTTATAATGGTGTTTAGTCAAAAAGTACATATCTCCAAAAATGGTGCTTTGGAGGTATTTATATAAAAGTGTTTCGAAAAAGTTCTGTGTCGTTTCGTACTAACTACATAACTGTATCTTTCTTCAAAATGATTTAAATGATGGGTCTGAAATGCATAACATTAAAAATACTGAATATTATTTCGCTTAAAAGCGTTCACCTCCGTAAATAGCGCAAAATAAAATTTTTGGAGATATGTCCGTTTGACTAAACACCATACATATTTATCCGATTAATTTTTGTCATTAGTCTTGTCAAAACTTTACCTTTATTAGGACATTTTTGTAGGAATCCTTATTTCAGCCCGTACATTTCTACATCTGAAAATTGCTCCTGTAAGTTTTGCTGTATAATTTCTTAATGTATTTGGCGAAAAATCTGTAAAATTTGGATTAATTTAAAATACATAAAAAAATTGCAAAATTCAGCTATTACCATCTAACTGAATTTAGTAGTACATATTATGAAGCTGTATTATGCATCGCCTGGCATTGATGTGGTTTCGAATTAATCCGCTCATGTTAGCTAGCTAACTATACAGAAAAACATTTTTTATCACTTTTCATTATTTTTTTTTTTTTTTTTCAAATTTCAAATTTTCTTTTAGAAGAACATCGATGATTTCGATTTAAAGGCGAAACTTGATCATGACACTCAGTGGAATTTGTGGCAAACAGGACTTTCATTATATTTTGGAAATGTTTTAGTTTTTAAAATATGGGAAGTTCCGTTTTCCACTTCTTCGATTTTTCGAAATCCTACAAACAAATTTAAATTGAAGATTGATGGTCTATGGAATGACATTAACTTGGCAACATCAAGTATTCTTGAGATAACATTTCCATTGTTTGAAATAGAAATCAAATCAAAAGACAATAACGACGAAGTAGTCACCTGGGGAGTTGCTAAACCAAATTTATCAGTAATATGTAAACTTCTGGCTCTTATTGTCGATCACATTGATTTGCTGCTGGAAGACTGGTATCCTTCACTTGGCACACGTTTTGTTCATACTTCTGAAGGCAGATTTCTAATTACTCGTCTTGTGCTATGTCCTAAATGCTTACAAAAATTATTGGAATCAACAAGTGATTTATTTGATACTGGAAAGAGTTTATTAAAGCACGGAATACAAAATCGGAGATTGCAAAATGAAAGGGATGATGAAGCGAGTGGAGTGAGTGTATTTTCTGCCTATCTATATGCTAAAAAAGAAAGGAAATCAGAGGTAATTTCAGTAAATTTGTTTTTAAAGAGTATTATTTTTATATTCCTTTCAAGGATTCTTTAAATTTATCCGATGCAGATTCTGGTGTTGGACCGGATTCTGCAGGATCGTCTCGTAATACGTCTGTTGATGGGCATCCACTTTATAGTTTATCAGATAATTCCAATATATGTTACACTTGGATGATTGAAGAGTGCATTTTGTCAGTATATAATCAAGTTAAGATCACTTGTCCTTTGCATTTAGAAATGGATATGCTTAAAATAGCTCCGGATGTGGTAAAAAGGAAATTTATTAAAAAGTTTTAACATTTACACAATATATATTTTTTTTTTTAGGTTTTTGCAGACATACATGAAAAATACACCATCAACCCAGAGAGTATAGTTAAGGGCTCCTTGCTGGGTAGAGGTGCATTTGGTTTTGTTTTTAGAGCGACGTGTAAAATGAAAGCAGCCCGTTTATTTAAATCTGTAGCAATGAAAATGCTTCAACCTGTTCCTCCAGGGCCGCGTGCAAAGGAAGTCAGTATATATTTATGTTTTCTTAAAACAGATTTATATAATACATTTTAATTTTTATTTAAATATATTTATTTTGTAGAGTGCATTGCTGGCATACAAGATAGCTTTAGGTAAATGGGATCGGGATCCTTTACAACACGCATGTAAGGCATATTGTACAGCGAGACAAGAACTTGCAGTTTTACTTACTCTAAAGCATCCAAATATCGTTCCTCTGGTTGGTGTATGCATCAAACCACTTGCCTTAGTATTAGAACTAGCACCGATGGTGAGTTCTAGTAAATCAAGTATTTTAATAAAAATATCAAATTTAGCATTCAGGCCATTACTAATTAATTTTATATTTGAAGGGAGGATTGGATGCTTTACTACGTCAGTATAAAAGAGGTGGGGCACATATTGGACCACATACATTCCAAATAATGGCCCTCCAAGCCGCTAGGGCCATTGAGTATCTTCATCGCAGAAGAATCATTTACAGGGACTTAAAATCCGAAAATGTGCTAGTTTGGGAATTTCCTTTACCGCATACGTGAGTAAAATTCAAATGTTATTTATTGTAAGTTTTATATAAAAGTATTAAATAAGAATTTCGTGATATAATACATACGTATCTAGGTCCCAATAGGGTCAACAGTAGAATCAGAAACAGTCAGAATCATTGCTGGATAGTAAATATTATTACACGCACTCTAGTATCAAAGTGATTTGTTACAAGAAAATAAACCGGTAGTAAACTTGTTTTATCCCGACAAATATTCCATCTCAGCAGGTTTCGCATGTGGTAATCACACCACTGTTTAGTCATGGCTCAATTTACTATCTCATTTTTCTGTCAGTCCACCACACCATGAACAATTAAGGCTGTCTGCCATTAAGAAAATGATGATTGGGCAAGCCTCAATCAGTACCTTCATGATATTGATTGGTCGATTTGTTTTGCTAAAAAAAGCTAATATGTATTCACTGTCCTTGGGATAAGCTTCTGCGTAAACTATTCCACTTCTCTTATTCAGCAGAAAACATTCCAACTGCTTAAAAACTAGCTCTTGTTCAGACTATTTTCAAAAGAGATAGTTAACAATCCCTCAAATTATCGATCAGTTGCAATTACTTCGATTCCGTCCAAGGCTTTTAAATCCATTTAGAAATTAAAATCATCTTAACAACAATCGTCATTATAGCTACTTACTAACTTCTCATATGGAATGTTGGAGCTGTACTCTTGACATTTTTGGTGGGCCCAAAATCTTTGCCTTATATATTTCAAATGTATTTGATAAATTGTTGTATCGTATCTCCTCTTCTATTATGCGTTGAGTTTTTTATCTGCTCGCCTAATATTGGTTGTACGTTATATTCGATTTTCGCACTATTGGCGACGGTGTCACCTAAAGCTCAATTCTCTCTCCGTCTTCCTTTTAATTTTCATCAATGAGTCGCTTTCCGTTAATTTCAATCCCATAATAATAAATAACTAATAAGGAAACGGTATATCGGGTGAAAACCACTGAAAGCCACTCTGCGAAATGTATTATTGTGCTGTGTTTGTATTCGTTTCGTCATGGCAGTAATGAAATCGTGACGTCTTGAAGGTGGACATTTTTATACCCTAGATGAAAAAGGGTATACTAAGTTTGTCATTCCGTTTGTAACACCTAGAAATAATTATGTTAGAGCATAAAATTAAAAGTTATTTTGATTTTTGCATGTCCGTCCGTCTGTCCGAGCGTCCGTGCGCACGATGACTCAAGAACGCGTTCACTTAGAGGGCTGAAATTTTGTACACACGCTTGTTATAAAAAAAGTAAATTTAAGTTCGAAAATGGGACGAATCAGGCAACTCCTTCGTAGGGTTGCCATACAAAACTGTCTTTTTGCACTATATATTTGGGCACAGCCTGAGTTGACGTAGAGAACTGAAATTCGGTAAATGGTGTTTTTGTAGGATTAGTAAATAAAGTTTTAAAAATGGACTAAACCGGGTAATCCCTCCTTGGTGTTGCCATATAAATATGCTGGTTTCTTGCATATACTGTGAAAACCATCAGTCTAGACGTTTTTATTGTACCGAAAAGCTCAGAATATGAAATCCTATAAAATTTGGTATAATCATTTTTACTGTCCGACGAGCCGTTCCCAGACAACATAATTTCAATTATATAATATCTATCAAAATCGTTAAATTTCACTGAATTCCCGGAAGTCTGAAATAATTACTTTCGGAAACGTTAAAATCTCACTCGTTTAGTGGGGTCCGACTGTCATTGAATTGTTTACACACGTACACTACAATCGCAAGATACCCCGCTTCCTTATTAGTTTTTTATTTAATGGACGGTATCCTTGTTGTCGGTTATCTCTTTGATACTCAAAATTACATGAGCAGATCTTTGAATAGTAACCTTAACGAGATCCATCCTCGCTTGGGGCAGAGCGAATTTAATGCACGTGACATCTAAAACTGTCTCATATGCTGAAAAAAAATCATCATTTTACAACTGCTGTTTCTTCTAATGGAGCATTGATATCCGTTATATCAATACTTAGAATTTTTACCTTTATCGCTACCTGCATGGCTAGTGTTCTGTTAAATTATTCAGTCTTATCCTTGTAGATTAAACCTGCCATGCAATACTCGCGCTGCAAGCGGCGCTCATTTCTTATCCTTCAAAATACTTTCGGACTTATAGTCAAATTATGAGATGCCTTTTTATTCCGAACTATGCGAATTTAGAAGGTAGAAGCTAACAATATGCAAAGGTTTAAGAGCGTGATCATCATCTTCGCCATTCTGCTGAAGAATGAAAAGTATTCTGCGTAGGGAAATGTAAATACCTTCTCATTTTGCAATAGTAATTCTGAGACCCCATTTCGTATCAAAATAGTCAAGTTTTACTACAGTCATAGTCATATAGTCAAGTTTTACTACATCTACAAGGTGGTGGAGTTTGAATAACATATTTTAGTGGCTAATATTTATAAGCTAGCAATTGAAAAGAATTTATATGACGACGTCTAAACGAAACGTCGAGGATACAAAATCGCAAAAGTGAGTTCTATTTTGGCTACGTCTGCGATAAGATATGTACTTATGTAAGCAAGTCCGTCTCTAGCCACGTGGGAGTCCAGGGCATTTTAGAATATGGGCCCTCTAACAAATTCTTTCAACTACTTTGGGTTATCAACAAGAATATGATGTAAAATACAAACGCAAGCACAACACGGGAAATACACCGAATACAAGTTCGAATGCGAGTATAAACTACTTTAAGTCCCGAAAAGAAAGTTAACGTAAACTGGCTCTAAGGGAAATCCCCATCCGAATGTGGTATTTTGCATAAAGGGAATGTGTGAATTTTCAAAGAGCATGTAAAATTTCAAGTAAATAAGTGAATAAAACTAAAATAGATGTATAGAAGAAAATTATTTTATTTCTGTTTATAGTTTTTTAGTTTATTGAAGTCCCAATTTACGGCCAATTTGTTTTCTGACCGTATATATATGCACACATCCAAATGAATATTTTCTTTCAAAATGCTTTTTTTTCGCTTTTCTCGTTTAGAGCAACCAAGTTGCTTTTTACGCTATCGTCAAATTCACAAAGTCACTTCAAAACGCATTTGAAGTTACTATAGCGTGTTGCTCTAACAGACTCAGTATAAAAATTTTCCCGGATTACCAAACAGAGTTTGGCTACTGAAGGTAGACCATAAAAAATGCGGGAAATTCAATACTGCGGCTGCAAACACTGATGTTTTTTTTATATGGTACTTTGTATGAACATTTTTTGCCATGCATAGAATTTCGAATAATTCCCATGGTCTACTTTCAGTCCTAAACTAACTTGTATTAGGCTGCAAAATTGATTATCAGTTGGTATACTATCGGGGCCCTAGGCACAAACCAAGCGGGTCCGTGCGTAAAGATGGTACGGTATGTAAGATCATTATATTGTCGACAATCTTGCGTATTCAGAGATTAAGATTTTTGGACTAAGCCGTTTGCAATTAAGCAGTGAAACCGATTTGAAATATTGTGATACGACAGATAATTTCTAAAAATGGCGGGCACTTAGATAATCTTTACTCTGAACAGAGAGAAACTTTGGTTAAAAATGTTTCAAGTTAAGAGCCCCAGTAATAGGAATGTTGAGGCAGCAATCTTCTCATATTTTGTATTAACTATTTTCGTTGGTATTAAACACGTTTAAAAAATTATGGCACGTATGTCTTATTATCTCATGCTGCAAAAACGCAATTTGGATCCTTATATGATCCTGAGTTCGTCCAAGGAAGGTACATATTTTAATATTTTATTTAAGAAACCTAACCTCAAACAGCAAGAGCCAGTTAGAATTTTAAATATATCTTTAATCGAACTGAAGTATCTAAAAATGACAATTTTCGAGTATAGGAGGGATTATTCCCCTCAAGGGTAGAGGGGGGCAAGTTTAATCAAAATCGTCATTTCCGGGTTACGAGCCTTACCTTGTTAGCGAAGTTTATAGATTAGATATCATCCAGCATGCTTTCATATGTTCACTCAAAATGAAATTGATGTTGTATCTATGTAAGTATGCCAACATTTTCTAATTATACATTATGTAACGAGTCGTAATTCTAATTATTATAAAGACTAGGCCATTTTGAGCTATATGTTCAAAAATGTAGTTCTTTTTAATTCACTAAAACGAGTTGTATTTAATTGATTTATTAAGTATGTAACATTTCAGGGATGATGGTCCAAGATGCAATGTGCACATAAAAATTGCCGATTATGGCATTAGTAGAATCACTGCTCCAAGTGGTTCAAAGGGATTTGGTGGTACAGAAGGTTTTATGGCACCAGAAATTATACGATATAATGGTGAAGAGGAGTATACAGAAAAGGTTTATATATAAATATAATATAAATAAATTTGTATAAACATATTTAATATTTTTATAGGTGGATTGTTTTTCATTCGGAATGTTTTTATATGAAAATATAACTCTAAGACAGCCATTCGAAGGGCAGGAGTCAATCAAAGAATGCATTTTGGAAGGAAGTCGTCCAGCGCTTACGCAAAGAGAAACACATTTTCCTACATACTGCTTGGATTTGATGGTTTTGTGTTGGGACGAATTGCCAAAAGTAAGGACAGCATACAAAATTTGTCGTGGTTAATATTCATTTTCTAGAAACGTCCATCAGCAAGCCAAATTGTCTCAATATTGAGTGCACCAGAGTTGATTCACCATTTAGACGTGGTCGCATTATCTCATAATCAGAATTCCGTTTGTGGCGTTTTCGTAAAAATTGATCAAAATGAAGGTATGTTACCTGTAAAATATTTATTTATATATGATTTGAATGTTGGCAAAGTTTGCGATCGAGAGAATGGTTTAGTCATTATACTCTATGTATATACTCCGTTACGGGTGCAATATTGGTTCAGGTAAGCTACATGGTCGATGATGTGCTATTTTCACTTCTAACTCTAGAAAATATAATTTTTTTGTTTTTTTTTTGTGCTGCGTAAAAATATTCAAAGGCAGGCGCATTGCTTGCACATACATATATTTTTAGCAAATACGTTTAGGATGCTCTACGTGAGCTGAACATAACGATATTGAATTGATTTGGTTGTGCATACTATTTTCACTGGCGTAAAAGATTGTTGAATTCTTTCGAATTTGACGGAAACGCAGCAATCAATATTTGCTCCTGAAGTTTTGGAGCTTGTAATGCTGTCTTTTTTGGGTGACAATCTACCTTTAACATTCTTCAATTCCTTTTTATTTCGCTACCATCACCATTAAAACTTTTTTCCATTTCAGAATATAGGTTTTTTTTTCAGCTATTTTTATAATCTTGTTAGATGATGTCTTAATGCTGTACAAATTGGCATTTTGAGCTAACCTGAATAACAATTTTATTTCTCCAATCCATATCAATTATGTATATGCACTTATTGAAAATTGTATACACTTTGTATGACAGAGGTAGGTCAATTCTAGCGGTTTTAGAGATACAAGGTAATAAATAGTATTTTTCCAGTATCATATTGAACACGTGGTAACTTGCAACCTTTGATACGTTGCTCAACAGAGAACCCTTCGCTTGCCATAGAGCCGCTATCGTATCCCTCCTCACTCCGGAGTTTTATTGCCTTAAATTAACCCTAAAAACTGTCATCCACACCAGTTTTTTATATCGTATTTAAAAAGATGAAAGCTTCCAGCTCATCACAATTATTTATTACTTTCTGTATCCGAAATACAAACTCTTTTTGAGTTTTTTTTTTACATTTCTTCTTAAGCATATTCAGCGTATAGAAGATCTTGAAAAGCTTATTCAATTATAGGAAAAACTTTTTATAAAGTTTTTAAAGCTTTATCCATCTCTTTTTTTACACATTAATTCATGATGTTTTTTTTTTTAATAAGTATAAATTTTAAAACTTCTTGCTTTGTTGCTCGAATCGTGTGAATGGTTACGGAGAAAATAAAAACATTTTTTTAAATCTCTGTATATTCAACTGGCGGAATCAGCATATTTCGCGGTCATTCGGGATTTTTCATTGCATTACATGAAGCTTTGCTTCTTGTTTAAGAATCGTTGTTCGTTACCATTGCTTCCGAAAAATTATTTAACTTAAAGGCATTTGTTCGCTTGCAACATAGTGTTTTATATTTACAATTAATAATGGAATCATCTGCGATATAGAAGTTTTTTGTAATAAACCGATTGGTTAGGAGAAAGGAGAAACTGTTTGATGTATATTTCATTTATGGAAACGAGTAACTGAAAAAAATACTTCACCTTCTATATTTTGACTTAAAGTCTGATGAGCAAACATTTTTTGAATACCCTTCACTCTTTCCATAAATAATACCAGCACTCTCTGCAACGTGTTAGATGCCACCTCGATTTTATTTTAATTACTGGTAGTTATCGGATTGCTATAAAATACATTCGACCTTATATTCCCAATATCCTAGATGGGTTCGAGAATATAAGATAAGTACCAAGAGATTTTTTTCTGAAAGAAAAATTATTGCAAATTTTAAAATATCTTTACGAGGGGGTTTAAGGAATTTATGCCTCCAAAATTTAATCTCTCGTAATACGGACTTATAGTCTGTGCATGTCTGATATATTTCGCTGATCTTCAGTTTCAGTTTGCTACATGGCGCGAGTCAGCACGTTAATGCGTGTGAAATGAATGCATCTGTTGTAAAAAGTGTTGCAGTGGAACAATCAGCACACATTAGTTAGTTTTTACCACATGAAAGTGGGGCACTATATTTTCCTGTTTATGGGGAAAATATCTGACTCATCTAAATTGCGTTCTTGTATTATTTCTTTAGATGGGGGCATTTTCCTCTTCTGGGAACTATAACTAGATTTACGCAGATTCACTTTGTCGCTTTGCATTCTCAAATAGCATATTATTTCCTCATCTAGTTAAAGAAAAACCAATTCTTTGTAAGGATATAAGCGGGTGTAGCTATATCCTCCCAAAATATTTTACGAAGTAGAAGATAACGCTGCTTTGTTAACTCTTACCCGCATTGGTGGCATTTTGCGATATCCTGTACTAACGCTTAAAGGGGCTGGGTGGTAATCGGTGTGGCATATTTGTCGGAAACTTATTATTCCTACAAAAATTTATTTACTACTTATTAACTTTTACCTGCAAAATGGAAGTTTCCTTTGAATAGTGTAAAGCTTTATGTGCTTGAATACAGCGATGAGTAGTTCCGAAATCCTTGAGATGCATAATACAATTGAATTACTGCTTAGGAAATATAGCGGAAGAAAGAATCTTTGGGCGTTGATTATTCCTACCATAATCATAGTCACATTGGAGCCTCTTTCAGTTAATGAAAGCTGAGATATTAATCGGGAAAATATTGCATACCGCATGGAGTTTATAAAATACACGTGTTCTACTAATACCTTTGGCGCATACATAACAGTTGATATGCCAGTCTAGTCTAAGTTATATTTATCTTTTCCTCAAAATTTGTATTTTCGACAAACATATCCCAAATTTCCTTACAACTTTTTGATGGCTTGTTTTGTGAAGTCAGTAAATTTATGCTCTACGGCTTTCGCAGACTCACTGTAGCACTTATTTCTGTAAATCGTCTTAAATAATCGATTCGCACAGAATTGTTTTGCACTCACGAAGCTGGAGTCCGTGGTTCTATTCTCTGGACATGTCATAAATCATGTCGAATTCCAGCCGGAAGCATTTCACGAAGTAACAAGCCGGTTCTACTTCTTGCTAAGATGTTAAAGTTGATTAGAAAGGAAAAGACATGTACCAGGGTACTGTTAGTTTCTGGCTTAAGGGTGAAAATCAAAATTTTATGAAGAAATCTCGATAGTAACTATACCGTGTCCTTCGATCAGCAGCACAAGGCGATCTCATATTGTTTTGGTATCTGAGTTCGTTGTAGTGTAGACAGCAGGCAGTGTTCAGGGTTTCATTATTATCCTGATAAGATCGTCTTGATTGAAACACACAGTATACTCAAAATTTCTTCATCAAATTTTGATTTTTGTCTTTAAGCCAGCAACTGACAGAACCTCGGTACATGTCTTTTAATTTCTCTACTCATATGCAGTAGGTTGAAAATTGCCTGTAGACTCGTATAGTACGGGTCTCGAGAGAGTAAAAACTCTTTCCCGCTTTAAAATTGATTAGAAAAGTATTTTGACTGGTATCTGTGTTTGCTCTGGTCGTCATCTTCACAATAGAAGAGGTGTTAGTTTTACTTTTCTTCTGCGGATTGATTCGAGTTATTATTTTAGTTCTCTTAATTCCATACTCTTTGGCTGCCTAGAAACATGACACTGGTTTATTCAGAATGTCAATAACCTTTCTTAATTGTTTCTCGTCTAGACTAGGTATGTTTGCAATTTTTTGTACTTTCGTAGCAAACATATATCAAGGTCAAGGTAAATTATAGGTTCGCTATCCTGAATAATACCAAAACTTCCCCAATTTTTCTCGTTCTTATATATTCTGGGAATTTTTTTTAGTCCAGTCTCAGTAACTAGTGCTGGTAACAAAATATTTTGTATATAATGTACTAAGGCTGATATATATTGTAATAAACTTAAAAACTCAGTTAAGACACATTTAAATCTAGCAGGTGCTTAAGAAGAGCCAGTACTCAGCAAAAGTTTCAATTTAGATACCAGCGAGCCTGTAGGCAATAAAATTTAATATACGTAGGTTTGTGTCTTAAAAGTGAGAAAATTCATATAAAATTAGCCTAGACCTAGACCACAGACCACATTAGAGACATCTAGCGTAAAAGAGAAAAACCCAACATGCGACAAAATCAGGGACCAAAAATAACTGGTATTTTGAAAATTTTAAACAATTAAAACTGGGATAAATCATGATCGTGGAATTTTGTGGAATATACCAAAAGATGTCTCGTTAAACCCGTTTCGATTCCTATAAAGTTTTTGAAAACTTACTTTTTATAAAAAAAAAGTAAAAAAAAACTAAGCTGGAAAGGCTTTTTATTTTTTCTGGCAAGCTGACTTTTTATTTTTCGAGCTCGAAGTAACAGGTTTTGAAGCCGGAAGTATAAAAAGCCAATTTGGCTTCTTATTTTAAGGGACCGAATCAGTTATGAATTTTTACGAAAAAAGCTTAATTTACTTGTTATTCCTGACCGGTAATAGTTTTGAAGCTAGAATAGCAAGCGCAACGGCTTGATACTTTTTTTTCGGTAAAAATATAAAAAGCGAGCCCGACTTTTTATTTTTTTTAGCCAAGCTGGATTTTTATTTTTGCCAGATAATATAAAAAGCCTTTCCAGCTTAGTTTCTTTAGCTTCAAATTATTATCGGTCAGGAATAACAAGTAAAGTTGGCTTTTTTCGTAAAAAGTCATAACTGATTCGGTCCCTGGACAAAACTATACAATTTAAGACAAAAAATGAATAATTGCAGTTCAAAGAAATTCAAAATTTTTAATGAGAATTAACTCTCCTAATTTTTTTTCACATATTTATTAAATATACCATTTTACTTTGTATTCCAACAACTTTCAATGAAATATTACAATTTCTCGTTAGTGAAATATCGGGAGAAAAAACACTGTTAGAGGCAAATGATTAAAACAAAAATGCAACTAAAAATGAAAAAACTCGACGTTATTCACTAGATCTAGGCTTTATCTTTTTAAAATAGTCACAATCTAAAGAAATGAGAATACATACTAACAGGAAACTTATATTTTTACCATTTTTTAGAAGTTCCCGAGCTAATATCTCCATTCCAATACATGTTTTTTTTTATTTTCTCGACGTTATTCACTAGACCTCTCCGTTATCATTGACTTAAGGTATAAATCATTATTCTACTACAAATAGTTTGTCAGAAATTCGCATTGAAAAATGTATGAAACTTGCAAATCTTGGTACTGACTCCTCGGCTTAAGAACATAATATATTCGAAGTTGCTATTGGGAGTAATGGAGATAGTTGTGCTTAGTTGCTTAGTTGTGTGTGATAGTACCCACTTTCCATATCGAAACCCAAAGGATTTAGAGCCCGAGATTTCCACTAAATATAGAGCTACTAATTAGAGATTTTCATTCTCTAATGATTTTATTGTGAAGTAATTCTTCCTCTCAAAGCTTACATCTAAATGGTTTGTACCGAAGCAAGTAATAGGGATGCACCAGACTTGGGACTGATAAAATATCAACTACTTGACCTTGCGGTTCACATTGATGCGGCGCTGGATGATGATGTAGATAACGTAGTGAAATTTGACTTCTCAAAAATTGTAAGAGACGGTAGGAATATAGTAGATAAGGCAGTAAGCAGTAACAAAGGCTTAATTAGAATTTTAAAAAGAAAAATCAATGATAACAATTTAATTCTAACAAAGGCGGATAAGGGGGCTTCGGTTAAGATTTTAGGTAAGACTGATTATTTAGAAAAAATGTTTCACTGTTTAGAGACCATGCAGGTTAGGGAAGTAAAACTAGATCCAACAAATAAATACCAAAAAGATGTGGTTTGTACCTTAAATAGCTGTAGTTTATTGTAGGATAACAGATTAAAATATCAATTAAAAAATTGTAACCCTTCGATCCCAAGTTTGCATGGCTTACCTAAAATTCATAAAGATACCTGTAAGGCCAGTATCTGCCTCTTTTAACTCTCCTTCCCAGAGACTATGCAAGTGGTTGAGTAATACAATACCTAACGTAATTCTGTAAAAAATTCTATTGAATTAATTAACAAAATTAAAGATTTGGAGATCCCACAAAATGCTAAATTGGTGTCATTTGATGTGTCCAGTCTGTTTCCGTCTGTACCAGTCCATAGGTGTCGTGAGTTGTTAATAAATAGAATTCAAAAGAAAATCCACAACATAGTATTAGTTAACGAATATATTGACCTTATTGATTTAAGTTTTAATCAAAATTATTTTCATTTTAATGGGAAAAATTACATTCAAGAAGATGGTTTGGCTATGGGGTCGGCCTCCTCACCTTTTTATGCTGAATTTTTTATGGACCATTTGGAGAAAACATTGTTTTCTTTTAATTCTTCTATTTTGGCACACGTACATACCTGGTATAGGTATGTAGACGATGTTTTATGTATATGGACGGGCACTGAGCGACAACTAAAATTTTTCTTGAATAATATATTGAATAAACTTGACGATAATATAAAATTCTCTTTAGAGTTAGGTAATAAAATAATTAATTTTTTAGACTTGACAATTGCTATCTCTGACAACTCATTAATTTTTAAAATCTTTAGAAAAGATACATTTTGTGATGCTGTAATTCCTGCAGACTCTGCACATCCATGGTCCACTAAGTTGTCAGCCTTTCACTCTATGATACATAGGTTGATATCTATCCCATTATCACCAGATAATTTTAAAGATGAAATAAAAACTATTAAACTGATCGCGAAGAATAATGGATTCTCTAGTAGCTTAATAGAAAATTACTAAGGAACAAGCTAAAAATTAAAAACCTTTCTTTGATTTTTCCTGTTGTTCAAGAAAACAAAAATTGTGACATGAAACACAAGAAAATTCCTTTTATCAAAGATGTATCACATAAATTAATTAAACCCTTAAAACAGAATAACGTATTGCCTGCTTTTTCCAACAAGTTAACCTTAAGGAAATTATTGGGTAACAATAAGTTAAGGCCTGGGGTTGATGACTTGGAAAAAAGTGGAGTTTACAAAATATCTTGTAATGATTGCGACGCCATTTATTTCGGAAAAACAAGACGGAAACTAAAAGTTAGGTTGAAGGAACACATTAGCTCCAAAGCTTCTAATGTACATCAGCATCTAATGTGCAATAAGCACAAAATTGAAGATAATGTTAAACTCCTGCATAGTCTACCGGCCGGGAGATTGTTAGATAAATACGAAATTAAAGAAATCCGTGCGGAAAAAGAAAAAGGCAGTTTCATGTTAAACGAACAGACTGATTTCAAAAATTCAAGCCCTCTCTTAAGTCCGCTTTTGTTGGAATAACATAGTTCTCTAATTTCAATATTTGCTTGTATGTAATTTTCATTTTGGTATGTATTGGTAATGATGAGTGGTTCGATGGCTTCAAAAGCTGTATATATTAATTAGTCCTCTGATGATGATCTTTGAGATCGAAACGCGTTAGGCATAAATTTAAATAAAATTTTTATATATTTTCTGTGAAACATAACAAGTGTTTGAATTTTTCCTTAATTAATAGGGATTCGACTCGTTGTGGTTTTACGGTATTCTTCTCACTCAATTCCGCCGAAATAATTTTTTTCCATGTTGAGTAAGGTCTTGACCGTCTTGATTACTTCGTGTTTTCCTTCTTTACTCACCTTGAAGAATATGGGGCCCTTTCATTTCACTTCGCTCTGAGCCTTTCTTTTCTCGATTCCACTTTTATGTCTACCGACTAATTGCTTGAGCGTGTCTTCTACAGCGCTCGTGAATTACAGAACACAGAATACCATGTCGTTTGCGTACAATACTATATTTAATATTACAGAAGAAACAGCTGGATTTGAATTGTGGTTGCCATGCTTTGGCCCTCGAATAGATATATTGGATGCATCGTCTTATGGAAATTGGATGCAATATCGCAGTATAAAATGTGATAATAAGCTACATTTAAACAAAGCAGAAGACACACAAAAAAGAAAATCATCGAAAGCCAATATGATAAGTTGTGCAGTTGTGGACGATGCCGTATGGATAGGAGATTCAATTGGAAATTTACACGTTTACAGGTTTATAAAAAAAATGATTCAGTTCTATAATAAACTAATGAGATGTATTACTTTGCCTTATAGAGTATCAGACTACTCACATGTTTTTTCCTATATGCTTGATCCTTCAATTCAGAGCCCAATAGTAAGCCTTATATACTTAAAAAATATCCAAAGAGTTTCAGTTGGTCTCCACAATGGAAGAGTATTTCTTGTAGATTCTACTAATATTCCCACTATTTGTGCTTTTGCTGAAGGGACTTTTGTATTGACAGAGTTAAGTTCTGGAGAAGTACTTCATAGTGCCTGCGCTGTATGGATTAGTGGGTATGTATGGTAGCGTGCATTATATTTGCAAAAAGAAAACGAATTAAAAATATAAAGGACCACATTCTGAAAATGTAAATTATAGCAAAAATATTCCGATTTATATATATTTGACATTCTATACGAATATTTACTTTTTAAATATTCATACACCGCCTGTATTTAATTGAATCCGAGACGGTAAGTGTCCCTTAACGTAATAATTTTAAAACCAACATCAAATTATAATTTAGTGATGTTGGCACTAATCGTAGATTTTTTCGGTACTTGCAGCTGTTTAATTGCAACATACTTCGAATCTGGTCCCAAATATTGTATAAAGCCAAATGTATTATAATTAGGAATTGAGTATTTTGCAATTAATTTTTCAATTTCTAATATGTAGAGAATATGAACTGTGGTGCGGCGAGACAACTGGCATAATAAATATTTTCCCAATAAGGGACTCAGTTGTATCCGGTCACTCGGTTCTGCACCACGGAGAGGAACAAACCCATTTGAAGGACGTCAAAGTTGCTAAATTGCATTCAACTTCTGATTTTGTATTCTCCTGCCTTAATCCCGGATACACAGTTTATCAGTGGAATTTATCTTCAAAGCAAGTTGAAAACAAACTTGATTGTTCGAAGCTTCTTCCGTGCTCTGAAAGTCTTAAAAGCATTTCTATCGAGGAACACTTCTCTTCAGTCAAATGCCAGGTAAATATACATATTTCTTCAATTACTTTGAAATATAGGAATCAAATAACAGATATCAGCAATGCTTGTACATGGATCAGAGATTTACATAGGCAACACTTGGGGTTGTTTGATAATAGCAGATGCAAATACGTTGAGACCAATAACAGTATTTCGTCCGTACGAAAATGAAGTAATATATTATTGTTTGTTTTATTCATTACTAATTAATTTTCCATGAAACTAGATAAAGACGATTATAGCAGTACCAAATGAAAACATTCATTTAATCGCAACAATCGGCCGACGTTATCGGTCGTTAATAGCTCGTTACGTTGACATCACGATTATTAATGAGCTTTCTAATTTAGTATCACTACCAGAATCTAACAGCGCAGGTAAAAAGCTTCCTCCAGGTCCAGAAAGTAATATACACTGCTTACTTTGGAGAGCTCGGAATTGGACTTAAACCCATGTTTTAATGGATAAGACAAATGTTATTGTTAATAACTGATTTTAAATAAAGCGTCTTAATATACCCTTTAGTTCAATAAGACGGGAAATTGCAAATTTTATATATGTACACCTCATCCGAGAGAGTACAAATATGAACAATAGCTACAAAAAACTAACTTGCAAAAGGTTGAATGAAAATAAGGAGACTCGGTACAAAATCTTAGATTATATATTAAATCAGAATAGGCTAGGTTGTGTAGAATTCGTATACGTATGATAAGCATTTATACCTATTGACCAGGGGGAAATGACAACAGGGCTTCGTCTTATTTTGTGTCAGTTCGACATTTCGAAACTTTGTGATTAAAAGTGGTTTATACTTTATAATAGTGAAAAATTATAGTGGTAAGCCTTCTTTGCGTGCCCCAACCACCCAAGGGACTCTGAAAATATCTTGCCCTCAGATTCAGATGGGTGGTTGGGGCACGCAAAGAAAGCCTACCATCTGCGCCTTCGATGATGGATATGGGTAAGTGACGTAAGGGTCCGTTCAGGACCGAATGTGGGCCGGCTTTTAGTTAATAGGCACGACATTTTTTTTTTTGATTATGGCAGACGGCAGCGGCAGGTTTTTCGTGGAACCTCCCCACACTCTCCGCCAATAGCTGAGGCGAGCTAGCGTGCCGCCCTGCAGTCAACGCTGTCCGTCGAGTGATCTGTCAGCTTATGCTGGCAGTCTGGACTTCACGTCCAAGCCAATCACTCTTCATAGTACCATAACAAATTAAATAAAAGAAATATCTTAATTGTAAAAGTCTGTGTTTGCAAGAAAAGAAATGGCAGACAATAGAAAATGTAATACCAAGAAAACAAACATTCCGAAAAGAACCCATGGTTTTTATATTGCGCATGTCAATAGTTGGCATGACTTATAGCGACAATTTCTTGCCTATGATCGAAAAATAAATTTTCTTAAAACGGTAGAAGACGTGCAGAATGACTATTTCTCCGCCGACTGGTATTCAACTCAAGAATCAATTTTCTACAAGTTCAGGGTGAACTGGTAGATAATATAACTCGCCTTCAACGGCTGATCCAACAAAAACAATTGGACATCACAAATGAATGTTTAGCAGCATTGAATAATTTGCATAATACGCTTAATTGGGATTCCCTTACAATACATTTATTGACTTAAAAGTTCCCTACTGAAACTCATAAGGGATGGGAAGAATCGATAAGCGATTGTCTTGAATTTTAAGAAATTCTTGATCAACAGATAGAAAAACCAGAAAACCCTAAGGTAAAGGCACAAATCATTTTGCCAGTTGTGTCACAATAACCATCCTCTACGTTCGTGACCAAAATTTATAAAATTAGACGCTAAAAGAAAAGGGAACTTAAAATAGTAAAATCAAAGGGCTGTTGCTTAACCCTTTTAGTGCCGAGCGAAAAAGAGGTGCCTATGCGAGAATAACCGGCCGAATTTCACGGTTTTACTAGGGTTTGGGAAAATGCTCATAAAAACCAAACCAGAAACAATATTTACATGATTCAAAAAGCAGTATATTAAGGACGAAATAGAGAACAAAACAATGACACTAGTTTTTCTGGGAGGGCCGTAGAGCATTGGGGTTTTTTCGATGGATTGAGGGTTTAGAGTGCAAAAAGATAGGCGAACAATTTTGCAGGGAGGGGGCTTAGGGGGTGGGGGGTGGTACCACCCCCAATAGGGGGTTTTCCAAACACGTCATATTTGCTATCAAATTAAAGAGGGAGGAGAGGGTAATCGAGTGGTGTACTTTGTTTTTGATCGTTTTAACGTCATAACTGAATTTTTACCGCCTAAAAACGGATTTTTTGCACTTGGGTCATATACACCCCAGTTCCTATATTTTCCATATATTTCTTTGTTTCTTTGTTTCACATCCATTAGTACGCTGTTGCGAACATTTTTCTCATGGGAAGTAAATTTCCACAACTTACCGGTTCTTCGCAATGATGAGTTGAAAATATGTCCATTTTTGTACCAAAAAACGGCCATTTTTTCACCTTAAAAAGGACTGATGCACTTCTTTTACAGTTATCTCCAAAACCACTTATTGGATTCCGGAGTTAATTACATATCTAATTAGGGGACAAAATGTGGATGCGATTTCATCCTACATACAAGATTTTACGTGCATATTTAAAATTTTTGTAGCATCTCTTCTGTACTGGTAAAGCGCTACAAGGTGCGGGCCGATATATCGGCTCTGGCACTTCTCGCCAGTGCAGCAAGAGCCGATATATCGGCCTCCGGCACTAAAAGGGTTAAACTGTCTAGGCACATATCATTCCATTCATAAATGTCTGAGCGCAATCAGAATAGAGCCATCAACCTCGAATGTATTCATAATTTTTTATCAGATAATCAGCAAGTACTATTGGCCACTGCCGTTGTTTACATTCAATTCCGAGCAGAGGGCGTATTCTTGAATAACGAAGAGTGAATCAGCTAGTATATTCTACGGTTGAAAAAGGGAAAAGAAAAAATGTATACGCGCAATGACACAAATATCAGTGTAATTTGTCAAAGATAAAATATACCATACTATGGGAATTAGCACTATTGAATGAATTTGACTGTTGGGAATAATTGCTGACTCCTTTTATATTTCTCGTTCAGAATGAATTTTTTCAATACATGTCGTTCTTTTTCTCGGACCGAACGATTTAGTTTCAATCTGTCATCGCTTTTTTCGGACTCCGAATCGTTCTGAATGCACCTGAGTTTTTCCTGGATTCAAGCAGAACGATTTTAATTAATGTGTTGTTTACAATTTGGACGAGGTGGTTATTAGTTCATTTTAATTGGCCTTTATTGGAAAATGGCTTTATTTTTCAAAAACAACAATTTTTACGAATTTATACTTGCTTTTATCAAATGGAAGAAATGTCAAACACTTGAAATGGTTCTGTTTCGTTTTTTTTTTCTATGAGCACAAAATTAAATTATGACATCGTTCTGCCGATTCATACAGATTCATTCAGAACAAGAAAAGGAACACAGCAATATTAACAGCACAAGAAAGATAAAGCATACCTCTTTGTATAATTTCTTTAATCATTTCGAAAATAAAAGAAACAGAAACTTGGCTGAAGAGGGACACGATCACTTGGGCTTTTACGTTCTGATGGCTATATTCTAACAACTGAGCCTCTGGAGCTAACAAAAGACATCATCTTTTTGTTTTCTTTCTGGCTAAATCTATATAAAAACGAAATAATATCCAAATTATATTTTAAAGCAATATCATACAAATTTAATAAGACAAGAAAAACTTTTTAATTTAAGTTGACAGTATTTGTTTCGTAAATGACACATTTAGTCTTACCACACTCGTTATGTTGAAAAACCTTTTTCACCACTTGGACTTTATAACGAAGAGCTTCAAGAATACGTACTCGCGTCCGCTTCGTTATTTACCGAATTCGTAAAAACCATTCGTTATTATGAATAGGGCCCTTGCAAAGAAAATATGCGACGTTACGGAGATATCATAAGATAATATCGTCGTTTCCTTTCTTGAATAGTTCGGGATTAGCTAAAGAGCTCCTTATGAGAGTGGTGAGATGGAGTAGCTAGAATGAAGATGATTGTCAGTAGCTAAACAGCTCAATTCCTCTAAATGAAAACTCGCAGTACTCCTCAGTATAATGCTGGATGACATTCTGTATTTTAATTAATTTTCTTAGTTTATTTATACACCTAAAAATAAGTTTACGAATACTCTAATTGTAACAATTATTTGGTAGTATTCTTATGCCCTAGACACACAGCACTCTTAATGAAGAAATAACTAACGACTCATTAGTGTATAATGATTCATTATAAACTGCAGACACACAGCCATTTCTTTAATTAAGCTGTTCTGTCAAACTGGCTTTCATAAACATTAAAAAAGCAATGTGGATCGAATTAACGCGATAAACTTTGTTTTTATTAATTTTAATTTTTATTTATTTTTATTTTATTTCATTTAACGATTGAGAAATGAAAAAAACATTTTATTAAAAAATATTTTGACATAATTACTTTGTGTTTTGCATTTCTTCTTCTTATTTTTCAAATCTAGCACATTTTTCCTCATTATAGCTATAATGAAGGAGGAAAACATTTCATTAGTGTACTTCATTATGATCTGATTTTCGAGCTATAATGACGTATACTAAAGGGTTTTCCAATAAGAGGTGTTATTTTAATTAGCCCGCTATTTCGGTAGATGTCACTTTTGGAGCTGTCATTTTTTGACATTTGACAAGTAGAAACTACGCCATTATTAAAAATGGAACGATACACGATTCAACAACGCATTGAAATTATTAAAATTCACTATAAAAATGGTGAAAATGTGGCAGAGACGGTTCGTAAAACTCGAACATTTTTGGGTCGTCGTGAAGCACCTTGTCGGACCGCAATACAGAAATTGGTAGAAAAATTCGAGCTGTCGGGACAAGTTAGTGATGTGAAGATTAAAACCCGTGAACGTCGCTCAAGAACAGCCGAGAATATTGCTGCTGTAGCCGAAAGTGTTGAAGAAAACCCAGGTTTGTCCATTCCTCGTCGTTCTTTGGAATTAGGCATTCCACAAACGTCATTACACCGTATTTTGCATAAAGATTTGGGTCTTAAGGCTTATAAAGTTCAGTTAACACAAGAACTCAAGCCGGCCGATCATCAACAACGTCGAGTCTTTGCTGATTGGGTCCTTGAAATGCATGAAAATGATCCGGAATTCCATCGAAAACTCATCTTGAGTGATGAGGCCCATTTCCACCTCGATGGCTTCGTCAACAAGCAAAATTGTTGCATCTGGGGCTCGGAAAACCCAAGAGTTATTGTTGAAAATCCTCTCTATCCTCAACGTGTGACTGTTTGGTGCGGTTTATGGTTCCGCGGGGTCATTGGACCATACTTTTTCGAAAATGAGGCTGGAGCAACAGTTACGGTGAATGGATTGCGCTATCGACAGACGATTAATGATTTTTTATGGCCGCAATTGGATGGTATTGATCTGGACAACGTTTACTTTCAACAAGACGGCGCTACGTGCCATACAAGCAACGAAACCATTGATCTTTTACGGGAAAAGTTTCCGGACCGTGTTATCTCTCGAAGAGGTGATCACAATTGGCCACCGAGATCTTGTGACTTAACACCTTGCGATTTCTTCCTTTGGGGCCACATGAAAGAGAAGGTCTACGCCAACAGCCCAGCGTCGATTCAAGACCTCAAAGATGGAATTCGTGAGGCTATCGAGGTCATAGGGCAGCCACTTTGCGATTTGGTTATGGAAAATTTCATGAAATGGATATGGTCCTGTAGGCGTTATCGTGGTGTCATTTGGCTGATGTTATTTTCCATTATTAACATCATACCTTCCTCTTTATAATGAAATAAAGATCCGATCATTTATCTCAAAAAATGGCATTTTTCTTTGAATATCAAAATAACACCTCTTATTGGAAAACCCTTTATGTGACACACGGCATTTTAATGAATAGTTAGTACAAATGATTCATTAGGTCGTGCTGCGTGCCTAGGGTATATAACTCCTATGTGTAATGTCCTGCTCTTGTAAAAGCAGGATCGTGTACAAAAATTATACACGTTTCACCCATTCCTGTTTTCTATATAATCGAAGATCTAGACTAGCTATAGTACGAATTAGTAGCTCGGTATTACGTGCGGCATGCGGCCCATCTGGCAGGTGAGAGGGGTTGCGTTAACCTGTGCCCATTCCGTTCCACAGGTAAACAACGCAGTTTTTAAAATGATCTTAGTTCGATTTTCTTTTGTTGTTAATTTTTATAAACATCGAGCAATGTAAATTCATTATTCCCAGACAGTTTCTTTACTAGTACTATGCCAGACGCTTTTTTTCGATAAAAAAAAATAGAAAAAATGATTTTAGCTAGTTTAGTTATCGAACCACATGAAATCAATTTGCCAGGCAAAAATTCGGTTGATTATCAATAGCCAGATCGATTAGAGTGTGATAGGGAATAAATTTGTAAGAGTACGGTCGACAAGAAAACGTCTGGCACCGTGCTAGCAACGAGGAAACTGTCTGGAAATAGTGAATTTATATTGCTTGCTGTGTATGAAAACAGACAAAAAAAAAACATCGAACTAAAATCATTTTTAAAACTACTTTTTTACCTGTGCAATGGAAAGGGCGCAGGTAAACGCAACCCCTCTCACCAGCCGTCAGAAGGGCTGTATCTGCATGACTATTGAGATACTGAAGGTAAGACATATCAAAAAACTAGCCGAACTAAAGTAATTTCTCGAAAACTTTGCTACCTCTTAGGCTATAATGACTGGGAAAGAATGTAACGTACCAATGCTGCAGTAAACGTAAGAGCTGTCACAAAAAAGTTGAATGCATTTGAAATGCATTAGTTTGCACACAGTGAATGCAGTTTCTGTAGTTGCCGTAAGACAGTTGACCTACTTCCAACTTTTACGCAAGTACCACAGAGAACATTTTTGACAGCTGAAGAAATTGTTTGTTTTGAATGAAATTTGTAATATAATAGTAATTACTGAGGTGGGGATATTTTAAATGTTACTCTATTATTCGTACAAGTTTTAACAAGATAAAAAAAATGACAAGCGCAATATTAACAAGTAAAAAAGCTAGAATTGGTCTAACAAGGAGAGGGTCCCTACTCGTCATCACCGATTTCGTCCAAATTCACAGTATAAGTAGAACTTGACTTGAAATGAAAGTGACGCAAGTGGGAGCTCCAGATGACCAAACGAAACCGAAATAATGCATAACGTAGGGGAGCCCGGGGTTTTGTAGGCCCCTTGGAAAAGTTCAAATTTGGGAATTTTCGAGGGAGTTGTCGCGGTTAAATTGCAACAGAATTTGAACAAAAGTGCCAAATTCATTCGGGTAAAATGACAACCACAGAGGAGGTATGTAGATTTTCGATTCTGCATTTCCGTGTGCTTTCAAAGATCGCTGGTAGATGGCGAAAAGTGGGTATGCAACATTTTTATAGATTTAATTTTTTTTTTAAATAGGTAAATGACATCCGATCTTCCTGAAATTTTGTACAGATAATCGCTTAGTAAAAGCGCATCTATAAAAAAACAAAAATATGGATTAATCGATAAGTTGTAGTAAAATATTTCGAAATGAATTTTTCAGACAGAATTTTGGCCGTCGAAAAGTAAATTTCTCAACTTAATCAGAATGGAGAGGAAAAATGTTCAAAAACATCAGAAAAAAAAATCACAAAAAAACTAGCAAAAGATATCTTGCAAATCGTATAATATTTACCCCACCTCCCTCAGAACACCCGAATTCAGGAAATGAGAAGCTTTTTCCCGTTGGTGTATATGAATGATCTTTTGACATTGAATTTATCATCCGATTTTCATGAGATTGTGTATGAATATTCTACACAGATGGTAGAATATAAAGTAAATACCCCCAACCCTGCTTTTTTTTTCATTATAATGCTGCTAATTAATGTAAGTTGGAAATAATTTAGCAACCTCGTAATCTTATTTTGGAAAATGCTCCTAAACTAATTGGGGTAATGACTTCTGGCTTTCTGCATATAAAGGAAAACAGGTTATAGATAATTGTAACGAGAAGAAACTGGATTAAATGTTGCGAATATACGCGCAAGATGGTAATTATCAAAGTTTTCCGAAAAGTTTTAATTTTACCCCCAGGTTCACATACATTATGCATTATTTCGGTTTCACTTGGTCATCTGGAGTTCCCACTTGCGCATCACATTCATTTCTAGTCAAGCCCAACATAAACTGTGAATTTGAACGACATCGCTGATGACGAGTAGGGAGTAGGGACCCTCTCCGACTAATTCTTATGATATCCTAGATGACGAATACGATACGAACGTATGTCATTTCGTATGGTCACCCATCTGTGCAAGCTTGATTTTTGATGTGGTTTTTCGCATATATTTTTATAACGGTTCGTTGGACAAAAAAAACGATTATAACCAATTTTATAGGGTCTGAAGAACTTTTCAGTACATTAAAATCATATAGGACTGATCGTTTTCACAGTATACATAAAAATTCTAAATTTTTATATGGCAACAACATGATGGGATTACGCGATTTGGTCTGTTTTTGAAATTATATTTACTATTTTTATGAAAACGCCATGTATCTACATAATTTCAGCTCCCTACGTTGATGCGTTCTCAGGTAGTGTCCAAATATGTAGTGAACAAGTAAAAAAGCTAGAATTGGTCTAAGACCAATTCTTAGGATACCCTAGATGAATGCCCGTATTAAATTTCGTATGGTCACCGATCTATTCAAGTATTGATTTTGAAGTTGTTTTTCGCATATATTTCTAGAACGGTTTGTCGCACAGACAAAATGATTATAACCAATTTTATAGGATTTCGTATTCTGCAGAAGTTTTTAGTACCATAAAAATGTCTTGGACTGATCGTTTTCAAAGTATACGTAAAAAACCGAAATTTTTATATGGCAACACCAAGAAGGAGTTGCCGATTTAGTCCATTTTTGAAATTTTATTTGCTAATATAGTAAAAACATCATGTGCGAAATTTCAGCTCTCTACGTCGACACGTTCTCAGGTAGTGTCCAAATATATAGCGGAAAACGAAATTTTTATATGGCAACCCCACGAAGGAGTTCCCCGATTTGGCTCATTTTCGAACTTAATTTTACTTTTTTTTTTAAAGTCTGTATACAAAATTTCAGCTCTCTAAGTATACGTGTTCTCGAGTTATCGTGCGCACGGACGGACGGACGGACGGGCGGACATGCAAAAATCGAAATAACTTTTAATATTATGAATGGGTGTCCAATCCATTTTTCTCTGCCATCATTATTTCGAGGTGTTACAAACGGAATGACAAACTTAGTATACCCCTATGATTTCATCTAGGGTATAAAAACGGAATTTTTGTATGGCAATCTTATGAAGGAGTTACCCGATTTGTCGCATTTTCGAACTTAATTTTACTTTTTTTTTTAAAGTACATGTGTGCAAATTTTCAGCTCTTTAAACACGCGTTCTCGAGTTATCGTGCGGACGGACGGACGGACGGACATGCAAAAATCAAAATAACTTTTGATATTATGCGTGGGTTAGTTAGTATATCCTATGATTTCAGCTGGGGTATAAAAATACGAAAATTGCATTGAATTGTCATTTAATGCAGTCACGGTAATTTCTTTCTGGGCAACACCCTTTTTTTCTGCTTTTTTTGACAGTTATCTACGGAGAACTGGGTAAACTTTGGGTTGCATTCTGTTAAAGAACGAAGTTTATTCCATTTGTAACGCATAGAAATAATGAGGGTTTTTGTTTTTGCAGCCGGTTCATAACCCCTGGGACATCCGGTGACATGTCAGAACAATGTCGAAAAGCTATTAACTCTGAAGTGCCAGGTTCGTGTTTTTGCGCAAAGGAAGTCTCACTCACACTTCATGGAATGACTCTATGTCTCACTCAAGCTAGAATCTTAAAGTTACGCTCTTAAGGCAAGCTTTGGGTACACTAGAATCAATTTTAGTAGGTGAAAAGAAATTTTTCGAAACTGGGTTTCTTGAAGAAAAAATTTTTTTTTCCCGTAATCTAAGAAATAATTTAGCAAGTGTGGTACCATTTTAGAATCCTTATTAAATGCGTCAACTTTTAAAGTTACTTGCCAGACTTGCGTAGTACATTTTTTTTTCAGTATTGTTGGTTCGGCAAAATATGACATTTTCTTGCAAGCTGGAGGCTTAGAACTTAAAGCAACAGGTTACATAAGCACTATTCGGGAATACATAAGAAAAATAAAATTGAAAAAAGTATAGATTTGTAGCAACAGGAGCTAAAAAACCATCACAAGGTGTACATTTTCTCGAAAACAAAAGAAATGCCTATAATTTGAAAAATACATGACTTAGATTTTTTTTATATTTTTCTGGTAACTGTTACGATTTGGTCTATCACCCGGTTCCGGCTTGACTTACGGGACACCCTGTATATGTATATATAAAAAAAAATATAGTGTGTGAAATTTCAGTTCTCAAAGTAAACGTGATCTCGAGTTATCGTGAGGACAGACAGGCAGACAGACGGTATTCTGGTATTCTGAATATCTCAATATCCGCTTAATTGAATATCTGAATAATTGTGTATCGAGAATTCTGGTACCCGAACAATCGAAAATATCCGAGAATCAAATATCCGGGGATGGAAAAACGGGTATTCGAATTCAGGTTGTCGAATTTGAGATTTGACTATCTGAACAAGTAATATACTCGGTTGTTGAGAGCGAGAGAGATGCAAAGATTAAATATGTAGAAGAAGCTGAAAATTCGGTATTTAGCACTACAGTTCTACATTGTTTCCTTCCGAACCCTATGAGAAAATCAGAGATATTCAAGTACTCAGGTTCTCCCAGTTCTGCTGATGCTTCCTATGAACATCCGATTTGATGAGAGAAAAACTCATATTAACCAAATCTTACTTTTATAATAATCCATAATTTTGTTATTTATTTATTTATTTATTTACACTTTTAAATAACAAGTAATTTTACGGGACATTAAATTTTTTTTTTTTAAATTTTAATGCGTCAACTTGGTACTTTCTTCATCTATATTTGCTTCTTTTACTGATTCCATCGTAATAGAAGAATTTCGTGAATACGAAGAGCCGGTTGTTTTCACAACTTTTGTATTCTTTGAGCAATCAGCGACAAATCTTAATTCTTCTAAAAGTTCTTGCTTTACAGAAACCTGAAAGTTGTGAATATCAACTGAAATTTAAAAGTGTTTCCGTTTATCAAAATTATACCTTCAAGAAATATGCTCTTCTGCATGTATAAAAAATCCACTTAATCACCCCAAATCCAGCTGCAAATGTACTGCCCAGTAATAAAACAAAGTAGACTCCTCCCAAATTTGGCATTCCCAAAGCTTCAGCTTTTTCGGTTTCTTTTTTCTTTTTCTAAAAAGTGTTAAAGAATAATTAAGAAAAACAAACACTGATGGCAATTCTTTTATAACTTTTAGCATTATGTTTAAGAATATATACTCACTGTACAGCCGTCAGTTACTTCCTGCCACCATTTTGCTTTCATTTTCGAAAGTACACCTGCTTCTTGTAGCTCAAGTAAGGCGAAATTAAGTTTATCTCGATACGGCCAGTCTAAAAAAGTTAATTTTTTGAAAATGGAGACAAACATTTTTTCAGCATGCGATTCGATATTAATTGATAGCGATAGTATATGTCTGATGGATATTGTATTACCTTTGCGCATAGCGATACCATAGCCCTTTTCATCTAGTAACTGCCCAATTTGAGTTAGATTACAATCCCTTTCTACATTGTATTCAATAGATGTTGATTCCATGAGAAATGCGTAATTTTCATTCAACACTTTTTTAACCCCATCCTCATTTGTTGATGTAAGAAGTTCTGGATGACTTTTCATAAACTCATTCATTTTTTGGTATTTTTTTGAACTCTGAAATAATTCAAAAGGTTTTTAATTGATATAATAATCTATGGTATTTTACATACTAGGAGAATACGATAAGTTCGCGGAATGGAGGCACTAGAGAGAGTGTGAACGTGTCAGTTTGCAAGAAGTTGTATTGTAGAACTCAATAGGCCATCCCACACGAGTATTCCTGATTCAGTATGCAAACAGGTTTTCTGGGGAAGAGGTGAGAAGAAGCAAAGAGATATCTCTCCAAAGCGTACAGATATCTCTTTGCTTCTTCTCACCTCTTCCCCAGAAAACCTGTTCGCATACTGCATCAGGAATACTCGTGTGGGATGGCCCATTATGAGTACAAACACCAGCTCAATCGCCATTATGAGTACAAACACCAGCTCAATCGGTTCAAAAACCTACGAGATTCGCCTAACATGCTAGAAAGTCAAGAAGAAAACGTAAGTATGGAAAAACTTGAGGAATGCGTCGTCGTAAAGTTTTTGGCAAAACAAGGCAAAATATTTCAAACCATTTTGAAAGCGATATCAGCGTTTGTGGGGGGGGGGGAGCTCTTGCTCTGGGAAAACCAAGAGAAGAAAGATAGAGAATCGATTGAAAACGACTTCCGTTCGGGATCGGGACGGCCTGTCGAAGCATCATCTGTAGAAAATGTGAAAAAATTAAAAAAAAAAAATTGTACTGAAGGATACCCGTATAAAGAAGAAGAAGCTTTCAAATATGTTTGGAACAGCGCCTATGACCATTTTAAAAATTCAATATTATGGAAAATTTCCATGACAAAAGTCAGCACAAGGTCCCAACAAACATTTTAAGACTTGTCTGATCTATTGAACGTCATTTTTCAATTGAAAATAGATTATGAATTGCTTGCTCATTTTGATGTTATTTAGACGTAAGTTTTCTATGAAACTAGAACATGTTCATCAAATTTTCGTTTACTATTGACTTATTATTGACCTCTTTCCAGCAACGTCCTTTAAAGTCAATATTAGATATTTTAAGACCATCAAGTTTAGTTTCCGTCAAATTTAGACTTCGTTTTGACTGGCACTTTATTAAGTCGACATTATGACGTCTTTCAGGAGTTCAAGTTGGTATAAGTTTAAATAATGTAATCGGAATTTGATCACAAAATGGCCGACCATGCATGTATTATACAGAAATATATGAAAGAACGTCATTTGATGATTCAAAATAGATCCTAGGTTTAACAGCGTTTTGCCGTGTTTAGACGTAATCCTAATTAACCATCTAGAGTCTAATAATAAAAGTTTTTACATTGTGTTTAACCTCCTTTTGATATCTTACTTTTGCCGTATTTTTGTCGTCATTGTTGCTATTGCATAGATACGTGCTGTCTATATTTCTCGTCATTTGATGACTGATATTAAACCCCTAGTTATAACAGCGCTTAGTCGTCTTTTTGTCATCATTTTGCGCTATTGCATAGTCATGTGTTGTCTATTTCTTGTCAATTTTTGACTGCATTTGAACGTGGCGCTGCTTGTTGTCATTTTCGTAGCTTCGTGGATGGACGGGCATTCAAAACTTGCAATAGTCTAATTCAAGCAGCAGTACGGGCAACAATTGTTTCTACTAACTTTATCGCGGGATCTCTTTAAATTGAAGACAGACTTGATGGACGGAATTAGGAAACAACAATTGGTAAGATAAAATAAAAATTTCAAAATTATGAAATATACCTTAATTCACATTTAAAGGTGAAAAACTGCAGCAAATCGGGGGCAAAGCAGTCAGATGCTCCGTTAGGAAATGTATGAAGAAGCTAGCAACTGACGAGGTACTAGAGGAATTCTCGTGGTTGGGACTCCAAAAGAAGTTGAAGTTCGCAGACTATGTAAACAATTTGGATGCGATTTATGAGTCCATTATAAGAAATAATTCAGAAGCTACTCAGACGGACATCAATGAGCACATTAAAACGTGGCTGAAACATTCCCATGAATGGATTCAAAATAAAATCGCTAAGCAATAAGCTTATTACTAATACAATATATTATAATATAGTAATACCTACAGAAATAAAATTTTCTCTAACACTTGAAAACATACGTATTTCCAAATTTATGCACCTATGTATCTATCGGAATCCTTTCGAAAATTCGTACATCAATATTATGCTATTTGCACCACTATTTTAGTGTACTTTGAAATACAGTGATAAAACTCACGAACATGATATGTTGCGAAAGGCATGGGGTAAATGGAATTTTCAGTTCGCGTTGAAAAAGCATTCCATTTATGTCAAGATCATATTTGTGGTTGGTACATCGAAAGACGAAAACGCTGAATGAAAAAACTCACTTTTCCAAACCCTGCACCAGCGAATATTTACAATCAAACTTATACTAAAAAGGCGGAAAAATTCTTATCGTTTAATTTTTCGCAAGAAATTGTTGATATCTTACATGTTTCTAGAGAGAATTTCATTTCAATTTTTTTGTGCACGAAAACATTGAAAAATGCTTTTCTCGATAAATAACGTAAAAAATTAATAATTTCTTCCAAATAATAAAAAAAAATAAGAATTTTCCTACCCTTTAGTTTAAGAGCAGTCAGTACCAATATTTGCAAGTTTCATATATATTTCAATGCGAATTTCTGGCAAACTATTTGTAGCAGGATATCTTAAATTAAAGGTAATAAAGAAGTCTAGTAAATATCGTCGGCAAAAATTAAAAAAGGGGTTTTGGAATGGAGATACTAGCACGAAAACTTGTAAAAAATGGTAAAAATTGAAGTCTTTTAAATCAAATTCCTGTGGGTAGGTATTCTCATTTCTTTAAATTGTGACTGTTTTAGGCCTTATAGATCTAGCAAATGACGTTTTAGTGGCGCTTTTGTAATTATTTGTCTCTAATAATATTTGTTTTTTTCCCCCGACATTTCACCGACAAGAAATTGTAATATTTATTTGAAAGTTGTTTAAATACAAGCAAAATAGCATATTTAACAATAATGGGCAAACAAAATTTAGGAGAGTTAATTCTCGTTAAAAATTTTCAATTCATGTGAACTGCAAATTTTCATTTTTCTATTTAAATTGTATGGTTTTGTCGGATGTCGGGTTTCTGTCTTTTGCGGTAGATGTCTCTAATGTGCTCTGTGGTCTAGGTCTAGGCTAATTTTATATGAATTTTCTCACTTTCAGGACACAAACCTACGTATAGTAAATTTTTTTACCTACAGGTTCGCTGGAATCTAAATTGAAACTTTTGCTGAGTACTGACTCCTCTTAAGTTCTATTGGAAATATTCGTCATTCCAGGGTGGAAAAGTGAGTTTTTTAAACTACGCGTCATTTTGTATTAATAATTGGTGGCTTATATTTCCGTCTGAAGACGTGTTTCAGGTATTATAATGACGTCTTCTGGGCAACCAAAACGTACTCATTCAGGTTTAATTTTGGAGGTTATTTTGGTGGGTAATATGACGACTTTATTTCCGTCTGAAGACGTGTTTCAGGTGGTACATTGTCGGTTTATTGTATGTACTATTGACCAGTCATTGTTTGTTGGGGTGGGTGCTGATAATGCTTACGACATTTTAAAAACAGTACCGCGTCGAATTTTCATGCGAGTTTTTCGACGTGAAGACAAGGTTGACAACTTGTGAGCTAATAACAAAATCTTTCCGCATAGGAATTTTTTTTAAATTAAATTCAGATTAAATGTATACGGACGGAAGAGATATTGATAGTAGTCAAGAGGAGTCTGTACAATCTGTCTTAAATATGTTGTTGGATTCGAGTCCAGCCTCCTTAGCCACATTTGAAAAGGATTTGTTTTATCCAGATCTACTTTCACTTAAAAAACAAAAAAAAAACCCGGACAAACTAAACTTCTCATGGCTATTTCCTCTGCTTGGAATGAAAACTATAACAAAAATGAAAAAATTAAGGCACATAAAAAGGTAGCAGTTGAGCTAGAAAAATTAATCGATTGAAGCGAAAGGCTGAAAATACTCTTCGAAAGTCTGACGCAAAACGTAAAGGTATGAAAAAGAAGAGAAATCAACGTAATAAAATTTTCTGCCCGATTGGTGAAGGTGAGGTATTTACAGATGATGAAGAGGATAGACTTAAGAATATTGGCTGTGACATGTGAAAAGAGGTTTCATTTAAAATATACGTATTTGACCAGCTTAACTTTTGCAGAGTTTTAAAATACCCGGGTAGCCATATAATATCAACACAAAACAATGTCGAAAATTTGTCACAAAAAAGAGGAAAACGAAACGTCTCACAATATTTTGACATTTATATTGTGCTGCACACCATTTTTTTATGGATAAAAATGTCACAAGAAACTGTGACCCAAGAGTAACAAAATTGTATGATGACTATTTGCAATCAACATTCAAAAGAAGATAAAATTGTAAATTTTCGGAAAAACATAAAATTTTTTCAAAAATTGGTGTATTTTTTACTACTTTAGTTTTAAATATCTATATAAGTTTGACAAAATGCCGACATTTAAATGTCACAAATATAAGTGAATCAAATGTCACAGCATTTATTAACATTACTGTGATAATCTTAAATATTGTTTATGTGATATATTATGTAACAATTGGCGTCAACCCTGCCCAAAGTTTTGAATCATAATTTTCACATAATTTTGTCGACAAATGACAAAAATTTGTCGTTGTTTTGTGGCTTGTATTACATATCTGGCTACCCGAGTACTGATTTTCTCTGCAATTTTTGTAAAGGACAAGAATAGTCATAGTTTATGTATAAGATTAAGATACGCTGCGTAGTCACCTGCGATTAATTCATAACGACTGAAATAAGTTTCCTGTTTTTAATTTATTTTAATTCTACCATGTGATATGAAAATCTGAAATTTATTTATGGATTGTTGTGTCCGTCCGTGTCCTTCCTCACGATAACTCGAGAACGGGTTTATCTATAGAGCTGAAATTTTGCATATGGCTTTTTAAAAAAAAAAGAGAAGTAAAATTAAGTTCGAAAATTGGACAAATCGGGTAACTCCTTTGTAGGGTTGCCATACAAAAATTTCGTTTTTCACTACATATTTGGACTCTACCTGAGAACGCGTCAACGTCGAAAGCTGAAAATTTGTACATGGTGTTTTCAGATAGTAAATATAATTTCAAAATGGACTAAGTCGGGTAACTACTTCTTGGTGTTGCCATATAAAAATTTAGTATTTTTACGTATTCTGTGAAAATTATAAGTCCTATATGATTTAATGTACTGCAAAGCTCTTCAGAATATGAAATCCTATAAAATTGATTACAATAATTTTTTCTGTCCGACGAACCGTTCTAGAAATATATAGAAATATATTTACCTGAAAGAAATTCAAAGTAGCACCGCCTCGTTTCGCTCCATACTTAACCCCACCTTTATTGCTTGCTAAATCATTCACATCATTAATGGGATTGCTGGCTGATTCTACTGTAAGAAAAGCTGCTAAATTGGCAGTGTAAGAAGATACCATAATTATGGTAAAAAATGACCATATGGAAGCCACTGTTCTTGTTGATGGAGCCCTTAAAAAAAAAATTACATATACGTATATGATTTACAATAAAATATTTATTGTATACTTACTTCGGTGCTATTTCCGAACCTTGTTGAAGCAAAGCACCTATTGTTACCCACAATGAGTTATTTAAACTGAATTGATTTTCTAACTCAGTCGGTTCTTCAATACATGGATATGGATTATCCCATTCAGTCGGAGATAATCTTCCAAGTATGAAGAAACTCAAAGATACACTAACGTAGGCTACACCCAAATAAAGCCAAACTTCTTGTGAAAATGGGTCCATGAATGAAAATAATTTAGGTGGTTCCTTTTGGGCTTTTCTGTATAAAATTGAAATTCCTATAAGTAGAAATAATAAAAAGTATTAATTTCCAGTTTTATATTGACGAAAGAATATATGAAAAAACTAAACACAAAAATTAGTTTTATGGCTGACATTCGAATTTTGTGGAAAACCATATAATGTATTAAAAAGTATGTTGCATTCATTTTTAGGATGTACATAATCTACCTCCGTCCATCAACTACCTTCAAGGCCTTGCGGACAAATGAAGTTATACTTTATACAGATAAATTCAGGCTCTCGAAGAAAGTTGTAAAAGTCAAAGGAGTCCGCCAAAATTTGAATCCAAAATCCTTTGCTTTATAGGCTTGATGGTGTAGCACTGAGCAATCGCGACTTCAGAGGGATGTTCATACAAAGATTATAGTAAAAACATCAAATTGAGCTAATTTTATTTCGTTAATATTCACAGTGCGGTTGTAGCAGTCGTTTATGATGGCGACTTAATTAAATTTATAATCTAATGTTTTGTATCCCTAGCATCTGAATTGTATGGAGCTCTGTGGTATGTGATACATTGTTGCATGATAAAATCCTATTCAGATTTTATTTTTTTCTTCTATTTTTTTATAATGTCATAAATACAAATGCAAGACTATGTGGATTACAGCTTAAACTGTTTAAGAAATCGGTAAAGATATTAAAATGGGAGTCATCCTAATCCTGATATCACTAGAAGCTTATTACAAAGTCCAGAAATAGTTCCAATAGTACACTCTAAAAACAACTATATCAATATCAAGTACAACTAATTCAAATTCAAACCCATGTGCAATTAGATCAAAATCAACCATTTAATATTCTATGAGAACGATTTCAATTTCAATCCTAATTAAAATAAAATCAATTAAAATTTTTCAGATTCAAAGATAGCATTAAAGCAGATTTATAACAAATAAATCTTCCTACTATTTGTACAACAATTTGGTACTCCCGTTATTGTATTAACCGGCTCTCAATTCATCCTTTCGGCTTTCATCCGCAAAAGAAGCCAAAGAGCAACGTGGTTATTCTAAAAGTGTCTCCATCGCATAACACGATACTTGTAAAACACGGTTTCGATATTACACGGTAAAAGACTTGAGATTAATACAACACGATTTATAAAAATTGAATATACCCATATTCCGCTGGTTTTTTTCAATTGCGTTCAATTAGGGGAATCCCAACTGGAAATTTAAACGAAGCTACTATTCGAACTATATTAAAAAATGAAAGAGAAATTAGAAAAAATGCTGCCGGTGGTTGTTCGCAAGGTGCGAAACGTGTATCCCGCAAACGAGATATAAATATCGTAAAAATGGAAAATGCTCTTATAACCTTTGTGGCACGACATGGGGTACATTTTGTACCACAAAAACACAATTTTTGTGATATTCATAAAACAATTCATAATTATGAAATGAAATTTCTTGAAAGCCTTTCTTGGAAAACTTCAAATATTTTAAGCAATTCACCTACTTATTTTTATGTAAAAATTTGCTTTTATAAGCAAAGAAAGCAGCTGGGATACACTTTGTACCCCATATCGTAATTAGCGTAACTATCTGCATACACATGCGAATACAACGTAGGACGAGTCTGATACCTGGAATCACTTTCAAACTTTCCTGAAATTTGTTGTTTCAGGTTACTCACTATAGCGTAGGCTTCATAACCTTTTATCAGGAGATATTTCTCATTTATTGGCTGAAATGAACGTGTCACTAGACATGGTAGCAAGCAAGGACAAGCAGGTAAAGAGACAGACGTATTCGTCTAAAACACGAATACCAATGTCCTAAATCGCTGTCACCGGTTCAAGACAAGCAATTAGTAATAAATCAGTCTGGCAATCAATGGATCTTACCGAGAAAGGTGCGCAGAAATTCCGTTTCAAGTATACCGCCGCAACAAAGTAATAAAATATAAGTTAGGGAAATGGTATGATACAGCCCTCAGGAAAAACACACCGGAGTAAATAATCTAGAACTCGGCTCGCTTTTTTGAGTATAAGGGAGCAGATTAAACTTCTAATTTTGGGCGAACAAGTGAGTAGAGTGTGTTTTTCTGTTCAATGCTATACGTTATGTCGAAAAGGCAAAATCCCAGTTTATCTTGTGAGTCCCAGAGGGACAATTGCTTACAGTGGTTAGATGAAAGCGATGATGAAAGTATTGAAGACTTATTGTTATCTGATAGCTCAGAAGAAGAAGACTTTTTGATAGCTGATGATGATGAAAGCGAAGACGAGGTGAGAATCCTTCATATGTGTATTTTACTTCTTTATAATAGTTTACAAAATATCCTTAGCTTGTTACAACTGATGAAGCCGAGAGCGGAGAAGAAGATGAATTATCAGAAGATCCACTATTTGTTTCAAAGAATGGAACAATATGGAAAGAAATACCTCCACGAATAATTCGCCGACAGACTGCAAATATAATAACCATCAAATCTGGGCTTACTACTTCTGAATCAGCAAATGTATCACAAATTGTTGAGTGTTTTAAAAAGTTTATAGATGATAAAATAGCGGACATTATTGTGAAATTTACCAATCAAAAAGCCCAAAAATGGCACGAAGAATTCAACAGAAACAATCCAATAAAGCAAAATACATGGATTCCAACAAATACAACTGAAATGTATGCTGTGTTTGGCCTTCAAGCAAATCGAGAACCAGTACAATTTGTATGGTGTAAAGATAAACTGTACTCTAGATCGATTTTTTGTGCCACTATGCCTCGCGAAAGGTTTGTTCAACTTCTCTCATTTATGAGATTTGACGATCTTACGACTAGAGTAGAGCGTAGAAATACTGACAAAATGGCACCAATCAGGGAATTATTTGAGGTATTTGTTGGAAACTGTGTTAGTAACTATAACCCTGGGTCACACCTTACAATCGATGAACAACTTGTACCCTTCAGAGGGAGGTGTCCATTTAGAGTGTACATGAAATTAAAGCCAGCCATATACGGCATAAAAATATGGGCACTTGTGGATGTAGATACTACGTATGCAAAGAATCTCCAGGTATATACTGGTAAAGAGGGAGATAGACCTGAGAAAGAGCAGGGCAAACGCGTAGTACTGGATTTAGTTAAGTGCCTTGGCCGCGGTTACGGTATTACAACGGAAAACTTTTTTACAAGTAGCGAGAAGTTTGTATGATCTTGGACTAACAATTTGTGGCACTCTTCGAAAAAATAAACAAGATATCGCAAAAGTGCTGTTATCCACCACCAATAGACTAGAAGGATCTTCAGTTTTTGAATTCCATGAAAACATAACGATGGTTTCGTATGTACCAAAAGCCAAGAAACATTTGATTGTAGTAAGTACCGAACATCATGATAATGCTGTGAGCGATGTAACGAACAAATTCAAACCCGACATGATTCTGCATTATAATCACACTAAGGGATCTGTTGATACTATGGATAAGATGGTCAATGAGTACACAGTAAAAAGGACCAGCAATAGATGGCCACTTGCATTGTTCCAAAACTGTTAAGATATTGCTTCATTGAACAGCTTCGTTGAACACCTTCGTTCTATGGACTACAAAAAAACTCCACTGCAGAAAAACAAATGGGCTTCATCGAACGAAGGTCTTGTTGAATCTTGGAAAAGAGCTTATAAAACCTGCCATTGTAGAAAGACTCCAAAATCGACCGATAGATTTACCTAAACGTATTTCTGAAGCTATGTCAGAACTAGTTCCAGAAGTAGAACGAAAAACGTCAAATCAGGAAGAGCGGCGGAAACCATTTGGGAGGTGTACTATTTGCCCCCGCCCGAACGAAGGACAGAAAATGCCGAAAAACATGCCAACGTTGTTTAAAATTGATTTGTCCTGATCACAACATTACAAAAAAAGTAACAGTTTGCACTTTATGTGAGAATGAAGCATAAGAAATTTCTTTTATATAATTTTATAACTTTAAGTTAAAATATAAGTATACTTTGTTAAGTGCTTCCTAAATTATATAAAAAATAATTTTTTTTTTAAATTTTTACTGTGTTAAAAGTAAAATAATATATTTATATAGGTTCATTCATGATAATAACTGTGGGGTACACTTTGTACCCCTAACGGTGGAGGTGGAAGTTTGAAACATATCGTGCCAGAAAGGATAATATGGATAGAAGATTGTTTAGAAGAAAAAAATCCCTTTGAGTACAAATATTATTAAACAAAAAGCACTCAGAATTTACACATATTTAAAGAAAAATGAACTTTCTTCTAAAGAACAAGGAGACCTATCATTTTTGGCAAGTAAAGGGTGGTTTGAAAATGAAAAAAAAAAGGTTTTCTTTGCGCAATGTAAAATTTCAAGGATAGAAAGCTTCAGTAGATGTAAATGCTACCCAAAAATTTATAGTATTGGAAATACCACAAATTATTGAAGATGGAGAATATTCAGCAGATCAAATTTTCAACGCCGATGAGACAGCTGTATACTGGAAGAAACTGTCGTCTCGAACTTTTATTTCAAAAATTGAGAAGCAAGCACCAGGCTATAAACTTTGAAAAGATCAAGCAGGCACCAGGCTATAAACTTTGCAAATATCGTTTTACCCTTCACATGTGTAGTAACCTATCGGGAAATTTTGTAGTAAAATCAATGATAATAAGCCGTACCTTGAATCCCAGAGTAATGAAAGACCTCGATAAGTCTCGTCTACCAGTCCTCTGGCGAGCAAATAAAAAGGGCTAGATGAAGCAAAATTTGTTTCAAGACTGGTTTAAAAATTGTTTCATTTCAGAAGTATAGAAAAGTTTTTGAAGAAAAAAAATTTGAGTTTTAAAGTTTTATTGCTCATTGATAATGCCGGTAGCCACAGTAGAGAGTTGAATCATCCTAACGTAAAAATTGTGTGTTTTTCCTCCAAATTGTACATCATTGATCCAACCATTAGATCACGGAATCATTGCAACACTCAAGGCATACTACATACGACTAGCATTTCAAAAATTTTTCGAATGTTTGGAAAACGATAAAAAATGTAACGCTTACTCAATATTGGAAAGAGTTTTCTATTTTAGATTGTGTTTCAATTATAACTTTGGCTTGTAAGGAATTAAAACAATCTACCCTTCATGCTCGTTGGAAACCTTTGTTACCCCAAATGGTCCACAGAGGGAACTTTGTCCCATTTGAGAAAGCAGAATATAACAGAATAATATCGGTTTCTTCTAATTTATTAGGGGACGGATTTTCAGATATGAACATTGATGATGTTCGGGAACTATTTGAAAAACAAACTTTGAATGAGGAAGAACTAATTGAACTATTAAATACCTCCAATTCCAATTACGCCGATGGATCCGAAAACATTTGAAATATTACATCAGTTCCTCATTTAAATTTAATTGATCTGCAAGAAGGAATAGCTTTAGCTAAAAAATTAGAAAATATTTTCGTTGAAAAAGATCCTTCAGTAGTGCGTAGTAGAAAATTTAGTTAAGAGAACTGAAAAGCTCTTTAGCTCCTTATAGAGAAATTCTGACAGAATTTCAAAATCGAAACTGGCAGGTAATTGCAACTATGTACTGCACAAGCGAATTAAAAACCAAACCAAAAATTTACTACAGAAGTGATCCTTGCCATGTAAAAAACTATGTGTGTGCCTAATTAAAATTGATAACCATAATAGCCCTTCGAGTTCTACATCATACGTAATGAGACTTTAATGTGGCAAAAGTTAAAGCTGATAAGTTCTCAAATGAATAAGAATTAGTATTATCTGACAAATATAAGGGAAATGAATACAACTGTATGAGTTTATTACATAAATTAAGAAATACTATTTTGATTACAAAAAGTTTCAACTTTCAACAAATTTTTTCTTATACGAAGAAAAGTGATCTCATTCGCACGAAATTTATTTACAGCTTTTTGAATTTTTTTCGTTTTCGGTTACGCTCGCATTTGTATACGCCGTCTCTCAGTAGAAGTCTATGCACATTGGATTTAAATTTGGCGACATCATCTGGGCTCTTGTTTTATTGCACCCTGATAAGAAGAAACGCGTTGGCGTTTGGAACAAGCAAGAAGTGTTTTCTTCTATTTATAATATTGGCACTTGAAATAAATCTATACCACCACGTGTTATCCATAAAATTTGTGAATCTTTTGTAGTATTTATCAATAAAAATATAAGCACAATCAAAGAGCAATATTATATGTCAACCTATATGTTAACAAGTAAAAAGGCTAGAATTGATAAGACCATTCTAGATGAATGCCCGTATGTAATTTTGTATGGTCGGTCACTCATCTGCGCAAGTTGGCCTTTGAGGTGGGTTTTCGCGTATATTTCTAGAATGGTTCGCCGCACAGGAAAAATGATTATTCCCAATTTTTTGGATTTCATACTCTAAAGAACTTTTCAGTATAAAAAAAAAACGTCTAGGACTGATGGTTTTCACAGTATACATACGTAAAAAACCTAAATTTTTGTATGGTAACACCAAGATACATTTACCAGATTTAGCCCATTTTTTATTTATTTTTTTACTATTTCCATGAAAATATCGTATACAAATTTTCAGCTCTGTACATAGATGCGCTTTCAGGTAGTGTTCAAATATATAGTGGTAAACGAAATTTTTGTATGGCAACCCGACGAAGAAGTTGCCCGATTTTTCGCCTTTTCGAACTTAAATTTACTTTTTTTTTAAAAGGCCGTAAGCAAAACTTCATCTCTCGACGTATACGTTATCAAGTTATCATGTGGACATACAGACGGGCAGATGGACCAACGGACGGACATGCAAATTTTTTTATATGGCAGCACCAAGAAGCTTCTGCTTGATTTAGTCCATTTGTATACTCTAGGTGATGATGATCATAGGGCATATACTAAGTTTGCTATTCTGTTTGTAATACATAGAAAAAATATTTAAAGTTATTTTGATTTTTGTATGCGGTGTGTCTGTCTATCTGTCCGTCTATCAGTCCTCACGATAACTCGAGAACGCGTTTACCTACAGCTCTGACATTTTCCACATAGCCTTTTTAAATAAATTGTATTTTTAAGTTCGAAAATTGGACAAATCGCGTGCGTAATTCCTTCCGGGGTTTCCATACGAAAATTTCGTTTTTCACCGCCTGAGAGTCCGCCCTCGCAGAGGGCTGAAATTTCGTACAAGATATTTTCATGAAAATAATAAATACAATTATAGGGTTTAGTGATCCCACAAAATTATCTTTCGCCGTATTTAATAGCGATTTCACCATTGCACAGAAAGAAAGAAAACACGAGTCTTCACGATCTATTATTGTGGATTTTATTGACCTTTTTAATTATTGCCAATATGAACAATGTAATATTACAATTCACGTCTCGTACAACTTTTATATATAGATCTAAAAGAGTTTAACGACTCTTTTAAAACTTATTTTTTAAAAACCAAATTCTCTAACCAGTTAACTCAATGACTCTTCGCTTACAAGTGACAATTACAATTTACTTGATAGGCTTTTGCCTTTTACTTATTCTATAAGTATACTACAGTACTTAGGTGAGCTGGAATACATCGGCTTGTGGAACGAAGGTTATATGGTATGGTGTTTCCAGATCCCACACAATTTAAAAAATGGACTAAATTGGGCAACCCATTCATGGTGTTGCCATACTAAAATTGAAGTTTTTTTTTTTATGTATATGGTGAAAACGATCACTGCTAGACGTTTTGATTCTACTGCAAAGTTCTTCATAATATAAAAACCTATGAAAATGTTCCTAATAATTTTTACTGCCGACAAACGGCTCTAGAAATAGATGCGAAAAACCACATTAACAATCAAATTTGCACAGATGGGTGACCATACGAAATTACATATGGGCATTCATGGGTTTGTGAATACATAATATGGTTTAATGTGAAAGAAATTTGTACATACCTAAATTCATAAAAGGTATAGTGAAATCGACACCAAGGGCTCTCTCTGAAGTAATAGTCAAATCTGTTATAGCTAAATCGGCTCTCTAAAATTAAAATTTGAATGTATAATGTATATAAAAGAACTGATCCAAACTTTTAATATACAAGACAAAATCACCATTTAGTAATATTTTTGCCAGGTTCATGACATGATTCTTTTGTTTAAATTTACATTTTTTACAGAAATTGTGAGGGAGGTAGTACATCGTATACGGAAATTTATTTATGAGCGACGAGAGAAGCAAACGCGTTCTGCATTTTTTTCAGACCTCAATTTCTCAATGTGTGTGTGTCCGGAAACATAAAATGTTCTCAAGCATAGTAAGTTTTTACAGTTACTGAAACTAAAATATTTTTACTGACAGCCCTAATACGTGACACCTGGCAACACGTTTTACTATGATTTTATAGCAAATATTTATAAAATTACGTACCTGTCAAAATGGAAAAAAATAAAAGTACATTTTTAATTTGTAAGTAAATATGTACTTCGTAATTGAAGATTTTCATGATTTGTTTATGAAAGCATTGAAATTATTTCGGAGGTAATCCATCGTCCAGAAACTCATTAGAGATGATTTTGAAGTAGATATTCCAATTTAATAATTTAACTGTTTAACATTTTGCAATTTTTACCATAAAAACTAGAGGGAAGTGTAGGTGTGTGGTATTGCAGTGATTGTAAATTTCAATAAATTATCTCCCTCACAATCTCTGTATATAATACTTAGCTACTTTCTACACATCAGTTAACTTATGCTTAGTTCAAAATCATAATAAACTTTATTATGGTCAAAAAATAATTTACATTTGGACCAGCGAGATTTTGAATTGCTTTAACATAAGTATTCTGATCTGGGCATACTTGCACTTGACTTACACATGGAAAGCTTTGGAATTGAACCCAGTTTGTTTTAAAAATGGGTGATTTTGCTTTAAAAAATTTATATTAAAATGATTAACTTTACCCTTTCTCTCAACTCTTTTACCATACCAGTGGTTTGGTTTGTTGTTGCGTTAAAAGACCCGTAGTCATTGTCCTCTTGAAGTCGAAAAGTATAGTTAAAGCCAAGTTTGTGTGCAAGCTGTTTTATAAGATCAATTCCAAATCCTTCATATTGATCATTTCCTGTTAACATTTCTGCTGATGTTTTTAACATGCCATAAGGTGGACTCTGTAAAGTAATTTATTAATATTGTATGGCGCTTTGTTTGTTAGATCATGTAAAATTGTTTTCGAACTACTTAGGTTAATGATAATTATTATATTTTTACAGAGATTTTTATTCGAGTAAATACATACATATGTACATATATGTATGTATACTTACAAGTGCGGTTAAAACTATAAAAGTTTTGTTTGCTAGTGATTCGTGATCTGGATCAATTTGTAGTTCAATTGACGGTATACTCCGTTTTATATCAATTCCAGTTGAGGTATTCCAAGTTCCAACTTTAGATAATCCTGATGCAGTTAATTCAATTATATCAAGAGAAAATTGTGTTCGCAATCCAAAATTGAAATGTATATCGCCCGTTAGACCTCTTGTAGAACTCTATGAGAATTAGAAATTTATACAGACACTCTCAGTTGAAGATTTTTCTCTTAAAAGTGTTACAAATGCTAAGTAATTGTTTATAGTTAAACCATGCTCCCAATGCTCATCATCAGAGCAATTGATTGGTACTGATATAAATCGGAGATATTTTGTAGTCTCTGCAAAAAGCTGTACTGCATCATATAGAAGAGCCATTTCTGTTGTAATGGGGCAGGATACTATAAAAATTAAAGTGCTGAAAAATTGAAAAAAAAAAAAACAAAAATATTAAATTTTACTTTTTCTATTTTCAGATTCTCTTGAATATCCCAATTTCATTATCAAATCTTGGACCTTCTCATTTTCCGGAGAAACAATTCGAATCCCGGTCATGTTACATTCGCTATGTTGATACGATCGTAAATCCAAAGTTTGGAAATCTAAATTTCCGATTATAAACTCATATTCCTCAGTTATCAGTCCAACTTCTTGAGCCTGTAAAATAGTTAAAGACTTCGATATCATCTTTCGTATTTAACTTACTAGTTATAGTAAATGTGTTTGTTTATCATTTATTATCATTTTTGGTGGAGTTTCCAATTCTTGATTTTTCAAACGACGTTTTTTCTAATAAAGTATATTATTTATACCCCCTTTGTCCTTACCATTCTTGACACTGTTGTAGATCGCCTGGTATCTATAATATCGGTTAATATATAATTTCAAGCCTACGTTATATAAATAGTTTAAAAAATGAAGAAATGCTCTAATCCATGACAACTCTCGCAACTCACTCTTTATCACCGTAATCGCTATTGCTATTGGTGAAAGCCTTTTTAAGTCAATTTCATTCAATCGCAATCGGAGCTCGGAGCCACACTGATGTGAAATACATTTTAATGTGTCATGGCTTTTCCGACTATATGTTTCAGGCCGTGACATCGAATTCTTTGAATGTATAAGAGTGGTACGATTAGCATTTGTTCTTATGGAAAAATGCATTACTTTCAACTTCAAATTTCTGCATAATGTAAATAAGCCTCCGTACTAAAAGTTTGATTCAGGAATTTTGTAATTTAATTCCTTGTGGATTTATCATTATAAAAATCTAAGTACTTTCTTTAAGATTTTTTTTTATGTTTTATTACTCAAACATAACACAATACATAAAAATGAGAAAATGCGTTGAATTCTGTTGCCTTCATACCACAAATCACACTGAAAAGCAATCAGAGCTTTGTGCTTGCCTATTGAGTTATCTATATGAAAAAAATAAGTGTTTCAATGTTTAACACACAGTAACTTCTTAAGTATAATAAAGACAATGTTAACCATTTTTTTTATATTATCCCGTAATGCTTCTATCAATTTAAAAATTTTCCCCACCTTCCATATTAAATAATTCAGTTTTTTCATTTCAAACATGACTCGTCAAAGTATTTTGTAATCAATGAATCGGCAGAGCTACACAATTGCCTCATATTTTCACAAGTTGCGCTTCATCACTGCGCTGTGAATCGGAAGGGCGGCAATGGTATTCTGTGTTTAATTCGTCATAACTTTTTAATTATAATTCAAAGGTAATTTAAATACTAGCCTATCTTATAGGTAAATTTGTTGCCTTTACGGTGGTATAACTTATACATAAGGTTTTTATACATTTTCAAAAGAAATACAGTTTCAAACAAAAGTAGATCTGATTTAAGAGCTATTTACTCCCACCTTGAAGTGAGTTTTCATTTCTATATGTGTGTTTCATCATTTGTGGTATGAAGGCAATAGAATCCAGCACATTTTCTCATTTTTATGTATAGTGTTATGTTTGAGTAATAAAATATAAACAGTTTCCTTAAAGAAAGTACTGGTAAATGCACAAGGAATTAAATAACAGAAATCCTGAATCAAACTTTTAGTACGGAGGGTTATTTACATTATGCAGAAATTTGAATTTGAAAGTAATGCATTTTTCCATAAGAACAAATGCTAAGAGAATTACGAAACCTTACCATTCTAATACTTTTGCAAGTAGTAAAATCGCTTTGTGTTACGCCTGGAACATAAAAATGGCAATGGTAATGGCCTTAATCTTGCTGGCATAGTAATACGTAACCCAACAAGAGAAAGGTTATAGGTTTGGTGTAAGAGTAATAATATTATATCCTAAATGGAAATAAAAGTGATAAATCAAAGTTTTGTTTTGCGGTTGATCTATTTAGTTCATTTTTGAAATTGTATTTATTATTTTTATTAAATTGCCATATACAAAATTTCAACTCTCTACGTCGATGTATTCTCAGGGAGTATCCAAATATTTAGTGAAAAACCAAAGTTTTGTATGCCCATTTTAGAAATTATATTTACTATTTTTATGAAAACAACGTGTACAAAAATTTCAGTTCTCTATATCGACCATTCTCAGGCAGCGTGCATATATATAGTTAAAAATGCAATTTTTGAATGGCAATTTTAAGAAGGAGTTACCTGATTTGTTCCATTTTCGAACTCAAATCTAAATGTTTTTCTAAATCGCCGAGTGCAAAATTTTAGCTCTATAAATAAATGCGATGGACATCAAAATAGCTTTTAATATTTTGCTTGGGTGCCCAATCCAGTTTGCCCTACCAGCATTATTTCTATGCGTTACAAACGGAATGACTAACTTAGTATACTAATTTTCCACCTAATTCCATCTAGGTAGGAGGGCGGCTAGATACACTAGATAAATTTATAAAAATTCAGAAGACACAAGGATGAATATGCCTGCAATTGTTATGCTCCCTTACTACGTTATTTAGAGTATCCGGTGCATTTAAAAAGGGAAAAAGTTAGAATTGGTCTATGAATGCCGGTATGTAATTTCGTATGGTCAACCATCTGTATAATTTAATTATTAAAGGGGTTTTTCTCATCTATTTCTAGAGCTCTTCGTCGCTCAGTAAAAATGATTATGATTTTGCAGTACAATACGTCTAGGATTGATCATTTTCACAGTTTACATATATAAAAAAAACCTCAATATTAATATGGCAATATCATGACTAGGTTGCCCAATGCAGTCCATTTTTATACCCTAGATGAAATCTATAGGGTATACTAAGTTTGTCATTCCGTTTGTAACGCACAGAAATAATGATGGTAGAGCAAAATGGATTGGACACCCACGCATTATATTAAAGTTATTCTGATTTTTGCATGTCCGTCCGTCTGTCTGTCCGTCTGTGCGCACGATAACTCAGACCTCATTCACTTAGAAAGCTGAAATTTTGTACACGGACTTTAAAAAAAAAGTAAAATTAAGTTCGAAAATGAGACAAATCGGACAACGCCTTCGTGGGGTTGCCATACAAAAATTTCGTTTTCCACTATATATTTGGACACTGCCGGAGAATGCGTCGACATAGAGAGCTAAAATTTGGTACATGGTGTTTGTATAGTTTTTATAGTAATAAGAAATAAATTTTCAAAAATAGACTAAATCGGGCAACCCCTTCTTGGTGTTGCCATATAAAACTTTAGGTTTTTTACATATACTGTGAAAACGATCAGACCTAGACATTTTTATTGTACCAAAGACTTTTTAAGAATACGAAATCCTATAATATTGGTTATAATCATTTTTTCTGTCCGACGAACCGTTCTACAAATATATACGAAAAACCACTTCAAAAATTAAACTTGCATAGATCGGTGACCATACGAAATTTTATACGGGCATTCTTCTAGGGTATCATAAGAATTGGTTTTAGACCAATTCTAGCTTTTTTACTTGTTGAAATTGTATTTACTATTTTCATGAAAACATCTTGTAGGAAGTTTCAGGCCTCTGCGAAGGCACATTCTCAGGCAGTGTCCAAGTATAAATTGTTGTATTTCAACCTTAAAAAAGGGTCGATGATTGCCCCATTTTCGTGGTTAAATCGAGAGTTTTGTTTTAAGAAAACAAATTTTAAAATTATGCGTATGTGTCCGATCCATTTTATTCTACTAGCATTATTTCTATGCGTTATTACAAACGGAATAACAAACCTAGTATACCCTATGATTTCATCATCTTTAGGGTATAAATCTGAATTCTTGAATTGAATAAAAATTTTACCGGCTTGAGCACAACAATCAATCGAAATTACGTTAACTGTCGTCGGCCACTAAAATCAATAAAGCTTTAGAATTCTGACCAAAATTGTAGAGGAAGCTCCAGAGGCAAATTTTTAGCTGCCAAGGCCACCAAATAACTTCAACTTCCGCGAATAATGTCGCTGAAGTCGAAGAAAATGTTATTCTTGATATAGGATATGAAATAAGTATAAGGCCAATCAAGGTCATTTCATAGTAGATACCAACAAAATAATATAGATTTTGATTCGTACTCATGATATACATACATATGTATAGCCGAGATCGGTGAGTTATACAGGTTTGCTACGAGCTTTGTTAGTACAACTATCGATATTTGGGTATTTCTTGTCTGTGCCTTACGGTTCCTCTTGACAAGCTTGTTTCTGTAAAAACTTATGGCGCTAAATCACTGACCAGTGAAACTAAAGGTTTTGTATTACAACTAATAAGTAAATTACAAGATGAGTCCAGATAAGCTGAAAATATGGGCTTTTCATTGTCTTATTCACCAATAAAACCTCTGTTTAAGATTTTTAGAAATGTAAAGGATGATACTTAAAACAGTTACAAAGCCTGTCAACTTTATTAAATCAAGCGTACCTAGCCATCGCCAATTTACTGCGTTCCTTAAAGATTGAGAATTTGAATGTGGTGATCTTCCTTATCACACAGAAGTTCGTTGGTTGTCCTGCCACAAACTCCCGAAAAGCTTCTATCTACTTTTAAATGGAAAAATATTATATTTTAAACTGAAAGATGAAAACAACGAAACCTTATCGGTTATAATAGACATAAGATTACATCTGATTATTCTGAATATCACATTGCAAGGAAAAGATCAATTAATCACGAACATGCACATACAATTGCAAGTTTTATAATAAAGGTGACTTTGTTTTCTAATTATTTAAAAAAAAACATTTTGAAATATTTTCTGGATTCGCTACAACTATTGGCGCAACTAGGATTTTTGTGTGGAGGTGGGCCCCCCCCCCCTCAACCTTCGTGTATAGACTTAAACAATCATTTTGTTTGTGAAGCGGGTATTCCCAGATATTAGCCGACATTTTTTAGCAAGATAGCATGTTGATATAATACCTAGAGCCAATGCAATTGCATAGATTGAAAAAAACCATAAATTTTCTGAGAGTCTATAAGTTACAGAACCCGCAAGAAACATAATTTAAATTCTAAAACATAATATCCGCCAAAGTAATTCTGGGCACAAAAACTTCATAAAATATTTTCACTTTACCCTGGTAGACAACGCTCATCATCTTACAAAATTTTAGTACCGGTGCGGGCGGGGCTCTTATGTTAACTAACACAACTTCCTAGTCAAGTACGACAAAGCGGAGCGAGGAAGGTGTCAAGGTGAAATACAATTTAAAGTGAAGTGTAATTTAAGTCGTCCAGTTCCAGTTAAGTTTAAGTATTTTTTAATCAATGGTAAGTAATTTTTCATATTTTAATGGATAGTATATTCCTATTTAGAAAAAAAGTAAAAAATAACCAATTCGTTGATGATATTTGTAATGGGCATATATATTAGCCGCATTGGAATAATAATATTTCTTCATGTGTGCGATTGCGTGTGGTATCCCTGCACGAAAGTACAACAGTATAGTTGTACATATATAGCATTCTCAGATTTATTTAAACCATTAACAAATGAGTTTAAACTTTAAGCAAATAAATTTAAACCTTGAACAAATGTTTTTAAACCTTTAACAAATAAATTAAAACTTTGAACAAATGGTTTTAAACCCTTAAAAAACAAATTTAAACCTTAGACAAATGGTTTTAAACCTTTAACAAATAAATTTAAATTTTGAACAAATGATTTTAAACCCTTAACAAATAAATTTAAACCTTGAACAAATGATTTTAAACCCTTAACAAATTGTTTTAAACCGTTAACGAGTGAGTTTCGACTGTTAACAAAATGGCTTAAACCTTTAGCAAATATATTTAAACTCCCCACTGGCCCCCACCTAGTACGCCAATAATGGCACACAACTGGAATTGAATATTTCCAGAATTATTCACCTCTACAAAATGAAATAGAAGCCCCTGAAATTTATTCACATTTAGGTGAAAAATACCCAGAAATTAAAAAGATTGCTGCGCAAATTTTATGCTTTTTTGGAAATATCTACATAAATAAGCATGGCTATCTGGGCTGTGTTCAACTTTTAGCTAGAGCCGGCTAGAGCTGGCTATAGGCAGAATGAAGTCGTTCAGTTGTTAGCTATAGCCAATTTTGAGCCAAAAATTAGAGCTATAAATGATGAAAAATCATATAAGTATATGTGAGCTCAATTGTCAGAATTTATTGTTCAACTCTTGGCTGTAGCCGGCTATATCTAAATTGGTTAGTGCTCTGGAGGTGAGGCCAAAGTAGCTTGACGTTTGTTTGTTTAGTTGTTGATGTTAAGTAAACAAAAAACAATGTCTCAATTTTATTACTGTGCGGATACCAAAGGTGAAATTATATAAGAAAATAATGTGCCATTATTAACAGACAAGGACGGTAATGTTGAACATTTACGATGTGATTAAATTATTTATTAATATAGGTTTCACTTATTTTATAGGAAATCAATCCAATCTTTTAATATAGTTGCTATTGCAACTAATTTACTTTTTATTACTCCACATAATTCTTACAATGAAATTGAAACAATTTATGGAAGTTTGGCATTTACTCACACAAATAAGAGCCCTAGCTACAGCCATTCTGGCTATAGTCAGCTCTAGCCGGCTCTAGCCAAAAGTTGATCACAACCCTGATATTCATCTATCTGTCATCACGAAAATTATTTGTTCTCACTATTTGAATCTAGATATTGCCAGATATTGGAAAACTAATAGAAAAAGGAAGGCAGTTTTAAGTTTCAAGTAAAAAACAATAAATTTTAGTCTTATAAATATGTAAATTGAACAAAAGCACTACTTTATCGACTTTATATTGTTAAAATCAGTGAACTGCAAAATGTGTTTTGATTGCCCTACCTACTATACATATATATCTCAATTCTAACTTCCAAATATACTTAGTTTAAATAAATGTTGTAAATGTAACGCGGCCCGCGTGAACTTACCAGTCACTTAAATGGGACAATGGGACAATGGTGCAAGTGAGTTTGACACGCCAGATCTAGAGCGCGGACGCAGAGCCATCTTTACGCATGGGCCCAAGGCCACGCAATTCATAGGGCCTTTGGCTGTTGTGATAGTAGACCAACCGGTGACCACTTCTTTAATCAGTAAGACAACCTATTACAAGTTAGTTTAGCTGTTAGAATTAGGCTACTGAAAATAAATCGTGGAATTTATTCGAACTTCTATACCTATATGGCATATTCAAATTTTCATAAAAATTACTTTTTAAATTTCTGGCATTTTTTCATGGTATGCTTTCAATAGCCAAACACAAAGTAGGTAATCAGCGAAAATTTGTATATTGTTGTTTCTTGTTAAGCCTAACGCCCACTGGAAAATTCTTGTCATGCAACTTCTTAGTGAGTAACTGTCACGGCAAAATGTCATGTTTTGTATCACCATTCATTAATATAAATTTCGAGCAGGCAGCTGTGATATGAGTATTTATCATAAGGATATAGAAAATAACAACGAAAGAAATGCTATTGGGTCCTTACAATTTAGAGCGTAAGGCTGCTTAAAGGAAAATTTCATTTAATGTTTGATGAACTACGACACTATTCTGAAAAATTCCTTTGACATTTTCGTATGAGTGTTGAAAGATTTGATGATTTACTACTACAGATTTTGAGACTTGCTATAACTTATCAAAGTACCAATATGAGATGATCAATTGAACCCGAAGAGAAACTTTATAAACTTTTTCATGGATATTCCTCCCCACATTTTTATCTTAAAATTACTATCAAGTATTCCTTAAAATTTTTGTTGTAAAGGGTGGTCCCATTTGTATTTTTTTTTATTAGTACTTCATTATTTATATCTTCCTCTCATACTATCGTTGCAGCAGATATATTTCAAAAAGAGTTGCGTAAGTTTCTTCCTTGCATCTCCCAAAACAATGGCAGTCAAGTGGCGACAAAAATGTTACCAGTGCGTGAATATTCATATAATCGCGAAGACACGATTATAGTTTCGTCACCCAAAAGTTGCTAGCCAGAGGAACCAAGAAGTCACCTTGCTGTCACGTTACTTCATATGCGCATTTACATTAAAGCCTATAGAATTGACAGTGGCGACAAAAAAGTTACGTGATAAAAAGTCTCCAGTGCGCGACATTGAATAATAAGGAAGTGGGGTATCGTGCGAATACAGAGTACGTGTTTAAGCAATTCAATGACAGTATGACCTATGGGGGGGGGGGGGGGATGACAAGAGAGCCTAGTGGCTATTTTGCGTCAGTTCAACATTTCTGACATTTCATAATTTTGAAAAGAAGTTCTCTGATTTGAATTCGCGATATTGTTTACAATTGAATTGTTATTGGTGGCTAAATTATGCCAGTCATACAAAGGTAACGCCAAGAAATATTATCTGAAAATGAGGAGGAGCTAAAAATTTGTTTATTTTACATAGCAATTTGGATTATAAAAAATGTTCCCCTTCAGAATGTTAGGATTTCATTACTGCCATGACGAAATGAATACAAACACAGCACACTAATGCATTTCGCCAAATGGCTTAGGTTTTCACCCAATATGCCGTTTCCTTATTAGTTATTTATTCAATGGTGTACGATAGACCTTAACATAATTTACGTTATTACTACTGTTGACAACCCAAAGTATCTTAGAAAATAATTTCTGTTAGGGGGCCCCCATATTCTAAAGTGCCCAGAGCCCCTACTTGGATAAAGATGGCCATGCGTGGATGTAAAAAATTTAATCAGTTCGTCTAACTACAGAAAACTCTGTTGCAAGACAACTTAAATAAGGATAATTTTAATGATGACTTTTCATTACACAAAGTCATAAAGTTAAGTTTTTTAATGTCTAGTACAAAAGGACCAATTTTGAAAAACTATTAACAATTAATTTAGTTTTGTTCTTAATTCAGATTTGTTTATGTATCCATTTTAGGTTTTGATAAGTTGGTTATTTTGTATGTAAAGGAAATAAGTTCATAATGTAAATCTTATATTATTATTGCAATCAAAGAGGGGATTAAAATGATTAACTCGCACCAGATGCAGCCCGGATTAGTTATGGCACTGAAAGTATTTTCCCTGTCCACCATCTGTAAATACGTATCTCAATTTTATGCGTCGCTGATCAGAAATTTTTTTCCTGACTAATTGCCCTTAAAGTGACAATTTCATGAATTTTATTAATAAAATTTCTAATACGAAAACTAGTTCCATAGAATTTGTTTGTTCATGTAAAACGCTAACCTGCTTAAAAAGAGTCGCCAGGGTCTCCAAGGATCCAACAACAACTATTGAATTATCTCTGGATTTTTTTACTCCTCTAAGAATGTTGTGATAACTATCTTTCAAGCCAATATCATAGCGTCGTATTGTTATGCTTGGACCCTCATTTCCATAGAGTGCCATAAGTTGATCAAAGATTGCTAAGTACTCCCCTAGATAAGAAATAATTTTAATTTTTCGTCCATTTTAAATAGCACAATCATCAGGATTACCAGATTCATAAAGGAATGTATACTTTTTCCAACCGTATGCGTTTATTATATCATAAAGTGCTCTAGTTAACTGGTGGGGATGGGGATACAGGTTTATTGTTGATCGTTTTTCATTAAAGTCTAAATTTGTATCTATGTAAGGAATTTCTTTGGCGTCACATACATTAATTAAATGAGATGCAGAGCTTCGTGCTGAAGGTCCGAATATTACACTTACTCCTGACTGTGAAAGAAAAACGGGAATGTATAAGAATTAAAATTGATTTTGTTCTTCTATTTTCTAGCTTACCTCCAGCATTGTGCATAGCTTTTTGGATGCATCGAATACGTTTCCATAGATTGTATTCGATGTAATTCCTCTAAGCTGCACTTCAAGATCTTCATTAGCTACTTCAATTGCATTTAGAAATATATCCATTATGGTTTGGTCGTCATAACGATCTGAGATAAGTCCTAAAAAATAAAAGGAAAATTATTATAAAGTTTGATGCGCTTTTCATAATTGTATTCTTCAAATGATGTTTTAATTCACCCTGACACCGACATGTAAAAATTAAACCTATTTTTGGACAAAAAATTATTCGCTTATTAATTTACAGTTTTTCCTTACGTACATACGAGTATATGAAATTAAGTGATTGATTGGCAGAACCGCATTTACCTAATTGTATCCTGGCATCTGTACACGTTAGCAATAACATAATCAATGCTAGTAGTATGTTTACTTTAGATGAACGCATTTCCGGTTCCATAACGCACTTTTTAATTACTTTACTTTTAATATAGGAAATATAATTATCTCACATTATACACTATTTTTACACTGCGGCACTTATTTTCGAAATCTTCCTATTTTTAAACACTTTCATGGAGGAAAATTCTTACAAGATTTTTAGCGCACTCCGCTAGGCAGAATTATCTTGAAACTAAAAGTTGTACGCGGAGAAAATTATGTCTACCTGCTCTGTATGGATGGGCTATTAATACAAATTTTAAGCAAACATCCATAAGTAAGGGGATTTTCCAAAGCAAGATCTTGTAGCTTTTTGAGCAAAGATATACATGCGTACAGGGTGATTCACTAAGAATGATAGTTTTGAAAGTTGGTGTTAAGACTTTGCGAGAGGAGTAACACTGTATGTCGTGCGAATTTCATTTTCTAAGAGTTAAGTGAAAGTTAAAGATTATTTACACCCTGAGCCCCCGCCCCCCGGCGTGTTTTTTAAATAAAATATACTGTACCTGGAGCTAGTATATGTCATTTTACATTTGTATATTATAATGACTTAAAATTATTGAAAGTTAGCCCGACTATAAATATTGATTTTTAATAATTATTCATTTAAATTATTCATTTATTCTTTTTACGTGGCATTGTAAAAAAGATATAAAATCTTATTCTAGTACAAGATTAATAGGAACATTATCCAATAACTAATATTATAAATAACCAGACTAATAAGAAATTAATTAATTAATTAGAACTAAGGCGAAAAAAAATTAAACTTATACTTATTTGCAATGCAAAACTAAAAACTAGACTGATTTCAAATGCTCGAGAACTTTGCATTTAAAATTACCAAACATACCTGACTCAAACAACAATCTCAAATTTATTGGCAGAGAATTCAAAATAATAATGAAGTGGATGAAGAACTGACGCTTAGATGTTAGACAATTATGTCTAGGTACAATTAAACTAGTAATCGACTTCATCTCGCAATCTGAAGTATATTATATACAAGTTGCTGGGGTTCCGAGACTTAAGAGTCCCAGCCAATAAAATAATAGCGCGATATTTGAAATAGATCGTAAGGCTACAACCAAGGATGGAGTTGGCGTAAGGAGAAACATTATTAAAACGACGGAGACCAAAAACATACCTTATAGTAGCGTTGAATGAAGTATTTGGTTTTCGAATAAACTCATAGTCAAGACAAGCAAATATTTCGCACCTATACAGCTTTAAACGGGGTTTCGTTAGAGTAAAATTACTAGTCGCCTAGAGTGAATGAAGCCCACCATATACTTTTCTAATAAGAGCATTAATATGATGGCCCCCAGGAAAGAGTTTTATTGAAGATAATTCCCAAGTTAGAAACGGAATCAACAATTGGAATTGGCGTTCCACAGGTGAGAAATAAGAAGTATCTAAAATTGTTTTGTTTATAATTAAGCATTTAGTTTTGGTAGGGTTCAAGTGTAGCATGTTGTCAATGGTCAACAAATAAATAGAATGGAATAGAATGGAGATCATCATTTATACAAGAAACACCATCTTCAGCTAATCCAATTTGGTCTTGAGATGTACAATTGAGCATCATCAGCAGAAAGATGCAGTTTTCTGTACTCAAAACAATGAAATAAATCATTCATGAAAAGAGAGAACAACGGAGGACCCAAGATAGATCCTTGGGGCACTCCTATAGATACCAATTGAAAAGAGGAATATAAATTTTTAGAATATACAGATTGATACCGATCCCTCAAGTAACTGCAGATAAGGTTTGCAGCCTGGGTAGAGAAATTAAACTGCATTATCAGTTTTCTACATAGCTGGCTATGATTCATCGAATCAAATGCCTTAGAGAAATCCATGAGCACTAACATGGAGAACTCATCCCTGCCAATAGCAATCCCTATATCATTGGCTATTTTAAGAAGAGCAGTAATACAGCTATGCTTAGCTCTAAAGCCTGATAGTAAATTATGATATGCAATGTATCTATTTATGGGCGGACATAATTTTTTCAATCACTTTAGATAAAAAAGATAAGATACTAATAGGTCTGAAATCGGTATTAGATGAATTTTTCGGAACAAGTATGACCTTTGATAGCTTCCACTGTTTTGGAAACTGAGATGACGTAAAAAAAACACGTATTACAAATGTGTGCAAGAGGAGAAAAAATTTAAGACAGGAGCATTTTAACAAATTTTGGGTTTAAACCATCATATCCCGTGCTGCTTCACAAAAGGCCATGAGAACGTCATTAGCTGTTACTGAGGTAAAATTAAATGGTGAAAAGTTGCAAGGAACACTAAGATTAGGTAATTCAGGGCTGCTTTGTGAACTCGAAGTTATTGTAGGTACCATAAGGAATTTCTTGTTAGTTCTTCCGGATCAATGTCGATATTACTTTAGTTGAACAAACTACTCCGGCAGAATGTGGGTTTTTCCATAATTTTTTTGGTGATAGTTCATTATTGAGCAATGAAGGAAAATATCTCTTTTTGTTCTATTACGAAGAACACGATAGTCATCCCAGGGTTATATATACTAGTTTTAGTAACCAATGGAACATACTTTCCATGAAGATAATGGATCACTTCAGATAGGAAGTCAGTTTGATCCTCAGCATCACACATAGTGTGAACATTATTCCAAGGGAAATACTGAGCTTCATTATGGAGATTATCTAAATTTACTGCGCTATAATTAAAAAATGAAAAGGTATTAGGCTCCTGAATATAATGGGGTTAAAAATTATATGTCATCATTATCATATCATGATCAGATATACCCGCAAGTGACATCTGATTCATAAATTTAATTTTAGCTGAACAAGATGTGAGAAATATATCAAGAAGAGATGAAGAGTGCATTGAAAAGTGAGTGAGATGTTCATTAACTCGATGCATACCAAGCGAGTTCAACACAAAATTAAATTGGTTTGTAGCACTATCTCCACTGAGAAAATTAATATTAAAATTACCACCAATTACGATATTATTATATTGTGGAACGATATGTGTCAGATCGTTGATTAGGTTCGATTAATCTGCGTTCGGCGGTTTATAAACACAACCGATCAAGTATTTATTCAATCCTTGACCCAACTCACAAAAGAGATATTCAGCCTTCAAATTAGTATCTCCACTAGATATCAATCGTCTGCAAGATATACTAGAGTTTATGTATATAGCAACGCCACCACCTCAAAGTAGAGACCTATCCTTCCGAAAAATTTTAAAGCTAGGCATATCGACTAGCTCATCATTAAGATTAGGCTTTAACCACGTCTCCCCAAAAGAACTACATCCGCACAGCCATCATGAAAGATTACACGTACCTCATCAATGTTAGGAAGCAAGCTTCTTGCATTCATATGATGAACCTTCAGACCTGCGATTTGTGAGTTAAAGATGTTGGCCAAAATTCTACAAGCGTCAGTTCCCTCCAAGTCACTACTGTGAGACATAAAATATGATCGAAAAGTATTCTAAGTCAGACACATACATAGGCATAATTTATTTTGGTGCTTGCAAACAGTGAAACAGTGAAACATCATAAACTTCTTCCAAAGGGAATTAAAATGGTAACAATTTAAGGCATATCAATAGCAAAGTATAACTAATTATACAATACAATAACAATTCAGAAGAATAAACAGCATATGAAGACAAATTTACTACTAAGGCATACGTGCTTAAATTCAAAATCACCAATACTACTTCAAAACAAAAACATAGCGAAAGTTCTAAATCCATATTTCTACTAATAGTTACTACTAAATAAATTATCAGACTGTGAAAAATCGTCATTAAGAAATACATTTTTGCATGCAAGGGAAGTAATATTTCATTATCAAAGTTCAAGGTAATACTAATAAGTTCTAAGCCCACTGCCGGATCTAGGAAAGTTTTGAAAGAAAGCCAAAATGACGTTAGTTACTACCCCCTCTAACAACGTTCTTTATTTGGGGCAAATTTTATTACAGTTCCAGGATATACTAGGCATCATATGTATATGATAGATGACCTATTTATACTGTATACCCTGAAACTAGAATCAGAATTGTTAAAAACAATTAGAATTTGAAACAAATGATTGTTAAATAAAAAGAATTTGAAATTCAAACACAAATTAAGATCCATTACATTATTGAACTTAAATGTCGTTTGAATCTCAAACTGTTTTAAAATAAAACGAAAGTAAAAAATCGTATCATTACAAATACAGTTTATTTTATTCCAGAGACAGATATGCAATTTCAATATTGACATATTAATAATGCAATTATGTCAATTGCAATATAAAATTTCAGAAAAACGCTTGCGGTTTACGATACTAATAATTTAATTAGAGAGCTTACATTTGATTTATCACTTGATTTGTCATTTGACTTAAGAAAGTTCCGCGCACATACAAAACGCGAGCAAATATTGTGAAAATACTTGTCTATATAAAAAATAAAAACGAAATAGACACTTTAATTTGACAAGTGTCAAATATTAAATGTCAGAAAAAGTTGTAGTCAACATTGCAGTATTAAATTCAGTTCTAAAAGGTTCGTGTATTAAATGATTATGGTTTATAACTAGGGTTAAATTGCAAGAAACTCGTATATCGTGTACGTTTTCGCAATTTAAATAATGAGTTCTGATGTGCTACATACTGAGTGTACACCGAGCGTGTACCGAGCATTTTCTCAGTATATAGAGACAGACTAGCGGTTGAGCCCAAAATGAAATATTGAAATTGCAAGTCTGTCTCCGGTATTATTAACTCAAGGATGACAAATTTAAAATTTAATTATGTTAGAGAATAGTTTTTTATTTTTGCCGCTTTTCAATATGAATCTTCTCGGCTAAAACTATTAAAATTTGAGATGGTTTCAAAAAAACTCTGGGTAGGAATTCTGGCAAACTGCCGTTCAGGTTGAAAGTATTTATTCGATTTTTTACCCGGACTCAAAGGCTTTAACTCCGGCTAAAATGGCTAAATTTAGCTGGCATAAAAATAATTTTCTAGTAACTCTGTGCTTCTGTCTACCTAATAATCTGTCTATACTCGTGGTAGGATTGATGGATGATGGGGAACAGCCAGCCACATTTGCACAATTTTTGAATTCTTTTAATATGATGCAAAGGTACAATTTGAGAATTTAGTTTAGTTAGTTTAATTAGCTTACAAAGGCTTACAGACTTAAATTTAATAGACAGTAAACTGATGTCAGTAAAGGAGCTTTTAGATTCCGGAAAGAAAACTGAATTGTTAAGTATGGTCTGAAAAAATTTTTCAATTCTTGTAATTAGATTATTTCTCGTTTAGTTATGGGTTCAGAAGTCCGTCGATTAGCCGCTCCCTTAAAACTAGCACCCGGGGCAAGTGCCCCCGCGTGTCCCCCTCCCCTATCCATAGGTTCAGCGCTGACTAAGCCTAAACATAAATAAGTAAATAATCCAGTACTCATGCTATAGAAACAATTGCGATATGTATTAACTAACTATTGTAGATTACTTAGTAATATGTATGTGATTTGTACATGATTTGTACATACACCACTACGGCGGACATAAACGTATCCAGCAATTGTAAAAACAGGCAGCAGCTTCTTTTCCTTTTTTAATTTCAACGCTTTGCGGAGAATTGCATAATTGCGAGTCGAAGGCTTTCATTTATATGAATTGCAGTTGGCCTGCTTTGACTAATGCCAACGTGCGTCGGTAAGACTAAAGGAGCGTTTATAATGGCAGAGTAGAGTGGAGTCACCAGATTGCATTGTCTATCCTTGTCTCAAGCTTGCACTCTAATATAAGTTCTTTTGCGCTTCCCACCAGAGTGGATTTCACAGAGTAGCGTCAGATTTGAAAAAATCCTAATCTCACGTTGGTAAGATGATGAGAGCAAATGCAGTCTGGTGATTCCATTCTACTCTGCCATTGTAAACGCTCCTTAAGAGTTTTGATTATGTTCTGCTTGCGGGATGCTAATGTTTTACAAGTTGCAATCAGAAAAAAATTTTTATCGTTTGGAGTGTCGAACTTCAAAATTATTCCTGATTCCTTCGAGCTTTTGTTTCTTGGCCTCACCCTGAAGATTCTGGGAAGATTAAAAGAAGAATGCATACTTATAGATTTTATCAGCATTGAATAAATATAGTTCTCCAATTGCGGAATTTCAGTAATAATGACATCACAGGCCTTCTGACTGCGCTCCAGCGTATCGAGTTTGTCTGAGATTACAGAATATTAATTCGGGCTTTCGTTCCAAGTCTCTCAATGAGCTTTTAAAACTCCCAATAACATTGATGACCTGTTCATGGAATTTTTTAGGTAGAGAAGGTAGCTGACATTCAAATTGTGATGCCAAGGCAGACAATTCCATTGTAATATCTGCTCTTGATGTAGAGATAGAGCCAGATGTAGTGGTAGAGCCAGATTACATAAAATTTCCCAGCAAATATTTCCTCGGGTTTTTGTATTTGCGAAAAATTTTCGAAGAGCAACAATTCGATAATTTTTCGGTTTTACGAATTTTTCTCGACATATGGCCTTCAGGTTCAGAGAACTTGTAGTATAATCCGTGGATTTTTCGTTCGTCTTTCAAAAGAATTATCAGTACATGATTTTTAAAATTATGCATGACAAGGCAAGCGTGCCAACAACATTCTTTTTAAGTATTCGGCCGAAAAAGTGAAGAGAGTGCTAAGAAATTGAAATTCGCATTTGGTAAATATTTCTCATAGCTTGGTTGTTTATTTTCAATTGGATATCGAGTAGTTTTCACAAAGCATAGCTTGCTCGTTTATCAAATTCGAGATCGAATAATTTTTACGAAGAAATCTCGAATACATAGAACCCTTATACCAATACACGAAAAATCTTCGAAATAATCTCGAAAAGACGAATCGATATCGAGTCGTTATTTAAATTCGAATTAGCGTTCCTTTCCCTTCATTTCCGGCTCGAGATTGTTCGAGATCGAAGTTAAACTTCGATTGAGCGGATCGATTCCGATTCGATCTCCAATCGTAATGTTTGCTGGGTTATGTTGTGCTTCTTTGCATTTATGCTGTACTTGTTTATGTGTGTGTGAATAGAAGTTAATCTTATAAAACCTAAAGCTATAGAAGTGTGTATGAAGTATGAATGTATGTATCCAATAGTCTTTAAAAAACTTGAATCACAGACAACTAATAGCAGATAAGCAATGCAAACATTACGATACGATATCGAATCGAACACGATTCGTTAAGGTGAACTAAGACTTCGATCTCGAATTCGTTTTCGAGTCGATATCGATCCAAAAAAGAAAAAAAGGAATGCTTTATCGAATCGTAATAATGGTTCGATTCCGAGTCGTTTTATCGTAACTATCTAGAACTTTTTGAATGTATTTTGGTTGCATATAATAACCTTATATTCTCGAGTTTTCTTTGAAAAAATGAATCGATATCGAAACGGGTCAAAGAGTTATTACCTCTTACACACCTTAGACAGAATATCTTCATAATGATTTCATTTTTCATTTTCGTGAAGTAAAATTAAAGGAAATTGTTGTTGTCTTTGTCGGAGATTGTATGATTTTTGTTGACAAAAATAATATCATTTAACCTCTGACAAAAAGCACCACTATCGACGAGAAATGAAAGAATTTTCTGAAATGCGCATAAATTTCGCAATGGAATAAATACTCAGAACTTACATTTTCTACTTGACTCTTCAGAGAAGGTAAAACTTCGAATATATTTAGTTAAAATGAAATATTATCGCAAAATCAGATCAGCAAATTATTTTAAGTCAAAACTTAGAGTTCATCTCGGAAAAGTGAAGTATTCTCAAATGATGGATTTTATTTACTTCCGAAACTATTTCTTTCCTACTCTTTTCTTTACTTCTTTGAGAACTCTTCGCAAAAGCAAAACTTCGAGAAATTGTTTGCTGGGTCAGTTCATATTAATCGACAAGATTAACTTACAAGTCTTGGCTAACTCTAGAGAAGCTTCGAGCAATGAAATGAACCGGCAAAGCTTTTTCATTGACGGCAATCATTTTTCTCGCTTATTTTCATTTGTAAACTGACGTAGTTACGAAGTATTTTTAATTTTTGTTTTCAGCTGAGTAAAATACTGATATTAGGCTGACCAAAATGGATGTAAAATAATTGACATTTTTGTCCTAAATTATAGGCGTCACATTCCATAAAGGTGCCTTTTTATGCATGCATGCGTAGCGCATACCTATTCCTATATTTTTTTGAGCGTTTTTACGACTAGAAGCACAGCGCAAGCTGTGCGCATGGTCTTCCTTCCGAATGGGAAAACTGTGCGCAATTCAGTCGTCGGACGTTTGCACCGAAAAAACTTTAAAATTGAGAAAACTTATTATAATTTGCAGTACCTTTGCATACATCAGGAATTATTTTAGAAAGAGAATATATTGAAACCTTTAGCTAAAATACTAAATTATAATAAGAGTTTCCGATCCAACAATCTTAATATGAGTTCCTATACCCTCTCATATTTGTATCCTGCTTTTTTAGTTTTGGCTCAAGTATTTTAAGCAGAACTTCGAAATCTGTCGAGGATATCCTTGTAAAATTTTTGAAAAGCCAAACTTTATCTGTTCTTATTTCTTCCAAAATGTTGTTTTCCTTTTAATAAAAACCTGTCGCATCAATACTTCCTTCTATGCGTCCGATTGCATTTCCACTTATTCACGTAGGTGCTCCACTTGATGCGCTTTATTTATCACTATAAAATTCATTCGCGATTCACCCCAATTATATGTGTAAAAAGGCACCGTGTACAGGCACCTGGGAGACATTTAATGTTTTCAATTTTAAAAAGTCGTAAAAGCAAAACAGTTATCAAATGGAAGTTGATATAATTGAAGGTTTGTGCCTTTAATGGACATCATAGAAATATAAGAAGAATCTGAAGAAAAATCGGCAGCACTTTCAGAAGCAATATCTCGCTTTCTCAGCTTCTTCCCAAACTTTTCTCTTATGGGACCACTTCTTTTCACATTCTTCTTCTATAATAAAATAAAATAATAATAGTGTTACCGATTTCACTAATAAGTATTTCATTAATATTATTGGATAAATATACGCGGAAATTAGACATTTAAATTTAAAAAAATCTTCCTTATCGACGCTTAACGTTATTTTGGGTATGTCTGTTTAATTTAAAGGGTGCGTTCGCCCATACTTAAGTAACTTTACGTTCATTTTGGCTCAGCCTATTGAATGAAAGGAACGGACCGATTTTTAGATTGGATGGATTGATTGGACAGACTTTATGTCTATGCAATGGATATGGGTGCTTCAATATAAAATTTAGGATGCATCGGCCTGATGTAGGGAAGCCCTAGATTTTTTCTTAGAAATTGAAATTTCTTCTTTGGAATATTTATGCATTTTTGAAGGCCGACAACGAGTGCTCGGCTCGGGCCGCTAAAAATTTCTATAAGCATTCATTTTGTTTATTATAAATTTAGAGAAAATGTTTCGGCAGATTTTTTATTCGCTCTTTTTGGCCAACAGAAAATATTTTTGGATCTAAGCTTCTGCGCATATAAAACTTATTAGCGGCCCGACCAGGCGAGCAGAGCACCCGTTGTCGGTCTCCAATAATGCATAAAAATCTAAAGAAAAAAAAAATTTTAAGAAAAAATTTATAGCTTCCATACATCAGGTTGAGCATCGTTGATTTTATATTGGAGCAATACAGAAACTTCTAAGGACAAATGACTGTTTTTGTATTCTTCTTCTTGAATACTATAGAATATCATTTTCGTCCATAGGCGCGGGATATTTGTTATTATTTGTTTGTACATACTTGCATATAATCAACGATTCTATCTAACTAAGCTAAACATCTGGGACAAGCAACATGGTTTCCTTCCAGAGCCTTCAACAATAATAGATTTTATCATAGTCTCTGATCTCGAAAGTGTTTAGGGTTATAAACAATATTCGCGATTGCATCTTACTCGAGAAAGATTCCTTCGTTTCAAAGATTGGTGTGTTGAAATTTTTAGAAAATAATGTTAGTAAATCCAATATTATAACATTCACCAGAAAGTGTGATTAGATAGATTTTGATTACATAATAAGGAATAACTTTATTAATCGAGTATATGAGATCCAAAATGTAAGGATTTTGTTTGACAATAAACTTCTAATTGCGTCACATATAAATAAGGTTACTGCTTCATTTTTCGTACGTTTAAATAATTTTTAGGGTTTTCTAAAATATGTTTCTAGAAATATTTAATTAGAAGCACTCTCCAGTACGCGTCAAGTATGGAACCCATTCTACTATGAGAACAAATTGAAGCCATTGAAAGGGAGTTTATTAGATTTTAATAGTTTAGAGTAGAGAGTATGATCAACGAATGACGACTCTTAACAAAAAGGTAACCTTCATGTCATGCAATGAAAAATCCCCACTGACCACGAAATCTACTGACTGTCACATTAAAAAAGTTCTGGTTATTTTCTTTGTGACTCTTTACACAATAAGAGGTACAAGAAAAGATTAAAAAAGAATAATACTTTTTTTATAAAGAAGTAAGAAATGGATATGACATTGAGAATTTTATAAAAGGTCTTTCCAATAATCAATCTAATAACGTACTCCCGTACTGCTCCTTTTACAAAAGTACTCTGTTTTTGGTATTATGTAGTCCATTTCATTTTTCAAACACTGAGCTGAGTAACTATGCATGATGCATAGTATCAAAACCCTCGAGAATATACTCTTGAGAGTTTTGTAGGACTCCGCTAGGGCTCTTATGAGATAGTGAGGGAGCCTGAAATTTTGTACATGGACTTAAAAAAAAAGTAAAATTAAGCTCGAAAATGACAAATCGGACAATTCCTTCGTGGGGCTGCCATACAAAAATTTCGTTTTCCACTATATATTTGGACACTGCCTGAGAACGCGGCGACGTAGAGAGCTAAAATTTGGTACATAATGTTTTCACAGCAATAGTGAATAAAGTTTCAAAAATGGACTAAATCGGGTAACACAAAGAAGGGGTGTTGCCATATAAAATTTTTGGTTTCTTACATATACTGAGAAAACTAGCAGTCCTAGACATTTTTATTGTACTAAAAACTTCTTCAGAATCCGAAATCCTATAAGACTGGTCATAATCATTTTTGCTGTCCGACTAGCCATTCTAGAGATACATAAAGGGTTTTAAAATAAGAGGTGTTATTTTAATTAGCTCGCTATTTCGGTAGATGTTACTTTTGGAGCTGTCAGTTTTTGACATTTGACAAGTAGAAACTACGTCATTAATAAAAATGGAACGATACACGATTCAACAACGCATTGAAATTATTAAAATTCACTATAAAAATGGTGAAAATGTGGCAGAGACGGTTCGTAAAACTCGAACATTTTTGGGTCGTCGTGAAGCACCTTGTCGGACCGCAATACAGAAATTGGTAGAAAAATTCGAGCTGCCGGGACAAGTTAGTAATGTGAAGAATAAAACCCGTGCACGTCGCTCAAGAACAGTCGAGAATATTGCTGCTGTAGCCGAAAGTGTTGAAGAAAACCCAGGTTTGTCCATTCCTCGTCGTTCTTTGGAATTAGGCATTCCACAAACGTCATTACACCGTATTTTGCATAAAGATTTGGGTCTTAAGGCTTATAAAGTTCAGTTAACACAAGAACTCAAGCCGGCCGATCATCAACAACGTCGAGTCTTTGCTGATAGGGTCCTTGAAATGCATGAAAATGATCCGGAATTCCATCGAAAACTCATCTTGAGTGATGAGGCCCATTTCCACCTCGATGGCTTCGTCAACAAGCAAAATTGTCGCATCTGGGGCTCGGAAAACCCAAGAGTTATTGTTGAAAAGCCTCTCTATCCTCAACGTGTGACTGTTTGGTGCGGTTTATGGTCCCGCGGGGTCATTGGACCTTACTTTTTCGAAAATGAGGCTGGAGCAACAGTTACGGTGAATGGATTGCGCTATCGACAGATGATTAATGATTTTTTATGACCGGAATTGGATGGTATTGATCTGAACAACGTTTACTTTCAACAAGACGGCGCTACGTGCCATTCATCTTTTACGGGAAAAGTTTCCGGACCGTGTTATCTCTCGAAGAGGTGATCACAATTGGCCACCGAGATCTTGTGACTTAACACCTTGCGACTTCTTCCTTTGGGGCCACGTGAAAGAGAAGGTCTACTCCAACAGCCCAGCGTCGATTCAAGACCTCAAAGATGGAATTCGTGAGGCTATCGAGGACATAGGGCAGCCACTTTGCGATTTGGTTATGGAAAATTTCATGAAAAGGATATGGTCTTGTAGGCGTGGTCGTGGTGGTCATTTGACTGATGTTATTTTCCATTACTAACGGCATACCTTCCTCTTTATAATGAAATAAAGATCCGATCATTTATCTCAAAAAATGGCATTTTTCTTTGAATATCAAAACAACACCTCTTATTGGAAAACTCTTTATATTCGAAAAATCACTTCAAAAATCAAACTAGCGCAGATGGGTGAAATTACAAACGAACACTCGTCTAGGGCAGCAATGGTGAACCTTTTTATGTTATTAAGAAAAATTAATAAAAATATAGGTGTTTTATTTAGACAGCTTTTATACATAATCATTTTACTTTGTAACTATACATAGTAACAATCTGTGGATGTACAAATACTCTTCAAATAAAAAAAATTACCAACGCTACAAACTACTGCAATTAAAAATATTTTTAATTTTCCAAAACATACAAAAATAAGGGGACTATACAAAAATAGGAATATATTACCATATTACCATTGACAGAACAAACATCATACCTATTAATTTGCAGAAAAATCAAAAACTTTAAATTTAAACAAGGACAATCAAATGAAATCGAATACTTAAAAAATAAAGGATTGACATTAAAAAATAAAAAAAAAATATGCTAATTGATAAATTCATTGGTAAATTATAACAATCAATGGGATTTTTGTTGTTGTTTTGTTTATTGGTTGACAAATATTTTATGCCAGGATCATATTTTGATACTTTTAATAAAACACATGCGGCACTGAATTCTTCAGTCATTCTATTTCTAAATTTGTTTTTTATAAAATTCAATTCTAAACGTTGCAGGAATGGTATTCCATGATTTTTATAATTCTTCGCATTCTTATGAAAGGTACTCAATAATCGATTTTTTTCAATGGTTTCTAGTTTATTTCTTATGGGGGTCATCCTGTGTGAAGGCACTTTTTTTCTTCGGTTTTTTTTTCAGGCAAACTCAATAAACATACAATTGTGAAATTTTTACTACATACATATTTATGCATGCCTTGAGTACACTCTAAAATTTTTTCAGCTCAAAATCGTCGCATCATCAAAAAAAGCATTTTCCGGTAGCCACGATTACGGGCTTTCTGCTTATATAAAAAAAAAGATAATAATAATAATAAAAAATTCAAGCGGCATTTTTATCTGTGAAGTATGAACTAGTTTCTCAACTAGGATTATTAAAAAATATTGAAAGGAAAATTTTTGGCATCTTGTTGAACATTTTTTCGTAAGTTTTTGTGTTTTTCCACTACTTCTTCAACATGTAAAGAAAAACGGCTTGATGAATTCCGATTATCCTAGTTTGCAGTGTCTACATGAGTACTGAATAAGTCAATAAAATTTCAAAGGAATTCGTTTTATAGATTTCGAGATATCGTGGTTACCAGTTTGAAGAATACAGTTTTGAGAAAAACGCGTTTAAAAATTGATTATCACCAATAAAATTCGAACACTTTGGGTACTCAATAAAGACTAAACTAACCGTTATACTCGAAAGAAATGAGTTTAGAGATATAATGGTTTCTCTATTATGCATTTGTACCTGCGTTTGTATTAAAATGGCTCAGATAAGAAACCTAAGCGAAAGAGAAAGGTTCCGATGCTGGCCTGTTCACTTCCGAATAACTCTGAATGTCGGAAAATCACTTTACCCACATATTCTTCACTATATTTAGATGTAATTTATGCAAAAAAATAATATAAAAGTTTTTTTGAATCGGTCACACGGGATGATCCCCTTAAATCAACAAACTTTTGTATACATATGGAACTGTATTGAAAATCAATCAATTGAATCTCAACATCTTCTAAATTCAGTCACTCAAAAATCTTTAAATTAAGTTTATTTGCCGATATCGTGTCTGGAACATAATGAACTTTTATGTTCCTGCATATATTTTGAATCTTTTGTTAAATTAGTTTAGTTATTTTTTCATGGGAATCTAAATTTGTATTAATTTTATTTTTATTTTTTATATTAAGTTATTTTATATTTGAAATGTATTTTAGAATAGTATTCTTGAGTTTTAGAATTTGTGAAGGGGAATTAGGTCTTTCTGTACTGGTTTCAATAATTCGAACTCATGATAATGATTATTTTCAGACTTTTAATATTTTATAATGCTGAAATATTTATATATATTCGAAATAATGTCTCGATTAAAAATGTCTAATTGAATTTCGAAAGCTTTAATTATATCAAACATTATAATAATTGTCTTATTACCACCTTGCAGTTTCACATTTAGTTCATTTGGAGAACTCTTCCACGACTTAGCCATCGGACGTTGTTGTATAGTTGAGAAAATTTTCGTTTATTTAAAGGATATCCAAATATAAAATTGACTAATTGTGTAACAAGAATCATAATATCGTCCAGTGACTTTAAAACGGCCTTTGCAGACAGCCTGCTGATGTATGATATAATGGAAACCCATAATTGAATATCCAACGAGCTTGTTTTCTCAGCTCACAAATCCATTTACCTTTCCAGTCATATTGCGAGTACCATCAGCCGTTACAGAAACAATTTTGAAAGGATCTATGTTTTTTTCTTCAGCAAGTACATGTACAACTGCATTGTAAATATCTATTCCTTTTGTTGTAGTTGCTAATGATGTTAAACTTACCATTTCTTCTTTGATATTATATCCAACAGCATAACGATTAAAAATTGCTAAACGCGCTGATCCAGTTATGTTAGGGCTCTCATCAAGACAGAGAGAAAATAAACCAGAAGAATTTCTGCCAATTTTTTGCTGGTGACTTATATTTGTAGCCATTTCCAAGATCTTGTCTTTCACAGTGTTTCTAGCCAAAGGTATATTACTTTATTCTTGGATGATTTTTTCGTTGTTTTCAAAATTTTCAAACAAAATGTGTGCACATTTTATGCTACTTTCATATATTCGCAATGGTTTTCCGTGCTTTACAATATTGCAATTACATTTGAGGCAACAAAACATATTTTAACGACTATCCATAAATTTCAATAGAGATCTTGACTGAGTATTTCTCGAACAATAAATTCTTTTCGTTTTGCTCTGAAGAGATTAAGTAGGTGTAACTCATGCTGGATTCTCTGATATTTTCGGTATTTTAGTACGTTGTTCAATTCAAAATTTACCTTTTTCTCAAAGGGTTAATGGTAGTGTGACCCGATGTGTATTATTATGAATTGTTTGAAAGGGTTTTGAAGGTATTCAAGAAGATTTTACCATTCGGGTAATCCTACGTTCTCTCAATTTTTGTTTTTAACGTGTTGTCTCAGTTGCACTATAATAATGCATAGCCAAGTTCCAACTTCATCCAAAACATTGTTTAATTTTAAAATTAATGTATATTAAATCCAATTTAATAATAAATCATTCACGTGTCAGAAAATTTTTCGTACGTGTCATCTCTGGCACGCGTGCCATAGGTCTAGGGTATCATAAGAATTGGTCTTAGACACTATATATAATATGGACTGACTACGTTCATAGAATTGCACTTCAAAAAGTGGGCTCACTTCTATATTGCTGACTCTTTCGGTCTAAGCACTAAGTACCAACTGAGAGAGAATTGTAAACTACAAATAAATAACTGGGTTCGTCGAAATAAATGTTTTTAAATTAATTATTTTGGTCAATTAGTGATAAAGAGTATTTTACCAAAGGCGATATATTCATAGATACTCCACAGAAATTCTAAAGGTTATATTATAATCGCTTTTCCAGCTGCAAGCTCATTTTTTCAACTTTCAATGATTTTTTCAATGTTGGCACCGGCTAAGAACTTTTTTGACATTAGCAATTGAGCCTACATGAAATAGAAAGTTAAAGTTAATATATATGTCAGTGGTCGATCGGGAAGAAGACGACAAGTAGGATTTTGATACCTACAACAAAGTGTGGATAAGACTCAACAACAGAAGTAATGTAAGTTAGAGTTAGATTATTAGATTACTTAATATACATTAGACTAAAATTATATATATTATATTATAGACAAAAAATTATTAACCTATTAAGCAAATGTAATATATATATATATATGCATATACATCTTTCATCTCAGACCTTTTTAATAATCCCTCTGGCCTCGACTTCTCTTTTATCTAACAAATCTCTTCGCAAAGGTACTCTCTCCGGTGTTAAAGAGACAAGTTAATACCGACAAACTCTTGAAAAACAAAGAAAAAACAAATTTTTTATATATAAAGGGTTTTCCAATAAGAGGTGTTATTTTGATATTGAAAGAAAAATGCCATTTTTTGAGATAAATGATCGGATCTTTATTTCATTATGAAGACGAAGGTATGCCGTTAATAATGGAAAATAACATCAGTCAAATGACCACCACGACCACGCCTACAGGACCATATCCTTTTCATGAAATTTTCCATAACCAAATCGCAAAGTGGCTGCCCTATGTCCTCGATAGCCTCACGAATTCCATCTTTGAGGTCTTGAATCGACGCTGGGCTGTTGGCGTAGACCTTCTCTTTCACGTGGCCCCAAAGGAAGAAGTCGCAAGGTGTTAAGTCACAAGATCTCGGTGGCCAATTGTGATCACCTCTTCGAGAGACAACACGGTCCGGAAACTTTTCCAGTAAAAGATCAATGGTTTCGTTGCTTGTATGACACGTAGCGGGCGGCGTCTTGTTGAAAGTAAACGTTGTCCAGATCAATACCATCCAATTCCGGCCATAAAAAATCATTAATCATCTGTCGATAGCGCAATCCATTCACCGTAACTGTTGCTCCAGCCTCATTTTCGAAAAAGTAAGGTCCAATTACCCCGCGGGACCATAAACCGCACCAAACAGTCACACGTTGAGGATAGAGAGGCTTTTCAACAATAACTCTTGGGTTTTCCGAGCCCCAGATGCGACAATTTTGCTTGTTGACGAAGCCATCGAGGTGGAAATGGGCCTCATCACTCAAGATGAGTTTTCGATGGAATTCCGGATCATTTTCATGCATTTCAAGGACCAAATCAGCAAAGACTCGAAATTGTTGATGATCGGCCGGCTTGAGTTCTTGTGTTAACTGAACTTTATAAGCCTTAAGACCCAAATCTTTATGCAAAATACGGTGTAATGACGTTTGTGGAATGCTTAATTCCAAAGAACGACGAGGAATGGACAAACCTGGGTTTTCTTCAACACTTTCGGCTACAGCAGCAATATTCTCGGCTGTTCTTGAGCGACGTGCACGGGTTTTATTCTTCACATCACTAACTTGTCCCGGCAGCTCGAATTTTTCTACCAATTTCTGTATTGCGGTCCGACAAGGTGCTTCACGACGACCCAAAAATGTTCGAGTTTTACGAACCGTCTCTGCCACATTTTCACCATTTTTATAGTGAATTTTAATAATTTCAATGCGTTGTTGAATCGTGTATCGTTCCATTTTTATTAATGGCGTAGTTTCTACTTGTCAAATGTCAAAAAATGACAGCTCCAAAAGTGACATCTACCGAAATAGCGAGCTAATTAAAATAACACCTCTTATTGGAAAACCCAGTCTGTAAAAAAAAGAGGTAAAGAGGGATTTTCGAAAAAATTCCTCATCGTGAACGCTAATCACAAAACTGTAAGGAATCGATTGGCACATGCTGGAACACTTCTTTACAAATCACTCTGTCAATTTTGGGCCAAATTTTCAAAGTAATGACGAAGAACTAAACCACCCTATTTGCTTTTTTTCTTTTTCTCTTTTTGTTAACTGAGATATATTTTGATGTTTTGCAAAAGACATAATTGGAATGCTTTGGCAAATAACATTTGCCTCCTCATGACGTTGCAATACAAAAAGTTTATCTCGAATCGGCCATACCTTGTTATTTTTGTACCACAGAATCACGGTATACAGATAACAACATATTCCTACTAAATATTTTGATACTTGAGCTGTGACGTCACGACATCACAATTCATATAAACAATTCAGAAAAGTATTAAAATAAATTATTTGGTAACAGCTTTGACCTATTACAATCTATAATATCATAGTACATAACGCTTATTGCATTTTGGTGAAATGGTATTGATTGATAGGTTGATATTGTTAGCCAATAAAAATTTTAGGCGTAAGCTCAATTTTTGTATAAATAGAATAATTGATTGGAATAAACGAGATTAGTCAAGAATCAGTATTTTAAATGTCGGAGTCAATGCTTTATAGCTGCTCCATCTTGACTTGGAGTTAAAGCTAAAATTAGCTGCTTTACCGACCATTTTTGGAATATCACACAGCAGATCAAAAAGGTAAAAAGACAATTCGCATGACTGCAGAAGTATTGAAAAAGAATATAGGTGCGATTTGTTTAAGATAGGAGTCTAGTGATAATCGAAGAGAGAGTTTCCAAGAGATGAAACATAATCAAACCGATGATATAGACCATACATGAAATGAACACAGTCGTTAAAAGCTATATCCACCTTTTTTGATAAACTAGTTCAGATTAGGTAAAATTAAATTTCCGTAAATAAAGAGAGGCAATAATAATCTTTTTAATGGTTCTGTTTCAAGTGAGTGAATCTTTAGTCGATCATAAAGAAATGATCTCAATAATCTAATGGATCAATTCGAAAACGCGAAACGAGGGGTTAGTCTATTGAGGACCTTGTCATAATTTACCCTATCGAAAGCCTTACAAAAGTCCAATAACGGTAACATGCACAGTTAATTATTAACTATAGTAATTCTTATGTCCGCATTAACTTTAAAGTTCGACCGACAATTAGACATTAGTTAACGTGTATTCACGAAGTTAATTTTTTGACTATTCACAATTCTGTCCAAAGCTTTAGAAAGAAAGGGGAGTATGCAGATTGGGGGAAGCGTTTTTTTGCGAAAGAAAGTATCTTCCAAGCGCGAGGAAAGATCGAGTATATAAGATTTGAGTTAAATATTTTTTTGGATGTACTGACCGATATATGGAAGTAATAGTTTAACAAATCGTGGGAAGGTATTTTCTGCACTAACAGCTTCCTATTTGACAGAGGAAACCGCCAACTAAGCTTCATCGAGGATTACACCTCAAAAACTACGCCTCTATCCAGGTATCATGAGTTGGTGGGTTAGATCCATGATTGGGATAATCTGATTTGTACTATTTGTGGAAGTTGCAAAAGCCTGCTTACAGCTTCTAGGCAACAATCATAGATGCTCTCTAGAAATTTGAAACGAAGAGGTACAGAATTATCGATTAAGTAGATTAAAAGGTGATTGAAGTTCGTTATACCTATTCCTAAATGGATGAACATTCGAGGATCAGCAGCCAGGGTTCTTGGTTTTATGTCTACTTGTAGTACATATTTTTCCTACGTTGAAGAAAAAAACCTGAAAATCGTATTTATTTTCTATTGTTTTGGCATTTTACTTAAAAAAAAATATCAAATTGAATAAATCGATAACTATATTTACAAAATTTTTGTATTTATATAAATTAACACATTACTCCTTATTTATTGTTTAATTTGTTAACTTGGCATGGTCACCATTTTGAAGTTTGGCTGAATCCAAATTTTCCGATTCAATCGAGTTCATTGTTATAGAGGAATTTCTTGAGCTCTGAATCTCACTCTTTGACTGGCGTACTTCTTTAGTATTTCCAGAGCATCGTATTACGAACTTTAATTCATTAATAAGTTCATCTTTAAATGATACCTGTAATTAACATTTAAAGAATAATTTAAATTCAATTAATTGTAAGTGTTACCTTAAATTGCCGGGATGATAAAAATACATTAAAAAGCCATTCTAGGATTCCATAACAGCTTGCAAGGCAACTACCAACAAGCAGGACAAAGTACACACCCCCTAAATTAGCCATTTCCAAACCTTTGGCAGAATTTTTATCCGTGTTTTGCTGGTAGGTGGAAAAAGAATGATCATGCTGTGATATATGTGGCTAAGGAAGTCATAGTTCCTTGCTTGTAGGAATAAAACAATAACAAAGCAAAGGTATCATATTTTCATGCCACGGGCAAGGGCAAGGGAAAGAAATCGAAGTTTATGGTGGTGCCTTGATGTGTCAGAACTAACCTTACATTGAGATGCCCTCTTCCAAACATCGACTAGCATTTCAAGAATACTAAATAAGAATGCAAAGAAGGATCCTATAATCAAAACAAGAAATACTCCACCAAGGTTAGCAAGTTCTAAGGCAACAGCACCTGAATCACCTCCAGCATCCTTTCATAGAAATATCTCTAAAATTTTATAAATTTTTAATTGATGGTTGACTTACCGAACATGCGCCACCTCCACGTTTTTCCTTCCACCATTTTGTTTTCATTATTGCCAATATACCTTGTTCTTGAAGTTCCAGTATAGCTAGACTCAATGCGTCCCTATAAGGCCAATCTAAACAAACATTTTAATAAATATATTTAATCAAGTGAGTTTCCTTCTTTTATATAGGATACGTCTTGACGGGAGGTGTCATTTTGTTTTTTCAATAAAGCTCATTGTTCTTCTAAAAGCGCCGGTATTTTTATTTGAACATAAGCATTGACGTTGCACGTTGAATACAATTTCTGGCAAATATTCCTCACGACTCTATCAGCATTTTTTGACAATTTGTTTTTATGTTGAATTATTCGAATCGTTGCTTCACAAAACTCCAAAAAAGGGATGAAGTTCAATAATACAATCTGTGTGGCCAATTCTCGTGACTAAAACGAAAAATGACGTGTCCCGGAATCCTTGTGTGTAATAACTGAATTATATCATGATTGAGAGCTAACACAGCTTCCTTCAGCAGCATTTTCGAAATGGTAGAATCGCACAGTCACACCATATACCCAAAATCCACACCAAACAGCAAGGTATATAGAATACAAGGTAGTCTTACTAAATTTTTGACACATTGCAGCTGATGTCCCGTGACGTCACTCTGTGTTTAAAATGTACACTATATATAGAAAAATAAGAAAATCTTTGATATCTTAATAAATTTTACAACAAATTACTGAAATTGTGTATAAATTGAAAGTTTTGAATATTTAGATGTTTTTATAATTAAGTTCAATAAGGTAAAAAGGTGTACTTTCAAGTTCAAGTGAAAATGTATACAGAAACAAAAATAGTTTTTTATGCCATAAATTTATTAACATAATAATGATTTTGTAGCAGTAAGATATTTAATTAATACATAATTAATCTTTTTGTGTTTTTTTTTACTGCATTTAAATTAGCTTTCATGCTATAAAGTAAAATTCAGTACGAATAGTCACAACATACCTATGTGAGATGATTTCATTTACCAGGATGCTAACTTGTCGCATAAGAACTTTCATAAAATAGTCATTGTAAACACAGACTGATGTCATCACAATTTTCTCTCTAGACAAAACGGCGGAGCGTGGTTCGTACCGAGAATACCTTGTATTCTATATATACCTTGACCAAACAGTAACTCGTCTTGAAAGTATTAGTTATTGTGAATCACACGTAGATTTTTAGAGACCCAAATTTAAAATTTTTCTTTGTCAACTTAGTTAGTCACTATGTAGAAATACAGATCGTCGCGGAAAATATGTAGAGGAACCGAATCCACTTTTTCAGTTATGTTTTTTTTTTTAATTCTGATTCTCTTAGCGTTACTTGATATTATGTATACCGTTGAAAATTATCTCGTAACAAAGTGTATTTATTTCCAAAAGCTCTCTGTACAGTAAAGGCCTCTTTTATGCTATTAGAAAAAATTGAAATTATGTCCAATGTACAACATACCTGATGTAATAAACGCACCAATTCGCGGCCATTTAAGAAAATGCCATCCTTACAAGAAGGGTTTTTAGTAGAATTTACTTAATATCGATGTTTAAACTTTTGTAGTACAATAGTAAGTTGAATATTTATCTTTTAATTTAAATTAAAAACATTTATCTAGTCTGCATAATAATTGAAAATATCAGTGTATACGGAAATCACCAGTTTGCGTCCAGTCTAATCCAGTTTGCGTCCACCAAAGTGCCAATTCGTGGTCAGTTTAAAAAAAACCTTCTTTTATATGGGGTATTAAATACATGTCGTTTTGAAAGATACGACTTTATTAAGTTTTTGTTATTTCTGATTTGAAAAGCCATTAAAAAATAAAAGTTGTGATATAATTCACAGTAACATAAAACATAACATTCTTCACATTAAAACTATATAATTCAATTCAAACTGTGTTGTTTCTTCTAAATTTCATTAAATTAAAAGGAACAAATCAAGAAGGAATTATATAACATACTGAAATTCAACGTTTTATAAATTAGAATAATAAAAAAATTTCTCGCTATATTCAGTTCAACATACTTTTTGGTCAAACTTGAACCTCTTGGTCTCTCCTGTCCACTTTTATTATGGATTGGGAGTTTTTGACCTGTTTGATGTGTTACATCTGAAGCTCACCCAATAAATGCCGTGTGCCCCACGGCTCTATTATTTCTCCGTTTTTCCTATTAAATTTCAATGATATGATTTGCCTTAATTTCAATCTCATCCATAGTTTTGCCGATGACAGTACCTTGATTTCGCTTATTCCTTTGACACTCTTGCGGACTTCGAGGGAATGTTACATGTGTTGTACGAGATTAAATGATTAGATCATTAAATAACGATCTTGACAATATTCTCGGTTGTGCAAAGTGATCGCGTCGAATTCCATGCCCCTAAGATCCAAAGCTAACTCATCTCTGTAGAACAAGATCTTCACTTAACCACTCCCGTTACTTTTTATGAAGCATTCGTTGAAAACATTAACACCTGCTCGTTGCAGCATATGTATTGTGATAGGAGGAAGTGCGTATGAAATTATCCCCTTTGCCTAAAAAACTCGCATAGTTCCAATTTTAAGTGGAACTTGCGGCTCTCAGCAAAAAAGTTCACATGTTTTTGAATTTTTTCAGTAATTAACCATGTAACTATAACCCCATTCGCGAATATATTCATGCAGCCTGACTCAGAATGAACTAAAAACCCGGCTTCTGGCATGGCTATTGACTGGATCCCTAAGTGGTCGTATGTAAGACAAAACAACTGTTTCTTTAAATATGTCTCTTGCATTCATCTCCTTTATATAATTTTGCAGCTCATCAAACCATTTTCGAATAACCTTTTCAGAAACAGTATCTCTGGCTTCGGTTAGGCCTTCGGGAATTGGATGTGCTAGCTCTGGATTGCATTTCAGGAAAAGATCGTAACATTTTCGCACTGATCGCCAATTTTTGAAGGATGTATTCGTGCTATCGCCTTGCTCATTTTTTGGGTTCCGTACCCGTACTAAGCCTCCGCTGTCCGTCTGTCTGTCAGCAGGCTGTATCTTATGAACCGTAATAGGTAGTGAGTTGAAATTTTTATTGAGTTTGTATTTCTATTGCAACAACAAATAATGAAATAATGAAACAACAAATAATGAAAATAAAAAAATAATAATATAATAAAAAGTACATAGTGTTAAATCTTGTACGATGGTAAGGAACCCTTCGTGTGCGAGTCCGACTCGCTCTTGGCCGGTTTTTACGAACTGTGCTTAAAGGGCTATCAGGACTTAATAGAAACCCACATGTGGTTAACGACTCGCATCACTTAACTAGGTTTTTCTTCGGTTTCCGTTAAAATACTTCATGGTCCAAACTTGTCTACACCTTTAGGATATCTTTCAGACAATTTATCCTGTAATGTTTTTTGGAATATTTTATTTGATGCTAGATGCTGTTCTAATAGAAAATTTTCCTTGTCGAATGTCTGACAATACTTCATTTAGTGTTGTAGCAGTATATTTTTCCATATTTCCTTATATTCAATACATTAAATCAGACTAATTAATGAAGAGCTGCTTGTAGGCCGCAATAAAGACAAGGTAAAAAAATGCAACACTAATTTGCGGCCACCAGTACACGCGAACTGGGTCATGATATTAATCATTGATCCATTTCGCGGCCAGTAAAATTAATGTGGTTATTCCGAAAATTTACTTAAATTTCAAACAATATTATATTTATTTGAAATATAACTACTTAAAAACCTTTCTTACGACATAAAAATGGCATAAAAACTCAGTCTCTTACATTTTAAACTCATAGCATTACGTTACAAAAAAAAATGTTTTCTTGTATTTTCACATTATTTACATGCCGACTCCTAATGAACTAAGCTCTGACGACTCAGATTTAACTCAACCATCCCATTGCTCACTTTATGGGTAGCAGACTGTACTGTCCGTTAATAGAACGTACACGCAAATTTGATTAAGTGACTGAAATTAATGCACTGGTAAATTAGGATCAAGATCAGTGGTCTATTTCTTAACAAAGAATCAACACTATTCATTTTATTTTAACTTTCAAACAAATACTGCACTTATTTTTTAAGACTGCCCATTAATTATATTAAGATCAGATTATGTAATGAGGTATTAGGTCAGAGATCCACACACACTGGAAAACACTTATTACCACATATTTAGAATATACGATTATTAAGAAAAGTTGTATTGGGATAAAACTCAATATATAAGTTTTGGGTCAGAGAATTTTTATATCACACCGAAAAAACACTTATTGGCAAAAATTGCAATATAAAATCGTCAATATATATGTATGTAAAATTAATAGAATAAAGTCAAATTATGATATTAAATAAATATGCACCAAAGGAGTATAAAATGTAAATATACATATAATAAAATAGATATACGATAAATATTATATTGTTACAAGTGACTGGTACTCACCGATCTATAACTTGACGCTTGAGGGTTGGCTTTAAGCTAATGTTAAGACCCTTTGTTCTAACCATGGGTTAAAACAATTCTTTATTTCCGTCGAGACCAGAAATAAAGTTTTAATGTTAGTAAGAGACTATCTCAGTCGAGATCCGAGATAATATTCTTTAAGTTAGTCGAGACCCGAAATAAGATGCGTTTATTTCCGTCGAGACCAGAAATGATTGTTAGTAAAAGATTATCTCAGTCGAGACCCGAGATAATATTCTTTAAGTCAGTCGAGACCCGGCTTAAAGTGTTATCTTATCTTCAGTCGAGACCCGAAAGAAGATGCGTTTATTTCCGTCGAGACCAGAAATGATTGTTAATTGTTAAAAGTGAAATATCAGTTGATACCCGATATTAATGTTAGTCCCTAACAGCCAACTTACCCCAAGCGATGCCAAGTACAAAAAAAGATCGAGATCAGTCAGCTTATCGTTTATATAGCCCTTGCTTGCACACGACACCACTGATGGATGGAGTAGCAGAGGCACATGATTGCAAGACTTGGCAGGGCAGCTGTGATCTTACGGTACTAGCGATAACATTTGCATAGCAACGAACTAAAATGCATAGCAACAAGAACTTTAGAGCAACATATGCTGCTGTGTTAAATTGAATTATTTTCGCAAAAAATATTCTCTCTATCACGTAGCGAAGAAATTCCCGTTGGATATTACTTGTAATGATGATAATGATAGAGTTACAAATTGATCGGCTTGATCTGATTATATTTGTGCCTTGCATTGTATGCTACATGACAACACATGCTTTTGTTTTACCTATTTTTAGGAAAATTGTAATTAGATTGAATTTATTGTCTTTTTTAGAATTCAATTTTAGCGTGGTATATTTTAATATGTTCCCTTTTCAGGAATTGTTTTTTATCACGAATCTAACAAATGGAAATAATTTTTATTTGATCTGCTCGTTGAGGTTATAATTTTATGTTGTATTTGTGCAATATGTTATGAAGATGACAAATACATGGCTATGCTGGGTGGTGTACATATTTTTTGCTTAATAGTAATCAAATTAGAGATATGTTTACTAAAAATTTTATGCTTTGTTTTCAGCATGTTTTCTTTTAGAAATTTTCTGTTTATGAAAATATATTCGAATCAATTTGGTTCGAACACAGACATATACACGAACATGAGGATAAAGAAATATCTGCATTTTAAGGAAAATACGTCGTTTTATGGCATGTTATAAAATGAAGTGGACGCGAACTGGGTAGTGGACGCGAATTGGTGCATTTACCCTACCTTGCACACATTCTGTTAATAGTCATTAACAAAGTATTTTAGATAAGACATTTTTAGTATTATTTGAGGATACGGAATTAGATTAGTTTAGACGTTAGCATATCTATTTCTCTCTCTTTGATTAATGAAACTGCAATTTAAAATGAAAGACTAATTTTTTGCCTCTAATTGTATATTAGGACAATATCAAAAAATCCGCATAGGTAGGTACTTTGAACATATATAACTAAAGGAAGCAAATATCGTGTAAAATCTCTGTCGGTGTTAGTGATGTGAAAATACAAGACCAAGACCAAGACTATAATGGTCTTGGTGTTGGTCTTGGTCTTGCAAACTTAGTCTTGGTTTTGCTCTTGGTAAGATTGGTATAATATTGGTCTTGGTCTTGGTCTTGCATAGTCAAGTCTTGGTGTTGGTCTTGGTCTTGTTCTAGCTCTTGGTCTTGCAATTCAGTCTTGGTCTTGTCTGTGATTTTGTAGTAGGTTTTAGCTTTGGGCTGCACAGTCAACTTTTGGTTATAGTTTTAATCTAGGATTTCGTTTTTTTGCGCAACTCTATAATTGATGTATCATGCCATAAATTTATAAATAGTTAAAAACTACCTTATCCCCCCCTAGATCCCAAGAGTAGAAACCAAGTACGCTTCCTACTCGGCCACTTTGACGCCGGTCTACAAATCAAGACTTAACCTGTATAAAAGCGTTGCTTATTTGTATTTAGGCAGTTTTCCTCTCAAATTCCGGTAAAGTACGTATCGATCATAACTATACTTCGCTACTGCACAAATTACCAGATTTTTATCTTGCATAATGTGGTCTTGCATAATGAGTCTTGGTCTTGCATAATGTGGTCTTGGGTTTGATCTTGTTAACATACACATGGTCTTGGTGTTGGTCTTGTGAGCATGTTTACAATCTTGGTCTTGGTATCGGTCTTGCATATTCTGCAAGACCAAGACCAATTTTGCTCATCACTAGTCGGTGTGAGGGAATCTCGATTCTTTGGCGAAGAAGTGGAAATGCATGAAGAATTTAACCTATGTTAGCTTGCTAATGTCAAATAGAAGTAAACGTCAGATTCGTTCTTTTTGTAGGTTTTTGAATTTTGTGTATTTTGTTATTGTTATTGGGATAAATTGTTATTAAAAACATTTGAAGCTACAATTTTATGGTTAAACTATGGGGCTTAATTTAATGAATATGTGAACATTTAAACAATGAATTGTACTATGCGGTGTTGTTGCATTAATCGCCGAAATAACCCCGGAAAGACGTTTTTTAGGAAAGTTGCACTCATGAAATTAAACTAAAAAGTTTATTTTCTGAAAATACATTCTTGTAAAACTTTTATAAACTTTTGTAAAACTTCGTATTGATTATTAATTAAATTAATTAAATTGCAAGAAAGTTTAAGTATTAATAATATTTATTTCAATGATATTAAACACGAACAAGCTTTTTATGGTGCATTGGACAAATTTCTTTAAAGGAAAGATCTTTTTAATTTTCAATTAAAAACCATTACCAGACTGACATTACACATTCTTGCAAAATCAATTGAAATTAACACATAGCTACCTAAAACAATTCCTCGCGAATTTACATAACATGTGTTAACGAAATATACAAACTGAACGAAACGAGCTATAGGCTGACCCAAAATGGACTTAAAGAACTTTACGACTTTTGAACTTATGGATGATTGACGTTTTTACCATAAATAGACGTCACATTCCGTAAAGCTTATTATCTTGACATTTAAGTTTACAATTTTAATTAAATATATTAAAAAAAAACTTTTAAAATAAATAACTTTCGTAAATAAATTGCACTAAAAAGTAAAAAATAAGTTTTTTTTTTCGCTGAGTGATATACACAAGAAAATTATCATTGCAAAATACGAAATGTTAGAACTCAGATTAAATCTTAAAAGTTTGGGCATCCATGTCTATAATCACAATTGCCTAACTGCAACTCATGCACAAACTTTTAAGATTTAATCTGAGTTCTAGCAATGATAATTTTCTTCCGCGAGAAATAAAAACTTATTTTTTGCTTGTTAGTGCAAAATATTTGCGAAAGTTATTTAATTAAATTTCTTTTTTCAAAGCTGTCGTCACTGTGATCTGGGTTGGGTATATAGGGCTTACGTGGCTAATAAAATCAGTCGAAAGTCTGAAAGAGCCGTAAAAGTCCAAGGAGTCTTGAATATAAAACTCATCTGAAAAGGTGCTGGATTTACTGTCCGAAAAGACATTCTTTATAGAACGACTTTTGACATTTTTTGCTTTTCTATACTTTACCTTGAACTCTCTTATTATTGTTTTACAATTTTAAATTTCTGAATTTTTTTTCTCGAAGGTGTGTTAGTCAAGTGAATGTACGAGATTTGTCATTGTCTCTTCCCTTTGAGTGATTTCAGTTTTCGGATGTGGTTTGATCATCTGATCATATCAAGGGTAGCTAATATTGGAAGTCGAGGTTGAAAATTGATCACGTGTAAGTTGTAACTTTAAGGGATCAAGGGCATCTAGAGGCATAGCATCATTGTCTGTGGTAATTGGATATTCATAACCTTAAATGATTGAAGTGACAAGAGGGTGGTCAATAACATCAGACGATAAAAATATTTAATCGGTAAAAATGTTTTCATTAATATTATTTTATTTATTTATTTTATTTTAAATCTTTGTACTATATTTGACAAAGTGTCAGCAAAGGGAAATGCTTTTTCAATTAACCGGTTTACCGGCATATCATGGAGTAATCCTGAGTTATTTCACTGTTGTAGGCTCAAATATTGTCCCATCAAGCAGTTGCATATTACAGCTAGTATGTAGGGCGGAAGTGACTAAATTACATATCGATGAGCCGAACAGAGATGTAACTTCATGGTTGTCGAAAATTTCTATGCATGAGATATACCTTAAACGATGCATTATGATACTCTGAACATATTTTATTAACAATGTTTATTTCAATTAAGCGGGGGGAAACTTTAACAATCGGATGTAGTTTAAGCGGCTTTCTTGGGTGAAAAAGTGGACCTTTCTACTTCTTGTGATTGCGAGAAATTGGTGAGTCGGGGAAAATTACTTCTTATGCGAAAAATTCTACCATCAGAACACTAATGGTCATGGAAGAAAGAACTGCAAAAATATATCCGAAATGTAGTATCTGCGGTGTATGTGACCCAAGTGCATGAAAATGGGTTTTCTGCAAAAAGGTCCCGAGAAAGTTTTCTGAATCGGAAAAAGTACACCATCCGATAGTACTCGGCGAGACCTTTAATTTGGTATGCAACATGCGGTATTGGAGCCCCCCCCCGCCGGAGATTTCTACCATCCACTCTCAAAGTATGCAGAGAAAATGTTTCTTCTACTTCTACGAATTGTAGTTGCTAATGAGCTGAGGCGGGCAGTGAAATCCGTTTTCCGATCGGACATAACCCGACCGAGTTAGAGGCGATCAAAGATGCGAAAAACCTCGTGGGTACCTCAGTTCGAATAAAAAAGACGGAAATAGTAAAAAAAGTGTCTATGGAGATGGCTATAAATAGCTATTTAATCCTCCGAGTATTGGAGTGTGGGTACTCGAACTTCATCTCAGGACCTAAGGAATTCGATTCTGTACTAGATTTTCCAAAATTTACTAGAACCCCCAGGCTTCCCCCGCATAATCGAAATAATAAAATATGCTCAGAGAATTATAATACATTGTTTAAGACATCCCTTCTGTCTGTAGGTGTTGGGCTTGTTCGTCTCAATTTCAATAGTCCTCATGAAAGTGAAAAAAATTTCTATTCGGAAATTTCTTTACTTTCCCACTAGCACATGACTATACTTTTCCCGAAGTGGTTTAAAAGAATAAACTAATGTTATGTTAAATATTTTAATATATTCAAAACGTATTTCAGTCAATATAATACGAAAAACTCAAAACAAAATCTGTGGAAGTGACATTTCTGTCCAAATGACGTTATCTTTGTATCATGGGCTAAATCACTATAGACGTAAAGAGCTCTACAGACGTCACATTCTGTAAGGGTTATTATCTTGACATTTAATGTTTTCAATTTTAAAAAGTGGTAGGTAAAAGCAAGAAAAAAAATAACAACAAGTGGAACTTGATTTTATTGAAGATTTAAGCCTTTTATGGATATTATATAAAAAATATAAGAGAATCTGAAGAATTATCTGAAGAAAAATCGGCAACACTTCCAGAAGCAATATCTCCCATTTTTTGCTCTCTCCTAAACTTTTCTCTCAGAAGAGACCAAATAATAAAATAATAAAATAAAATAATAAGTGTGTTAATATTTTCATTGATATTTCATTAATATCATTGGATAAACAGATGAGTCCTTACGGAATGAGGGACTCTTACCGCACTTTATTTACGGCAATTTGACATCATTTCACAGATATTTGACAGCAAGTTCCTTATCGATGCCCTAAAGTTATTTTGGGTACGCCTGGTTAATTTAAAACGCCTTACTTAAGTAAGTTACACATGAATACGTCTATCTTGGTCCAGCCTTATGTCCGACGTTCAACAGCCTTCCTCTAGATATTTCTTCGAAAATTTAATTTCAATTTCTTCGCTCTTCCTTCAACCCATGTTAGCAAACGCATAGATGTCTTCACATCCGAAAGTGAACTAGTTACATATCTCGAATTTCTGAGTTTTTGGTTTTTGTAATAGACTTTCACAATAATATGCGTGTTGTGGATTTTTGTTGTATTTCATAACTAAAAAATGTCAACGTTTCAGCATGATAGCTTCAATTTAATAACAATAGAAAGTCGTAGAATCTACTTGGATAGTATATTTCTATATAATATTTTTAATGGTCAAGTATATTGTCATGCATTAGTCTGTAGTATTGATTTGAACGTCACTCAGTGTACCTCGAAATTCCAGGCCCTTTAAGGAAAAATCACCTATCTACAGAATTACTAAATCGTTCAATACAAGACTTAACAATACAGAGATCTTTAAAAGTAGTCCTCTGCCTTTGAAAAATTAATACTCCGCGAGACATTAACACTTTTTCTTGTCTTAATTTATTTCTTTCTACTGCTCTGCCTTACTTATTTCCTAATTCCTTAGCAGTATTGTTGTTTGTTTTTCCATGCTTTTTTTATCGTCCAGTTTTAAGTTTATTTACGCTCTTTAGATTTAGTTTAATTATTTTTGTTTTTTCTTTATCTCTCTTTTCACATTTTGCTTTTGTTCTATTTCTTTAGTTATAAGTTTATTTTCTCCATTTATATCTCCACTTTTCACTTTTTTTTTAATATATTTTTAAAATTCTTCTTTTGTAAAAATATTCAAATTTATTATTGCTCTAATTGTAACGTTATGTTTTGGAATTTTCTGTTTACTATCTTTTGAAAATTTTCAAAATAAATAAATAGCTGTGAAATATCATGTGCTAAATAGCACCGCGGATGGCGCGAAAATCAAAATGACATCTCCCGTTGGGGCACTTAATAAGTATGGAATGCGGATATATTGGCATGTGTATATTTGTGACGTATTAATTTCTAGGAAGAAGGAATGTTAGGTACCGTCAACCCCTCATCCACTAAAATGGGTTAGAACATAAAAAAAAGAAGAAATTTCTTACTCTTTCGCATCGCAATCCCGTAACCTTTTTCATCCAGCAGTGATCCCACTTGAGTTAAGGTGCAGTGTCGTTCAATTGTGTATTCAATTGAGGTGGATTCCATTAGAAAAGCATAATTTTCTTTTTCAACTTTACTTACTCCCTCAGGATTGGTACTCGGCAATAATTCAGGGTGATCTTGCATGTATTGATACATTTTTTGATACGTGCCAAATTGTGCGCCCTGTACGCAAATGTGCAAATTAAGTTAAGTTAGATTTTTAATACAAATTAGCATTTTCTTACCCGAAAAAAAGCAAGAGTACTTCCACCTTTTTTTGCTCCATACTGTACACCACCTTTTTGACTAGCAAGATCCTCTACACTTTCTATGGGACTGCTTAGTGACTCAATAGTGAGAAATGCTGCCAGGTTGGCCGTATATGATGATACCATTATAAGTGTAAAGAATGCCCACATTGATGCAACAGTCCTAGTAGAAGGTGCTCTAGTGAAGAAGAGATTATGTTTTAAATTTTCAAAAAAAAAAAAAAATAAATAAATACAATTTTAACATCTTACTTCGGTGCAATTTCTGATCCTTGCTGAAGTAGAGCGCCCATTGTAAACCAAATTGAATTTGCAAAACTTAATTGAGTTTCTAATTCTGTTGGCTCTTGTATACAAGGATAAGGATTGTCCCATTCTTGTGGTGATAGTCGGCCTAATATAAACAAACTCATGGATACACTAAAACAGGCAACTCCTAAGTATAACCACACTTTTCCAGAAAATGGTGACATGAATGAGAATAACTTCGGGGGTTCTTTCATTGGCTTCTTGTACAGTATGGCAATGCCTGCAAAAATATATGATTCACGTTGTCAAGAACTCAAATTAAATTTACTCAGTTTTTATTAAATTAACATATTCAGAAAAATGCTACTATAAATAAATTTATTTGTATTTGATAAAGTCCTCATCTAGGCTAATTACTACAATATTCAAATTGGAATATAGGTTAGAGAATATTATTGAAATAACTGAAGAATTAATTTTAAGCTTACAAAATAAACAACAACAGAGGTTAGGAAAATATTGACATCCTGAAATTTAAGAAGTTTATTTAGCTATACAGGCAGGCATTTTCAGGTCATATCCGACCTCAGGGAAAAGCCATTTCTAAAGTCCGTACATGGTGTTTGAACAAGAACCTTGGCATAAACCCCAGCAAAACGGTTATTGTTCGTTAAAAAACTAAGCTTTCATTAATAGCTCCACTTCTTAATAATACAGAATTGATATTTTCTGATAAAGTCAAATTTCTGGGGATCACGCTCGATAAGAAACTTACATGGAATCCGCATCTGTCAAGAATGATGGAAAGAGCTGTAGGATCTCTCAACACGTCTGGTCACTTTATTAGCAGAGCATGGAGTCTGAAGCCAAGAATGATAACTTGGATGTACAACTCGGTTGTTAGATGCATGGCCATATTGCGGCCAAAAACTAATCAAAAGAAAACCGAGGTTTGCTCTTCTTAAAAAAACCCAGTGGCTTGGTTGACTTGGTATATCTGGTGCCATGAGTACCTGTCCAATAGCAGCCATAGAAGCCTTATTAAACCTTCGACCTCTGCACTTGCAGATGAAAAAGGAAGCGATCTCTAGTACTACGGGAATGAAAAAGGAGATACAGTTAAAGCCAGGTGATCTGGTTTGTCATTTAAGTATTTTAAAACAAATACGAATCGAGCAAATGACGACAATATCTGATATAATCACATTAAACGCGTTCTCCGTCAGTAGATACTCAAATATATAGTGAAAGACGAAATTTTCTTTGTGGCAATTCTACGAAGGAGTTACCCGATTTGTCTCATTTTCGAGCTTAAAAAAAGTTCGTGTACATAATTCCAACAATCTAACGGACACGCAGGCAGACGGTCGACTCATTCCACGTCATCGGAACTCAAAATTTCAGTCCCTTGCGTCCTCTATACTCCAGTATCGGAGATATTTCACACAAGCTTGACATACTTTATGTGGCACGCAATATTTATCCTTCTGCCTAAGCTGTTTTCCATAATATGCTTGGTAAGCTTGTTTTACGAAATCGTTAATGTTTTTTCGACTTCGATGTATTTGTTGACAATATTTACAACATATGTAGCAAAAGCTGTCGGGATCATTAACACAAAATTTGCATGAAAAACTCATGTTTTCCAAAATCAAAAAAACACAATTGTATTTAATATGATTCAAAAATTATCTTGATTGCGATCTACCGCCTAGCTAACGTGACCTCAAGATTCCAAATCAAACTGCCTTGATTCTAGCTTCCGACATCTTATTAATTTTCAGTTAGGCCTTAAAACTGCTGTCCGTTGCTAATTGTCTCTAACCCTATTGTATTTTACTCTAACTATACTGCAGCTAAACCTGGAGTCGGAAAATCTGCCATCTAATCTGTAATCTATCTTATATCTACCCTTAATGGATTTTCTCAAGAATTGCGACTATTTTGAACTGTCGGTTTATCTATCCTTTCTAATTACTCTATCGTAAGTGATATTTCCATTTACCTATACTTGGCTGTAGTTACCTACACTGTCGATTAATCACCGAGTCGTCAAGAAGGCTTCTCAACCTTGAAGATATTGAAGGGTCCCATAGTGATCGGGCCAGGTATGATTTCTTGAGAACCAGAGCCAACCTAAATAAATTGACTAGGTACACGTGGGGTATTTACAATAATAGTGTGATGCCGTGAGCAAGTCATATATAAACTGCAATCTGACTTACTTGAGTCGAACTCTTTTCCAGTTTGGCTGCACAACGAACCACTAGGTTAGTCCTATTTTCTATATTTCAACAAATTTAACTTTATTTTGGGTAACGACTGAAATAAAGTTTCTTTCTGCGGGTATCAGCTGCAATAAAGACTTGGTTTGGATATCGGACACGAAACAAGAATAACCCAATCCTAAACTTCAATAAAATAGGAAGCCAATTAGGTCAAGTGCGAAATATTAAACAGGTGTCAATTGTAACAAAATTACTTCTATTAATAATTAACAACAAAATTCTATCTATTATAATTTCAATGTAATTTTAGTTTTACTGTTTTTGCATTTATTGACTCTTGGTTTTAACTTTTTTACCGCATCCACAATGCAGAGTGTAGTAGAGTAGCGTGGCAACTGGCATCCTTTTTTTCGCACCCAGTAGTGCATGTGACTATGTGTGTTTGGCTCAGAGTATCGCAGAGTTAAGCTGCATGAAAATAGGTTCTATTCAATTTTCACGCTGTCATTTCCGAGAGCTTACAAACTGTAATTTCGAGCTACTAGAATGTAGATGGCGTGGAAAATGCTCCATATTTCTTTTTAACATATCTAACATGCTCATGGGCTTAGGCAGGAATTTGTTGTGGGGTGGGCCTAGTAGGAGCCAGTTTGACACAAAAATTGAAAAATAATATTCTTCAATCAAGTATTGTTTATCAAAAATGTCTAAAACGTTAATCAGTGTTAATACCAAGTTTCCTTACATCAAGCAAACAATTTTATTGATTACCGTAGTTTTTTAGATCGAATATAAAATACATATGATTTTTTTTTCACATCTACTAGCATTACGATTTCTCCTGAAGTGAGAAAACTTTCATAGAAATAAGAAAACCGTAGATCTAATAGAAACCAAATTTAATTAATATGTGAAGAAACACGAGAAAAATTCTTCTTATTATAAGATAATTATCGCTTATACAACGAAACTGGCTTGCTACAACAAAGAACATTTTACATTAAGCCAACATAATATATACCTACCTACTAAAAATTAATTTGGAACATTTAAAATAAACCATTTTCTAAAATAACGAAAAGTAGACTACATTTAAGCAATTCTATTCTTAGGATATATAACCTTTTCTCATATTCTGTAATAAAATTTTCTGCTATTATCATAATCGGAGTTAATTTAGAAAATATATTTGCACTATTTCTTACATCCAGGAAATGTCTGCTAAGCTCAAAATCGCACCTAACTTTCATTGATACACACGGAACAGAGCTTATTCTCAGTGAAAATTTCTTTCAGTGCATTATCGTTTAATTTGAATTCGTCACCATCCATCACTAAATTCTAAATTAATATCGTCATAATCATAACAGAAATCGCCAAAAACCAATTAAATAATCTTGAAGCATTGTGCGTCTAAGCAACATTTTTATCCGCCTCATAGCAGAAAACCTTCTCTCACAGCAGGCGGAGTTCACTGGGAGTAATATTGCCACTTTAGAAAGTTTATAAATCTTCTTCAATATTTTTTCTCTCAACTTTTCAGCATTTATCTCATAATTTTTTAATTTAAGCATGTTTTACATTTAGCTTCCAAGGCTGTATCAATTTTTAAGATTTTTTTATAATTACTGATGAATTTAAGAAATTTGTCATCATATTTACAAACAAATTAAGAAATTTTCAAGAAATCACCTCTACCTCTGCTAATTTTTTCCAGTTGTTAAAGCTGCTGTGACGTTACGTTTTCCAATTACAGTAAGGACTGGGGGTGCTTTTATTCAAGAAGTTCACCAGCCTCGATTTAGATCTTTTTCTTGACATTTTGACTTTCTAAACTCAGAACTTACGTTTTTCTTATTACGTTTTTTTATTTTTGACTTATTGACTTAACATTTGTTTAGTTACTTCTTAATTTTCCTTTTTGTTCTTTATTAGGGGAACGAGAGACCTTATCGTGGATCGGGGGTCTCTTGGTTCGTTTTTGATTTAGTTGTAAAAATTACTGCCTAAGTTGCATAGACACACCGGCTTTTTGCTTAGGATCATCGATCGATTTTCTTCGATAATTAGTGATCCAACAAGACTTAGTAAAGGGGCGAATATTTATAAATTAACGTAAGTATATTATTTTGGGAACGTCTTCCGATTTATATATTAATTGAATATTGGAAATAGTCTATTTCGCTTATACAAGCGAAATGGAACATTTTTCCCTACTCATAAGAAAATCAAACGCATGCTATTGGCTAGCAATGCCAATTACCAAAAAGATCATGTAGTGCCAGTAATGGGTCAATCATCATACATATTGCGCATAGTATTTTCTATATATGAACAAAGCGAGCGAAAATAGGAAAGAACGAAAAACAATATACAGAGCCCAATTTGTAGGTCAAACATTAGGCACATTGCGCATATTTCTTCACATATGGTAAAACAAACATACACCGGCTGTATGGTAAGTCAGGGACAGCCCAGTGCTACTACATGGCCAGAATCGGTGTATTGAGGGGTTTGTTTCTACATAAATAGTGTAGTGCGTTGTCGCATTATGCTAAAGCCTTGGTTTTCAAGAGAATGCGGCGCAATTGGAATTGCGCCGCTGCATTTTGTTGGAAATCAAGGCCTTAGAATGGAAAAATGTTGAGTTGAGAATAATTCTAATGGATTTATTATCAGTCGGTCGAAATGGAGTCAAATCCTTGTTAAGGTGAGTTTACACTTAGATACAAGTATCTGGATTTGTATCGGCACTTGTATAGCCACGTTTTCGACTTGTATATATAATTAGTCACAAAAGTATACTCCCATCTAATCTTTCTGACAAAATGCATGTAATTTATTAGATTTTTGATTTCCTAATAATTTAAAAAATATACATTTATAAACTCCAACATGAGTACTATGTCTTCTCACATTCAAAAACAATATATAATAAATAAATTCCAGAGAAAAACTAACAATGAAGAATCAACTCACAAAACAAAGACACAAAAGTATCCGCCCATGAAGTGATCATGTACGAAATAGGGTAAATTTCCAAGAAATTTACATAAATATGTGCATGCAGAGTATCGTCCCAGCATATTGATTAGTTTTTTTTTTTTATTTTTCGTTTAAGTAACTTTTCTTTAAAACATTTAAATTTCCAAAATGTAAAAAAAGCGTGAAACGAGTTTACCAGAGAGAAAATTGGTTATTTCTTTTTCTGAAAAGGGGTATCCGCATCGAAAAATTTCAAAGGGGATTGGAATACCGCGAAGGACAGTAAAGCACATTAGTAATAAGTATAAAAGTGAAGGTATATAAATAAACCAAGGATACTAAATGAAAGAGAGGAAAGAAAAATCTTGGAGCGAGCGAAAGTGAATCCTCATACTAGTGTTAAAGAGATATGCGCAGAAGTTCGTGAAAGTACTGGCAAAAATATAAGTCTTGAAACAGTGAGCCGAATGATAAGGAAAAGCGGATACCGTAGACGGATTGCAAGAAAAAACCGTAGATAAATAAAATAAATAGGAAAAAGAGAATCGAGTTCGCTAAAAAATTTGTTCATGAAGCTCAAAGCTTTTGGGATACTGTCATTTTTAGCGATACGTGTAAATTTGAAATATTTAATTCATCTAGGAAACAATTTGTCTGGAGAAAGCCAGGAATTCGGTTCAACAAAGAAAACCTGCAACCAACCGTCAAACATGGAGGTGGTGCTATTATGATATGGGGTTTTATGTCGGCGGCTGGGGTTGGAAGTCTTCATTTCATTGATGGAATGATGGATCAATATGCTTACATCAATATTTTAAAGCATAATTTAAAATCTACTGCAGATTAGCTAGGATTAGGAAATAATCTTGTCTTCTAACAAGACAACGATCCTAAACATTGTGCATGAAGAACGAAGGAATGGCTACTTTATAATGAACGTAAACAGCTAGGAAAAACTCCTCAGTCGCCGGACATGAATCTTATAGAACATTTATGAGCAGGATTAAATAGGTCCTTAACTCAACATAACATTTCCAGCAAAAGTATGTTAAAACAACATCTTCAAGAAGAATGGAACAAAATATGTCCCGACTTAACAAAAAGACTTTTACAATGAATGCCTAACAGACTGAAAAGTGTATTAAAATCTAACGGTTAAACAACCAAATATTAAAATTTAATTTATAGTGTTGTACAACTCCAGATATTTTTGTGTGCTTTATTTTTTGTATATAATTGGAAATGTTTATTTTTTTTAATTTTTTAATTGTTCTTTTTTTTATACCATATTAAACAGTACAAATAAATCAATAAATATGATTTCTTAAAATCTTTTCTAAACTGTAAATATTTTATTCTGCCTAAAGTTTCTTCGGTGGGGCACCGGTTCCGTTTCGGGTTCACTGGGGTCGACCGTGCCCACCCGTGCCCCTACCTAGCTACGCGCATGAACATGCTTTAACTTTATTTTCTGATTTAATATTTTTTATGAATGCTAATAAAAAACATGAGGTATTTTTTTTACAAACTTCATGATTTAAAATCCAAAAACAATACGTTGATTTTTAGCTAGTTTCGAAGCAATCTGATGGTACAACTGGTGTCTCCTTTATCAAATTTATTATTTTGACAACAACAGTTGTTTGCTTGCTTGTTGATTTGACGTTTCTATTGGAATTTTGTTATATTAATTTGAAAACACTCTGCGCTGTATTGTGAACAAGCTCTGTGGACTCAAAGCTTACTCTGCTCCACTCTGTATTGTGAATGCAGCATATATGTAGATAAATTGTAAATTATATTTGAATTCTCATTAAAATAATTTTACTATTAAAATTTATTAAATTGCAAAGATTTAGTTTGAATGTAGTCAACTTGCAGAAAATAAGCCACTAAAGTATTGACTTTAAACTAGCGATATAATTTACATTACCCATTATTCAGTTATTGCGTATTCGGTCTAACTACGAGCTGAACAAATGGTATGATGAAAGAATATCCATCTACAGATTAATATAGACATATATATAGAATTATTCCAAAGTTTAAGGACAAAAACTAAGATTAACATATTATTTAATTTAAGAGCGGGCTGCTTTAAGATCTCTGCGGGACACCAAAATCCGGCATTGATCCTTCCCTAAGCGATGAAAGTATTTAACCATATTTTTTGAATTAGTTGTTGTATTAAAATAATGTTATATAACATTCATTGAATATAAAAAAGAAATTTTAATTACCGATATTACTAGTTTCTATAATTATGTGTGTTCACGTTATAATACATAGAGGTGTATATGATCATTCATAAAGAAGTCAGAATATTTACAGTTTACGTCAGTTTGTGTCGGCCCAGGTTCAGCTGCATGGGCCGCTACCATTTTCTATAGACTGAGATAATTAGAGCATTAATTAATTTAATTTTTAGGAAATTTCCCGACAATTTTTCTTCAAAATTTTTTAAGACCTTTGTTGACTAAATCGACAACATTCCTAAAAGCCCGCTAGATAGCACACTTGCCTGTTTGGGGTTCCAAAAAGCTATTTTTCCAATACAATACATCAATCAGTTTCAGTGTTAATTAAATTAATAAAATATATTATATTCATTTAGATAGAAATAATGTGTAAAATTTCAGCAGTGCATAGCATTTACAACGCTCTGATTTGAGAATTTAGACTTGGTTCGTAAGAAATTTTAGTTATTATAGTCAGGGAAAAAAGGTAATTATTAGTTATTTATTGCTTAGTTCAACATATATCGTGCATATTTATTATTTTTGTTTATTTGTAAAACTTACCTAAGTTCATAAATGGTATAGTGAAATCGACAGCACTTTCACGGTCTGAGGTCATAGTCAAATCAGTTATGGCCAAATCAGCTCTCTGGGAAAAGTTTGGAGTAATATGTAAGTTAAAATATTTGTTGAACATTTCAAGAAAATATTAAAAATATAAAACAACTATTTATATAAAAACATAATATGTCAATAAATATGAGTGAAAATTTGTATTGTTATGAATTTTTCGATACGTTCGACATTTATCAATTTTTTGAAAAAACAAATAAAATTTGAGATATTATTTAAAATTTGAATATTTCTATTCTCCCCTTTCTTAATAGAATAGCAGCTACACCAAGTCCCAGGAGAATCTAGCTTATGCGCTATTCATTTAAAGTATTTACACTTCCATCTATAGTACAGAATAGCATCTGTGGGTAATTAAGCATTGGTAACAGAGCTGTACATTAAAGGAAACCGTTGAGCCAGACGTTTTTTTTGAAACGGCATAATAATCCTGTCATAAAACTGGTGATAGAGAAGCAGGATCTTCTGCCTGAGGATCGAAACAGTACTCCGCATTCTTGGGTAGAAATCAGCCCTTGAGTTGAATGTTCACTTCAGTGTCAGACGGAAATTATTCAGTAGTTCGTGAGCACTTAATAGTGTGCGCTTAATTTATTCGCTCCATATTGAGAGTGCTTAAAGGGTGAGATGTAATGCATAGTATTAATTTAATATATTAGACATAGTAGAAATAGTTTTTGTTATGGATGTGTCAATATGTGGTGTTATTAGACAAATGAGGAAATAACTGGGGTTAATGTTCGTCTGACTCAATCCACGGCAATTAGTAGTGCTTGGTCGGTCCACCAACCAATAAATAGCGGATATCCAGGCACAAATATTTTTAATTACTAAACAAACAGGCAGTTTCACAATGTATGTCCTATTCTTGATCCTTTTGGTATTATTTAACTATTGCCTTGTCTCCGATCAAACCACTGTATTCGCTCTACTATCTTAATATTCAACACTCCTATTTATTTTCAGACTAATTGATTCCATCAGGTCAAAACCCTCGAGAATACTTCACAAACTCTGAAATAGATCACATGAGAGCCCTAACGGAGTCCTAACAATCTAAAATATTTGCAGTGTTCTTATGTAAAACTGACAAAAGTTTGATTTAAATAGCTCCTCCACCCTAAACTACTATTCATATAGAAAAATAGTGTTCTGATAATCTTAAGCTAGCTTTGTTATCTTCCGAGCTGAAATAAAGTGTTTATACCTTTCCTAATAAAATTATTTAAAAAAATTTATCTTAACTAAAACAAAAACTCTCAGCTGAGTAATAATTGTGTATATGCGCTGCGCCGCCGTGACATCAGTGTTTCCAACTTTGAGTTTACCTTAGTAGCTAAATTTACTACTTCCCATCTCCTTGGTAGCTAAATTCATATTTTCTTCGTAGCTAAATGATAGCTAAACATTTATACACGTATTTTACAGGCTGTTTCAACCTAGGTGGTCCATAGAGTAGGAGGCGATAGTACTCACCAACAAAAAAAAAAAATGTATGGCAGGGGGCTCCATATTAATCCTTTCGGAGTTATAGAGTGATTAAGAATAAAATATAGTTCTTCACAAAGCACTCTGTATCTTCAAAAGTACAGTGTGCAGAACTTCGTGGCCTTTCCAACAACTGCTCAACCAGCCTCCTGCTCCTCTCCTCTCAGGAGTTATCGTGGTCTAAACTAAAAATATCGGATTTTCATACCTTTTTTTTTACTTTGACTACTGTGTTTATTTTTGTCCTTCGTTTAGCCCATTCTATCTCTTTCTGGCTTTACTAATAGTGTACGCTGTTTGCAATTCTGTATATAGTACAACGCAGCGAGCGACCACAAGTAAATACAATTACAGCAAATAAATGCCAATACAGTCAGTGGCAAAAGTAAACTTTTTAGCAGTTTAGATTCGGGATACAGGTCAGCATAAAATCTGTTCTCACAATTTGGAAAAAAGCTTATGGTCAAAATAAAAGAAATTTTAGGCACAATTTGGTAGTTAAAAAAGCTCATGGTGGCTAAATTGCTACCGGTAGTAAAATGAAAATCTTTGTAGATAAATTAATTTATTTAGCCACGCGGTTTTTCGTGGCATGCCGTGGTCTGATGAAATCAAATCAGTCTGCCTACACATTCGCACTCTGGCCGCACATACACTAATGCAATTATTACTCAGCTGAGAGTTAGTGAGCGTAAAATGGTAAGATTACTTTGTAATCAAAACTATTTTATTATTATGGTAAGTAAGGTATGTAGTAAGTGCAGCCTGTGGGAAGGTAAGGCACCAAGCTTTAAATTACTAGAAGACTATTTTCCTGTATGCATAGTAGTTTAGGCTCTATAGTATATATAAAGTCAATGTCTAGCTTTTTTTCATAAGTATAAATATAAAACATAAACGGACTCACACACACACACATAGATTTCTGTTTAATGGCTTGGGAAGTTTTATCGAAGGTTTTGATCAGGTCCATTAATCATTTTAGTATTTCTACGAAGAAGACTTGTATGGGCAGCTCAGCTCCAATACTATACATAAAATCAAGGGTGCCTTGAATTGATGTATCGGAACCTTAAATTTTTCCTTTAGAATTCTTATGTATTAGTTATTGGAACCTACAGCGGGTGTTTGGGACACTAACAGTTTTTATGAGCGTAGACGCGTAGATAAGCAATAAGCAATAATGTTTCTTTTAGAAATTTACAGAAAATGTTTCTGCAGAATTTTTACTCCCTATTGGTGACTGGTTATTTTCAGAGCTACGCGTCTATGCCCATAAAACCAGCTAGCGGCGCAGGCACCCGCTGTCGGTCTTCAATAATGCACAAAAAGTTCTGTAGATAAAATTTCCAGTAAATTTCTAAGAAAAAATTAAGGACTTCCTTACATCAGGTCGGGGCATCGTTGATTTCATATAGGAGCAATTACTAGTTTTTCATTTCGTAGCAGACACAGCTTCTAGGGGCAAACGTCACTAGATCGCTTTTTGTATTCTTCTTCTTGAATATTGCAGAACATCACTTTCACCCGTAGGCGCTGGATATTTGTTATTACTTAACTAAAAAAATCGACCATATAACTGGTAGAAAGTACTTCGGTAATAACATAGCAAACACATCACTAACGTGATATACCAAAATCTTAAACCAACAAGAAAAAACGCTATAATTGGTCTTAGACCAATAATATTATACCTTAGATGAAAATATAAGTTAGATAAAGTGAAAATCCAAAGTTTTGTACGATAACATTAAGAAGGAGTTGCCCGATTCAGTTAATTTTTGAAATTTTATTTACTATTTTTATGAAAACGCTGCGTACAAAATTTGTTCATTTTTGAAATTGTATTGGCAATTTTTATGAGGCGGTTTCCACATATACACGGTGATTCAGATCAAGATACCTTCCGGTATACCACGCGATTCCTTGAGGTAAGCTGATCAAAAAATTGTTCCACATACCCACCCTAAAAACCTTCCTTTAGGAGTTGTTGCCAGTTGAAAATTTCGCCAATATTCGTGAACCCTGATGGGAATAAATGAGTATAACTTTTGAACCACCATATAGACTTTTGTTATTGTTGCCTTATTAAATAGCCAAGAATAGTATCTGCTGAAAAGTGTATTATCCTGTATTTTTTAATTAAGCATCTTTAAATTAAATTTCATAAATTCCGTTATTTATTTCTAAAACTTTCTTCCCTGTAACCCAAATTGATTGCTTTTTATTAATGCCTCTACTACCCTTTATCACTGGAGAAAAACTGCATGCCAATACCTGTATCAGTTTTAGAACTGGAGGTATAGTGGCACATTCAAGCCAGATCATAAAATTGCATACAAGCAATAATCACACGTAGGTACGTAGGGTCTTTTATGACTGGACCCACAATTGCTTTGGTTATAATTCTAAGGAAGATCTATAGAATAGGATACAAAATGCTAGTAACCATATTAGAAATAATAGTAATAAATTTGTTAGAGTAAGACACTCATTACTTCGTAGGGCACAATTATGTATAGACCAGGGAGGACATCACTTTCATATTTTATAGGTTTTGTTAGTTTAAATTAATAAAATAAAAATTATAAGAAAATTATAACCAAAGCAATTGTGGGTCCAGTCATAAAAGACCCTACGTACCTACCTGTGATTATTGCTTTTATGCAATTTTATGATCTGGCTTGAATGTGCCAATAAACCTCTAGTACTAAAACTGATACAGGTATTGGCATTCGGTTTTTTTTCCAGTGATAGAGAGTAGCAGGGGCATAAATAAGAAGCATTCAATTTGGGTTACAGGGAAGAAAGTTTTAGAAATAAATAACGGAATTTATGAAATTTGTGTTTGAAACAAAATCAAAATTTTGGAAATATTTGAGAATAATTTAAAGATGCTTAATTAAAAAATACAGGATAATACACTTTTCAGCAGATACTATTCTTGGCTATTTAATAAGGCAACAATAACAAAAGTCTATATGGTGGTTCAAAAGTTATACTCATTTATTCCTATCTGGGTTCACGAATTTTGGCGAAATCTTCAACTGGCCACAACTCCTAAAGGAAGGTTTTTAGGATGGGTATGTGGAACAATTTTTTGATCAGCTTACCTCAAGGAATCGCGTGGTATACCGGAAGGTATCTTGATCTGAATCTCCCTGTATATGTATATTGTAAAAACCCAAAGTTTTTTGTGACAACACCAAGAAAGGGTTCCTCGATTAAGTCCATTTTTGAAATTATATTTACTATTTCTATGAAAACATCATGTACAAAATTTCAGTTTTCTACTTCACCATGTTCTCGGGCAGTGCTCAAATATATAGTGAAAACGAAATTTTTGTATGGCAACCCTACGAAGGAGTTGCCTGATTTTCCCCATTCTCGAACTTAAATTTCCTTTTTTTTAAAGCCCGTGTGCAAAATTTCAGCGAACGCGTTCTTGAATTATCGTTTGGTCGGAAAGTCGGACGGACGGACGGACGAACAGAGGGACATGCAAAAATCAAAATAACTTTTAATATAATGTGTGGTGTTCAACCGATTTTGATTTAATCTACTTCCTGTGTGATACAAACGGAATGACAAACTTAGTATACCTTATGATTTCATCTAGCGTATAAAAACTAAAATTAGAAGCTTTTCAGAGCTTCTAGTTCTGGAAAACCCTTCATTTGGCAGATCAGTACATCATAATCAAGTACAAAAAACTTTGTCATCTTCTAAAACCAATGCATGAGCAGAACTTCAACGCGATTCGCGGACACAAAAATTGGCGTCTGAATCGGACCAGGAGAAGAGTAATTTTACAATCCGACTTAATTCACTGACGGTATTTCCAATTTTATATTGCGTTTATGTACATACTCTTTAGATGACAAGATTATTTAACTATTGTATTTAAATAATGACTACTTTCCTATATATTGGAAATCAACCAAAACTATTCGAATCGGAAAGAGAAAGAGCTCTAAATAAATTCAAAATTTCAGACAAATATTTCTGGTTTCCATACTTGGAAAATTATTTGAATGAGTGATGAGTAATAATTCTATGATAGCACGAGGTCACAAAATGAGGGTAGGTACGAGATGATAATCAAAAAATTAGAGTTCTAGATCATGGAATACCTATGTACTAACCTCAGCCGTAAAAGTCCAAATCAGTTCAACCCACAATACCAACCCAATAATAAACAGTCTGGAATGTGACTGTTTTACTAAATTTTCATCAAGTAATTATTTTCAATCGAATACAAAGCGAAAACCGGGAAGAATATGGGCCAAGAGCATTTACCAGTGTAAAAAGATTTAAATGAAGTGAACAGAAAACAAATAGTTTTCTCCATTCAATAGATCAAAATCTTTTCTTCAATTTGCGAGTGCTCTCGACTAGAATAAGGTGCACAAAAGAACACAGCTATAATCGCCTAAAAATATTAAAATTTTATTTTATTTACCTATTTATACTAGCAATAATTTACTCACATTTTCTAATAATTCTTTGACCATTCCATTCCATTCACCTGTTATGTTATTAAGAGATCCATATGCATTGTCTTCTTGTAAACGGAAAGAGTAATTAAATCCCAATTTTTCAGATAGTTTTTCTATAAGTTCTATCCCAAAACCTTCATATTGATCATTTCCAGTTAGCTTTAAGGAAGAGTTCTTAAGCATGCCGTATGGATCACTCTGGAAAATTACGCAAAAAAAAATGGATTAAATTTCTTTTTTCTTCTTCTTTCTTAAGTATACAGGGTGCTTTCAGGTGAGAGGTCGAAAGGAAAGGACATAAAAAAAGGTTAAATATTAAAAATTCTATAACAGCTACAATTAGGACATAGGGTGTCTTAAGTCAAATTAAAGAGGTGACCGTACACCCATTTTAACATACAAATGTTCAGACATGATTCAGAATGAGATGGCCCCTTGCCTTACAATTTGTTGTTTGTCAAGGGGAACACTATCCTCTCCTTCCCTTTGGAACTTTCACCAAGATGTTTATCTTGGGATATGGGGTAGATGGAGATATGCCATAAAAAATTCAGAGAATCATTCCCTATATGTTTCATAAAAGGTAAATTAATTTGTTGTATTGTAAATGATTGGAAAGTTTTTCAATATGTATTTGAATACAGTTTTTTTTTATTTCCCATTATTGAGTTCTTTCCATTGAATGAGTCTTAAAGCCATATGATTTTATATCTTATATAAGTGAGTGGGGTTTTTTTGCATAAGTGATTTTTTTTCGGGATTTTGTTTCTTAGGAATTTTCTCTATTAGGGCTTTTGTTGCTTTTGGGATTTTTATTTTTTTTTTATTTGGCCTGATCCCTGGAGAAACGGATCTATTTCTTAAAAAATGCTGTAATTGGATCTACTATTTTAAATGGGCTCCAACCCATCAATTGAAATATCACTGGTGGTACATTACAGCCTCCCAATAACTTTAAGATATTATCTATCTATTATCAGACCTCGATTATTGCTGGCCGCCGCACATAATAAAAGGATAAAAACGGGTATTTATGGCCAAAACTCAATAAGTTTTTGAATAGTAAAGATATTCTAATAATTTTCTTTATATTTTGTAGTAAATGGATTATGTATTTTTACCAGTGAAATATTTTCGCGTTGAAGAAGAGATTCTTATTGATTTGCCGTAGTTTATGGCGAATGGAATTTTAATGGTGATGTGATGAGACTTTCTCGGAACTTTGCCAACAAACATTTTCCGCCTATAAATAAACAGTGGCATACCTTCCCATAAAGGAAATTCTCGGCACGTTCTACCTTTTTGAAACGAGTGGCTAAATAAAAATAAACAGCGGATACTTAGCCATCCAAAGTAAGTACGGCAGCTCTCTGTCTATACAGGGTGTTTCCGCCTAAGAGGTCAATAGAGCAGGAGGTGATGGTACTCACCTAGACAAAAAAAAATTGTATAGCAGGGGTGGAGGGCATATCAACAGTTTAGGAGTTACAGTGTGAATAAGAAAACGAAATACCCTGTATCTTAAAAATTACAAGGCGTACGATCATAGTTTAGAGTTCATTGTATGCAGAGCCTCATGACTTTTCCAATGATTGCTCAACCATATTTTCTTAGCTTTTTTCTTAATTTGACCTCTATTTTTTTGCAAAACGGTCATTAACATAACTTTTTTTTATAAAAACTGTAAACTGTGTACTCTCCTCCTAAATTTGACCTATTATATCCTATGTGCTATCTGTAACCGTTAATGTGTTATTAGCAGAGTAAGGAAACGCAAACTCACGTGCCCACACGAAAGACTCATGTGCGCGTTTCATTTTTAAAAACTCATGAGCGCGTGTGTGAGTTGTTGTCATTGTTATAATCGCACACGCCCATGAGTGAATAATTCAAAATAATAAAGCGCACACTCGCGTGCGCACATGAAATTTCTCACTGCTCATTACTCACGAGTGAGTAATTCAAGGGAAGAAAACACACACGAAATTTCTCATTGATCATTTCCAACTTGTGTGAGCAGTTTCATTTATGAAATACTTTCATTGTGTCATTGCATGCAGGATTGAAGGGTTGTAACTTATCTTAAAAAACGGTAAAACATTTTGTCAAATTCCCTTATTGAACCCTTCGATCCTGCAGATGCATATGTATGCACATAAGGCGAATAAGCATTTAAATATTAATTGTCCACATTTTCTACACAATGAAAGTATTTCATAAATGAAACTGCTCACACAAGTTGGAAATGAGCAATGAGAAATTTCGTGTGCGTTTTCTTCCCTTGAATTACTCACTCGTGAGTAATGAGCAGTGAGAAATTTCGTGTGCGCACGCTAGTGTGCGCTTTCTTATATTGAATTACTCACTCATGTGCGTTAGTGGAATGCGCAAGAAAATCGCACAAGACTCATGAGTATATGTGCGCTTTGATCGCACACAATTTATTACTCACGTGCGTGTGCGTTTTCGTACTCTGGTTATTACCTCTTAACCTATTCTCAAAACTATTCTGAAACCTACTTTTTCCCTTATAATTTATATAATTTGTTCCCTTAGTGACGTCATTAAAAAAAATATCTCTAATTTAGGTGTAAACTGAATAGATTATGAGCTAATATCTGTTTAAGGGTCTAGGTGAGTACTTTCACCTCTTGCTATATTGATCTCCTAGGCGGAAACACCCTGTATAATAAAATACTCTCATTATCACCAAATTTTAACTGAATTCATCCTGGCCAGCATCAGAAAGCAACGTGGCGGAATAACATTATAAGCTTAAGCAAATGTGTGATCTGGGGCTGTGGATTCTAATAAAATTCAAATGGCAAATGATTATGACAAAATGACTTCGAATGATCAACAATGTCACTATGCCATTAAACCTTGATGTTTATTAAGGATGTGGCTATTTATACATACATACTGTAATGGTTTAATGGCGAGAGAATTCAATTGTAACGCAAATTTACTAATAGCAACCAGTCAGTTCTAGATTTAACTAAGAGCTACGCGAGAATTCACCCACGACCAGAATTAACTAAATATTCTTTAGTTAATACTAGTAGTATCAATTGCATTCCGTTAATTCTAGTTTTAACTGTGTTATATTAGTTAAAACTAGAATTACCGAGAGCGCTTTGTTAGAACTAGGATTTCCTAGTAAAATCGGGTGTTGACGAATTTCTTGTTTTGACTGTAACATATATATCTTTTAATTTTTAGAGAATGAGGATTTTAAGATTTCGGCTGCTATTATCGAGCGGTCCATTCAATAGCAAAACGGAAGTGGAGATTACTAAGCTCTTTAAGCTTTTAAAAGCAATTTATAGGAAATTTATAAGCAGAATAACACCATTCATGAAAAATTTTGGGACATACTCGTACTATTCCCAGCTAAAAAACTAACAGTCTTAACCTCATTGGGTTTTTTGGCAACAGGTAATCAATAACAAACTCTTAAGGTTTTTCAAAACAATTATTTAATATCTATTAGTATCGTATCAATGGCCAGTAGAACAAGATTTTTTGGTAGCGATGTAACTTCAGTTTCTAGATGCGTAGAAGGAGTTTGCGGAATTATTAACATTGAAATCGTATATGATGTTCTAATATTTCCAACTTCCGATGAAGATCGGAGCAACATTAGACAGAATTAATATATAAAGTAAAAATAGGTGTGCAATAAAATTAGCTCAATATAATTGTTTATAGATTTTTCTATAAATTCGGCATACAATACATATTATCTTTATACTTACTCGATATCTACATATCATTTGTAACTTTCGTATTGGAATATGACAAAAGTCACAGTGGCGTAGGAATCGTAGGAATCATTTGTAACTTTCGTATTAGAATATGACAAAATTGGCGTAGGAATCGAATTTTCGAAGAAAAGTCACGATGTCATTGTCATTTGTTATTTTTTTCTGTACAGAATTCGGTCCCAAGACACTCCAAGGAATCTATAGGCTAATTCCATCCTACTTATTTACCGAACACTCTGTACCTTACTTTTGAAATATCAAGATTTAAGATATAAATACATATCACTTAGTGTAGAAATTCCAACTTTCCGACTATATGTTTTGGTTTTAGTTTTTGAAAGACAATAGTGTTATTGTCAATTGTATAACTTTGAATTTCGATCGGAAAATAAAATAAGGATTAAATTTACACTCACCAATGCGGTTAGAACAACGAAACTTTTATTTGCAAGAGAACGATTGTCTCCATCGTTCACAATAGGTATTTGCTTACGATCTAATTTTAGACCACTATCAGTTTTCCAGGATCCAACTTTCATAATTCCAGCTGTTGTTAGTTCGATAACATCAAGCTCAAAGCTGGTCCTAAGACCTTGATTGTCAAATGTGATTTCGCCTGTAATGCCGTTATAATTTATCTAGAATAAAGCCTTAATTGTGATATTATAAACTATATAATTTAATTATATCAAACCGATTTTAAGTAATTCACCAATGTGTAGCCTTTATCCCAAGTGCTATCATCATTACAGTTAAGATTAACCGGCTTGAATGCCAAGTGTTTGAAAGTTTCTCTCAAAAGCTGAACGCCATCATAGACTAAAGCCATATTAACCGTTATAGGACATGAAGCTATTGAAAATATATTGAAGTCCATCTAGTCTATTATTTTTAAATTACAAAATAATTTCTTACCATTTCTAAATGGATCCTCGTCTGGTTCAACGAGTGATTTTAAAATATCAATAACTCTCGGATCTTCTGGTGAAACCATTCTTAAACTTGTAATGTTTACTTCACTATGTTGAAATGGCTCTAAGTCCAAGGTATGAAAGTCCAAATTTCCTATAATATACCTATAAGCTTCTGTTAACAAACCAATTTGTTGTGCCTGTGGAAAGAAAACGATAGCAAGATTTATTTATTATTTAGAAAGAATTATAGCGATCATTCGGAAATATAATTTTTAGGGATAAATTTTTGCTTATTTGAATTTCGATTCATTTATATTATGAACATAAATACCTGTATCAATAGATCAGTAATGCTCTCAGCAGAACCAACAACAACTACAGATTTATCAGAGGATTTCTTAATCCTTCGCAGGACATTCCTATAATTTCCATTAAGTTCAAGCTCATATCTGCGGACTGTTATAACGGGACCGGTTGCGTCATACATTTCTAAAAGTTCATTAACAAGTGATAAGTACTCTCCTAGAATTTTTATTTAAATTTTAATTAAAAATTTTGCCCTCCTTCGTTATATATATCAATCAAACCTGATTCATATAAAATCGTAAAATCTACCCAACCAAGTTCGATAACTATGTCTCTAAGGGCTACTGCCATTTGACTTGGATGTGGGTGTAGATTTACTATAGGTAGCTCTGTAGTAAAATCCCAACGGGTATCCATATATGGCACTTCTTTAGCATCGCAGATACTGATTGCATGAAAAGCAGATATAGCTGTAGTTGGACCGAAAACTGCCACCACTCCAGCCTGTATACAGGTTTCGAAAATTTTGAAATTAATTTAAAATTTAAATAGATCTTTTTGACAATTCCATATTACCCGCAGCATTTTGCAAAGCTTCTTAGACATTTCAAATGTATTTCCATACGTGATCTCATTAGTAATGCCATTGAAAATAACTTCTAAATTATCTTCCTCGTTTGCAGTATCAATTGCCTTTTGAAATACTTTTTCCAGTTCGCTATTAGAGTGTTCAAAAATTAACCCTAGAACAAGACCATTTAGAATTTTCGTCAATAAAAAAAAAAAATATAGGTAAAAAATGTAGTAATTAATAATTATGGATTGAATTACTATATATAAATGTGGTTTATTTCTGTAAAAAAAATATGTTTAACTATAAACCTCTATAAATCGTGTGAATATAGCCGCAAGACACTCTTCTTTTTAACAAAAATCGGACTGTATTGACGTTGGAGTATCCCTTCGTGATGAAAGATGAAAAACAAGAGAACAATCTAGCAGTTTGGCAATTCAAACAAGTCTCAATAAAATACTACAAATTGCCATGTATACAATTTAAAAAGCTTAATGCTAGCTCACAAGTATAATTTTTGATGCTGGTATTAGTCAATACCGTGTCTCTCTGTTAACGACCTTTTTGCAAAAATAATAGAAAATCCGAAATTTTGAGTTTAGACAACCATAATTTTTGATAAGAGGGGGAATGGGGCTGATTGAGCAGTCGTTCGAAAGGCCATGAAGTTCTGCATACAATGAGTATCTAACTGTGACCATGCACCCAGTAGTTTTTAAGATACAGGGTGTTTTGTGAAAAACCAGCTTTTTTTCTTAATCACCCTATAACTCCTAAACGGTTGATATGACCCGGAATGATGTTATCTTAACCTTCGTTGAAGATATTCCTTCCACTAATCCAGAGTTTAATTACATCTGGATTATTTTAAATTTAAAACTTCTTAGGCATATCATCTACTTCTGCTTCGTTTATCGCAGCACAAATATGATTGATGATGACACAGTATCCGTATTTGACAATATCTCCATCTCCAGCAATATTCATCTTTGCTTTCTGACTTCCACTCTTCTAAAATCGTCCTTTCTGGAAATTTCAATGTATATAACATACCGTGGCTTAGACATTCTTCTGCCACAATTCCTGCAGGTCGATTTGTTAAACTCTTTTGTGAGTCTTCTAATTTGTAACAGCTAGTGGAGTAGCTTATGCTGCTGGAGATTTAGCAAATTTATTTCTAATTGTTCCTAACATCTCACCCCGACAAATATACAAGATAGGACACAACCGAACAAAATTGGGAATTTTTCGTATTTTTTTTAGACCGAAACAGGTAATGTTATATACTTTCGTCTTTTGCATGAATGGGGGAAAAGAATTTGGCTATGCACACTTGTAGTGCAACTGAGACAACGAGTTAAAAACGAAAATCGGGAGAACGTAGGATTACCCGAACGACAAAATCTTATTAAATCCTTTCAACCTATTCATAATAATGTAAATCAGGTCACACTACCTCCCATTTTTAAGAAAAAGGTAAATTTCGCTTTGGCCCAGATGCTGAAAGGAGATGTAAAGTTCCTCTCAAATAAAATTCTCATTTTTCCCCAAAACATCAGAGAATCGAGCATAAGTTTCTCCCACTTATTCTCTTCAGAGCAGTGTTGGGCAAAATGCAATCTGATTGATGATTAATGATTACGATTACAATCTGTAATCTGTAATCATGAATACAGATTGATAATATTAATCAGAAAAGTAATCATTTATAGCGATTAATGATTGATCAATCGTAACCGTAATCATGATTACATGATTACATTTTTTGATTACAAATTTGCAAAAGGTTTAAAATTGTAGTTAAAAGAAAACAAACATTGTTCTATTTCTATCCCGAAGTGGGTAGTGAATAATTCGCATTGCCTTATTCTACAACAGCTGCATTCTGCCCTTGAATTCATTCGAACTAGCATATAACAATGTGGAGCAATATGAAACGTCTAGCAAAATCAAAGCATTAAAGGCATTATTGCATTTTCCATGCTCAACGACTTTCTTATACGCCCCAGAAATCTAATCTTTTTCGCTATCTTTTTTCATATATAATCAAGATCCTCGAATTTAAGCTGATGATCAGATATGTGTGAGTCTCTTCAATAAAAGCACTTACATTCTTTACACTGACTTCAATCAATACATAATTCAACAGTGCCTTGGAGTTTTCTACAATAAAAATTCTTACGATCACAGATTCTTTGTTTTCTTAGAACTAAATTTTAAAATCTCCTGAAAAGTTTCATTTGTAATAAAAAAAAATGTAATCATGTAATCATGATTACGGTTACATTTTCCTAAGATTACTCGATGTAATCATGATTAATGATTGATGGGTAATCATGATTGATGTAATCATGATTGATGTGTAATCGTGATTAATGTAATCATGATTGATGTGTAATCATGATTAATGTAATCATGATTGATTTAATCATCAATAGGTTTTTTTCGATGAAAGCACCATGTAAATATCCCCCTCCAATATTTAGCCAGGGCTTTTGCGTTCATCGAATAAATTTTTAGAACACCGGGTAAATCTAGTGTAATGACATTTCTCTGACAGTTCTCCTGAGTATAATTAATTGTAAAAAAATATTTATAAAATGCGCGAAGACAAATAAAATATGCTCTAGCTATTTTTCTATTTCTTTTCTTCTAATTTTTGATTATGTTTTCACAAGAAGTAATTTATATGCCCCAATCAGAAACAAATTGCAAGGGACAGTTCTCAAGTGACAAATGTCAAACCATTACCCCCAGAAAATTTTAGTGTAAGCTCGGGGTAGCCCAGGTTTTTCAAAAAACAAGATAGTCTAGCTCGGTGTAGCCCTAGGTTTACCCGGGGTTTTTATCGAAGAGATCTAATATTTCAACAAAAACAGGTTTTCACAAAAACGCAGGAACATTTTATGAGAGTAAAATTTGAAAACTCCGTCCCTTCTTATTTGTTTACGAAAATGAATCATTTGCCATTCTGTTTCGTTGCATCCAATTTGCGCTTTAACATTTTTTATCTTTATTCATAAAAGTTAGTTTTAAAGAGAGTTTAATTTTTTTTTCATTTGTTTTCTTTCTTTGTTCCTTTTCTTGCCGTGTGCATTTTAAATGTAAAACAAGTAAAAAAGCAAGAATTTGTCTAAGACCAATTCTTATGATACCCTAAATGAATGCCCATATGAAATTTCGTATTGTCACCCTTCTGTGCAAGTTTGATTTTTGAAGTGGCTTTTCGCATATATTTCTAGAACGGTTTGTCGGACAGAAAAAATGATTATAACCAATTTTATAGGATTTCGTATTCTGCAGAAGTTTTTAGTACAATAAAAATGTCTTGGACTGATCGTTTTCAAAGTATACGTAAAAAACCTAAATTTTTATATGGCAACACCAAGAAGGAGTTGCCCGATTTAGTCCATTGCTAGTACAATGAAGACACCATGTACCAAATTTCAGCTCTCTATATTGATGTGTTCTCAGGCAGTGTCCAAATATATAGTGGAAAACGAAAGTTTTGTACGGCAACCCCACGAAGGAGTTGCCCGATTTGTCTCATTTTCGAAATTAATTTCACTTTTTTTTTTAAAGCCCGTGTACAAAATTTCAGCTCTCTCAGTATACGTGTTCTCGAGTTATCGTGCGCACAGACGGACGGACATGCAAAAATCAAAATAACTTTTAATATTATGCGTGGGTGTCTAATCCATTTTGCTCTATCATCATTATTTCGAGGTGTTACAAACGGAATGACAAACTTATCATCTAGGGTATAACAATCGGAGAACTCTTCTGAGTCCTAACTTGTCATTAAGTCAACTTTGCCTGTAGCGCTCTGTTTCTCTATCTAAATATCTAAAAGTAGGCTTCTTTGGAACTATGAAAATGCTGATTGCGAAAGTTTTAATCATTATCTCAGGAAGATTATTAGTCCAGTATTTCTCAAGCTGGGAGCCGCGGCCCCCTTGGGCGCCGTGAAATATTTAAGTATTTCTATTTCTATTTATTTATTATTTAAAAATTTGAAATTTTTTTTAAAAAAAAAAATTTTTTATGAAAAAGTATGTGTTTCTAAATTTATTTACTTTTCAAACCCGTTATTTTTTTTAAATTTGATTTCGCAGTATGCTTAGTTACTTAGCAAGACAAAAATTCATTTTTAAATTTTAAGAGACTTTTAGGAAATGGAGAATAGAAGAATTTTAAGAACATTTATTTTTAACAATTCTAAATCAAATGATAAATACAAGAGAAAAAATAACCGCCTCGTCCGGGGTATGAAACCGGGACCTTCCGCTTGCCGGGCGACTGCTCTTACCACTTAGCTAACGAGACAGATCTTGCATTTCTTAATTTGTAATTAGCCTCCTAGGCCACGTTTTGCTTAAAGCTGGCATTAACCAGTAACGATGAAAGCGCACAAATAAATTTGTAAATTCAATTTTATTTTATTTTTCCCTGACTGGAATCGAAATGATCATTTGTTTCAACAACGAGGTAATAACTAAAGAACATGAAAATTAACAAATATCACGTAGCCATTTCTAACACATTGACACTACTATTAGTTAATAATCAGGAGAAAAATTTCAATGGTAAAAAGTTTGTTAGTAAGATCTGTTACGCGCCCCTTCAATGAAGTAAACATGAATTTTAGAGCGAAGACCAAGAATGGCGGAATGAAACACACACAAATACAGGCCATTTGTAGAACTTAAAGATGACCTTCGACTCTTTCTTTAAGACAGAAAACCAGATGTTGCTTCGCACTTTAGTGATGAAAAGTGGATGTGTCTTACATCATATTTAGCAGATTTTTTTGATAAAGTAAATTAAGTAAATCTTTTTTGCAGGGAAAAGATACCAACATTTTAGTTTTGAATACAAAACTTATTGGTTTCCAACAAAAGCTTTGCTCATGGTCAAACTTGATTTAAAAGCATTATTTGTAATAAAAATATTGCTTAAAAAAATTAATGATAATTTTATTAGTCTCATATTTTGGGGAGGACTGAATTTTTTCTTCAGATTTAGGGAGCCGCAATATAAAAAAAATAGTTTGAGAAACACTGGATTGTTCGGTCTGTTTTGCTTCCATGAATGCATTCTAGAATTTAGTAACATACTAAGTCTTGGCATGAATGAATACATTCCATATGACTACAGCGGATGTAAGCAACAGCAAAATCGCTCTTGGTTTAATGATATGTACAAACAAGCTATAAGAGCTAAAGTGTCTGCTTTTCAGATCTAACAATTGCATCGATGTCCAAAACTTAAGCAAGTGTACAATAATGCATAGAACATTAGCAAGTGCATTATCCATAAAGAAAAATATAAGACAAAGAAGCATGGAAAACCGCAAAGTCTCTATCATTTACTCCAAATTAATGAAGTATCAAAAATATAACCAATAAGTCTCCCAGTTTGGATGTTCATATGGAGACTTTATGGTTTTTTTTACAGAACTTTAGAACCGTCGTCTCAACAATTATGATTTAAAAACGGTATAAGCTGGGAACAGATCAAAACAAAAGTTCGAAGACATCAACCATCACGCGCAAATATCAAATGTACTAAATTTATTATTTAAAAGATACGGGTAGAACATATCAACAAGTGGCTACCACTCGCAACGAAGAAAATAGCTCAAGCAGTGGCGTGGCGTGGACTTGTTGTCAGGGGAAGCAATAAGATTATAATTTTACAAAAGCGTTAAATAACAATGCGTTCAAAAGTTATTCTAATAAATTATCTATACCCTTGTCGTTAGCTGCTTCTTAATCACCCAGTAGTTACTTTTTGAAGAAAATATGCAAGTGCAACAGTGAACTGTGTCGACTGTGCGAAGAAGACATTAAAACCTCGAAATATATAATATGCGAGTGTCTCGCGCTGCAGCTTTAATGATGGAAATCACTGGAGAAGCATTTATCTCTCCAAATAAGTTTTGCAAACTAACTCGTAAAAGCTCGTAGAAAGACAGATTTAGCTGCACTCTAGGGTAGGTTACAGAAGATATCTCTGGTCGCGGTGTCCGCAGAGCGTTAGTGGCCTAGTCACCCCTACCCTTAACCTTATGCTTAAGCACCCACGATCGAGTATGTGAGAGTAGGCATGAATTGCAGTGTTTTGGCCAACTGCTTTCAAATTAAAATAAAAGTTATTAGAGAAATAGTCATAGTCAGGTCGAAATTTACTTGCATATTATACGCTCCGTTTCAATCATTGAATAAATATCTAAGAAAGAAGCGGGATATCGTTCGAATACAGTGTACGTGAATAGGCCACTTACTGACAGTAGAATGAGTTTGGTTGAACTTACTTTGACGATTTTGACAGAAGTCATTACAGAGTTCTGGGAGTTCAGTGACATAATATGGAGAGATTCTCAAGAATGTTCTAACGCACTGGGTAAGTTGCGTGGTAATAACGGCATTTGAGCTCTGTAAATGAAATTTCAAAGAATTTGCAGAATATGAAAATGGAGAATTTCAAATTATTCGTCGCCTTCTTCATGCCTTAAACTTTTGAAGTAAACTAAATATCTAAAAAAGTAGACTCGTGATTATGCATAACGGCGACAAATCAATTCTAAATAAGCTAAATTAAAATATCAATAATTGCTCATTTACTTATTTGCCCCCGACTGTACCTTTCTGTCATCAATATCATATCTAAATAAAAATCTTTGCTCTAAAGTAATATTTCCCTATTCAACTTGAAATTCCCCTCAAGAATTCACTATTTTCTATCGCCTTTGCGGCCCGGCTAGAGAATATTAGACAGCAAGCAAAATGCTTCCTAATCGACCTACCGACAGAAATTGATGGAAGCACAATTAAAAATAGCTCCAGTCGAAACAAATACAGCGTTAATCTATCATAAGAAAATTATATCCATACCCAGCAAACATTTAGATGAAAAATCTTCAGGGCGATATGTGGATGATATTTCCAAAATATCTTCCACACGAAACTAAAGCAAATACTGTGAAATGATTTCTTACTTGCCTTGCGTAGGCAAAAAGAAGTTGAAATCACAAACAATTTTGTTTTCTGATTTTAAATGTGGAAGCAAGAAGACAATAGTTTCGATTGTTTGTTATCTCTATGATAAACAAAATTTATCATTTGGAAGGACGCGTCATTAGACTCCATGACAGTAATTAATTTGTGGGTTCTCTAGTGATTTTAATTCCACCAATCCATATTAAAAACAAATTTAATTAAATAAATATATACCTACTTTAAACAAATATCTTCTTTATTTCCTCACTTCAAATTCCAAAGGATTTATTTCGACGATTCTTGAACGATTTGCTTAGACGATAAGAAAGTGAAAAGTGAAACATCTTGAAGAAACGTATACGTTTCTAATACATGATATGAAAATAACTCGCCAGGAAGAGATGTTGACAAATTACTTTAATGTATCGCGTAGAAGATACGCATTCGTTTCTTCAAGATGTTTTGCCTTCGGGGTAACAGTTTCTTCCGTTGGAAGCTAAGAATGTAATACAAATATGGTTATCATCCACGAGATATTCTATCGTCAAGGTAATAAGAAAGTGAATCTTCTGCGTTTCGCCATGTTCGCTGGGATATGAATGAAATTAATCTAATACATGTTACCGGTATAGCAGTGTTTGTAGGTCCCATAGAAGCATTTTTTTAATTGCATCCCTTAGGTTTGGAACCAATTCTTATTGAGCGTAGCTACACTGTAAGTGGCGAACGAGCATCAGAGGTGTGTGACGTAATAGGTAGATTCCTTACGAATTCGAATGCCATACATTTTGTTGGATGTTGTTCGATTGCTGATGGAAGCAGAAGTGCAAGCCACCTCCACAGGCAGTGGTGTCGGTTGCGATTTCATAGACAGAGCCCAGACGTGTTCGAATGGTATACTTTTTGTTGCATGTTGTTCGATGCTTTGTTTTTGATTGTTTTATTCGGAGGTAGGTGATTTAAATTTTATTATTGCTTCTCGTTGATAGTTTACAGCGCAGGGCGAATAAAAAGCCTTTTCGGGAAATTTTGTTGATGAACATTTTTTGAAGATATTTTTATGTTATAATTTTTTATTTGATTTCATTTTTATTTGTTTTAATTCAATTAAATCAGATATCCTAAGGGAAGCAATGCTTCCCTTGATTTCAAAGACGCCACGCCACTGAGCTCAAGGCTCAACTTTTGCCACTCGCGAAAGTCAAACGAGGTGTTAAATTATTTATTTTGTTTTGGTTTGTAAATGGTGAAATTTTAAAACCTCCAAATCATCCATTTTAGTTAGCAAAAATAGGGAAATACATTTTGTTCAAATTCACGAATTCATCATAAATTTTAGCTTTGTAAAATATAGGAATTATAGCGCTATGTACTTTACGTCTATTTAAAAGAGCAGTCACAGAATAGATGAAATACGTACCTTGTACGTATACAGGGTGTCCCGTAAATGGTGTGAAAGGATATGGATAGATCATGCTTAGAAGAACAAAAATTTGTATGGGGGGGGGGGGGGGATCCTAACGTTTTCCGAGATAACAGGACTTAAAGATATTTGGGTATGTTTTCATAGATCACCCAGCAACTTATCCACGTTACAAGCTATGATGATGATTTGATAGATAGTAAATCGTTGGACCTTTCCAACGGTCTACAAATTTTTCCCCTCCTCCCGTCCGTTTTGAAGTTATAGCACAAGAAAAAGTTAAAATTTTGGAATTTTAGCTGGTTTTTTTTTTTAACTGCTATTTCTTCCAAAAAACACGTTATCAAGAAAAATTTTTCATATCGTATTTAAGAAGCTCAAAAGCTTTGATTGAAAATTACCTATTACACTTTGTACCCAAAAAGTTACCATTTCTGGGTGTTTTGCACTTTTTCTTGAACGTATTGAATACGATGCGATTCACGATGCTTTAAGAAGAGTGACGGAGAGATAATAGAGCCCCTGGGGTATAGCGGGATTTATAGAGTGAGATTCTGATAAACGCCATCTAGTTCAACCAATATTAGGCAGTTAGATAAAAAACTTTCAATCCATAATAGAGAGACCAAGTGATTTAAGTTAAGCTAAAAGGGCTGGAAGCCAGACTCTATCAAAGTCCTTTGAAATATCTAGAGCAACAACTCACAAAAATTTCAAAGACCACGGTTCCAACGTTCCGTAAGAAAAGTCAGCAAGTCTTCAGATGAGCGTCTAGTCCGGAAGCCATATTGGCGATCGTTGATGAGTTGATTGGTTTCTAGATATTTCATTAATTTTGAGAATTTTGAGTTAATGATGGGTTTAAAGACCTTCGAGGGAATCGAAGTGAATGCAATTGGTCGATAATTTGATCTCCTTAAGCACATTGAACAAAGACTGCGTTCTTAATCGTATCACATTGATAGCTTCCAGAAATTTCTATATATTTTACAAAAAGTGCAGTATATTTACTGTAGTGAATAATTTTGTTAGAAAAAAATTCAGAAGATCTATTGCAATTTTTTTTTCAGTGGTCTTCAGGGTGTGGGCGTGCCTTCCGCGCTCCCTATCTGGATCCGCCCCTGTATCTGGGTCATGGCTGATAGCACAGTCTTATGCCATAGTCTTATCCCATAGTAATCATAATTATGGCTCGACAATCAGATCATAATGATGTACACCATGAATTGTTTTGTTCCTTCGTTAGAGCAATAATGAGGAAAATGTACTAAAACTGAATATATTTTGTAATAAAATATAATCTGGCGGACAATGATGCATAGAGATCTGCCCTTTTGAAAAATAACAAGATGAAATGCAAAGTCCAAATTATATTATCAAAAGTGTCAATTCGATCCATTTCGCTTCTTCACTGTCATAAGTATGTCAAAACTATTTTGACAACACAGCTTAATTAAAGAATTAGTATCTAGTGAGTCATTGATCAATTATTCGTTAGAAGCGCTATGTATCTGACATAATAGCTTTCTTAGATATGCATCGCTTTGTTAGTACAGCCATCAATATATGAGTATTTCTTGTATATGTATACACGACTTTTTCGTAAATATTTTACATATTAGTTTTTTTTTAAATATTTTTGCAGGCCGGAATAGTCTAAATAGTGGAACAAATAACGTAGGGTTACCATGCAAAAATTTCATTTTTTACTATATAGTATTTGGACAATGCCTAAGAACGCATGAGCCTAGAGAGCTGAAATAATTTTGTACCCGGCGCTTGTATAGAAAATAGTAAATACAATTTCAAAAATGGACTAAATCAGGTAACCTCTTTTTGGTGTTGCCATTGGAAAATTTAAGTTGTTTACGCATATTGTGAAGACGATCAGTCCTAGGAATTTTTATTGTACTAAAAAGTTCGTCAGAACATAAAATCCTGTGATTACAATTGATTACAATCGTTTTACTGTCCGACGAACAGTTCTAGAAATATGTGCGGAAAATACACAGAGACTGACCACATGAAATCTAGGTTATCTTAAGAAATTGGTCTTAAACCAATTCTAGCTTTTTTCCTTGTTAATATATGTATTGAATAGTTCTTCGGAGTTTAAAAACGATTGGAATTGATTACGACAATTTTTGGCATCCAACAAATTACTGTAGAAATTAATGCGAAAACTACACTAAAGATCTGTTATTTACATTTTCACAACAAATTGCTGTAGATCTATCATTTACATTTTCAAAACGGGGAGTCTATGAGTATTTATAGGCGTATATCTAAGGTATTGACAAAACTAGTCTTTGATTATTTACCTATTTATTATTATTATATGAAGATGCGTGACAATACAGAAAATCCGCCGATGAGAATCTTGTTACTGCGACCTCTGAAATCTTTTGTGAAAATACCCCTAAATGCCCTAGGGCCCTCTTTCGAAATGGAGGTCTTTGACAAACCTAATATCTTGGAGGTTATTCTTCTAAAATCCTCTGGACATTTCTGGTCTTATATATAATATAAATTCCTTCCCAGTCATTGAATTTTATGATCTGAATAGCATTAAAATGCACTTTGGCGAGTTTCGCAGATAGTTCTTGACCGTTACAATTAATTCGGGCAAAGATGGTGACAGAGTAATGCAGGAGGACCTTCATACCATTCGCATTTGGATGAAAACAAAGTGAAGTGAAATATACCTAAAACAGCACTCAGAATTATAATCAAACTTCTTTTATCTGGCATTGTTGGGAACTATACTCATTACAGAAAAATGTTTCTTATTGATAATAAAGTGAAGAAGAAAGGTTCAAATATGCTAATATTAAGTAATAGAAACATTAAGTCCAATTTTATTTGCAATTTTTATAAAAAATACCTGTAGATTGAATCTACATATTTATGTAACATTCTTTCTATACGGGCTGTTTTACGAATACTAATTGACAATTATTGCTTTGTGTTCATGTCAACAAAAATAATAACATCAATGAAAATGATTATACAATTTAAACAGCATTCATAAGCCAATTAACTCTGAACTTATTTTCAATAAATTCAACCACCTTTATAAGCATATTATTTGTTCTTTCTCTATATATCACCAGACTAATAATGTTGAACCCTCAAATAATTGTACCTTTACATTTAAGTGTGTTTTATTATTAAGCATTAAAAATTGTATATAAAATCATGATAAATTAGTAATAAGCTAGTTGCCAGTTAAAAGTCAACCATTTAACTTAAAAAGGTGTGTACGTATTCAGCCTTCACCTGAATTAAGAGAACAAAGATAAATTATCCGGCTCGAAGGACCAAATTATAACCTCTTTCCTAATTACATAAAAATATTTAAAGGTGCACCATTTGCTTTCCGTAGTTAGTGAAAAGTTATCCGCCTGATTATTCTTTGGTCCATTAGCTGAATTAAAGCGGGAAGACGCTAATTTTTAATAATATCTGTTTCATTCTAAATGGACAGAAACTACATGAATTTTGCTATTGTGGAGTAGCTCAACATTAATGAAATTTTTCTTGATTGGGAATTAAGTTACTGTCATAAAAAAAATTTTTTTGGACGATCCATTCATTTTTGCTTGCCATGATAGCGTAATATAGGTAAATTTAAATAATATTTAATCTCGTAGATTTTAAATATATGGCATACATGTATACGTACTTGTATACGTAAGTGTGCGTTCTTTAATATTTTCAGATTAGCACTTTTTTAGAAAGAGCTTGCATTTGTTATTGATCATTGGATTTTAAAGTGTAGTATTTCTTTTCTTGGATCCCATTTTGATTGACGGGCAGTCCGTCCTCGCTTTTTCTTATTCTCTTACAGGATTATTCATAAAAAATGTCATGTATAAATTAAGATTTCTAATTAATCCAAAAATAATTTTTATTTTCATAATAGTAATGCATACGGCAAAAATTGATTTTTTTGATAATTACTGTGTTAAATTGTATTCCTCTTGTTTTATAATCTCCACTTTTTCTGTAATATTTAAAATTTTTTAATTCAGTTTACAACTAGTAATTGATGACTTGCAACTTGTGCTTACTTTATTGTAATAACGACAACAATTATTGCAGTCAACTGGACAGATAATTATAAAACTCAACCCAACCTATTACAAAAGTATGGCAACCTCCTCAAATCTGTCATCATTTAAGATTTAATACCACATCTTCACTCATCTTATAAAATTATGAGCATATGCACGTACCTTGTTGACGCACAATTCCTCCGACCAAAACTGCTTAAGAAGCACTCATATAATGTATGACACTAGATATTATTTCGTAAAACTCTTACTTATTTTGATCTCTTTTCAATTACAAATATGTTAAAGAAATTGACAAGAGTGAATATCTCCACAAGCTCTTTTGTCGATCTTGATATCATGATCTCGTTTTGGATTCATTCATGAAATGTCATAATTAGAACTATTGTCTCAATAAATTTTCTAAGAAAATGTGAACAATTGTATTTTTACGATATTCGCTGGGATTTGTGTCAATTTTCATTACCTACATTAACCTTTTCCGCATCGTTTTCCTGCTTCGATGGTGATGCGCACAGCAAAATGAGCACCAGTAATAATATCATCTTATATTCACACTTTTATCTTTAATATTTAACTACGATTGCACATTAGATAAGTTATTTTTTAATTATTTTTAAATATGTATGTAATATTTTTTTTTAAGTAAAATAAAGATTACTATACAGTATCACTGTAGAAATACACATTTCTGCGTATCGAAGTATGTTATATCGCTCTTCAGAGCACCTTAGTACTAATGTCCAAATTTTATTTTAGAAACTAGATTTGTTGCCAAAATTGCAATTTTGTGCTATGCATTAAGAGCTTTCAAGTCTTAAAAGTTCTTTTAGTTGCATCCGATGCAAGTAGGTACTTTGAAATGTGAGAATTTATCAGTGAACCGCACACTTTTACATTTAGTTTGAAAATCTAATTGCTGAGATCGTCCAAAATGCGTTTATTTATAAATAGGTTGAATTAGTTGTGTTTAAAATCACAAACCAAATTTACCTCAATCTGAATGTTTGGTGATAAGCTCCAGGCAATATTTCATTTGTTATACATATTTTTAAAATAAATCTTGTGCTGCATCATGCGAAAAACTGATAGCATTTTATTTTTTACAAATTTATAATTTTTTGTAGAAGATAACTAAAAAGTAAGAACGTTGATTAAATGGATTATTCGTGGTACTTACGTGAAAATTAATTTAATTTCCCACTTGTCCTTAGTCGTAATTTTATTCATTATCCATAAAAATCCGATGTCCCCTTAATTTTCTAGATAACTTTTACTGTAAAAAAATCCAATAATAAAGGATTATTTCCTACAGAAAATTGTACCATAACATTTCTTGCTTTGCTGTTGGAATAAAGACTTTCCGCCAGAGTAGGGGAACTTGGGTGGAACGTTGTTTACGTCGTATAAATTTTGATTGAATGTGGTTGCTTGTTAGCGACATGTTGGTACAAGCTATAGTTGCGCATGAGCGTTGCAACGAAACAATTGTTGTTTTTGTCATATTTCATTATCGAGTGTTCACGGTGAGTGCGTCAAGAAACATGATTGAAATATAAATCTATAGCCAGCAAACAATATTTATCTTCCGGAATATACAATACGTTTCGCTTTTCTTCTATGATATCGTATTCCTATTAAGTAAATTACTCCTTTTAGTAGAAAATGGTCGTCATATGCGATACCACCAGGAGAGATTTTATTGTGATGGCAAGCAAGTAAGAATGCGGTAAGGATAAAATAGCGAGTTGATAAACTCTATCGCGAAGGAGTATCTATTTGAACGCCGCGTTACAAATTCTTATTCTCCTCGTAATTCATAAGCATCCTAAAACTGTCAGGCCAAAACTCATTTATTAGTTTTTCGTATGCCGTATCGATCAATTATGTCTTTTATAATTGTGTGCGGTATGTTGCAAATTTTGCTAATTTACTATGGCGACTGATATGCGTTATGTAAGCGAATAATAATTTGTTTTTACATTTCCGTCGTTTCCTTGTATCTCCGATCACTGTAATTTCACACTATTTATTTTTCATTTTTTTAAACTTAGCTCTAACCTTTTTCTTCCACTATTTTGAAATGAACTGAGATATCAAACAAATTTATCAATTTTTTTTAATTGTTTAAATAAATTTTTAGCCCCAAGGTCACAAGCAAAAGTAATAGAACTCTTCGCTATGGTGGAGGACATTTTACGTAGTTTGTAACAAACCCATATGGGCATAATTATTCATCTATAACGAGGCCTGGCAAAAGTAAAAGATAAAGTTATGACGATTGTTAGTGAATAAATACTTAAGCAATTTTTTGGAATAACTATTCCCAAAACCCTCGAGAATACTTCGCAAGTCATGAAACAGACAGTAATCAGTAATGTAAATTAAGAGACCACTAAAATTGTGAATCCGAAAATTAAAATAATGTTTAAAAAATATGAATGTTTATGTTAGACTTTAATAAATAACGTTAACCAAAGAATATCTTCAATATGTATGCAATTTGCACTTTCCAAACAAATTAGAAGATAAGCGTTGAACTCAATTAACCGTACATTCCGTTGGTTGTAGAGTCAGGAATAATGTGGGAACACTTTATGGATGTGGATAAGGTACTTGGATGTCGCGAAAATAAGAATATTTCGCCTAATAGCCTAGTAGACACAGCTTCATCACAGAATTCAAGTGATGCGAGTTAAAGCGGCTTCAGTTCCAGTTATAAAAGAATGCAAAATACTTCTGTAGCCTGTAGCATCAAAAGAAATAAAAAAAAAAACAAGTAAAAAAGCTAGAATTGGTCTAAGACAAATTCTTATGATACCCTAGATGAATTCCCGTATTAAATTTCGTATGGTCACCGATCTATTCAAGTATTGATTTTGAAGTTGTTTTTCGCATATATTTCTAGAACAGTTTGTCGCACAGAAAAAATGGTAATAACCAATTTTATAGGATTTCGTATTCTGCAGAAGTTTTTAGTACAATAAAAATGTCTTGGACTGATCGTTTTCAAAGTATACGTAAAAACCGAAATTTTTATATGGCAACACCAAGAAGGAGCTGCCCGATTTAGTCCATTTTTGACATTTTATTTGCTAATGTAGTAAAAACATCATGTACGAAATTTCAGCTCTCTACGTCGATGCGTTCTCAGGCAGTGTCCAAATATATAGCGGAAAACGAAGTTTTTATATGGCAACCCCACGAAGGAGTTGCCCGATTTGTCTCATTTTCGAACTTAATTTTATTTTTTTTTAAAGTCCGTGTACAAAATTTCAGCTCTTTAAGTATACGCGTTCTCGAGTTATCGTGCGCACAGACGGACAGACATGCAAAAATCGAAATAACTTTTAATATTATGAATGGGTGTCCAATCCATTTTGCTCTACCATCATTATTTCGAGGTGTTACAAACGGAATGACAAACTTAGTATACCCCTATGATTTCATCTAGGGTATAAAAAACATTTTGAAACATTTAAAAGAAAAATGAGTTTTAAGATTCCACCAATTAAGATGTGTTCCTTTGTGTTAATTTGATAAAAACATGATGTTGAAAAAGTTTGATTTATTTTTTAAAACAGTATTATGGTGAATTGAAAATATGCAAATTGTTTACTTTGAAATAATTCTTCACAAAGGCGTTTCCTTTTACATTCCGCCCTTTGGTTTAAGCCGTTCTCTTGCACGTTGACATTTTCCACAGATGACGATGAACAGATATCTTCCATCTGTTCCAAAACATGTTCTGCATCTCCATTCTTAATAATGAAATTGTATAGAACGCAAGCAGCTAAAGCAACATGTTTCATTTTTATAACTTTTAACATTTTTAAATATTGTTTAGTAAAACAAATCATTTTTTAAATAGTACTTTTGCATTTATTTCAAGCTGAATTGAACCTCTGCGAATGTATCAGCCCCTGTCGACATGTCGTCAACGTAAAAATTCCTAGTTAGAACCTTCCCAACCCAAGTAGCCAAAATATGTGACAACAGAAATATGTGAACTTTCTGTCACATAATTGTTATATATAATGTGATTAGCAATATTACTTCAACTAAATGTCACAAATTTTAGACATTCCTCTGACAACCTTTTTGGGTCACTGTTTGGTGTAAGCAGTGCGACAAGAATTGGTGGTCACAAAATTTTGTCGACATGAAAATGTTGCTGTCAGGCTATCGCCATTTTGGATACTTCCCAAGTAGCCATTTGTGAAATTTGTACGACAAATTGTCGACAAACACTTGTCATTTGTCGACAGATTCATGTGACAAAAATGTCCAGGAAATGTGTTCAGGGTTTACACATTTTGTCTAACAAATGTCACAATCATTACAACAAATTTGTCATACATTGTGGGTACTTTTTTCTTAATTTGTTTCAATATTTTTTAAGAAAATTAAGAGACAAAATCTTCGCAAAAATTGATCACAATTTTTTGACATTTTTAACCAAAAAATGTGTTATTTTTATCGTTAGTTTGTGTGATTTTGGTGGCATTTATGTCAGCTATTTTTTTAATTCGGGGACCAAATTAAAATCTTATTTCAGTTCAAAAATTAAATATTTATTATAAAATGTTTGTATAAAATTATGTTTACAAATTTTTTATTAAAGTTCTCTAAACATAAGAAATCACTAGACGCTTAGGGTATTTCTTCTCTGTCCCATAATTTATTTGTTTGTTCCACACTTAATTTTTACCAGATTTTGCTTTATTTATTTTATATTTATATTGCCTGCTTAATATAGTTTTTTTATTAATTTAATTTTACATTTTTTTAAACACAAACACCAAAAACACAACGAAAACAACTAACAACACCTTTCGCGTTCACTACAAAATATCAAAAGTATCCAAAATGGCGATAACCTGACAGCAACAATTTCATGTCAACAAAATGTCATTCTCTTTCTGGTATAATTTGTGACCACCAATTCTTGTCGCACTGTTTACACCAAATAGTGACCCAAAAAGGCTGTGAGAGGAATGTCTAAAATTTGTGACATTTAGTTGACGCAATATTGCTAATCACATTCTATATAACAATTATGTGACAGAAAGTTCACATATTTCTGTTGTCACATATTTTGGCTACTTGGCTTTGGATATTTTGTAGTGAACGCGAAAGTTGTTGTTAGTTGTTTTCGTTGTATTTTTGGTGTTTGTGTTTAAAAAAAGTTAAAATTAAATTAACAAAAAAAACTGTATTAAGCAAGCAAAGTAAATATAAAATAAATAATGCAAAACCTGTTAAAAATTTAAGTGTTGAACAAACAAATCATATGGGGCAGAGAAGAAATACCGTCGGCGTCTAATGATTTTTTATGTTTAGAGAACTTTAATAAAAAATTTGAAAACATAATTTTATACAAACATTTTATAAGAATTATATGGCTTTTGAACTGAAATAAGATTTTAATTTGAATCCAGCTGACATAAATGCCACCAAAATCACACAAACTAACGACAAAAATAACACATTTTTTGGTTAAAAATGTCAAAAAATTATTATCAATTTTTGTGAAGATTTTGTCCAAAAATATTGAAACAAATTATGACAAAAGCACCCGCACAGTCTGACCAATTTGTTGTAATGAATGTGACATTCGTTAGACGAAATGTGTAAACCCTGAACACATTTCCTGGACATTTTTGTCACATGATTCTGTTGACAAATGACAAGTGTTTGTCGATAATTTGTCATACAAATTTCACAAATGGCTACTTGGGAATGGACTGAGCGTATTGCCATTTTCCTATAGGAAAGAATGGCACAAGTTTTACAGTTTTCTCTTTCGCCCTATGGCAGAGTGGGAGCTACCAACACAAAATATTTCTTAATAAACGTTTTCTTATGCCATTTGATGTTTTTGTGTTAGGCTGCAGATGCAATCACGGCAGAAAGAATAAGGTTTACAATACTCCGTCTCTCTTGCCTATACGCAGGATTCAGTTAAAAATAACTTTTGAAAATTAAAGCCGGAATCAGTTTCATTCCTTATAAGCAATTAAAATATCACTTGGAAACAAGAAAATATATTTTTTAATTTACTTCGATTTTTGGGTGTAGAATTTAATCTGATTGGTTGAGTTTTACATGTTTTTTATGTAGTAAAAGTTTTAAAGGGTGCTCTAACGGTGGATCCAATGTATTGAAGAAAAAGGCTGTCATAAATTTTTCTTCTGAATGACATCTCTTTGTACTGTATGCTTATTGGTACTATTCGCCATGATCCTAACGAAATTTTTTTTATGCCATTTTGAAGACTGAAGATTTTTATGTTAGTTTACCAAGATTTGCAAGTTTCGCACATTTTTCAATGCGAATTTTTGGCAAACTATTTGTAGTAAAATAATGATTTATACCTTAAATCAAAGACAACGAAAAAGTCTAGTGAATAACATCGGAAAAATTTAAAAAGAAAAAATGTAAAAAACTTGTAAAAAATTGGTATAAATTGAAGTTTTTTAAATCAAATTCCTGTTAGTAGATATTCTCATTTCCTTGCAGCCGAAAAATTGCAATAGTCCGTTGAAGGTTTCTGAAATACAAAGCAATATATTCTTCTGCAAAAAAATTTAGGAGAATTAATTCTCGTTAAAAATTTTCAATTTATTTGAACTAGAAATATTCTATTTCGTCATAAATTGTCGCATGTAGGGTTTCTGTCTTTTACACTAGATGTCTCTAATGTGATCTGTGGTGTAGGTCTAGGCTAATTTTCTATGAATTTGCTCACTTTCAGTAGGTACATAAACCTACGTATATACGCTCGCTGGTATCTAAATGGACACTTTTGCTGAGTACTGACTCCTTTTAAGAATACATACATATGTGTATATGTACAACACATATGTTTATAAAAATTATTAAAAGTGAAAATAATATTTTAGTACAGACCATATTGATTTAGTACAATTTTCAGATAAATTTCAGTACAAAATATTTTACAGAAGTCCAATCACTGGGGTGAAGTCCCATAAGTGACTGTAGCTAAATGAAAGACCTCCGACGGGCGCTGAGATGAAATCATCCAGAGAATGCACTGCATGTTGGTCAATGTAAGGCCTGAAACACTATTAGACCTTTTCAGCCAGCTTGAGATTTGTTGACAATGTAAATCAATGTAGAAGAACACAATTGGAGCTTTAATTTTTTGCCAGCTTAAAGCTGGCTTGAGATTTGATCAAATTGCAAATTTCGAGCCCAATGACTGCCAACTTGAGGGAATTTTAAATGTTGCCAACTGTGCGAATGTCGAATATTAGAAGAAGTAAACAGCTACCAAAAATGTTAAAATGGATGAAAACTTATAGAGTTAGTAAAAGATAAGCAGTTTCTGTGGGACATAAAAAAAAAACTCGGTATTGTTTTTACAAGTTAAAGTTGCAAATGTCAAAAACGCCAGTTGTGTTCAATTCGGCTTTTTCAGGCAGCTTTAGCAGAAAGCTGGCTGAAAAGCTCCAATTGTGCTTCAGGCCTAAGTTTATAAGATCGAAATCGCGCTAGATTACGAAACAATCGTCCTGAACATTAAGTACCATAAATGAATTGAATTAAAACTTAAAAAAAAATGGAACAGTGTAACAATGACTGATATCGATTTTGAAAAGCCAGGACTATTACTATTAGAGGGAAACTTGAAAGAAAATTGGCAAAAATTCTTTCACATGTTCGAGATGTACTCAGTTGCTACAAAAAAAAACAAGGAAACTGAAGATGTGCAGGTGTCAAGGTTATTAAGCTGTTCAGGTGAAATTTTAGATCGTTCGAATTAAATGATGAAAAAAAAAAAATAGACGAAGTAACAAAGGCATTTGAGAAATATTGTATACCACGTAGCAATGTGGTATACAAACGGTACATGCTCTTCACTCGTAACCAGAAAGACGGAGAACTATTCGAGCGATTTCTTTCCGATCTTGTAAAACTTGCAGAGAGCTGCGATTTTGATTCTCAAAAGGAATCCATAATCAGGGATCGAATTGTTATTGGCATTACCGACCAGACCATTCGATTGCAGCTATTAAAAATGGATCAGCTTGATTTGAACAAAGTAAAAGAGTTGTGCCGCATTGCTGAACAGGCAGGAGTACAGGCTTAACTGATGGGAGGCGAAAAGGAGAAAACTGCAACAATAGCGGCCGTGCAGAAGAAACAGGTGATTTTGAATGCAAAAAAAAAATTTAGTAAAAAATTTTAGTAGTAAAAATGGCTCTTGTTTTAATTCCAGATTGGAGTGGAGTGGGGATCAGCATGACACAAATGCAAGTCACAGCAGTAATGAATATAAGTGCAAAAATTGCAATAGGATACATCGTCGCGGACAGTGCCCTGCTTTTGGGAAGAAGTGTCTGGCTTGCGGATGGTACAGTCATTTTGCAGTAGTGTGTGACAAGAAAAAGCCAAGTATTGTAAGTAATCTAAATGAAATATATGAGCAAAGTGATGATGAGTGCACAGTATATATTGATATGGTAACTAATATGAATTCAATTGATGCTATTAACACTGTAGTGCCTGAAAAGGTTAGTTGGCAAGAGAAATTAATAATTAACAATCGGGTTGTCGAATTCAAACTCGCTAGTGGTGCTGATGTCAACATCATATCAAAAGATATTGCATGTGGTTTAATAAGCGAGGAAAAATTGAAACCGATGGTTGCGCGTTGTGGAAGCATATGGGGGCTTTCCTATAAATTCTGTTGGTACTGTTGTTTTACCTACATGTTATAAAAATAAATGTCTAGATGTTAGGTATATTAATGCAGATGGTAAAGTTCAACCTTTGTTAGGTTTAAGTACCTGTATTGAAATTGATATGATAAGACACGTGTATGACATTAATCAAACAAATGTAACAGAGGCAGTAGTCGAAAATGATAGGGGTAAGAAATCCCTCGTATCAAAGAATAGTGATATTTTTAGTGGCACGGGGAGATTCCCGGATCTTTGTCAATTAGTACTTAAAAATGACTCGATCCTAGTTAGCAAGGCACCGCGTTGTTGTTATGGAAGTATGTTGAGAGTGATTGGTCAGGACGTGAAGTCCAAACTGTCAGCATGAGCTGACAGATCACTCGATGACAGCGATAGCACAGGGCGGCATGCTAGCACCTCGGCTAAGGGTGGCGGAGAGTGTGGGGGAGTTCCCGAAATAACCTGCCGCCCATAATCAAAAAATTTTCGTGCCTACTTACACCAAGCCTAGCACACACTCGGTCCTGAAGGGACCCTTACGTCACTTACCTGCATTCCATGGAAGGCGCAGATGGCATGCCTTCCTTGCCAAGCCCCATCCTCCCATTGACTTTGGGTGGCACAATCGTCCAAAGTCCCTTGGTTGACCTATAGAAAGAGAGAGAGACTAGGCAAGCCTAGACGACCTTGTTCTCACGCGATAGAGGGCTCCGGGATGTGAAGGAAAAAGTAAAAACTTAACTCATCATTACGTTATAATATTTCTCGGTAAATATATATAATATAAATAGGTAAATATATAAGTTTGGTATTAATCTACAGCTAGATTTTTTCTTGTTTATTATTATTAATTCATTTTCCTAAATAAATGCTTTGGTTATTAAAGTGATCGTCAAAAAAACGTACTTTGTTATTCTTTTCTAAATTCTCAAAATATCCCGACTTTATGTATATAATAGATTTTATATATGTACATAACATTTTATGCATTGTATTGCTTACTACGTTCAAAAATATCTATCCCTATACTTTAATATTATGGTAATATATAAATAATGTTTTTTTTTTCTGAGTTATGGCTTATTTTTCACTTTGTATCTATAATGTTATCTACCTATGTATATAAGAGAGGTATCTTAGAAGAATTGCACGGCATCTTTAATGTTCGTTTTTCTTTTTATAGTAATATTTATGCTCGCCTTATCAAAAACAAATGTTCTTAAAGGCTTTACGGTCGCCTTTTGTGTTTTTTTCTTTTTCTTTGTTGTTTTGTTTTAAAACATCCAACAATGTCATATTTACATTGTTTTTTACATGCAATAACGTACTAGTACCTTATTTTCAGTTTTTTTTTCTTTTCATTATTGTGAATTGATTCCGAAGTGAGCTCTATTATCTTTTATCATTATTCATTTTTTGTTTATTTTTTTGTGTTTAGTTTTAAAATTTGTTTGATAAGTGAGCTGAACTATCGTATGCGTTAATAAAATATACGAATTAATATAGTAAATGAATTAATTAAATAAATGGATAAGATAAGCTATCTTAAAGAGAAGCATTATTAATATTATATTAAAGAATGCAGTATTAAATTTCAACGTTCCTGTAGCAGCTAGATAACAAATATTGCTTGATGGATAATAGAAACTATCGTAACTATGAAATATTTCGTAATGGTTATAACTTTAAAATATATATTGAGTAATATTTAGAAATATAGTTCAAGTAAATCTATAAAGTGCATTAATAGCTAATACCTATTGACATAGCAGACCATTTGAATATTAGATATCCCTCCAGAGATTACACCTTCTGTGATTATATGAGATGTAATTTGATGGTAGATCCTTCACGAACAGATACAATGCCGCCCGAGCTTGTTGAGCCGGGAGTATCAGAGCGTCCTGTATTTGGATGAATAAATAACCAACATCCACCAGTCAGTAGATCCAATTTAAATGCACCCCTTATGAGCTTTATATATGATCTAATTTTGCCGATTGTAGTGGGGTTATGTTGGTGCCGCAATGCTCACTGGACGAATGGAATGGTTCAAGAAATATAACACCTTCGCGCTGCACTTGATGTTCCAGTTGAAAACGAGTGTGGGGCTTTCACGGGACCTCTACGTAGAATTATTTTATGGAAATTGTGCGGCGTGAACTCCGGTGCAGTATTGTACAGCAATCAGAACTTAAGTTTTTCCCATTTCAAAATTTGGACATCAGGTTTGGATTTGTGCATTTGTGAAAAAGCGCACTTTCGCAAAATGGTGCGCGAAGTCAGCTTAGTACCCGCCTGCATGCGATCAGTAAAATTATTGCTATTAAAACTTTCTGGATGATATAAGATGCAAAACTTCATATATTGTACATAGCAAAAGGCATCGAAGACAAAATGTACCACTTTAAAAACTGAGTGAACAGACAACGAAAAAATATATAAGGAAATTAACACGAGAGAACAATTTCATCAGTCGTGACAGCTTGCTGTCTTCCACTTCTCTCTCCCTTCGACATGGCGCCTAAACGTGAGGAAATGCAATTCTCTCGGCCGGGTGCGTTCGTTTTCCGCTGTGGACAGCAGCCGATATACACGCTACAGTATGTGTAGCACATTGCTATATGCAATACGCTACGACCATAACAATTAATTCCTCCTAAAAACCCATAATTTTTCAAACTAATAAATGAAATTAATTTTATACAAGTTTTTAATAACTAGTTTATTTACTATTATCTTTTAATTTACTATGTTTCATAAAAATATCCAAATCCACATAACATGAATGTCAATTATTCACTATCCACACAGAAATGTCAATTATGTTGGCGACTAATTTAGAGATTTTCCAAAACTTTTTGTTAGCAACTTATCGCGTCGCCTTCATTGTGTTAAGTATATGGGAGTTCCATATATTCGAATCTTTGACAGCAACCAATTTACGGCGACTTTATTTTGTCGTCCTCACTGTGTTTTAGCCTTGACTTAGATGCGGCCCACTGTCAACATTACCTGGAATGCATTAGTAATGTGTACATGAACATACCTTACGTTTACCTGGTTTAGGAAGGCAGGCGTAATGTATTAATGCGTCGCACTTTTGAGCATTCTATGTACTTTTCAGGGAATATTTAGAGAAGGCAGAGGTAATGAATAGATATATCCATATATTCATTCATGCTGTTATCGAAAAGAGATAGAAATTTGTGCAGCTAAATTTGCAGAGGCTAGTTCGAGGGAGTCCATGCAGATCGAAAATGAGTCATATAGTTTCATTGTTTTTCTAAGAACAATGAAGGAAGGAAAGTGTGTGCAGATGGAAAATATTCTGATTTGTGCATTATTTTCGACAAAGTGGATTATTTTCATTTAAGTACGAGATTCGAATAAGTGAAGACATGTTTATTTTCTTCCCTTTACCTTTCAGTGAAAACAGCAAAAGTGCTTCCCTCCTCCTTCCTGAGAGTGTTTTTTTCCAACATTTCCAAAGAATTAATAAGAAATGCTTCTTTTCACCTTCCAAAGAATTACTAAGGAAAGCTTCCTTTCATCTTACAGGTCATACAAGGTGGGCAAGTGACCACCATACTTTCCCGTCGTAGGACATCAATGCTTTAAAAAAATGAACTGGGTATGAGACCGAATTGCTTCCATACCTTTCACAGAATGTTTTCGGAATGCTTCCGAAATGCTTCGGTTTCTCGCTGGGTGACTACCGGCTTGTGCAAGAACATTCACAACATTGACAAATGAAATAATCATTCGAGTATTCAATAAGTAGAGAAAGAAAGTACACACAGAACACAGCATAATATTAACCGCTGAAAAGTATGAGTCATTGCGGTGTTTAGCAAATGCTAGTATTAGCTGACTAAAGCCCGAAATTCATCATTTTTTTTAAACTTTATCCAGCTGTTTTGGATACAACTGAGTTTAGCCGGCAACACCTAGCTTTAGCCAATATTGGGCTTTATCTGTAACATAATTATATAAGCAATCTTTTTAATAAAGGCAGGTTGTTTCTCCACTTATGGTGATTGCAGATGATCTATTGATATCTCGGTTGTGGAATACCTGAGATAAGCACTCCACTCCATTACGACTTACACGGAATTGAAATATTATGTGGTTGATATCTTTGAACCTAAAACGAACCGATAATTGAAATTCATTATCTTAATACCGTTGCCATATATTTGTTCACTTTGGCAATTTTCCTACATTGTGGTAGCATTTCTAAAATTATTTTAAATCTTTGGCGCCTTCGCCAAAAATACTCGTTAAGTTTTTAATAAAAATATCCATTACATTACACCGATCCTCTTCGATTGAAAAGTCAACACTTGTAATTATTGTTTCAAAGTATATTTTTTTAATAACCCATTCTAAATGTTAAAAAGTGCAGACAATTTTCAGTCTTATTTGCGGCCTGTTAAAAGAAATACGCCATGCTTTTTTAGAAGTCTTCACAGGCTCTAAATTTTCTCCAACAGAATGTATTTCATTGTAATATTTTAAATTTTTTTTTTTAAAGCGTTGGTTAAATAGGCTCCAGGTCATAAAACAGAAAGTTAAATCCCTTGATTAACCACATTTTAATTAAAATAAACACCTGGATGGGCAGCACACTCAATAGTTGTTTGCGTGAGTATAAGCTATCAGTGTTGCAATAATAATACAATAATTCACTTACAGCTTAAAATTAAGGTGTGAATGACAGGGGAAAATGGCCAAATATGTATGGGAGTTGGTTCCTAATTCATATCCAGTGCCTTTATAATATCACAAGAAATGATTGCTATAAATATACACCTCTATGCTAAACGTTGGTCATTCCGAGATAAAGGAGCTGTAACCTGTAAGCGTTAATGATAAATGATTTTCCATTAAAAGCTTGCCCTTTTTCAATGCTTTATTTTTATCACATTTGAACTTTTCTTTAGTCTGTCTACATAAAATACACGTACATGTTGCTTGTGAATGGCCTTTGAAAATATCAGTTTATTCATTGGCCTAGATTGAAACTTATTTTGCATGCTTTGCTGACTAAACTGATGGCAACTACAGAAAAAGAGAAGAATGCTTTAGTTGAAAACTTGGAAGCTGAGCTAATGTGATTCTAGTAAGAGTAGTGGAATGTTACAAGTATAGTTTCTTCTACAGAAATAAATTAGATTTTTGATACATTACGAATTGAATATTTACATATTATACATAAATGGAGGTTGCTAATTTATGAAAGAAATAATTGAAATAAATTTAAATTATGGGAACAGTTGTTCCTTGCAGTCTTCCGATTTCACAGCTGATAGTGATATTTTGATATTCAGATCTATGCTGGGTGAGTGAGATGTGATTGAAATACGATTGAGGAAACATTTTTATATCATGCATGTCACATAGGATAAAAACCAAATTGCATGAGATGCGATTGAAATATACTTGAAACTTCATTTGTTCAGTCATTTGTCCATCATGCTGATCATATAAAACTTGGTCTGCCATATCAATGAAAACGTTTCTGGTCGAGGATCCACTCTCCCACTACTGTTCTTTTGAGCTCCAGTTGCATTTTACTTGATAGCTCCATTATATTCAGTAACAACACTTTCATGTGAAACAAATTGGTTTTTTCTTTCTTGTCCATGACTGCTTCCTTTAGTCATTGGTTTTACGCTGCAGGTAGTTCTATGTTACCTTATGCGAATACCAATATTACAAACCCCTATTTGGAGTCTTACGTTTTGAGTGTGCATCTTTGACTTGTCATTGCTAGGGAAAAATTGTTTCTAAAACTATCTTTGTCCCATAATGATCCTTAATAAAACAAACAGGATGTTTGTTTCTGGAATGTACGAATAACAGTAAAAATCATTTCAACTTTTCGAAATTACAATACCCTTCTCAGTTCCGGCTACAAGGAATTCCAAGATGGTAGGGGTGGTCTTCAGGGAGATGTGGAACCTCGTTTTCTGTCATTTCAAATTTTCAAATCTTTGAAAATTTCTGTTTCATTCACCGTTGGTAGACGTACGATAATTCTTGTACATGTATGCGAATTTCTGCTCAGGTACAATGTAAAATCTATTCTCGTACGCGAAAGTACGAGAATTTCGGCGTCAAATATTTTCGAACTAGAATTTTCACATTGTGGCAACACTACAAACTAAAAGCAGTAGTAAAATCTAACACTTTTAGAAAGAAAACATATTGAGCTGCAATTTTTTATAACCTCATTTCAAGTAATGTATTTTTTCTTATTCCAGGATATAGTAAAGAGAATAAAATAAAATTCTCAGAGAAATTGAAAACCGAGAGCGATATGTGCAGTGGCGTTGTTAATGTCTGAGAAGGGGTCACACGGGTTCTGCTAACAAATCCCAGAAAGCAATTTTTTGGGTACAACCCAAGCATGGTCATGCGACATATTTATGTTATATTATTTTTGGTTTTAGGCTCAAGACCTGATCTTATCATTGACGTCAGGGAAAATTGCCGAAAGTATCTGCAACAACTATGCATAGGAATTGAGGAGCGTTTTCTTTTTGAGGATGAATTACTGGTGGCATTGCGAGTTTTAAATTCCAATAAAGCTTTATCGGCGAGACACTGAAATGATACTCCACCATTCATGTTTTCATGTCATATGTGTACTGTGTAACAATGCTGTCAGATACTAAGAAACTCCAGCAACTTGATGACGTGTGGCGACTTCTTTCCTTGGACCAAAGAAAAGGAAGTTGACATATTTTAGCACAAGTTTTCCTGAATCCGCTGACAACAAAGAACGTAACAGGGGCCGCCCTCGTTTCAACTCAATGTGTTAAAACTAGTGCTGAAAATAGGATTCCGATTTGCTAATATCCGGAACTATCCGAATCCGGATCTTAGCAATTCCGATCTGGATCCGAAATATCCGGATCCAGACTAAGCAAACAAGGTTCAAAATTTCATCTAGATTGCATTGCTTTATTGGGAAAATATAAATTTAATATTATTTCAAGATTACAATGCAACAATGTAATCTAAAGGAAATTTTGAATATTTTTTGCTTAATCTGGATCCGGATACTACCCACATAGCACAAATGTGTCCGTGGTATGTTACTGGGAAATCCTATTAGGACATATAAATTGTTTGTGGAAAATCCCGTCCAGTCTCAGTTAACAACTTAGGACATCCCTGGGAGATCTCATGTCCTTTCCACAGGATTTCCTGTGGTTGTACTTAGGCACAGTTAAGGACGTTTGCAACTCGAAAAACGAAAACACTAAACTGAAAAACACAAATTTTGTCCTAAATACATGCCGCAATACATGTAATAAAATATCGGACATTTGTTCTAATTACAGTTTCAATAAAAAAATATCCATATTTAAAGCTTTATTTAAATTAAAACACATTATTATGTTTATTCGTACGAGAAATAAATTTTCGTTCCGAACTGTCAAGTATATTTTCGTTTCATACCATGTTCTACACACGAACGAATATTCTTTTCGATCTTACATAACCTCATTTCCGTTTATTTACATTTGATACAAACCCAACCCAACTTTTATTCGTTCGTTTTTTATATGAAAGCATAAACGAACTTTCGGTGTGAAATTGTTTATTCGTTCGTTTTTCGATGTGTAAGCGGCCTAACGCATTCAATAATGTCAAACTCTCGCTGCAAGCGTACTTAGGACGTCTTACGTATCTCCTAGTTTGTTTGCAGGATGTTCTGGGAATATCTGAGGATATTGTTTGATAGATTTTTTTTATGGGTAGGTATATTTACAAAAAAAAAAAAAAAAAATATAATAATAATGGCTAGAATGCCAGAGGTGTATGCATTAACTCCACTATTTTTAACATAGGCAAATTGAATTCTAATTACATAACTACTAACAAGTCACATTCTAAAAAGTATAGTTAACAAACTTTGCCAAAGTAATAAGAAATTGCAAAAGCGAATAAAATTCTAATATAGCTACACGGATGTAGCTGACTTAAACGACACGGTTCTCATGGCTTCTTTCCAGTTATTCTGCTTTTGGTCTCCATAAACGACACACGTAAGCACACCAAGCTACAAATGAGCACTTTCCCCAGAGCACACCAGAATCAGACAACATACCGAAATAAATTCTGGAAGGGGGAAAAATGACTTTCCCATGTTTGTTACAATATTGTCCTGCACATCCCGTATGTAATTGTCTGTTAAATACTGAGAATGTTCCCATAGAGAGTAGTTATGAGATATCCCAGGGAATAGCTTAAGGGAAATTTCTAAATACTCCTAGAAATAAAGTCCTAACCACAATGTGCATAAGCTTGCAAATGCAAGCCTTGAAAATATCACGAATGCTTCCTTATGCATCACTAACATTTGTATAGTATTTACACAAACTGTCAAATTTGCTTATGCAAAGTACGATCATGAGCGTACAGACAGAAGTTGACGAACGGAATTAAAACTTAACGAACGGCTTGTTATTCCTATTGTGGGTTATTATTATGAAAATCAATTGCTGGTGTCTTTGCATATGCTAGCATATGCACATTGTGGTTAGGCCTTAAGTTCTCTCTCGGGAAAGCTATGGGATTAGTGGGACAAGAATGGGATGTCCCTGGGTGTGATGTATGGGTAGGGTCCGGAATTTTAGGCATCATATCCTAATTATTCCGGATAGCAAAACACAGCCAAAAATCTACCAATCAAATTCGCATGACGTCGGCTGTCATATACCAGAATAAGCCTGTTACTGCAGTGCGATCTAATGATGAAAATTTCCACCAAAATAGAGACTCGGACCCAAAAAATCCTAGCCTGATCTAGATGTCTTTTATTTTAATCATCATTTTAAGGAAAAAATTGTTTTAAACAATTTATCAAACAAAACTTTTTCAGAGGTTATAAAAACGTAAAACCAAATATTACTAAAATGTCCGTAGTCTTAATTTAGCCGCCACTTCTCATTAATCTCCCGATAAACCTAGTGTACGAGGGTTTTTCATGACGTACGAGATTTTTGTAAAGTTGGTACGAGAATCCATTTGTTGCGTCTAGCAATCCTCGTTTAGTTATACATATTGAGCTGTTGCCTATCCCTATTAAGAGTGGCGATAGATAGCTCTGTCAAAGGGTAACAACGGATACATCTGGTTTTGCAATAGGTGCTGTATTATCACAAGGTAATATAGCGAACGACTTACCTATAGCATATGCATCAAGAATATTGAATCATGCAAATATTCAACTATTAAGAGAAAATTATTCACAATTGTGTAGTCATGTAACCACTTCAGACCATATCTCTATGGTAAAAAGTTTAATATTATGCCAGATCATAAACAATTAACGTGGTTATTTAGTATAAAGGATTCTGGTTTAAGATTTGTAAAATGGTGCTTGAAATAAGAAGAATATGAATATACAATAATTTATAAAAAAGGAAAATTAAATGCAACACTGATTGTTTATCAGCTTGCTATCCGTATTACGTGTCCTGAAACCAGGTGTGCGGAGATGAAAGGGAACTTTAATTGTTTGAAAATAGTGATAACGACAGCAAAAACGAAAATGACAAAATTTGGCTAATCACAAAGAAACAACGAAGAAATAATAATCTTCGTATGCGAGATAATAATCCTGGAAAGCGAAATGAGATTAAAAATTCAAAAACGAAATGATGACCCTCCTGAAAGATGATAAGCCTCAACAGCGAGATGATATTAAGGACAAATGGGAAATTGATAAAAATCCTGAAATTGGTTTGAAATTAAAACTTAAATGGAAAAATTACAAAAATAATATGGAACATACACATATATCTTCTACGACTGTAGATGTAAAAACTTCTAAAAATTTATTAAACGATCCAATCAGCTTTTAAAAGGGATTGTAGAAAACTTTCCTACAGGAACATATGATATTTATCCTCTATAGGTACCAGCTTTGTTTTTGTTCATCAATGTTACTTTTTGGTAAATTAAGTGAGTATTTTATTACGTGCTTATTCTTATAAATTAAATGTGTTATTATCATACATAGAACTTTTTTTTTTTTTTCAAAATAAGCTTAGCCCCAACAGTTCTTTTCCAAATACAGGCTTGGGACACTCTGATTTCAAAAACGAGTCAAGTCCATTTTTAATAATTTATTTTCTCCGCCATTTGTTATTCAATTTGTGAAAACTTTCGTGTGAGTATTGTCTATTTAATACAAAATATTAAAATTATTAGTTTTCGTCGTTTAATTCAAAATGCATTATGGTAGACAAGTCAAAATGCCTGCCAACGAAATGTGGCTGTAGAATGCTGAACGAATGGATCCCGTACACAATTATAAAAGTCCCTCAATAGTATTAATAGCTATAAAAGACATGGACAGTTTATTGGTGGGCATTGTGGTAGGAGATACAGGAAGAAATAGTAATGGAGACGTTGTTTTAGGGAATCGGCAATAAGACTCAGATTTCGGTAAGAAACTCTCAATATTCCACATCCTCTGCTATTGAATGACGATAAAGGTATCGAATTTCCATTTTATATAGTCAGTGATGACGCTTTTTCTTTAAAGGAATACTTATTACGTCTGTTCAGGATTCATAAGAATCCTGATAAATCCCAATTCTGGGCTTAATCATAAAGTAGTAGGAGGGAGGTGCCGGCATAAAAAATTACAAGACAGGAATATTCAAGAGGTTAGAATAGCTCAATGTATTTCACTTTTTTTATCACAGAATGTTTCTCTTATTAACTAATAAAAGTAGAGATTACTCTTTCGGATTTTTTACCGGGGTAAATTTATATTTGTTCAAGAAGGACATGTTGATGAGTCAAAACCAAGACTTGAAACTTGTCACCAAAAATATAATTTTGTTCGAGAAAGAATTTTTTGGGATTTCTCCGGTATATAGCAAAAGCTAAAAAATGTTCTAATTTGTTATTTCATCACACAATCCATTAATTTTTGGTGACCAATTTCAAGTCTTGGTTTGACTCATAAACAGGTCCCAAATAGTGAAATTGGGTGATTTGAAAAACAAATGAAAAAAATGAAAAAAAAAGAAGAAAGAAATGAAAAGTTTGAGAAAAATAGAAAAAAACAATTTTTTTATTTATTAAAAAAATTTTAAAATTTTTTCTAAAGAAACAGATTCATTCGAAGCGAATCGAACCTGTATACGCAACGCAGTGGGCTGAAAAAATAAAGAAGAAAAGGAAGAAGAAGAAGCGTTTCGTGTCAGCAGAAAACCTTACACTCATCGGTGCAGCTTGGTTTTCTGCCTGCTGCAGACGCTTGAAAATAGATCAAACTGATCTCTTCTCATATAAACTCAGAATAAATTCTGGGTGTGAATTATATGAGGAAAAAACACTCCTATACAAGCCCAGGAGGAAAAATAAATAAAAATAAAAAATATAATGGGTTGTGTAATGAAATAACAAATTAAAAACATTTTTAGCTTTTGCTATATACCGGAGATTCTAAATACATTCCTTCTTGAACTTATTAACTAAATAAATTCCAGTAAAAAAATCTCTAATAATAACAGTGTGTGTGTAAAATACAAGTGCGGGAAGAATCATAACAATGAAAAACTTTGTACAAATATTTTGAAAAATAGATATATACATTAGCGCAACTATAATTTTTGCCGGGGGAGACGATCCCCCCCCCCCCCCCAACTTTCGTACATAAGCTTAAACAAACATTTTGTTGGCGAAATATAACTGCCAATAAAATTGCAAAGATTGAAAAAACCATAACGTTTCCGAGAGAAGTTACAGAACCCGCAAGAGACTAGAACTAGAATTTTTGCCGTGGGGTGGGGGGGGGGGGGGGCGTCCCCCAACTTTCGTACATAAGCTTAAAGAAACATTTTGTTGGCGAAGTATAAACGCCAATAAAATTGCATAGATTGAAAAAACCATAACGTTTCCGAGAGAAGTTACAGAACCCGCAAGAAACTAGAACTAGAATTTTTGCCGTGGGGGGGGGGGGGAGCAACGTTCATACATTTTGTTGGCGAAGTATAATAGCCAATAAAATTGCATAGATTGAAAAAACCATAACGTTTCCGGGAGAAGTTACAGAGCTCGCAAGAAACATAAGCTAAATTCTAAAACATAATTTTCGCTAAAGTAATTCTACACACAAAAACTTCATAAAATAATTCTCACTTTACAAATCGCAGAGATCGCGTAACTACTACTTTATTATTTAGATAGTATTCCTACGTAAAATCTTAACTCCGCTTACAAGAAAGTAAAAAGACTAGTTTAGAGCTTTTAATCCACTGCAAATGCAGGTACGTATGTGCATTTTAATAACAAAAGCTTTTGATATAGGGCAGTCTTTGTCGAGGTTTCGATGTTAGAGGCCAAAGGAACAATGAACAATTTTCAATTGTTTCCCATTCTTTATAATAATTCTCGTTGAATTTTATTGAGCACCAGAAAATATAGAAACATGGTACATCGCTTATCAATTAGTATAAGTCATCAGCATTCAATAGCTAGTCAGTCAAGATTCGGCGATCGGGCGATAAGCAATAAAATCGAGACCATTGGTGACGAATATTTACGAAATAAGACTTGATTCCTTTCTATTTGTTAATTTCAGGTTAGTCGGACATTTAATTTAAGCAATAATAAACAGATACCTATAATTAAAGTCTATATAAGCTTTAGTTTACGACTTTTTTCTGCAAACTTATTTAGCACTTGTTGCGCTGTTACCTTGCTTCTAATTATTTGGTTTTCAATGTTTAGGAGTGCCATATTCGAAAAATTCTCCTGAAGCATAGTTGCTTTTAACCAAGCTTTAACTCGACGCATAGCGGAAGACCAAGAGCTGCTTGCAGCAACTTGTATAAATTTTGGGCAGAAGTCTTTATTTATTTCTGTTTTGAGTGTTTCTAAATTTATTACAATATTCCTGTTTTGGAGCATGTTCCTTATTTTTTTTTTTTTGTTTCATCCTGTAAGGTGGAAGTGTCTATATTGAAAACATTTTTATAATTTTCTACGAATGCCTCTCCATTTTTCAGGTCCAACTTTATAAATGAGTCTACTGACTGTGCCAAAGGTAGATTATCAAACCTATTTCTGAAGTTAGTGATAATTTTGTCCATCACTTGGTTGTAAATATTGATCTTCCATATTCGGAAGGCCTTGTATCTGATGGCAAGTCCACTAAATTACTCTTACCTAAAGTTGACTCTATCACGAAGTCTTTTGCTCTCTCCGGTTCTCTTCTCCTTTTCGAGACTCGAATAGTTCTAGACAAATTTAATATTTTTCTGCGAATTTCTCGATTTCTTTACAAAGACCATCGAATTGGTTTCTACTCTCCGCAAAACTAGTAATAGTCCCCGTTATTATCAGGGGCGGATTTGATCACTTGGCCGCCCTAGGCCTATGGAAGATTGCCGCCCCCCTACTCCCTGTAAAACACGAAAAATTGAATGATCTATATCCAGTGAAGGGACCCCAGGCTAGAATTAGCGGAGTAGGCTGCCTCATAAATCGGAGTAGATTTGAAAAAAATGGAGTAGAATTAAAAATAACACTTTCCAACGAATTATTTTATTTAAAAAAACGAAAAAGTATAAAAATGTAATGAAATACCCACAACTACAAGAAAAAATCGCCGCCCCTAAATCTGCCGCCCTAGGCCCGGGCCTACTCGGCCTATAGGGAAATCCGCCCCTGGTTATTATGTCACTCGCTCGCCCAAGAGTGGCATCTTTGCTTTGGAAGTATTTACTCAGTACATTCACTATTGATAGCACTGAATCAAACACAAATAAATAAACAACAAAATTTGGTTACGTGATGCAAGTCAGTATACCAAGTGCTTCCACTGGGAGAAATGGATGTATAAAGCTTCAAGAGTGCTAAGGTATTAAAAATTACTGTTGCTGATGAAACTTTAACACATGAATCGACAACAACTAAGTTTAGCCTATGTGCTAAACAGTGAGTATAAATTGTTTGAGGGTGGGTTTCTTTTATAATTGCTTGAAGTCTGCGATGTTTCCCTGACTTTACACTGGCTCCATCATAGGATTGTGCGATTATTGGAATATCCGCCAACGTGCACTTTTCTAAAAAGTTTAGAATTAGTTTTGACAGTCTCTCAGCATCGCTGGAGGTGGAGCAATTTAGGAAACCCATAAATTGTTCTTCAACATCAAGGTCCTTGACATACTTAATGGTGACCGACAATTGCTCTTCTTTAAAACACCTGGCTTCATCCACCGTTAAGGAAAAAAATCCACATTCTCTCATCTCTTTTACTATTCCCTGCAGAGTGAGCTCGGCTATGTTGCCAATAATTTCATTTTGAACTCGTATGTCGTTCCAAATAGTTTGAAAAATTTTTGTCGTATTTTGCAAAGAGTTCACTAATTTCCTAAAAATTTCCCCTATTTTTGGAAGTCTGGTTCTCGCGGTGTCCCCTCAAAGGTAAGCCTTGATGTACTAGACATAATATAATATCTATAAGCTTCATTAAGTAGCCTCTGTTCTGCACTACCTCCTCTGTATGCTGCATTAGAAGTTTTTCATGTACACTCTCAGATACAGCAAATTGTTTGTACGTTAAAAACATTTGAGTGCATTGAATATGAAGAGATGATTGTTCGTCTTTTTGTAGCGCCTTTTTAATTTTTTTTTTTTTTCCAGTTATTAAATCCACTGCTAACAAATTTTTCACTTTGATCCCGCACAGTACCTTTGGAGAACTGCCTGCAAACGAAGCAATCAATTTTGTCTTCTTTTAAGCTATATTCAAGCCATCTATATGTGTCGTAGTATTTTGGCGAAAACGTTCGCTGTCTATCTCCAAATTTCCTTTTTGGAAAATTTGTTCGAGGGCGCAATGGACCGGTTTCAAGCGAGCCAAGATCTAGCTCTCTTTTTCCCTCAAGAGTCTTGGTTAGTCCTTCTTCATTTGAAACAACCGCGCGCACTTCTGAAGTTATTGGTGACGAATAGGTTGGGTAGTGAGGTCTAAGTGTTGTCGTCCTTAGGTAGTCTTAGTACCAATTTCTTCACCTGTGCAAACTACCTCTGCTGATGATGTTGATGGTAATGCCTCTGGTTGTACACTGGTCACAATTGTCATCTTCCTGCTGATTGTTTCAACATTTTTAGTTTTTTCTTCAGGACGAATTTTTGCACTTAAAAAAAGATCTATGTCTTTGAATTTCTTCATCTTATAATCTAAAAAATTAAAACATAGTTTAAGATATTTTTATAATCCATTTAATTAAAAACAATTGAATATGACAATAAACAATATTTGCAATATTGAAGTGATCTTTTTATTAATTAAATACTTCATAGGCTCCAATTTTGTTTTATAAATACTAACGTACAAGACTATGGCTTTTATAATATTGAGTTCTTAAAGTAACTGGCTGTTGTAGTTGTTATCTATTTAATCGTTTGAAATATTTTTATATTAATGTTTAGTTTTTTTATTTTCTAGGATTTCGAACCAGTTTAAAAATTTTCTCCATTCCTGCTCATGAATTTATTTGTTTTCGATACTCATTATATTACCTATCTGCTTTTGATGTTTTGATATTGCTGAGTGCGGTTAAGAATTCCTTGCTCCCACTTGACTGAAATTTCCATCCATTCCGTGAAAAATTTATAGACATATTATGGAAAGATATCGACTATTATTCACATTCCAGAAAAAAAATCTTCAATAACAAAATCTAATAGAAGTTCGTTTAGAAAAAATTATTTGTTCAATAAAAAAAAAATATTTGCTCCTTTCTGGCTTAGCTAATCCACCCTCTCACATTTTTGCGGGATATTTGATGAATTTTTTTAAGAACAAATCATTCCAATCAAATAAGGATTGATTAAAACATATCTTAGCACGGAATCGGTACGTACTTGACATTTTTCGTATATGGACAGTCAGCTCTGAACAATTAAGTAGATTTATAAATGAAATTTGAAATAAATTCAAGAATGCTATCCAATTTACGATAGAGATGGGCGGAAACAGTACCAATTTTATGGATTTAAAAATCTACATTGATAATAGTAAACTTCAATTTGAAATTTATAGCAAAAACCAGTTCACGAACACGGTTATCCCAATTCACTCAGATCGCCCATGGAATGTCAACTTATCAGCTTTTCATTCGATGGTTGTCAGTAAGGGTTCCAATAACGCTGGATAGTTGAAATAAAGAATTCAAAAATAACAACACAATGTCCAAAGGCCAAAAATTACTAGAAAAATCTACGAAAATGTGGAGGAAAATTCTTTATATATATACATATTATTATATAATTATATTTCTCTAAAGAAATAAAAATAAAATTTAAAAATTTTGATATACCTAGAGCCCGTTTTTTAATAATAAGACTAAAAGCGCTGTTACCGAATAATAAATTAATAAAAAAAATGAAAAAGACAAAAATTGGGGCTCGTGAGATTAGTTGTGAGGATTGCCCGGGTAATGGAAAACAAAACATACTCTAAAAAATAAATTTAATGAGCACTAGACCAAAACTAGAAGTACAGAATCACATTGAACATTATCGAATCAGCTAAAACACAAAAGTCATAAAATGAATATCAACAACATGAAATTATTTCATGGGCTAGATGGAGGGAAAACTTAAGACAAGTATGAAATCCTAGATATTAAAAAAGCTAAACATTTAAATGAAAATATTTTAAACGATCAAGTAGATTGCAATTGTACGGCCCTTTTATGTATCCAGTTCCAGTTACTTAAAAAACTTAATATTATAACAGAGACAGTCTTCAACCTGATGATGTCGTTAGAAGGCAAAACGCACCGTGACGATCATAAGATAGTGGAAATAAAAAAATGTGGAACTTATCAAGTGCTAAATTAATATAAAAAAGTAGAATTGATTTCAACGAAATTGTCCAGATTGTATAAATATTGTTGATGACAAAGGTCAAAATTTATACGACCTGCTCATTTCAACTTCTAATTTTATCCATGGTAAGATGGAGCCTCTTGACGAATTACTACTTATTGGTGACTTTAACTTACCCAATATACAATGGGTATTAAACGATGATAACGAAGACTATCTCCCACTTAATAACTTGACAATAAGAGAATCACTCTTTCTGGACACTATTTCATCTCTTGGTCTCAGCCAAATCAGTAATATTAAGAATGACATGGGTAGGCAGTTAGACCTGGTATTTTCTACTGACACGGGTAATTTCATAGTTGAGCATAGCGCAGTGAGAATGTCTACTCTTGATAAATATCACCCCCCTCTTAATTACACATTGCTATGAAACCGAAAACTTAACGAATTGTGATGAAACACAATACTTTTTCAATTTTAGAAAGGCAAACTTTCCGGAACTTTCCAGTAGACTTACAACTATTGACTTCAACACATTACTGTCTAGCAATAATGTTGACGAAGACGTTTCTAAATTTTACATAATTCTTTTCGATTTGTTTTCCTCTCACGTTCCGCGCGAGCGTCAGCGGCTCTCTAAAACGTCTCCACCATGGTTCAATAAAGAAATGAAGCGTCTTAAAAATAAAAAGAATAAATTGTGGAAAAGTTATATGAGGGACAAGGACATTATAAGTCACAACAATTTCCTCACATCATATAATGAGTTCAAAGATCTTTCCTCTTCACTCTATGACGAGCATATTCAAAATATGCGTGCGAAATTATTTAGTGACCCACGTAACTTTTTTAAGTTTATTAACATGAAGAAAAAAACAGACAACTACCCCAATACCATGAGGTACAAGGACTCTGCTAGTAATGATTTGTCTGACATTTGCGATATGTTTGCTTCTTTTTTTGATAATGCCTTTGTTTCGTCAAATTTCAGTCATATGAACGACTCTCATAACGTTTCATTCACTATACCTCCAATTTCAGAAGAGGATATACTTGATCATATTAATGGGCTTCCAAATGACTTTACAACGGGTCCTGATGGGATACCTCCGGCCTTTTTTAAGACATGTTGCCTCTCCCTGGCAACCCCGCTGAGAATTATTTTCCAAAAATCGCTCGATAGTGGTTGTTTTCCTCAGCTATGGAAAAATTCTTTTATCATACCTGTCTACAAAAAAGGCAGTAAAAAAGAAATCTCTAACTATGGAGCTATTGCAAAATTATCTTGCATGCCCAAGTTATTCGAATCTATCATCTACTCTCCGTTATCAATAATTTTCTTCAAGAAAGAATTTTTTGGGATATCTCCGGTATATAGCAAAAGCTAAAAAATGTTCTAATTTGATATTTCATCACACAATCCATTAATTTTTGGTGACAAGTTTCAAGTCTTGGTTTGACTCATCAACAGGTCCCAAATAGCGAAATTGGGTGATTAGAAAAACAAATGAAAAAATGAAAAAAGAAGAAAGAAATGGAAAGTTTAAGAAAAATAGAAAAAAACAATATGTTATCAATAATCTGCAAGAATTTGCTCTCTTCAACCCAACATGGGTTTGTTTCGGGACGGTCTACAACCACTAACTTATTGGAATTTGTCTCTGATACCATTCACGGGTTTGTAAAAGGCAACCAGATAGATTGTATTTATACAGACTTTAATAAAGCTTTCGACAAGCTATCTCACTCCGTGATACTGTTCAAAATGGAAAAGTATGGGTTTCCCACAACGTTCCTAAAATGGACGGAGTCATATCTAGATAACAGAACATACCAAATTTATTTCCGCCATTCCATCTCTAGAGTCTTGAAAGCTTCGTCTGGCGTACCTCAAAGGAGTCATTTGGGCCCGTTGCTATTTATTCTATCTATTGACGACATTGTCTCCGTAGTGAAGCACTGCAAAGTCTTAATTTATGCTGATGACATTAAACTTTTCGCTCAGATTAAATCTTTTAATGATTGTCAACTGATACAGGATGACCTCCACAAATTGTATGATTGGTTCAAAAGCAATAATTTGGTACTCAATATCGACAAATGTGAGGTGATGACTTTCCACAGGAATCTGAGTCCTATCTCTTATATCTATGCGTTCTCGGCTTCCTCGATTCGCCGCATTAGTTCTGTCTGTGACTTGGGTGTCAAATGTGACCATAGATTGAATTTTAACTCCCACATAAACCACATTGGTATCTAAGAGTAGTTCTATGCTGGGCTTTATAAAACGTTGGTCCCGAGAGCTCTCGAATTCCTCCATAACATTACGTTTATATACTTGCTTTGTGAGACCACTTCTTGAATACGCTAGCCAGGTCTGATCTCCTTTTTACGGTACGCACACCGTCCGTATCGAGTCTGTTCAGCGAAACTTCCTGCGCTTTGATCTTAGGGACCTACCCTGGAATAACTCATTGATTCTTCCACCCTATGAGGATCGCTTGCAGCTCTTGAATATGCATTCGCTTGAGAAACGTCGCATGGTTGCCGATGTAATTTTTGTTCACCAACTCTTAAACGCGAATGTTGATTCCCCGTTATTACTTGGCAAAATCTCTTTCCGTGATAATAGGCACAATTTGAGAAGGCTACCTCTGTTGCATGTCAACTCCTCAAGGTCTAACTTTGGCATGTATGAACCTATTAGTCGCATGTGCATTACTGTTAATAATTTGGCTGAGTATTTTGTTGTTGACGACTCTAAGCATGTCTTAAAAAAACGTCTATATAATAATTAATCTTTTGTTAAATTTAATTTAGTTTTTTAACTTTTTGTTCTATGTCGCATTGCATGACATTTCTTCTGGTGTTTGGTCTATGTTTAGGGAAACATACTAATACTAACACCGACTAAGTGATGAAACGCATGTAGTGTTGACCGTTTATTTATTAAACGTGTCCATGCAGCGAGCTTGTGTTAAGCTGGTTCTGATATTCATAAAAAAAAAAGAACAAAACAATTCTTTTACGTTAAACTAAAATAGAGAGAAACGAAATTGTGGACCTTCTGATGTCTCAGAAATTATTTTTTTATCTTTTTTATTGTCTTTCTTTTCATATTGCTTCCTAATTTTAAGAAGACAGCAGACGTTCTAGCATTATTCACTGCATTCCTTGCCCGACCAACAGATAGAAATACGGATATCAGAATAGGGCACATAAATAAAACTCCAAAGAAATGCAATACTGAAAAATCCTGAAAATTCAAAATGCGCGCGGATTTTCGTAATTTTTCAGGACTTCTTTAAGATTTTGTGTTTGCGGGACTTTGCGTTTCCGAGAATTTGTTTGTTCAAGATTTTACGTTTTCGAGATTTTATTTGTTCGGGATCTAGACCGGTCGGTTCTGCTTTCCTATTATAGGTAATATATTATTCAAATCAAAATATTTATATGATTTGTACTCATATTTTCGGCTCGATGATATTCGTTAAATTTAAAACTATTTTACACAATTAATAAAATGTTTATACTTATGGAAAGTTTATGAATTAAAGCAGTTATTTTATAGTCTTTGTTAAATGTTATTTAAATGTTTTTGTACTTTTGGAAAATAAGGGTACTTTTTAATTACACAAAAATAGTTTAATTTGCGGTTTCGTAATTTGAAAAATTACCACTATAAGCTCACAATTTAACAATTCTGTTCACTAAATTCTTTACTTCTTTACTTTTCTCAACAACACTGCTCACAATCTGTCTACGACTGAATTCTTGTATGGGTATCAACATACATTATTTCGTCCGTTTTCTTAATCCTGAATTTTTTTCGTGCCCTTATCCTGCCAGTTGTAGTCATATCATAAAACAATACTACCTGCATCTTTATTAGTTTATTATTGTTGTTGCATTATAAGGGCGCCGTTCAACTTAATGTGCCATTCCACACGAGCATTCTTGATACGTTTTCTAGGTAAGAAATAAAAGAAGCAAAGAGATATCTCTGTACTTTGGAGATATATATTTTTGCTTCCTTTACCTCTTCCCTAGATGACTGGCTTGCATACTGTATCAAAAATACTCGTGTCAGATTGCCCATGCAGCAAATAATAATTTCTTAAATTCACTTTCTTCTCTCGCAATTTTGTACCTTCAGGTCCTAGTACTTACTCAACTTGAAGTGAAATATTGCACGCACACATTCATAGTCTCCTATTCTTAATGAATACGAAGGCTTCAGCAAGAATACCCGCCTGGAGGTAATCTGTAAATTAAGCGCGCTTATTATCAAAGCAAAATAATGTAAAGGCTCTCAAGCCAAAGCAACGATTTAAAATGGTTAAAGTAAGATATGGGTCTCTTCAAATAAAAATAACTTATCACAACATTTTTCATATTTTGTGCACAGTTCTGCGTACTCTAGCAAGCTAGCATACCTTTTTTGCAGTATCTCTCAAATTTGGTCGTGGTTAATGTCGTATACGTATACATCCCACACTATATGTGTGTTCCTTTTTCAAGCTACGCGACGTGACAAGTTATGTAAAAAGAAATATAATAAAGCAAGCTTACTCACTTTTTCCTCGATTCTTTGAAATTCTTAAAAGGAATGAGGACCTAAGTTTTATTTCAATATATGCGTGTAGCTACTTATAGCGTTTTACTTTATTTCCCGAAGTAACATTGTCTTTGTCAAAATTCGGTTGGAATCAGAGCAATCTCAGAACAGTTTTTAACAATTTTAAAAAGATTTCAATAGATTTCCTTAAAGAAAAGAACTTTTTAAAGCCTTTTCGATTCCGATCCGAACTGATTCAATTTAATTAGGTATGAGATTGTATGACTTGACGAATGTCTTCTAGAAATTAAACTAGATTTAAGAAAGCAAAAAGAAAAATAAAAGAAAAAGAAACAAATGTAAATAATAATGATAATGTGTACAAAAATATAGTCGAAGATGTGCAGCGCAATAAAGTTCACAGCATCGTTCAGTGCGTATTAAGGTAAGTGTGTCTCTCCAATCTCTGCCGATCTCGGGTCACGGCACCCTAAATACCACAGCCACTACGATGCTCCCATAAAGGGGCCATCCCAAGTTGAGGTGGATAAAACCTTGTCATCCAGGGCTCCTCAACCCCGTAGTACCAAGTTAGCCAATGTTGGGCCGCCCATTTGGTATGGCTTTCGTAAAGCATAATCAACGGACCATGAATACTCCCAGTTTCAATCTTTCATGCAAGATATGCTTTTTTACACGGTATTGGTAACTCCGTTCGGGCCTAGATCTTATTTGCAACGTTTAAAAGAGTTGTGCTTGGCCTATACAGGTAATACAACCCTTATGGGCGCTGTCAGGGGGGACCACGTGAAGTTTAAGATATGCCCAATTCAGTCTAGATAGGCTTCGAGATTCACCATTTGGATCTTATAGCTGATCATGCATACTAACCATATAAGCACTACTAACATACATACCTGATTTACGTTTTTTATCAACTTATTCATCCTCTCTCTCACTTCTCGCACCACTATGTCTGAGATTTTATTATTCTGACTTACATGAGCACATAACTTCTTTGCATTATGGGCCATCTGCCTAGCATTACTACAGTACCCACACAGTCAAAAATCTCAATTTCAATTTCACTAAGGTATCGTTACCTCGCCGTGAGAAGTACCAATTCGTGCCCATAGAACTCAGCTAACTATACCACACTACTGTACGTACACTCCTGGGAGATGCCAACGCGATCTACAAAACACCAAAACACCACAATAAACCAACAAATTCAACAAATTCCTTCCATCAAGTATGCATGCTTTCTTCTTTTACAGCTTTCACCTTGTTAAGCATTGCGCTTCACAGACTATTTCCCAGCCTCACAAATAGACAATTTGACTTATTTGGATTTAGAGTTAATTGATTTCGACTGGCCCAGTCACAGATACTATCAAGGTCATTATTAAGCCGAATGACGCCGTCCTCGATAAGCCAATTAACCTATCTAGATAAATATGTACGTTATCAATGTAAAGATGGACCGAAGTATCTTGCAAAATCGTGGGTAGATCATTTATGTATAGACAGACGAGAAGGGGACAAAGAATAGAACCCTGGGATATACCACACTAAAGAGTTAAGGGAGATGAAACTGATTGAGTCTTAACCGAGAAATAGCTGTAGATGAGAAACTGAAATTCTGCCACAATTTAAGAAGAAGTATATCGTGATTATCCGAATCGAAAGGCTCACTGAAATCCAGAAGGACTAGTATGGCTATCCGATCTCTGTCAAGTACGCCACTAATGTCCGACACCACTTTGAGCAATGCAGACTCAGAGTTATGCCGTGGTCTGAAACCTGACTGCCAGCAAGATAGTAAAGATTGTTGATTGAGAAATGAAGTAATTTGAGAATGCATTCATTTATCAAAAACTTTGCTGAGAAAACAGAGTTGGCTAATTGGCCGAGAATCGCCTGGTACAGAGCATTTGCGAGACTTAGGAATTGGAAACACAATAGCTTCTTTCCAAAGTGATGGAAACTGCGAAGTATTTAGACACTTCTTAAACACATGCACGAAAATATGACGAATGGATGGATAACTTAATGACTTAATTTTATTAATCGCATTTAATATTTCATGTAGATCCACACATATCTGAACGAGAAACAACTATTATTATTAATCTGAACTACTTCATCAGTACCCGATCACTGCTGATCAGGTAAATTAGCTGAGGATTGAATAGATGTGAAAGCATTGTTTAGGTTATTAAGATCAATTTCACAAGGAGGAGAGCCTTTATAGTACTTTCGCAAGACCGAGCGAATGACAGAGGTCACTCTAATCCGCACCGCTCTGTAGCGACTACGATCTGAATTAGAGCCAGAAATCCTGAGTTGTGTGTTATCAGCAGATCTCTCTTTGCTATGAGATTGCGAATTTGTTCTGAAAACCAAGGGCATCCAATGGAACGCTGATGGCAAATCTGTATTGGGACATGTTTGTCATATAAATATTTGAGATACTCAGTGAAGAGTACAATCTTTTCATCAACCAAGTGACAGTTAAATATATTGTCCCACGGCATCGCCCTGCAGTCATTGAACAGACTATATCATAATCCAGATTGTTGTAATCATGGTAAGCGAATGAAGTAGACAAAGGAGCGAAATTGACTGAAAAATTATATGTCATCATGTATAAGAAATCATCTATCAGGTGGGGCTAACCTGGTTTACTAACAGCACAGAGTCAGTGTGAACTCTTAGGAAAAGATCCAATTGAGATGGACTTTGAGTGTTGTAGTATGTCGAAATTGAATTCAATATTTTTAAATCAAGAGTTTGAAGAACGTACCTTAAACAGCGGGTGGTGGAATCATTCCGCAGAACATCAACATTAAAATCTCCGCCAACTATGATATATTGCTGTACCGCGTTGATAGAGCGGATAGGAACATCTGGAATTCGGTAACGGCCTCCTAACTGAAACTGCTCGGTGGAGAATAAACACAGTTACATCTATTTGAGCTAATTTCGATACAAACGAGGTCAAAACTAGTACAGGGACTTGAATACCTCAATATCTTGGGTCTTAGAGAGTCTTCGCGACAACTAGAAGGAAACTAAATAATTCAAGAGTTGATGATAGAACTAGTAATTTATTAACTAATATTAAAAATTGAAGAAAAATAGAAATAAAATTATTGGAATTTCCTAAAATAAAAAATGTCAAATAATATATAATGCTCATAATAATTTGGTCACTACTATTAACTCTCACGATTTACGGAACTGAAACTGATGGTAAAGTTTCCAATTGGCTGAGGTTGGTTATTATGCTACTCGCTGCATCATCCCTTTTTCGTTTTAACATAGACAAGGCCATTCCTCGCAAAAGTAGAATATATCTCGCCGGATCGTCGCTACGAATAGACTTTCATTAATATGGACAATTCCGTCAGATATAAATTTGCAATTAATCTCATTTAATTTTTGTCGGCCGTACTTTCTAAGAAGCCACATATATAATATTTTCAAATGTAATTCAGAAAAGCTATCATTTTCTAATTTCAAAAATTCACTCAATAAACTACTCTAATTTATGCAAAAATACATTTTCTTCAAAAAATTCATTTTAGTTTTAAGTTTGTCTATTCGCCGTAGTTTTTTAGGTCTAATTTGCCTGCCTCCACTGGCTTTTGATCTGAAAATTAGAGTAGGATGGCAATGATTAGTAAAATCGAGTAATAAACTGCTCCTATAGGAAATGTCTGGGTTCAAATACTCCCAGTTAAGATGCTGAAATATATAAAATTATTAATAAAATAATTAATTTTGCAGAAAAGGAGGTTAATAAAATGGATTTAATGTCTCCCGTGTAGTTAGGTTAACCAAGCCTTAAATTCGGTTCATTACTACCGATCTGTCCCGATGACCGCTCAAAATACAAGTGATTTCATGCAAGTCAAGTCAAGTGTGTATTGCGCCGAATTTTATTCGCTTTGGCGTAGTTTCCCTCGATGTTTTCTCTAATTTGTCCTCATTTGTTCGTTGGGGCTCATCTTTAGCCCTCAGTTCAGTTTGATGTTGTCTTTTTTTCTCTTGTTGCCAGTTGTCCATTGTGATTTTCGAACTTTCAGTTTTGTTATCTTTTTTCAATTACAGCTGATGCGCCTTATCAGTCGTACCTCATGTAGATTTCATGATTCTAGTACCTCGCTATTTACAGCTGCGAAAAGCACTGAATAAGTGGAAGTTATGCAACAGCATATGGGTAGGACAGCGCTTGTTAAACTTACAACTGTTCTGTCAACGCAGATTATTTGTTCGTTGTTGTCACTGTCAAAAAATGTTTGTGCGATAAAGTGGTAAGCTCGTGTTATTATTTATTATTATTGTTTATATAATTGATGTTTAATTATTTTTCCTTTTCTTATTTTGACTGTGGTTGGAAGTAATTTAGGTCATCCTAGGAAGATTGTGTTGGTGATTTTTAGTGGACGTTTTAGTTCTGAGTTTACTATTTGCTTATTTGCAATTAATGCTGGTTTATTTTATTTTTGAGCTTTTGGTTTTTCAAGACTGTAACTCCGTGGGAGGATTATTGTCGTTATTTAAAGCAAAATGAATTCATGTAAGTTTTAGTTTGTAAGTTTTTGATTGATTTGTTCCAAGACGGAAAAATCCTGATATTAGCCCAATCAACAAAAACTTCCATGCCAACATATGTATATTGTATATACCGACCCAAAGAAAAATGTACCAGAGATCTAAATTGTAACAACTCGGTAATGAAACAAACCAGCCAGCAACAACTGATACCCATGTGCACTACATTCATACGTAATAATTACATTTAAGCTGAAAGATTATTAATGTACTTGAAATATTTTAAATGTAACAATTATATTATAAATTTTGGATAAGGTTGAGAAGGCAAGAAATTTGTAATTAGGCAAAATTAATTTATAAACAATTTTATACGCAACGGTAACACTACAAACAAAAAATAAAGAAGGTTTCGTTCTTATGCAAATTATTGATGTCATGCGCCTTTATATATACAGGGTGTTTCCGCCTAGATGGTCCGTAGAGCAGGAGGTGATTGTACTCACCTAGCCAAACAAAAAATTGTATCAACCGTTTCAAAGTTACTGGGTGACTGGGAAAATATCCTAGTTTTTCATAAAACACCCTGTAATTTAAAAAGTACCGTCACCCTCAAGAGCTCATAGTATTCAGAACGTCATAAAGAAATCTAGTGTACTAAGTTTGTCATTTTGTTTGTAACGCAATGAAATAACGATGGTAGATCAAAATGGATTGGACACCCACGCATAATATTAAAAGTTATTTTGATTTTTGCATGTCCGTCTGTCTGTCTATATATGTTTGTCTATCTGTCCTCACGATAGCTCGAGAAAGCGTTCACGTAGAGAACTGAAATTTTGCACATAGCCTTTTTAAATAAATTGTAGATTTAAGTTCGAAAATTGGACAAATCGACTAGCTCCTTCGTAGAGTTGCCATAAAAAAATTTCATTTTTCTCTACACAACTGGACACGCCTGCGAACCATCAACGTAGAGAGCTAAAATTTTGTACACAGTGTTTTCTAAAAATAGTAAATATAATTTCAAAATGGGCTAAATTGGACAACCCCTTCTTGGTGCTGCCATATAAAAATTTAGGATTTTTACGTATATTCTGAAAACGATCAGTTCTAGACATTTTTATTGTACAAAAAAGCTCTTCAGAATATGAAATCATATCAAATTGGTTATAACAATTTTTACTGTCCGACGAACCGTTCTAGAAATATATGCGAAAAACCACTTTAAAAGTGGGGCCCATATGAAATTACATTTCTTCGACAAATTTCCTTCCTCGAAATGACAGCTTTAGTCATATGAACGATTCTCATAATGTTTCATTCACTATCCCTACAATTGCGCAAGAGGATATACTCGATCATATTAACGACCTTCCAAATGACTTCACAACGGGCCCTGATGGCATCTCTCCAGTTTTCTATAAGTCATGTTGCATTGCCCTTACAGCTCCGCTGAGAATTATTTTCCAAAAATCACTTAATAGTGGTTGTTTTCCTCAGCTATGGAAAAATTCTTTTATCATACCTATCCACAAAAAAGGTAGTAAAAGTGAAATTTCTAACTATAGGCCTATCGCAAAATTGTCTTGTATGCCTAAATTATTCGAATCTATCATTTACTCTCAGCTATCAATTTCCTGCAAGAATTTGCTTTCTTCAAACCAGCATGGGTTTATTTCGGGCAGGTCTACAACCACTAACTTGTTGGAATTTGTCTCGGATACCATTGGCGGGTTTGCAAAAGGATATCAGACAGATTGTATTTATACTGACTTTAGTAAAGCGTTCGACAAGTTATCTCACTCTGTGATACTCTTTAAAATGGAAAAGTATGGGTTTCATCCAACATTTATAAAATGGACGGAGTCTTATTTGAATAACAGAACATATCAAATATTATTCCGTCATTCCATCTCTAGAGTCCTGAAAGCTTCGTCCGGCGTACCTCAAGGGAGTCACTTGGGCCCGTTGTTTTTTATTCTATCTATTGACGACATTGTCTCTGTTGTGAGGCACTACAAAGTATTGATTTATGCTGACGATATTTTCGCTCAGATTAAATCTGTTAACGATTGTGAACTGATACAGGATGAACTTTACAAGTTTTACATTTGGTGCAAAAACAATAATTTGGCTCTCAATATCGACAAATGTGAGGTTATGACTTTCCACAGGAATCAGAAACCGATCACTTATGATTATGTGTTCTCGGATTCCACGATACGCCGTCGCGAGGGTGCTGTTTGTGACTTGGGTGTCAAATGTGACCATAGATTGAATTTTATCTCTCACATTAACTACATGGTATCTAAGAGTAACTCTATGCTGGGCTTTATTAAACGTTGGTCTCGAGAATTCTCGAATCCCACCACCACCAACATTGCGTTTGTACACTTGTTTTGTGAGACCTCTCCTTGAATACGCTAGCCAGGTCTGGTCTCCATTTTACGGTACACACATCGACCGCATCGAGTCTGTTCAGCGGAACTTCCTGCGCTTCGCTCTTAGGCACCTACCCTGGAATAATTCATTAATTCTTCCACCTTATGAGGATCGCTTGAAGCTTTTGAATATGCACTCCCTTGAAAAACGTCGCATGGTTGCCGATGTAACTTTTGTGCATCAACTCTTTCTTAAACGAGAATATTGATTCTCCCGTACTACTTAGCAAAATCTCTTTGCGCGATAGTGGGCACAATCTGAGAATGTTACCTCTGTTGCATGTTAACTCCGCAAGATCCAACTTTAGTATGTATGAACCCATCAATCGCATGTGTATTGTTGTTAATATTAAGGCTGAGCATTTTGACGTTGGCATATCCAAGCATGTTTTAAAAAAACGTCTATTTAATACTTAATTTTCTATTTCCATGTCGCATTGCATGTCATCTCATTCGGTGTTTGGGCTATGTTTAGTTTAACATACTACTACTAACACCGACTAAGTGATGAACCGCATGTATTGTTGACCGTTTATTTTATTAAACGTGTCCATGCAGCGAGCTTGTGTTAAGCTGGTTCTGATAGTCAAAATATTCATTTAGGATATGAGAAGAATTGGTCTTAGACCAATTTCAGATTTTTTACTTGTTTTTTTATTAATTTAATATAAATTCTGCATTTTCCTTTTGAAACTTTCTCCACTATCGGGCCGTTCTTTAACAGCTAAAATATGACAGCGGAGACTCAGAGAAAAGATATATTAAAAACAAGAAGAAGAAGAATTTTGCAATTTTTTTACGGAAATACAAGCGCGGTCAAAATATTTCTAAAAACTGGTAGTTAAAATTAATTGGAAATATTAAAAACATAAAAATATTATGCATAATGTATACAATAAAAAAAAAAAATTAACAATGATATTGAAAATACGGCCACGAGAAGAAATCCAATTCTTTTGTACTTACAGCAAAGACGTACAAAACTACGTTAACTACAAAAATCCGGTCAATAAATTTATAAAATCTCAGAACTCTGACAATAAATATTTTTAGCACGCTAAAGAACGGCCCGGGCGGATAAATACAATCTAATTTTTTTGGAGACTTACTGGTGGTGCCATCTCTAATCAAAAATCAAAGGCAAATTTAGCGCCTTGACATTTGTACCACTCTCGCGAAAATTCAGGATAAATTTTCACCAATATATTTTAGCTTGCTAAATTTTCATAGTACTAGGCTTTAGATTAAATGATCTGAATTGAATTGAAGTGAATTGAATGGAATTCAAATGAATTGAATTCGAAATTGATTATTTTTTCTGAACACAGACAAACTTGATTGTGAATCTCTACGTTTATTTGCTAGAAATTTTCTACAAAGTTCCAAAACTACTGGTGAAATCTCTGCTCAAAAACTGATTTGTAAAATTAAACGATTTAAAAGAATTATCTTTGTCCCTGAGTAATACTCGGAAAGCATCCACGTCATATTCTCTCGTAGTCCCTCACCTCATCTTGACTCCACCAGTTTACTTGCGGCAGTACGAAAACGAGTTCCACTCACTTCAACTTTTTAGTGGAACCTGAGAAATAGTCAAATTGAGTGTATTTTCTGCAATTGGTACACGTTTTGAAGTGTGTAGTCATTTATAATATCATCTAGCGTGGAACTTGTGAAATGTGAAGATATTTATTTTTGAGAGAAAATGGTTTGAAGTGAAAAATTACACATTGAAAAGGTCATTAATTGTGCAGCAATGTAATTAAGGGAAATTTCGGAGGAGAAATTCTAAGAAAAAAGAAAGTGCGAGTACGTTCCTGGCATATTGATTGCTAAGGAATAATATTTTTGCTTACGTAATTATCTTTAAAATTTCCAAAATTTCTTACTGAAAAATAAAATGCACTCCTTTGTATAAAAGCGCAAACACAAATGTGTTGACATTTTATAAGTTCCACACCAGCTGATATTATTAAAGACTACTCAAAAATGTACCAGTTGCAGAAAATGTACTAAATTTGATTATTTCCCAGGTTGCACTTCGCTAAAAAGTTGAAGTTAGTGGAAATCGTTTTCGTACTGGCACAAGTAAACGGGTGGGTGTGTCAAGAAGAGGTGAGGGACTGAAATCGAGGTTACTTGGGACAGTAACTTCGCTCGTGTAAACTATACTTTACATTCTTTTTTGTTTCCGTCTTTCAAGGTGAGGAATATCAATCAAAGATTAGAATGTAGTGGCAGTAGTGGTATCGTAACACATATCAACTAGATCTTCATGTCATATCCCAGCGGGAAAATGATCTTGATTGAAATAAGGTACATATACAGGAATTCGTCGAGGAAAAAAGTATCACTGAAAAATATGTGTACAATTCCTGTTGAAGACCGACTTTGAAGTTCAAATCATGTTGGGACCCGGGTGCCTGTATGTACACGATTTTTAATCTTTTGTAGTTGATATTTTTGTGATGAGTCATCCGCGTAGAAGTTGATGCCGATCAAAATTTCAGGTGTTTCGTTCAAGTTGGCTTGAGTACGAGTTAAAATTAAAAAGTGCGTATGATAAAAAAAAGTGATTTTCTTTAGTAATAGGAATATTCGGTTACTGGTTCGTGTGCAGTGCTCTTACGTTATGTATTTTTTTTTTTTTTGCAATAAAGTACATAAATATCCTATTAGATAATAAATTTATTGCATTATCTCCTTAATTTTTTTGTAAATTATCTTCACATCATGTGAAATATATGTTTAATTGTTTGAAAAATGTTCTTTTATTTTTCAAATTTCCAAATACTATTTTCCTGGTATAACAATAATCGATTAAAAATCCTGTTTTATCCAAAATCCATTCCTTTTTGCTGTGGTTAAAATGACTTTTAATGGGATATCGCACACGAGTATTCTGGATGCAGTATGCAAAGTTCTTTTAGGGAAGAGGAGAAAAAACGCAAAGAGATATCTCTTTACGTCTTTCCAGCTCTTCACTAAAAAACCGGTTTACATAGTGCATCAAGAATACTCGTGTGCGATTACATAAAAAAATTGGCAGTCATAGGGACTGCCGATAGAAGTGAAAACTTAGAACTTTTAGTATTAAAATTTGAAATTTCATAATGTTTGAATTAAAATTATCAACATCAATCTGGTTTTTACATCTATTGACACTCCGAGCAACAATTATATGCATGTTTATATGGTTTTTTATTATTTAAATACATTACGGGCTGTATGACAAAATATAAATACAATTCAATTGAAATAACAATTAATATACAATCATATGAATTATGGATAGTATTTGTATTTACATAAATTTCAATGTACTTGATTTTTAACATTGTTTTCAATGTTTGCATCATTGTCATCATTAATTTCAACAATACTTAGACTTTTTGTACTTTCAATTATTTCATTGTGTTCTAAAAAAGATACACTAGGCTTATGGTAACTAAAGTAAGAAATGAAAATGTAGTACTGAGTTTTCGATCATTATTAGATTTTATAAAATTTGCAATTTCTAATTCCACGATAAAAATATGATTGAACAACTAGAAATCTGTTTTACCACGGTAGTAATAAAACGTCCAAGCCACTGTGAAATACTAATTGCGTGATGTAGAGGTTAAATATAAGAAAATAAATAATTCAAAATTTTCAAACGCAAAAATTATTACTAAGATTTAAAATAATTTTAAATAATATACATAAAATTGTCAAACGCCAAAATAAATACCAGTATTTAAAATAATTTACTGTTATTTATTTTTTATCATAAAAATATTAGTATATTTATTTAGTACTCACTATTGTACTGCACAATGATTCTACAATTAAACAATTCAAATAATAATTAAACAAAAACACTATTTCAACAATGCACTCTTCACTAAATCCATTCAATTTCACTTATAATATATACGCAGCACTAATGTTGCACAATACGTCAGCTGTATAGCTACAGATATACTGCTGTAAGCATGTCGGTGACGCGAACGCACGAGATTTGATCCATCCAAAAAGCGTGTAACGCGCACAGCACACGGCCGCTGCGCGTGCGCCAGTCATGAGCATGTCGGTGACGCGAACCCATAACATTTTCTCCTACCAAAAAGTGCCCAACGCGGCTAAAGAAGTTTTCACTTCAAAAAATCTTATTAGATATATTTTAAATTTAGCTATAGTCGCTTCGTCTTTACTCGATTCCAGTTACAAGTACCACCCCCGGATCTGCAAAAATTGATTGGTCGTCAATATTTTCATCGGTTATTATTCATTGAGATTTTCTACGAAGATTATTCATCGACGCTTTCACCGACATTTACTCCTTCAGAAAGGCCCCGCACCCTTCCTAGGACATCGTGTGTAAAATTCATCGAAGTTTCGGCGAAGAAATGAGTCGATGATGCAGGTCAAAAATACAATACGGCTTCGATGCGGTGTTGCATCCATTTCCCGCTGGGATTTATCCAACTTTGAAGATAAAGGGTTTTCCAATAAGAGGTGTTATTTTAATTAGCCCGCTATTTCGGTAGATGTCACTTTTGGAGCTGTCATTTTTTGACATTTGACAAGTAGAAACTACGCCATTAATGAAAATTGAACGATGCACGACTCAACAACGCATTGAAATTATTAAAATTCACTATAAAAATGGTGAAAATGTGGCAGAGACGGTTCGTAAAACTCGAACATTTTTGGGTCGTCGTGAAGCACCTTGTCGGACCGCAATACAGAAATTGGTAGAAAAATTCGAGCTGTCGGGACAAGTTAGTGATGTGAAGAATAAAACCCGTGCACGTCGCTCAAGAACAGCCGAGAATATTGCTGCTGTAGCCGAAAGTGTTGAAGAAAACCAGGTTTGTCCATTCCTCGTCGTTCTTTGGAATTAGGCATTCCACAAACGTCATTACACCGTATTTTGCATAAAGATTTGGGTCTTAAGGCTTATAAAGTTCAGTTAACACTAGAACACAAGCCGGCCGATCATCAACAACGTCGAGTCTTTGCTGATTGGGTCCTTGAAATGCATGAAAATGATCCGGAATTCCATCGAAAACTCATCTTGAGTGATGAGGCCCATTTCCACCTCGATGGCTTCGTCAACAAGCAAAATTGTCGCATCTGGGGCTCGGAAAACCCAAGAGTTATTGTTGAAAAGCCTCTCTATCCTCAACGTGTGACTGTTTGGTGCGGTTTATGGTCCAGCGGGGTCATTGGACCTTACTTTTTCGAAAATGAGGCTGGAGCAACAGTTACGGTGAATGGATTGCGCTATCGACAGATGATTAATGATTTTTTATGGCCGGAATTGGATGGTATTGATCTGGACAACGTTTACTTTCAACAAGACGGCGCTACGTGTCATACAAGCAACGAAACCATTGATCTTTTACGGGAAAAGTTTCCGGACCGTGTTATCTCTCGAAGAGGTGATCATAATTGGCCACCGAGATCTTGTGACTTAACACCTTGCGACTTCTTCCTTTGAGGCCACGTGAAAGAGAAGGTCCACGTCAACAGCCCAGCGTCGATTCAAGACCTCAAAGATGGAATTCGTGAGGCTATCGAGGACATAGGGCACTTTGCGATTTGGTTATGGAAAATTTCATGAAAAGGATATGGTCCTGTAGGCGTGGCTGTGGCGGTCATTTGGCTGATATTATTTTCCATTATTAACGGCATACCTTCCTCTTTATAATGAAATAAAGATCCGATCATTTATCTCAAAAAATGGCATTTTTCTTTGAATATTAAAATAACACCTCTTATAGGAAAACCCTTTATATATACTGCTTGAATTTTACTCAGTCTCGAAAAGGAACCAGTTGCTGGTCAGTTATTAAGTTGTCACAAGGCATATATGCTTTTCTCAAATTTATCATAACAGAGCTCCAGAGGTATTTTATTGGTGCAAATTTGTTTCTATGTCTTCTTCCGGTCAAATACCATATCAACTATGTCATCAAAACGAAAATGTTGCGAAATTTTGGCGAACCAATTTTTCGATATTTTTGCCCTGAATACTAGATGAAGTCGGTAAAAACAAAAATTGTTGGTTTTTAGTGCTGGCGAAAATTAGCCGTCCTATGCAAGCTCCAATTTCAACAAACTTCTATTCTTATCTTCCTTCTCCGCTTTATGGCTATTTGAAAACTTGACTATAAGATCGATAATTGTGCTATCAAAAAAAAAAAACAAGCTCGCATGGATCGTCGAGGTCATTAATATTCTTTTCAGGTGGTAATACAATCTTATGCTGTTGTGAGTGTTCTTGACTAAACGTTTAAGTATTCCATTGAATTTTATCCTTGCAGAAATTTTTTTCAGCTCCAAATTCGGCATTATTATTATTCTAATAGAAATTCAATTTCATCGGGCAATTTTTCAAGAGTTTCTGTGCCATCTTTCTCGCTATCATCACTATTCTGATAACCAAAATCACTTTCGTCATTTGCTTGAAAATCACTATCGTTGATTTAGTCAACCATACACGCGGTTCAAGCCGCGCACATCCTTTCGCCTTTAAAATACTTTCGGCCGTACAGTAAAATTCCGTGATCCTTTTTTATCCCGAACTGTGCGAAAGTGGAACAGTCAATCGCTTTCTGTCTTTCCTCGAGTTTACAAGTCTACGAAGGTTTATAAGCGACATATGTACATCAGCACTTTCGCCACTCTCGTCATATCCTCCTGCCGAATTCCTGCTTTTATATGCCTTGCAACATGGTATCGCTTGAGCTATGCTTAGTAATATAAAAAAAATATTTTCTTAATTGAAAAATTTAAATCTGCCTACTAAGAGGAGTTTCTGATGGTTTCTCATAACCCTTTTCCCTTAAAAAATGCCGAACATCAACAATAAAGACCAACCAGGCTATTTAAAATGCTCAATGTTAGACAAAGTTAACAGGGCTGGGCAAGTTCTGATTTTCTTCGAGCCACGAACGTTCTAAAGAGTTATATCGAGCTTATCTATCCTTATTCGTTCCACTCTTATTAGTACAGTCAGTACAGCATTTGAATTGTTCATGAACTGCATCAGATCTCATCTAAACTATAATGGAAACTGTAGTCGGTGACAGTCTTTCTCAGTAGAACCTACTCACAACTAAATTATAGAACTAGATCACTTATTATTTTTATCTTTAAAGCTTTTAAGGGGGTATTCTAGTCTAGAGGCCCGAATTTTAGGTGATTTTTGAAGTGCCGTAAAAATATGGCAATCAATATCTTTCTATCCATTTTTTTATGAGTTATTTATTAACATTACAAGAATACAGAAAAAAATTAAAAAATTAAAAAAGTTGAAAATTAAAAAAATTAGCAGCTGATGAAATGGGGGGCCTCAAAAAATTGGCGCGTGATCATGCCCACGATTCCAACCCGCCTAGCAATCCGAAAAAAAAAAATAAAAAAGATTATTAGTCTAGAGTAATGTCGCTATGTCCGGAACTAGGGAAAAGTTGAAAAAAATTTTTTTCACAAAATGGCCGCTGCCTGAAAAAAAAGCAATTTTTGTACCACTTTTTTTGACTTTTTCGAATTTTTTAAAAATAGTAAAAATTGATATTTGGGGATGCGGCTAGTTCCGGACATAGACAAGTCTATAAAGAAGACTTTCAAACAAATTTCAAGTAAATCGGTCCAGTAGAACTTGAGAAATCGTGGGCATCGTCTTGAAAAAGGCAGTTTCGAGAAAAACGCGTTTAAGGGGTAACGCTACTGTAAGTTTTTTCAAAAATGGTTTTTTTTTTATTGGCTTAAAAAATAGTTTAAACTTTCTAGAATAAGAAAAAAAAAGGTCCTGTGCGAGAAATTTTTTTTTTAATTTGAAAATGGAGGTCGCCACCAAGCGCGTTAAACTTGCTCCGAAACATGTCCCGGGAAGATGGCTATGGAGCCGCCATTTTGTTTTTTTTTTCGCTGTCAAAAATTTATCAATAAAGTTCAATGTATGCCCGATAATACCCTTAAAAGGTTTTTTTCAAACACGTGAAAAAACCTTTTTTTTTAGCCGTTACAGTAGCGTTACCCCTTAAAATCCAAGTGGCTTAGAAGTTAGAATTCAACTGTTAGCAGCTGGATGCAGTTGAACACTAAATATAAAAGATACAAGCCACCATTTTGAAAAATCCTCTTGTAGGCATATTCTTGAATAGTTAAATTTGAAAATATGAAAACAAAAAAAATATATTTTTTCGAATTTCTAGACTAGAATACCCCCTTAATAGAAAAATTTTCGACGACTGGAAAATATATTTTCAATTTAATTTATGTTCCAGGAAACATTTAATTTCCACCATTACATTTTTCGTATGTATGTCATGATGATTCTGAAGAAATGCTTGACGTTTTTTTTTAATATAGATTTAATTTAATAGCTCCGGAGCTTGAAATTATTTTCAAAACACTTTGAGATAACCTAAATGTTGTGAGTGAATAAAGAATCTCAACAGTCTTTAAGCATTTTTCAAGTCAAGTCAATACCTACACATGTGCCTACTAGCCAAAATACGGATTAACTAAACTACAAGGCAATCTCAACTCAGGCTCTCAGGTTTTACTAGGTATATGCTATAATCAAGCTAAATCCTTAACCCATTCTCCTGAATATAAACTTTAAAGCTTTCGTGAATAACTTTCTCAAAATATTTACAAATGACCTTGGAAACATTCATTTAAAATGAAACTTCACTGTGAGTTGTTGTGACACAAATACTGTGATAATTGAGAAAAACTTTTTCTGTGAAGTCGTTTTTTAAGCATTTACTCTAATCTCGTAAGCTTATTTCAGAGATTCGCAGTAAAAGTTGGTGTTACCTTTTTAAAAAAAATTCACCGTGGTAACCTGTAATAAAAATGATTTCATCTCCACCCAGCCACAATCTCTCTTTTTTTTCCAGAATAGCTTTTGAAATGCATGATGATCCGGATGACAAGCAGCGCGGCAATTAGAGCTAACACGAATAATTGAAAGGAAAGATATAAGGATATCAAGGTGAAAACGGCTTGCAATGAACTAGTGACTGGTGTATGTATACAAAACGACGTGAGAGAGAACCAGGACAGAGCTCAGCTCAATGTTGCTTACCCAGCGTATTGATTTTCGTGAGAACATATAATGCGCATCCACTCCATATTGACAAGGAGAATTATTTATTCTTCTTTGTGTCGGATTCTGCGTTAAATGCGTGTGAAGGATTCAAGCTGAAGGCGGGATAGGAAAGGAAAAATCTGAGGCAGAGAAAATCCAAACTGATAGGCAAAAACTTGAAGGAATTCAACAGCTTCAACAGTTTCAGATTTAGAGTTCAGTGCTCGCGTTGTATCTACGTGAGTAGTTCTGGCAGTACGTGAGAAGTGTTGGCTCGGTTATAGTGTGTCGTTTTGTTATTAAAATATGGCCAATAATATTAGCGCTGATATTTTGGAATTGAATGTTGGCGGTGTACACTATACAACAACATTAAGTACACTTAAAAATGAAAAAGGCTCCTTGCTATGTGAAGTGTTTTCCAATCCCGAACAACTTGGAATCAAAGATAGTAAAGGACGTTTCTTCTTAGACCGTGATGGTGTCCTCTTTCGTTATATATTGGATTATTTAAGAGACAAGCAAATAACACTTCCAGAAGGATTTAGAGAAAGAATTAGATTGCGGAAGGAAGCTGAACACTTCAAATTGAATTCAATGATTGAATGCATGAAAATTGAATCGGAAACACGGCCAAGTGGATGCATTACTATTGGATACCGAGGAAGTTTTCAGTTTGGTAAAGATGGATTAGCTGATGTTAAATTCCGAAAGCTGTCTAGAATTTTAGTTTGCGGTCGTGTGGCATTGTGCCGTGACGTATTCGGAGATACTCTCAACGAGTCACGGGATCCAGACCATGGTGGCCCTGACCGATATACGTCCCGGTTCTTCCTTAAGCACTGTTTCATCGAGCAGGCATTTGATATGTTGTACGAGCAAGGATTTAAGCTTGCTGCAAGCTGTGGCTCAGGGACAGCTGGGTCAATTGCTGAACCAAAACCAGGCGTAGATTCAGAGGAAAATCGATGGAACCATTATAACGAGTTTGTTTTTGTTCGTGACTAAAATATATAAAAAAAATAAGTAATAAATTTAAGAAAACAATTAAAAGAAAATCCCTCAGATTAGGAAAATCATTATTAGATAAAAATTCATAAAAATATATCTATACATATATGTATATATATATATTAATGTATACACCAATATGAATATACAATATGTATTAAAACAAAAATTTAAAAAAGCTATTTCAAGTGGCTGGACTTTACAATCATCCGAGGGTCACGAGCTCTTGGGTCGTTTAGATCATATCTTTTGAAGAACGGAAGTTTTAGTATTATACAAATATTGTCATTGACAGTATGATAATCCCGTTATATACCTTAGATTTAGATTAAATAAATAATGATATCAATCCCAAATAATAATAACAGTTAGTGATAAACTTTGTATAAGGGTTATATTTATTGTATTAAAGTTATAGATTTCTTGACAAAGACCATAGTAGACTAATTATTGTGTATTTAATGCAGGAAAGCCAATAATATCTCTTCCTATTTATAGACTTTGTTTACTATTGAATTTTGAAAAAAAATATATATATTTATTTTAGAGTTAAAGTGAGAAGTTATCGAGTTTATTTTCCATACTCCTACTACGAAGGCATATCTCAAAATAAATGACATCAAAAGGTGAATAAAATAAAATATTTTCTTATTTCAGCGCTTACCTTAAAAGAGACTATACAGTTCCAATGGACATACATAAATAATAAGGGGTAACAATTTGCCAAATTTAGATATTGTATTTTATGTTTCTAGTACATATACGAATACTATATGTATATTGGGCGGTAATGTTCCATATTATTGTGTATATCACGAGCGTATATTTTATATGCCCTAGTCATGTAACACATCTTTTAGTAATATGAGAGTTGTGTAGTTCACATTTGAGATTTTTGGGAGGTATACAGGAAAATGTAAAAGGGCTTTTGTTCGAATAACTTTGGTTATAAAACTTAAATTTTACCTAGGTTTCTGGGAATAATGAAACTAGGAGTTTATGACTTACACTCACCCTTTTAATTTTGACACTGGCATGAGTAATTGAGTATACTCTAATTACAAGCATTTTTCGCGTTTGGGGCCAGTTTGAATAAGTTGGTAGAGATTACCTTACCTCGAGTAAATGAGCATAAATAAAGTAATATAATGTAGGTACTTTGTACACATGATACAGAGATAACAAGGTATGGCCGATTCGAGAGGAATTTTTTGTGTGCTACGTCATGAGGTGACTAAAGTCATTTCTAGAAAATTTGTTTTGAATTTTTCGTATTTTATTGACTGAAATACGTTTTGAATATATTAAAATATTTAACCAAACATTAGTTTCTTCGTTTTAATCACTTCGGGAAAAGTAATTATGTGCTAGTGGGAAAGCAAAGAAATTTCCAAATAAAAAGTTTTTTCACTTTTATAAGGACGATTGAAATTGAGACGAACAAATTGTCGCCAAAGGACGCAAGCAACCAATTGACAGATTTTCCGGCCATACCTTGTTAATCTTTGTATCATGCTTTGTACATAGATTTCTACTTTATTATATTAAAAGTGATTTAAAGGTTGCTGATTGATTGAAGTACAAATCTTGTCATTACGCATACATAGGTAGAAACTATATTTTTAACAAAATTGTGAAAACATTTTCACTACAGTTCAGAAGAACTCATAGTTCATTTATAAAAACAAAATAAAGTGTAATTAACAGGGGACGCGTTATGGAAAGCTTACCATTGTCTAATTCCCAGATCAACAATAGCATTATATTGATACATACATTTGTATATATATATATGTATATATAATTACTTCCATAACGATAAAAGAAACGGTGACTTACATAGTTAGATATTATATAAGAGCCACATTATAAAAAACAAGATATAAAGTTATAATTGGTCTAAGACCAATAATATTATACCCTAGACGAAAATAAAGGTTAAATAAAGTGAAAACCCAAAGCTTTGTATGGCAACACCAATTTAATTGAGTTTTGAAATTTTATTTACTATTTTATGAAAATCTTGCATATAAAATTTCAACCAAAGTTTTATATGCCAACACCAAGAAAAGGTTGTCCGATTTCTTTCATTTTTGAAATTTGATTCACTATTGATATGAAAACACTATTCATGAGATTTCAGCCCTCTACGTAGACGCGTTCTCAGGCAATAACCAAATATATAGTGAAAAACGAAATTTTTTTATGACAACCCTACCGAAGAGTGTTCCGATTGTCCCCATTTTCGAACTTAAAATTACATTTTTCGTTAAAAGCCCGTGTACAAAATTTCAGCGCTCTAAGTGAATGCTTTCTCGAGTTATCATGAGAACGCACGGACAGACAGACATGCAACAAGCAAGAAAGCTAGTGATTGGTCTAATGTAAGACCAATTCTTATGATATCCTAGATGAATGTCCGTATGTAATTTTGTATGGTCACTACTATGCGCAAGTATCATTTTTGAAAAAGTTTTTCGTATATACCTATTTCTAAATCGGTTCGTCGGACAGTAAAAATGGTTATAACCAATTTCGTATTATTTCATATTATGAAAAATATTTTAGTACATTAAAACCGCCTAGCACTGATCGTTTTCACAATATATGTAAAATTCCGAAATTTTTGTATGGCAACACTAAGAAAGGGCTGCCCGATTTAGTCCATTTTCTAAATATTATTTACTATTCAAATAAAAACACCATGTACTAAATTTCAGCTCTCTACTTCAACGTGCTCTCAGGCAGTGCCCAAAAATATAGTGAAAAACGAAATTTGTGTATGGCAACCCTAAAATTGAATTTTTGGGAAATCGCGGTTAAATTTAAATTTTTCTTTTGTCAATAAATAAATATTTTTCATTTTACCTTTATTCGTTGATTCCAGGTCTAAACTAAGGCAAAGAATATTATCATTACATGGACAATGAATAATAAAGGATCATATAACTGCACGCGCCTACCTAGTTTTTTTATCGTTATAATCTTAAACATGTCCTACAGAGGACTAAGAAAGGATCATAAGTTTAAAGACGGCTGCAAACGCATGCACGAATTCACTTGTAATTCTTTGAATTTAAATTTAATATTTTCTAAGCGTTTTTATTCTATGAAAAAATGCAAAAAATATATATAACTTTTTTTTTTAACGGTCACCCTTGTTGGTCCCCGTTAAAGTATTCGAGCGATTACTTACGACCGAATCTGAGTCATAAGTTTTGATTTAAATTCGAACTATTGTGGGGGGAAATTAAGACCTGTGAACTCAAAGATTCGAATATATTGCATTAAAAGCAAACTGTATTCAGACCGTGCCTTCGATACAAGCTCGAATGTTATCCGATTCCGCCCATTTTCAAACTTAAATTTACTTTTGTCCGTGTGCAAATTTTCAGCCCTCTAAGTGAAAGCGTTTTCGAGTTATCGTGCGGACGGACGAACGGACAGACGGACATGCAAAAATCAAAATAACTTTTAATTTTATTTGTGGGTTTCCAATCCATTTTACTCAATCATGATTATTTCTATGCGTTACTAACGGAATAACAGACTTAGCATACCATAATAATATCATATAGGTATAAAAATATGGGCTATACATACAAGGATGCTATTGGATGGCTAATTGCTCAGGTATTATTAATTAATTCATTATTTGTTTTTATTTAAATGTATATACACAGGGTGAGATTCGGTGAAGAAGTGTTCCAACATGTGCCAATCGATTCTTTATAGTGTTGTGATCAGCGTTCACGATGAACAATTATTTCTAAAAATCCCTCCTTTACCACTTTTTTAACGACTGGAATAATTTCGCGTGTGCAGGAAGGTGACTTCATATAAAACGTAATAACTTCTGTTTGAAGCACAGTACGACGACAAGTAAGGTTTTGATAAAAAGTACATATTATGAGCTTTTAAACAGTATCTCACATGTCTCGATCCGTTGAAGGTATAAACGTTAAACCGTAAGTTATTTAAAAATTTTGGCTAAAAATGTACATTTTTATCCTCCGTCCTTAAAAATTTCCGTAATAAGGATATGATTTAAAAAACAGAAAAAATTAACCCTTAAGATATCTTTCAAATAAAAAAAGAATCATGTCAATATTTTTAGTATGTCAAAAGTTATTGAAATTTTTGTGGAGTCACTAAAATACTCAATTGAATTTTTTCGGTTCAGTGGAAACATTTTCTGCTCGGAACACATTTGGAGGGAAATTTGTTTCCAATTGAGTACTCTAGTGACTCCACAGAAATGTTAATAACTTTTGACGGACTACAGATATTGGCATGGTTCTTTTTTTATTTGAAAGATATCTTAAGGGTGCATTGTTTTTTTAATTCTATTAAATTCTTATCTTGAGAACAGAACATACCGCGTTAAAATAAATAATACTATTTATTATTGAACCAATTATAGTGAAATACAGTGTACCTCAAGGGACTGTATTGGATTCACTATTATACTTTTTCTATGTAAATGATTTGTGTAAGCTAAAAGATAGTGAGCTTGATGTTAATTTGTTTGCTTTCGCCGATGATATTGTATTATTTTCAAAGTAAAATATTGAACAGAAGTAATATTTTTAGTAAACAAGGTACTTGAAAAGATTTACGATTGGTTGTTTCATAGTAAGCTTGGTTTAAACCTAAATAAAACATATTACATATATGACTTTCGGTAACAAACGAAATTATAGCATACGGCAACATAGTGTCTTACTAAATAAATTCCAAATAAACCATATTAATGAGATTAAATACTTTGGTGGAATTATAGATAGTGAACTGAAATGGTAAAAACACATTCTACATGTATGCAATAGAATACGGAAAACCGCACATAAATTTCTTATATTGCGCAGCATTTTAGATAAGGATACATCACTTATCCAGTATGGTATAATAGCATAGGAAGCTACATATACAAGTACCTTAACTTCTTTAAACAACTCTCAAAGTAAAGTAATTAAGATATGCCTCAAAAAATCAAAATATTACTCAACAACTAAATCTTTTTCTGAATTCAATGTAATGAACATACGCCAAATCCATATGGTAACGTTACTTAAATTCATTTATAAGAATATTGAAAATTTCCCATCACCTTAAATGTAACCAGATGTAACAAATCACTACCGCAATGCGACGCAAGTGAACTAGGCCCAAAAGTGTTTAATAAAATACCAGCACATATTAAGCTAAATTTGAGCATTGTTAATCAGTAGTTTAATTCTTAAACGCTTCAATGGCGAAAACTCTAATTTATTGAATAGATATTTGAACTAAACGATCATTATCAGCGCATATTAAAATAAATATACTACACTTTTCTCTGCAGAATTGCCCTCACCCACGAGGCATATGCTTATGAGAGGCTTAATAGCTTAGATTTTTGATTTTTTGTATTTAATTTATTTAAAAAAAACAAAACAGTTATTCACATGCATATGCATCACTAAAAAAGACTGAACTTGAACCATATCTTAAATACTTTGCATTGCAAGCCAATATTGTTCTTAGAATACCGACTAGCAAATTATTGAATTTAACAATTTGTTAGTCATTCAGGAAAAATTATCTATCCGTCAGAATTTTCTATTTTCAAGAGTTCTTTTGTAAAACTTAACTATTTTTTCGAATATCCTTAAAAGCTACTATTTACTAACTAATTTCTACAATTTTTCTACTATTTCTAGTTAAGTTTAGTAAAATGGATGATTTGTTAAATGACAAGCCAAAATAGTCAGTTTGGACTATTTTATCTTTGAGTATGGCTATGCCAATTTTTCTAGATTTGTAAGATCTCCAGATTACATCCCGCAATGATTGATCGGATTAATATTATTTTTGTTCGAGTCTCGTCTCTTGCTTCGCACTCGAAAAACCTCTACTTTCTGGGAGATGGGACTGCTAAACTGGTCCTGTTGCAGCCTAAGCAGCTACTTTCTTGGCTATTATTAGAGCAAATCCGATTAATTTTTCAGTACTTACTTGTGATGCATATAGTAAATTCATAATTGTACTTTTACGTACAATGTTAACATGAAACAATATATTATACCATCGTTATAAGAAATTTAAGCTGCTTCGTGTGTTTAATAGTGACCAGGACTCTAAACCTACAATTTCATTTTTTTTTAGTTCCGAAAGGGCAATACGAATTGAGAGTAGTAATACTGAATTAAAGCTAGGCTAGGTACTCCATTGTATCGCCACCAAAATTTCTTTTTGAAATATAAAGTTGCTCTTTCCGCAGATCCTCCAATATAAGTCAAATCCATCCGAAGCAGCTAAGTTAATGGATTTAACTCATATTAAGACAAGGCTATTTTGCCTTGCCTGGATATTCTTAGCCTTAAACGTTGATAGTATAAATGCACTTGAACCGATATATGGTTGATTGGTCTGCTAGTTTTTGGTGGTGTTATAAACGGGACTTTAACCGAATACCAAAACTCTGAAAACTAGAAAGAATTAATTTATTGAAAGAAAACGCTCAAAATTGAAATAACAACTGAATGATTTTATTGATAGAAGTAGTGAATTTATACATAAATTTGTTAAGCTAACATTAATAATTATTCTACCAAAAAAAAAACAAAAAAAAAAACAAAAACAAAAATGTTCTCATATTGGAGGATCTGCGGAAGAGCGCTGCTATTTCTCAAAAATAAATTTCGATGGCGCTTCGCTAATTGTTTGGAGAAATTTTTACCTTGACGGTGTACTCGAGTAAGCTTTCACAACCACGCGTATGAATTCTGCAGATTATACCACACTGTAGGGGATTAATTTACTATTCACATCTACTTTCACATCATAAATTAAAATATTTTCTTAAGTAAAGGACCAGAATTCTCAGGTCATAAGCTAACCTATAAGCATTACCAACTATCTTACCTATTGAAAATTCTCTCACCGCTCGCAGCCAGCAACACTCCAGGAAGATGGAGAAAGATTTTCGGGGTTCTACAACATCTATGTATAAGGCTTTCGTCGAGAGCAGAGGCATTAACAAGGACCTTTATTTTTTTAATGTTTCGCCAGATATTTTTATTGCAGCTTATAAATTAATTGTAAATTTGTAAAGGAAAATTGCCATTGTAAACCTCGATGAAGAAGAAGACATCAAAATAAAATATTGTTACCACTGGTTTCTTTAAACTGTACGCATTTTTTACCAGTCAGTCGAGCTTTTTACCTGCGAGTGTATTAAATCCAAAATCGTCCTAGCCGAATGTTTCGACAGTCGGAACCGAGAATAAAAATCAACGTCATCCCATTTCTCGAAATGTTGCGGGCGCCTTCTTTAATTTTTTTCACGGGTCACATTTTGCGGTATTATATTTGTAAAGATAACACACAATTTTCTTTGATTTTATGCACAACTTAACGACCCGCCCGAATACGATCTACCGCCTATCTCTGTGAACGCAATATTCGAGGTAACTCTCCCCTTTCCTGTATTCAAATTCCCAAAATCATTAAACCCTGATAAATTCTAATATTGCTACCGTCTACCTCTACAGTAATCCTAGAGCCGGCATTTACTACACCTTGTTAAATATTTTCTGATGTTCCGAGAATCTATCCTTTCTAATTACCCTATCATAAATAATATATTACATTTTCCCGTACTTGGCTGTAGCTAGCTACACTGTCGTTTTATCGCCGAGTCGTCAAGAACGCTTCTTAACCTTGGAAATAATGATCATGCCAGATGGGATTTGTTTGGCGGCGATCATTACAGTTTGGCCAAATTACTATGACTATAACTAGCCACACCACATAAGCTTACGAAGCGAATCGGATTCTGAATCCCACCACTAAGGGTTACATAACCGTGTGAGGTACCGACCATCAAGGCCCACAAAGATCAAGTAATGTCACAATGAATCTGGTTAATATTATCCGACCACTGAGGCTTACATATCCATAAGAGGTTCCGACCAACAAGGCCTACAAAGATAAAGTAGACATCACAATGACCACCATCAAAGCCCACAAAGATAAAGTAGACATCACAATGGATCTGCGTTAATACCATTCCACCACTAAGACATACTTAACCTTAAGAGGTTCCGACCATCAAGGCCCACAAAGATCAAGTAGTTGTTACAGTGGATTTGAATTAATACCGATCGACACTAAGGCTTTCCTAACTGTTTAACGTTCCGACAATCAAGGCCCACTTAGATGAAGTACACGTCGCAATGGATCTGGGTTAATATCATTCAACCACTAAGGCTTAAATAACATTAAGGGATTCCGACCATCACGGCCCACAAACATCAGGTACATTGAGACCTGTGCGTATCCCAATCACAACCACAAAGATTAATGGTACTAATGATTTATTTAATTAAAGAAACTTTATTGTTCGTTTTCACAACATTCTTCATCTCCTTCCATATTTCCGTCTTCTTCTTCGTCAAATGCAATGTCCGCAAGAGAACACCCTGGTTCAATGGTTCCAGCAGAGTGTACAGACTCATAGTGCTTTTAAGATATCTGCGTAGCTGGGGTATCTGTTATAATATATCTGTCTTTCCTAGAACTCTCTTCACTTCATATGGCCCCCTGAACTGTGGTTGAATTTTCCTGGGTTAACCAGTAGCTATTGGTTCCTGCTTTAACAAGACAAGATCTCCTTCCCTGTATTGTCGTGGAGGTGCACATTCCTGGTCATGCCTTGCTGCCTGTTTTGCTTTATTCTCCTCGATCCGTTCCTTTACCTCGTTTCGGATCTTATTCAAGTCAACAGTTGAATATAACTCTGCATCTGCATCTGTCCAGTTTTTGAGGATGAAAGTTAGTTTATTATCAATTATATTTCTTGGGGTATAGCCCATCAGAATTTCCTGTGGTGATTTGTTAGAGTCCTGCTCCTTTGTCTGTAATTATACATGTTGGTAACCCAAAATATTGAGCAATTTGATCAAGTGTTTTCAGTACGTTTCTAGTTTCGGTCGTCCGAGTTGGTTTGGATACAAACAACTTTGTGAACGCATCTATATATCCGATTACGTGCTGATTGCCACTCCTACTCTTAGGATATAGTCCAAGATAAGATGCACGGTGTGGAATGGTATTGGTAATACTTCTTGCTCATGAATTGTGTACCTACTCTCGTGTACTCCTCTTTTATTATACAAGCAGTCGATATAGTTGTTAACGTACATAGTGACGTATGGCTTCATGCTTGGGAGCCAAAAATGCTTTCGTATATTCTCTCTCCAATGTTCGACTCACTCCGCAATGACCTCTGTCATCATGCGTAGATTTCATTATACGCCTATAGATACTACAAATTTATTCCCGTTATCGGTTTTTTTATACAGTTGCATTGCATAACGTAGTTTCCTTTGATACCAGCTTTATCTTCGTGATTGATTAGCTCTACTTCTAGTACCTTCCTTATTTCTTGTAGTCGAGGATCTTGCATTTGTAAAGCTGCCACCCATTCTTCTTGACCAACATTAACGATTAAGACTTCTGCTACTGTTGCTACTTTCTTTCCTTCTTCATAGGAAGAATGACTGGATGCATCGACGTGTGCTAATTGTTTTCCCGACCGAAATGAGAACTCAAAATCAAATTCCTGAATTTTTAGCCACCATCGTGAGATCCTTGGCAAGAGATTTCTTTTTCTTGCGCCATTCGTAACGAGTTGCAGTCTAAGACAATCCGTAATTTCTTTTACAACAAGTAATATTTGAACCTCTCCAGGCTTTGCACAACTGCTAGTGCCTCTAGTTCATAACTATGGTACTTGGACTCGGGCGCGATTGTTGCTCGACTAAGATAAGACACAGCTCGCACTTTCTTTTCATGTCCCACTTGCATCAGTATTCCAGCCAACCCGTGGCTGCTTGCGCCGCTGTCCAGCTCATGTTTAGTATTGACGTCATATAATGTCAGAATAAGCCTTTGTAGCAATATAGACTTTAATTTTTGAAAAACACGCTCTTCGTATTTTCCCCATTTAAAGGTTACATCCCTTTTAAGTAATTTGCTTAATGGCTGTGCGATGACTGCGTATCCTTTCACAAAGCGTCTAAAATATCCGCTAAGACCCAGAAATTGTCTTCTTTGCTTGAGATTAGTTGATTGCTGGAAATGTTCCACAGCTGCTACTTTCTGCGCCCCCGATTTTATCCCTTCATCCGTTATCTCATGGCCTAAAAACTCTAATTTCCTTTCCAGAAACTTACATTTCTCCAAGTTTAATGTTAAACAAGCTTTTCGGATTTCAACGAGTAGTTGACGAAATATTTCAATATTTTCGGTGATGCTTTCATTTTTGGTCATGCATGTATACAATAATTTCAACATCAACCGCATACACGTGGCAGGAGAGTTTGTTAATGCACTGGCACTGGCCGTCCTGTGTTAAAAGGCAGTATATTGACAACTCTCTTCTTGGATTGTTTCTTAGTGATAACAACTTCGGAAGTCCTATGTTGTAAAAATTGTTTTATTCGCTAGAGTATTAAGTGCTTCCTCGATATTTGGAACAGGGAACTGTTCTCTGGCTGAATGGCGAATAATTCTCATCGATAAAAGTTCATCAATAGTTTTTTAATGGAACTTTATAGGGCTGTTATCTGACAACTTTGTTTTATGTTGAATACGCATTACCACATTACCACCATGTTGGTCTTACCGATTTCTTTCATGTCTCAAGAGAAACATTTATTAAATTCAGCAATTCATAATTCTGATTGTCTGGAGTTTCGTTGTCAATTTCCACTTCTTCTGTATGTATAATCCTTTGAACCTTTAAAATCGCAAACATATTATTTTCTTTGTCTTGTTCGGAAACGTTTATATTTTTGGATATCTCGTATTTTTGTAAAGGATTTCCACTAATTGAAGCTGAGTTTATCTTATTTATGCCATTATCTTTAAAAATTTCAAATTTTCCTATACTTTTAATAAATAACCTTAACTCCTGGGCGATCTAAGAAATTTTTACCAACTAGCACTGGAACTGGTTGTATTTCATTAGGTACAACCAAAAGAGAAACTTTCCCTCCACTTCACCAATATGAATATTTTTCTCCATTTTTCCTAACACTCTTCCAAACCCACATAGTATCTACCGTATCAGAATTCACCCAATTCTATGAATTTTCCTCGGCTGCTTTCACTGCAATCGTCGTAACGTCACTTCCTAAATCTAGAAAGACTGTCATCTGGACACCATCTACATAAATTATAGGATAATACTCATCCTATTTGTATCTTGAGCTCGCGTTTATTTAACCCACATTCTATCCCGCATTTGGACAATTTTTTGCGAAATTATCAGCCTGTTTACATATATAGCAATGTTTTTTTCTAAAATCTACTGTATGAACCCTTGCTAAATGATCAATTCTGTTGCACCTGTAGCATCGCATAGTGGACTTACTTCTCTCTGCATCTAACGCTGTTCTGTTTATTTCTCTCATTCGATCAGGGAAACTATTTCCTGTTGAATTGTTCACTCCCTGCTTGAATTCATTGTGCCCAAGTTTAGCCTTCTCAAAATTTCCTGGTTTATAGGGATGTACTCTCTCTTCCTTTTTCGATCCTTGACTTGAATTGTATCTGGTTGTATCTGTTTGGTGTCTTGCTAATGTCTTGCTAATGTCTGCTAACTGCTGAAATGTTTCACAGTTGTTTGCAGCCGTTCCGGTCTCCGAGTCCTGAAATTAAATAATCCATCGTGGCTTTTTCTGGCAGCTGTCTCTGAATAGAAATAATCTTCAACGCATTCTTCTCGTTTCCCCTTTCTGGTCATTATTTCCATTATTACCGCTGAGTCGTCTTGATCCATTGAGAAACTTTTTACCAAATCGACCTTAAACCTGTTCCATGTTTTTATTTCTGCCTGCCTGCTCTGATGCCAAAATTTCGCTGTTCCATGTATAAGCGAAATGAAGCATAGAATAATGTTGTTTTGTCGTCCCAAAAATATATTTCTTTAAGTACTTCAACACTTCTAACCCACTCTGCTGGAGTAGACTTCATTTCGCTTGCCGGGTCAAACACATCAATCAGCCCTTTTAGCTCGCCGATTCCCATTGATTCCCATTCTGAAGGACAAGCTTCAATATCTTCTCCCGCAGTAGGCACACTCTCTTGCTCGCTAGAGTTCTGTGAACTCTCCACCCTTTTAATTGACGCACGATTCTCGTGCCTAAGTGACTCAATTTCCTTTCTAAGGAAATTTATTTCCTCACTTTGATTACCACTGATCACTGCCTTGTCGCTAGAATTTTCCTTATCTGGCATTTTGTTATATATATTCTTCATTAAAAAAAAAAACAATTCTTTAAACACACTTGAAATTTGTGCTTGATAACGCACTATATACTCTTAATAATATATATATGGTACTTAATCGTAATACACTTAGCAAACTAATACAGTCACTGAATCAATACGCTAAAATTGTACTACGAATAACTACTTTAAGTAACTGAATCAATATATCAACATTGTATTCTGGATCACTACTTGAGGACAATGGATTAATACGCTAAAAATTGTATTCCGAATCACTATTTAACATAAACACCACATGAGTTCAACTCCACACTTGAATTTTGTAAAGATAACACACAATTTTCTGTGATTTTATGCACAACTTGACGACCCGCCCGAATACGATCTACCGCCTATCTCTGTGAACACAATATTCGAACTAACTCTCCCCTTTCCTGTATTCAAATTCCCAAAATCATTAAACCGTCTACCTCTACAGTAATCCTGGAGCCGGCATTTACTACACCGTTATAATAGGGAAGATTGAAAATTTAAACAAGCGTAATTTTAAAACGTTTTTAAAATATTTTATTCTTACGCATTTTATAAGATTATATAAAGATTTTTCTCGTTACGTAGCTTGTCCTTCCCGGCGGCCGTCATCCATGGAGCTCATCTGCAATCAGATTCAGAATAGAAGGGAGCCCATGAGTACTTAATATACTCAGTGAGCTTAAGGCTACGGCTAATAATCACTACCATGCTAATAATACTAGTGGAGTGGACACACACACAGGGTCAATTTACCGTGCACTGCACACGTGACACACACTTTCCGACACACGACTAACAATTTGCATATTCGCGCGATGACACACATCTTAAAAATACAGACGCACTCTTCAATGCAAAGCTTCCTAGCACTATGCATGTATTAGTTTCCACATATTCTTCCTAGCTTACACAAGCCACACGCAACTCTAGTTGCACCTTACACACACACTTTAATTAAGCTACTTATATTCCTTTTAGTATCATATAACGAATTATTAATAATATTAACTACATTAACTAATAGCACTCACAATACTAACTGCTAGTACTCACAATATTACGAACTGCCTGCGCCACTTTCAAAGACTTGAATGAAGACATCATTCGGGCTCAGGCAGCAGTCTCAAGTTTACAATCCCATGCACTTAAAGGGATAGCAATATTTTACAAGAGGGTACCTTTCTCAAGTGCCATTCTATTTCGTTATAGGGAAATTTCAAAAGGAATTTCCAAGAAGGACTACATGCACTTAGGCGATAGCAACTTTTATGACGGTCACCTTTCTTAATCGCCGCCTTATTTTATTATAGAGTAAATTTTACATGACTTTACGAAAAGATTGAATTTTATCACCTCACCTCTGAGATTCGTTTAACAGTTAAATATTTTCTGATGTTCCGAGAATCTATCCTTTCTAATTACCCTATCATATATAATATATTACATTTTCCTGTACTTGGCTGTAGCTAGCTACATTGTCGGTTTATCGCCGAGTCGTCAAGAAGGCTTCTTAACCTTGGAAATAATGATCATGCCAGATGGGATTTCTTTAGCTGCGGTGACACACGATGATACACACGCGATACACCATACTAAAAACTGGTTTTCTTAGCACTATTTTATGACATTTTCGTGTATACCTCAATTTAGAGCAGAGGGCTAGACTCGGATGATGATGTTTTATTACATATGAATGCGTGTACTCGGTTTGTGTGCGTGTAGAACATATGGAAATGATGAATTTTTTTTTGCTGCCTCAGAAACGTGTATCAACCGTGTATAACCTACGTGTACCATAGGCTAAAACCCACTCGATACAAAAACCGGTTTTACGTTGTGTCTAGTCCCGAGTGTATATCATCGTGTGTCATGGGACATATTATACATTTCTTCGTCGCTTATATCCTCTGCATCAGATAAATAACTCATTTTCGACTTAAACTATTTAGTTTCTCCCTAAAACGTCAAATGGAATGCTGACACTAGCTGCCAGGCAGTACTCAAAACTGCTAACTAGATAAATATTTTTAGCTTGGAAAATCTCAATTTATTTTTAAAGTACAAGTTTTGAAATATGTACGTTCGTTTAATAATAAAAATTATAATATTTAAGCAAAATACTTATTTAGCAATAATGCCCATATATGTTTCACAACAACATCTAAGACTTAAGCCATCCAGATGACGGGCTTAGGTTAAGCTTGCCTTAAGCCAGTGATGTCACTTAAGTCTTGATTCTGAAACCGAAATATTTATTAAGCCATCGCTGTGGATTAAGCCTTGACTGTGAAACCGGCCACAAATGTCTTGAAATTAGTCCTAATTTTAAGCTAACTTAAGGAAGTTATTTTCGGTTTCATTTTAGTACGTCAGTTGTTTAGCTATATCATTATAGTTATTAAAAATATTGTCCTTTAAAATAATTTAATAATTTGAAATGTTAATCGTTCCTTTACCCCAATATCAAGTTCATTCTATAATTTTGGTCCCATAATGCTTGAGTGCCTTTGATAAAAACACTTGTTGCATTTTAAAATTGCTACTGGGCGAGTTATTTTTTTTTAGTGGGATATCTTATGGTGCGGACTTGGAACAATGAGGCCTCATGTATGTAAATTTAAGCAATGTTAAAGCATGAAATTGCTTCAAACGAGGAAAAAGCTTGTGTTGTGGAGATAAGTTTAGATTTCTTGAGGCATTGTTTTATCATTTTCTCTGGAGGTTTACCAGCGGACTTGTTGTTAATCCCCAGACAATAATACCATGCTGTAGTATTGATTGTACGAGAACAAAATAAACTGATCTCATAAGGCATCTTTCTAGCAAAACGCGGAGTGTCAAGTTTTTAAAGACATTTTTTCGTAATCTTTTGCATATAAATTGGACTTCATGAGTTTTACTCTTGAAATGTATTAGACATGCTCATTCTATTTCATTTTGTTATCAATTACGACACCTAGGTGTTCAGTTTACACATTCACCATTTATTTTTTTTTTTTTTTCTATTTCCAGCATATGTTGGATTATTCAGCTTTAATGCCGGTATGTGCATACTCAGCCACCTGTAAACAATGTCCAGTCCTATGTTGTCTTCTTGTTTTATGGTTTCCCAATTCTTGCTTTTAAAAAGCAGACTTGGATCATCCTCAAAATTTACGATGTGTACTTTAAAAAATCGAACATTCCATCAGACACAAATCATTTACATAAAGAAGGAGAAGAGCATAACTAGAACTAGAACTTAGTTTATCCCCCACCCAACCATCTGGGCTCTTCCAGACAGGTATGATTTAAAAGTAGAAAGATCAGTATTAACTGCCCCTAGCTTGGAGAGTTTTTCTAGCAAGTTGCCATGATTCACTGTTTCAAAGGCTTTCTGTAGTGATAAGTGAGATTGGCTTATAATTGTTATAGGATCACAATAATCGCCACTTTTGAAAACCAGTGCAATAACTGCATACTTCAACTTATCAAAAACGACGCTTGTAATTATATGTATTATAAGATTGAAAATATGTGTAAGAGCTGGTGTTATATACGGAGATACTGGCTTAATCAATTTAGTAGTTAGACCATCTATTCCAGAAGATTTAGTCAATTTCAGACTATAGCTATATTCAGCTATAGTTATGTAAATTTACCTCATCGTAAGATATTGACTGAAAGTTATGCGGTGGGCCAGTGACGGCCACGTGGATCTCATTACTTGGATGAGTTATGGAACTTGAGATTTGCCAACCAATTTTAAGACAATGCTCTTTAGGATTACTCGCCTTGAAATATGTCCCCATTTTTACACCCTAAATGATGAAATCATAGAGTAGACTAATTGTGTCATTCCGTTTGTAGCCCTATGATTACACGAGTCAGTAGAACCACAAATAAGTAAAACCTAGATTTGGAAACCAATATTAAAAATCTACATCTCAACAGCCAGCCATGATGTATGTATCAGCCAGCTTTAGCTTTTAGTAAAAGCCAAATTTTTGAACATTAAGCAGGCCATACACCATCAGTTTTGCCGTGGTTAAAACCACGGCAAAACTGATGGTGTATGGCGAACCCCACGTTTTGAGGTTCGGATATCTACTAAAGCCAGAATTCAAGTCATGCCAGAAATATCTTTCTCAAAACGTTTGCAAGACGTGGGCAAGGCCATACACCATCAGTTTTGCCGTGGTTTTACTGTTTTGCTCGTTCATAATCAAAGTTAACTTAATAATAAGCTGAGAAGTAGGCGACATTTCTGAGTGTTTTACTAAATGTAAAATAATGTACACGGCAAGAAAAGGAAGAAAGAAAGAAAACAATAATAATAAAAAAAATGGTAAATGTTTCATTTTTGTAAATAAATGAGAAGGGGCGGAGTTTTCACGTTTTACTCTCATAAAATGTTCCCGCGCTTTTATAAAACCGGTTTTCATAAAATATTAACAATGTTTTCGTCACATGTTGTTGCTGTAAATGGAAACATGTTGTTGCTGTAATGCTATGATATTTGAACAGCACGTGTTTCTGTTTACTTTTGTTTTGCTATGAAGAAATTAAGTGGTCGAAACTCATGCTGGATTCTTTGATATTTTCGGGAAAAATGAGAAATTCATTTGACAGGAATTTTACATCTCCTTTCAGCATCTGGGCCAAAGCGAAATTTATCTTTTCCTTAAAAATGGGAGGTAGTATGACATGATGTACATTATTATGAATAGTTTGAAAGGATTTTGAGGGTATTCAAGAAGATTTTATCATAAGCATGAGCGTCTTAAGAGCTATGTCTAAGGAGTTTTTGGAAGAATTTATTTCAATTTATAAAGACAATCCGTGTTTGTGGCAAGTGAAAAGTAAGGAATACTTTAATAGAGAAAAGAGAAGTGAAGCGTTGATAAAACTTATGGAAAAATTAAAAGCGGTGGGTACAAATGCAAATAGGGATACAGTTTTAAAAAAAATAAATTCTCTTAGAAGCAGTTTTAAAAAAGAGGTGAAAAAAGTGGAACAGTCCAAAAAGTCTGGGACCGGAACCGACGATGTTTATGAACCAAACTTATGGTACTACAACTCGTTATTATTTCTTCGGGATCTAGAAATTCCGAAGAAAAGCTGGTCAAATATTGACGGACCGCCTGGAAATGAAACTGACGTTAGTTCAGAGGTATGTAGAAATAAAAATATCGTGACAATAAGACTTTATTCAAGTATAATATTATTTTCTTTTTATACAAATCATACTTTCCTGCCATTCAACCTTACCGGCACCATTGACATTCTCAACAAAATTTGTAGTTTCCATAATTTCGATTGCGTCCACATTGCAACTTAACTAAAGTCCGACTATCAGAACGTTGGGCGAGCACAACTTCGCCATTTTCAATGTCCTCAACATCAAATAATTCTGCTGAAGTGTATGAACTATTGCAATTTCTGCGCAAAAAGTTGTGTAGAATACAACAAGCCATCACAATAATCTCAGCGCGGTCTACGCTGACATTAATTGTAGTATGAAGTACTCGAAATCGAGAAGCCATAATGCCAAAAACATTTTCAATCACCCGTCTAGCCCTGGATAGCCTGTAATTAAATATAGCACGGTCGTGATTTAGTTCCCTTTGATTAAAGGGTTTCAGGAAGTCATGTCGGAGTTTAAAAGCTTCATCGCCTATGAAGACATATTCCAATTAATCATTCCCATTATTTGGTTTTCTTTTGGATGGGATTTCGAGACCTTTTCTTTTTAGTGTCTGGTAAAATGTGATGTTACCAATTACACCTCCATCCGAGATTCTTCCATTCGTTCCAATATCAGCTAAGATGAGTTCATAGTTGCTATTTGCTATTCCTAATAGAACAATACTATTGAAATTCTTATGATTCCAATAATATGATCCACTATTTGAAGGTGGGCTAATCGCTATATGCTTTTCATCGACTGCGCCAAGACAATTAGGAAACTGCCATCTTTTCTCATACTCTTCAGCAATTTTCGTCCATTCCTCTTTAGAATTTGTAAACTGTAAAGAAATTAATTCAAAATTTATTTCTGATTTTTCAGTTTTATGATATAATAGAAGAAACATCGGAGGCTTCTGACACCACTGAAATCATAGGTGGAAATTCCAGCACTCCATCTCCGCAAGCGGAAGGCTCTAGCAGTCGTTCTCAAAAGCGGAAGAAGAGTGACGATCCAGCTAGTGAATTAGTTAGCATAATTTCCAAGAAATTAAAGGAGGGAGACGGCAAACATGAGACTTTTGGCAGATACGTTGCGTATGAATTAGAACAGATGGATCATACTACCGCAACGATTACAAAGAAATGCATTAACGACATTATTTTTGAAGCTCAAATGGGAAATCTAAAAGCAGGAACCACAGTTTCAATTGTAGACAAAACTCGCCCCAGTACTTCGAATTTTATGAAGTACCTCCAATTACTTGAGGATGATGATAGCGAATGATTTCACTCAATAAAATATGTTTTATAAAGTGCTTTTTGTTATTTTATTACCTTCATGTATTCTCCAGAGAGTGCTTTGTAAATTGCCAGACAGGTTTCCGGGATGATTTTTCTTAAAGAATGGGCTGATATAATTGCAGAAAATTTCAAGTCCTCATAGTTTCTTCCAGTACATAGGAATCTCAAAGTGGCAGTTAGACGTTCATGTGGCGTTATTGCTTCCCTCAAAACAGTATCTTGCCGTTTAATATGAGGAGTAAAAGCCTGTAACAACTGCGAATATGTTCCTTCGTCCATACGCAAATAATTAAACCAATCGTCTGGCTCAAGTCTTAATTCTTCTAAGAGATTGGTATGCGAAAATTGTGAGCGCTTAAGAAGCCATCCTTTTGCCCATTTTCTTTTAAGTTTGAGTCGCTCTTTCTTCCCCAATACCAACAGCAATCCTAATGCCATTAAAGCTTCTTCCTCCATTTAATTTGATTACTTATCGTATCTTTAAAAATTTTGAAATTTGCATTTGTTAGCACTGCCACCTAATTGAAATTCTTGGAAACTTGTACTTGCCAATACAAGATGGCGGCAAAACGTGGTCAAGATGGATGGTGTATGGGGCTTTTTCTTGCCCACGTTTTAGGCTGTTATCTCGACTAAAACGTGGTTTTTAAAACCACGGCAAAACTGATGGTGTATGACGCCCTTTAAAAAGCCTACAGGCCAGCCGAATATTTTGGTTTCAGCCTGCGCTTGAAAAGTAAGAAAAAATTGTGAAAACTATAGAAGTTTTGTCAAGATATTCAAAGGCTTTAGCAAATACTTTAACCAAAAATAATGTTCAAAAAACCTTGAAGATGTCACAACATACGGGGCATGAACTGACTGTCCTATCTCCTTCAATAACTGGGTATTACCGTATTACTTATCTATGGTAGAGAGCCTTAGTATAATAAAATTACAAGAGCGACAAAAGAACACAATGTGCAACCCTTTCTCTACACACACTGTGCCATATTACCACCAGTTGAAAAATATTAAAGCTGTATCTCATCGAAGTTGAAAGCCCGAATACTTGAAACGAACTTTTTTATTCTGTCGTGATGATGTATGGATGAACTTTAGGAACTTGGAGAGGAGTAGAGACGTAAGGGTTTGGTAATGTTCTGCAATCATTTAATATATATTCTCATTTTCATTAGCGATAGCCACTTGTTTTCTGAGGCATTATCCTTGGAAGTTGGAATGCCTGCCTACTGCCTGGCAAAGCGAGGAAAGATATATAATGCGAGAATTTTTTTTCAGAATTTTTTGTTTTTAGTTTACTTGATGCACATTTGATGTGGTTTTTATGGTTTTTAGATTACTGCGACTGCGTAAGCGTGGGTGAAAAATAAGCAATTGTGATTGTACGCACTTCTTATTTTTTCTTTTATTGTTGTAATATGTATTTCATTTGTACAAACCCATTGGAACGAAAATCCAGCACTTGTGAAAAGAGCACAAATTAAGCGCTTCCCTATAGCCATCTTTTGGCAGTTCTTTAGAAGAATATTCACAAGTCAGTAACTCACGAGCTTCTATAACTATCACTTGGAAGCAAGATAGAAGAATATTTTATGAGCTCCAGCAGAAGGTGTGAGTGTGATGTCATCTAATTTTCTACGGTTCTAAACTTTGGATTTTTCCACTATGTATGTATGTAACGTATTTCTCATTTTTTTTTGTAATGTGAACGTCAGAGTGATAAGGAGTAATCTGCTCAAGTTCTTGTTATAAAATAAGAATAAAATTGAAAATTTTTGCTTACTTGATCAACTTAATAAAAACTTAATACCACAATTTTCTCAGGAGGCAGTCTTGAAGTCCTCTTATGAAGTTAAGGAAGAAGCACAGGTATGAGTGTCCCATCTGGCGGCGTGTACCCCCGGTGGCTCACATTCTTGCTGCCGATATTGCTATCACGTTTTAACTAATATTACAGCTACACGCGACACATTCTGTTCCACACTTATGAAAGGCTTAAATACAATTGCGGCTACCGGCGATGACTACATTTTCGCTCATCGCCGCGATTGGTAAAATTTCTAATTTCATCGCCAACTGCAGGCCTGCCAAATAGGTAATGTTGAACTGTGATAATATTTATGGCTCTTTAAGTTTATCGCACTGATTACTGGCCATATAATTGAGCGGCAGTGGACTGGCTTGGTCAAGCAGGAAAAACGAGGCAAAATAAAATTTAAAGTGAACAAACAAAAATGAGTTTTGAAGAGCGGTTCATTGAGTGCATTCGACCGCACGAATATTTATATATATAACTTACACCATCGGCAATTTCGGAGGACCGATAAAAAGGAAAAAAATTATGTATGTTTTCACAATGAATACAGTATGAGCCAACCAAACAATGTCAAGAGATATCTTCTTCTTTTTTGTTGTCGCTGCAATTGTGTTTCATATTTGTCCACGAAGGACTTTGACAATGGTTGCTGCTCATAGTTGTCGCGGGTCCTAGTAATTTGTTTAGGCCTTTAAGCGATAGTACCGCATTGCCAGACGAAACAAAACATGAAAAAACACGTGAAAAACATGAATATTGGCGCCAGCTTGAACATAGAAACTATTACTTTACCTCCTTTTGACAGTCTTAAGCCATGTATCCACTATCCACCGGAAAATTTCCAGCACGTGACCCGCGTGTTAGGTGGAAGCTAAGTCTCTACACCAAAAGAAGCAGCTAGCTCGCGCGCTATAAGATGCAAAATGCGCACGGCTCATTCGACACACATTTGAAGTGAATTCACCGAACATGTTGCTTCTCAGTACGAAGCTAGGGAGCCAGATGCTGCCCGCAATCTACTTAGATGCAGACAAGATGGAAACCTGAGAAACTGATCAGAGTGCTGTATGCGCACAGCTTTTAGGACCGCCGCACATTGCTTGTGTATATTAGAAAAACCTAAGGTTAAACTACCCTGCCCTACGCTGTGCTGTGCTGTGCTGCATTCAATGTGCGGCGGGCTTTATGCTTCCCATTTGCAATGGAAAACAAATGTACATTCCGAATGTTTCTTATTCAATGTCAGGGAGCTTGATGAGCATTAGCTGGATTACTTTAACGAAGCCGATGCCGGCATGCACTGGACGGTAGCACCATCCATCAAATTTCACTTAAATTTGAGTGTTGAGTTATTTACTTATAGAACTCTGCCGCTTGAAATAAAATTGCTAAATAATAATAAATAAAATTATTATCTTTTCTTTCGAACCCATATTTTTTTAGCTATTTTTTCCTTGAATATAAAATTATTTAGTGGAAAGTGGTAATGAGTTTTTTACTCTTTCGAGACCCGTACAAAATACGAGTCTGCAGGCAATTCTCAACCTACTGCACATGAGCAAAGAAAATTAAAAAGCAAGTACCGAGGTACTGTCCGTTTCTGGCCTAAAAGCCAGAATTTTTGGTCCTCGGCTTTTAAGCCAGAAACTGACAGTACCTCGATAAAATTATTTATTTTCAGAAAATCTATTCATTTTGTCATATTTTTTGATAATAGATTTAGATCTTGCACATTGGCAGCAATAAAGCTCTGTCATTAAGATTAGGATTAAGCGGCCCATACACGGGCATGCATGCTGTCACGCAGATTTGATCGTGCATTGACTTGTTGTATAATGGGAATGTTATACACCGTTTGGTTTTTTTGTTTATAGTATTATTAAGCCAAACTCATGGCATACCCCCCATGATGAAAAGCACAGCATGGCAGGAAGGAGATAGGGAAAGAATTAAACTAGGGGACATGAGGAAAGTGGCGGAGGTGCCGATGTATGTCACTCTAGAACCTTTGAAGATTGTAAGCTTGAGGAAAACAGAAGATGGTAGACTGTTCCACATTTGCACAGTTCGGGATAATAAAGCATCACGCAATTTTACTGTACGGCCGAAATTATTTTGAAGGGTGAGAGGATGTGCGCGGATTGCAGTGTGAGTATTGTGTGCAGGAATTCTTCTTCAAGGGATTGGACTAGATATTTCATCGGAAGATTGGCCATGCGATTAGCGATAAAGGAGCGCAAGACATCCAACATTGCGGCGGTGCTCGAGTGAGTCGATAAGATAAATTGCTGCCAAAACATCAATGAGCTTGAAGGCTCTCTTGTGGACAATATCCAATGAATCTAAGGCTGTACGGCCAGCCCCAGCCTAGATGTGAGGATTGTATCCCATTCTAGGTCTGATATAGAGCTTGTAGAAAAGCGATAGATTTGATGGGCTGAAATATTTCCTACACCTTTTCAGAAATCCGAGACATTTCGATGCTTCTTTGGCAACAGAGAAGATGTGATCTTTCCAGCTTAATTTACTGAAAATGTTAGTGCCAAGAATATGAAATTAAGGCTCCATCAAACGAATTGGAACTGGTTAAATGGTGATCTTGTTAAAAAAAAAGAAACAGCTTTGGGTCTTAGATGCATTGAATTCGATGCGATTCGGTTTTCCCAAGCGAGGATAATATCAAGATCGTTATACAATGATCTAGTCATGTAATCTCGTTTGACACATGCGGCATTCCCTTTGGAGTCCGCAAAAGTATCAAAAGAGTAAGCGAAATAAAGGGTACTGTCATCGGCAAAGTTATGGATGGGATTGATAGTAAGGGAAAGCAGATCATTACTGAAAATTAGGAAGAGAGACGCTGGAGCACACCGGCATTTATACGATGAGGTTTAGATGTAACGCCATCTAATACAACGCGCATTTCGAGACTAGATAGAAAACTTTCAATCCATAATAGAAGAGGAAGGGAGAGACCAAGGGCTTTAAGTTTGGTTAAAAGGCAGGATACCAGACTCTATTAAACGCCTTTGAAAAATCCAAAGCAACGATTTTAGACTCACCAAAATTGTGGAGACTACGGTTCCAACGTTCCGTTTCCGTAAGAAAAGTCACAAAGTCTCCAGATGAGTCCAGTCCGGCACATAGGTGGAAAGGTAGGACGGCACAGGCTGGAGGTGGTAAATTGAGCCGTGATTAAACAGTGGTCTGAATTACCAAGTGCGAACCGACTGAGATTGAATATTTGTCGGGGTGAGATGAAAGAAACAAGTCTAATAAATTAGCTCTATCACCAAGAAATATTGTCAAAAACGGATATCGTGTCGTCATCAGACATATTTGGGATGCGATACAGAAAACAGATGTAAATGATGTATCAGTAGAGTTTAAACCAAATCCAGATGTAATATGTATCACGTGGTTGGGCGAAAATCAAACTTGTTTGATTTTCGAGGTGCAGAGATAAGCACATGCTTCAAAACAAGTTTTATCGTATGTTGTAATGTAATGTGTGTCATACTTTCATTATTCTTGAGTTCTGTTACGGTGAAGACTAACCATAAAATGAATTAAAGTGGCATAATTTTTAAGGTTTGAAAAGATTTTATTGTAATTCTTCCCAAAGTCTGAGGAACTATAGCTATGATAAATTTGATGTCCCCGACACTTGCACCTGATACAAAAATCGAAGAGTAAAAGACAATCTTTTATTTGAAGTTATTGCGTCTCTTATCAAAATGTTTTGTTTTTCGATGGATGGTTTTAATAGGGATAAAAGCTGCTAATATGTTTCCCTGTCCATTCTAAGGAAGCTTTGAAGATCCCCTGGCGACGTTTTCTCTAATTGTTATATTGTATGCGAATATTTTCCTCTTTTCTGCAACCATTCCTTTCTCCAAAATCTTTTCTTTTAGTTCATTTCACTTTCGAGAATTGTATCAATTACCGAAACGCTCAGCAAGATCGTTGTGTATGGGATGGGTCCCTTTAGGGATGATTCACCGCGCCTGTCGTGAGCAATGTAATGCGAATCATACTAGTGCTGAGACTTAATATTTTTTACATAAAATGACGATCATGCCGACGTCAACTTCGTTAATGCAATTCAGTCATATGAGATCGAGATCGAGCGTATTAAGCGACGACTGTTTAGTGGATGATTTGTACTAGAACTGAAAGTTGGATCCGAATTTGGATATCCGGATACCCAGATCTGCGTACTATCCGATTTTCAGAATCCAAATAACCATCAGGATTCATAGTAATTAAAAGAGGTTCAAACTTTAATTCAGATTGCGTTGTTTCATTGGGAAAATATAAATTCCATGATATTTCCATTTTTCCAATGAAGCAATACAATCTGGAAGAAATTGTGAACATATTTTGCTTAGTTTGAATCCGGATAGCTCGGATCCAGATCCGGATCGCTCATATCCAGATCCGGATAGCTCGAGCCCAGATCCGGATAGTTCGAATCCATTTACTATTGTAAGCAACCAGACGCAATAAATAAGGTAAGGTAATAAAAGAAGGGTACTTAAGGGGTCATAAAAGCGTTGCGAGGAAATCCTGCTTGCATTAACTCAGGTATGACTGTTCTACCTGCTTCACATAAGCAGCCCACACTGGTGTGGTATGATCTTGGTCAGGGTGAGTAGTCTTGATCGTGATTGGTTTAGAAAAGCAGAGTTTATAATTAATTGAGTTAACACTAGGATCCGTGTTATTCGTATACTCGGATTTGAGGAATTAAAGTAAAGTGATGCTCACGCGGAGTGCGTGCCTTCGGTGGATACATGCCTATACGAAGGGAACAAAATACCTTGAAAAAGCAAGTCCCAGGCTTATACCACTCCATTTTACACCAAATATACATACACGCTTTGGCAAAATACATCAAGGTATCAAGTCGATGTTAGCACAGTCCAGTTACTTCGTTGTACTACTTGGGTCTATTTGATATAAAACAAAAAGACAGATAAGCTAACAAGCAGAGCAGAATTAATATAATCCGGAAGTATCTGTCATATAACCTTGGGAATTTACTTTTGCATATGCTATAAATTTGGATTTAGGTTGAAAATCTTAATTTGTAGTGGTGGATCTTAAATGAGCCTACACTCTTCAGAGAAAGATAAAATTTTAATTTAATTTTGAAGCAGAAATACACATAAATATTTGTATTTATATATGTACATATATGGTACACTCAAGAAAAATCTGTGTTTTTTTATATGAAAAGTAACTTTATTTTTTTTAGTGTAGTTAGTACATTCAGTACTTATAAATGAAGAGAAAAAAATCTGTATAATCCTTGTAAATAATTAAATCCTTCTTGTATTAACTCCGCGGAATTTTCTTTTAACCCAGTTTCTTATCTTGACCTTGTAACCTGTTTACTATCAAATAATTAAACAGTTACACGGATTAAGCAAAAGTCACGATTTCAAAGCAGCAAATGTTAAATCCTTTTGTTCCTTTATCTCATATGTTCGCGTACTATGCTTTGTTTTGTATATGCCTATCGGGCATTTCGGTGCAACAATCAGGAGAAGGTGATTCTTTCCATCCATGTAATACATATGAGTATTCGTTTGTATGATAAATACATATTTACAAAAAGTTACGCAACATAAACAAAGTGTAAATTTATATATACGCATGTGCCGAAAAAGCGCATGAATGTTTCCGAAAAGTTTCACAGAAAGCTTTCGGCAAGTGTGTGAAATCCGTTTCCAGCATCCGTCTTAAAAGCATCCACTTCTCATCAATTCGTTCAGTCGGTGTAATTTTGTTTCGGAGCCAAAATGAGTTTTTGGCATCACGGTGTTGTGATAGTTTTGTTAATATTTTTTATTCACAAATGTGTACCGTTGCCGGATGTTATAAAAATAGGTAAATTGTAGTTAATAGTTGCAAAAACATACTATATTTATTAAAGTTTATTTTGAATATAAGTACCGATATTTTGTGAACAAAATGAATAAATCCATTTTTCCCAGGAGGCTTGTTTCATCCGACTGATGACCACCAGGAACTCGCATTCAAATATGCGGTAGATAGAATCAATGCAGACAGACTGATTCTTCCACGTTCTAAATTGGTGGCTCAAATTGAAAGAGTATCTCAACATGACAGCTTCCATGCATCAAAAAGGGGTAAACATTCATTTTTCATGTTAGATATTAAAAGCAAAATAATTTATTGTGTAGAAACAGGGGTGATTTAGTCCATGATACGCATAATGCTGAGAAAATTACCTGATCATGTGAAATATTCGGTGAATTCTTTGAAATCAATTGAAGATAATAAAAGTAAACATCAGTGCTAGCCACAATCTATTGAGTTCAATAAACTCACCTTTACCTAATTAAAATTGCAAAATTCCCTCGTGTACAAGCGTCGTGTGTATTTTCTATGTATGTATAGGTACGTACAAGTACTTTCCGTATAATTCATAGTATGTAAGCACATGAATATGACAAATATAATTTAAAATTACAATAATATCTGATAACACAAAAAAAAAATTAAGCAAGATCTCTTTCGGGTCTTAAGCAGCGCAGCCTATTGTTTATTTATTTTCGTACCTATTCATCCTTAATACGTTACTTATATAGTATAAAAAAGGTTACAAATATTCACGTACTTTGGCATGGCATTTTATTTGTTTCCTTTTTTAAATAAAAAAAAGAATATTATGAAGTTTTAGCTTGATTCCATGGATTACATCAAATCAAGTTCGTTCATGATTACCACTCACACTCACTAAAAACAACAAAAGTGTGGACGGACAATAATTTAATTTTTAATTGTATATTTAATCTCATTAACTACGTAATAGTAAGATTAGCTATTTTCGAGTCTGACACATACTGTATATAGAACTCATTTTTGAAATAATCTCGAAGTGTACCTAATCGAAAAAAAGAAATTCTATATTGAAGCTTCATATGTACATGGATAACGATTTTGATCTATTTCGTTTCGTTTGCTTTGGTCTTTTGCGAAGAATTTGTCGGTAATGAAAGATTACATCGACACAAACTGTTTTCACTCATAAAGTATGAAGAAACAACGATGAAAATTCCTTCCTTTTGAGAAAAAAATAAATAAATACCATTATTGTCTAGGCGGTATAAAACTACTTCACTAAAGCGAAGAGTTTTAGAAGAGATCGCGAGAAAATTTTCCTTCCACTATTTCCTCCATCGTTTTAAGAAAATAAGATGTCAGGATTATGGGGCGATAAGACCTGGGCTGTGGTTCAGATTTTCTTCCTGCCTTGGGTATATGTATGTATCACCTTTACCTTTCCTCCATGCTTTGGAGATATATCCATTGGCAAAGCTTGCTCTAAAAGTTTTAGTTAGGATTGGTAGAAGTTCATCTAATCATTTTTGTAGGAGCGCGGGGAAGATTTCGTCTTCACCTGGCGAGTTGTATGGTTTAATTGAGTTTATGGCGCATTTAATTGATTGTGGTTTGAAGATTCTGGCAGCGGCGCACCAGTTATCTCCCCTGGGATGATAACGTCCACCAGGGAAGGACTATTGTACTCCGCTCCAGCCCTCTTACAACAAAATCTGGAAAATGTTTTTGTGCAAAAATCTCCAGAGTTACTTTTCCTGTTCTATGCCATCTTCTTTTGTAATAGCCCGAGTTTGTTAGAGGATCCTTTGACCAGAGCTTGTGGATTCTGCCACAGACTTGTGTTTCATTAATTTCATATAAATGTGACTAGTGACAAGTTTTCTGTGAAATAACAATAAAATGATTGTCAATTAAATATAAAATAAATATTCAGTTTTCAATTAAATTCTAACATACATCGCTTGGCTTATGGAATTTTTTCAAATAAGATGACAATATTGTTATTTCGTAAAATCACCCATGTTATACCTACCTTATATGAAATCATAGGGTACCTAGAAATAATATTGGTAGAGCAAAATGTATGGGTATCCATCCACGCATAATACTAAAAGTTATTATGATTTTTGCATGTCCATCTGTCTGTCTCTCCGTCTATCTGTCTGTCTATGCTGAAATTTTGCACACGGACTTTATAAAAAAAAAACTAAATTTAAGTTTGAAAATGGGACAAATTGGGCAACTCCTATTAGAGTTGCCAAACAAAAATTTCGTTTTTCACTATATAGCTTAGCACTTCCGAAAAACGCGCTGACGCAGAGAGCTGAAATTTTGTGCATGCTATGAAAACATCCATAGCAATTGCAAATAAAATTTCAAAAATGGACTAAATAGGGCAAACCGGTCTTAGTGTTACCATACAAAACTTTGGTTTTTCTTTATACTGCCTGAGTATGTGTCAACGTGGAAAGCTAAAATTTTATACACGGCATTTTCATAAAAATTACAAATTCCAAAATTCAAAAGTAGACTTAATCGGGCCATCCTTGCTTGGTAATGCCATACAAAAGTTTGGTTTTTCACTATATACTTGGACACTGCCTGAGAACACGTCGATGTAGAGAGCTGAAATTGTACGTAGCGTTTTAATAAAAATAGTAAATAAAATTTCAAAAATGAACTAAATCGAGCTTCTATACAAACTTTTGATTTTTACTTTATTCAACATTTTATTTTCAGGATATAATATTACTCTGGTCTTAGACCACTTATAACTATTTCTCATGTTTCACAAAAAGCTGTCATGATATGTCAACAGAAAAACTGTGACAACTGTTGAAAATATATTGGTCATTCTAATTTTTTATGAAACTGAGATCCTATTAATTTTTCAAAGATTTTCGACAGTTCTTGTGACGAACACTTTTATAAAATAAAAATTTATGAGTTGTCGACTTATCATAGTCAGACTTGTCAAAATGTCAATAGTCGCACTTGTTAAATTTTATGAAATAATGCTGGCAACAATTTCGATATTTAATTCAAATTCAAATAGTATTTATTAAGGTGCTACACAATTAAGACAAGATCTTATAACTATGTGTAGGAGAACAATAAAAAGATTATACAAAACAAGATATCCAGAAAGATAATTTGTATTAATATAAATATGCCACATAAGATAATTTATTCAACCAAACAATTAAATAGTTCGCAAGTATTCCAATAAATTTCTGCGTAAACTGTGATTCTCCCGGCTCCTTCTGAGTTGAAGAGTCTTATGGATTGAACAAAAAACTGACGAAAACTTGAGTGGCAGGTGGAACGAGGAATGTTCAGAGAATAAGTTCTTAGTTAATGGGAAAACTCCAATCTATAGTATACAGTCAGTCAGGTAACCCAGATATCATCAAATTACGGAGGAATAATAATAATATAAATTTAAATATTCCGAGACATCGTCGTATCGCCTCAAGCCGAACACATACCACAGAGCAGAATTAAAGGCAACATTGAGCTTATGCGATGAAGTTGAATCAAAGCTAGGAAAAACTTCAAAACCATAGGTCAGGATAGGGACAATTAACGATTTAACTAACATAATCCGCGTGTCAACAGGAGTAAAAGCTGCAGTGGCAAAAAGTTTACGTAGCGTCTCATATACCTTGCAGACAAGCGCATTTATATGATCGGCCCAGTTCAATGTACGATCAAAAATAATTTCAAGATTCCTTACAGTAGTACTATAAGAAATAATAACATTATTCAGAATAATATCTGGAAAGCAGGAAGTATTCAATTCACTTTTATAGATCACGATAGCATTAGATTAGAGGCATTTAAGCTCAAACCATTATTAATAGCCCAATTAAGTACATCAGCAAGATTTTCGTTCATACGGCATATAGCATCCTCCAGCAATCCTAGAGGCCTAGAGATGTAGAGCAGAATATTATCAGCATACACGTGGTAGTCACAATTTTTCAAAATCATTGGAAGATCATTAATTAATTTAGTTTTTTTTTCTGTTACTTTACCTTTTAGTTTGTTTTGGAGAATTTGCCTAATTATTTCTTTATATCCTAAATGACGAAGTCTAAATTATTATTTAGAAAACTGAAAAAATTGCTAATCTAAGTTTGAAAATTTTAGCAGTATTATAATTTTGTTATTTCCGATTTTTACTTTAATAACTTTAGTAGGTTTTTGATTTAAAATTTTAATTTAATTTTAGATTTTATGTATTTTTATTTTATTTTTTATCACATGTAGTAATTCAATTGTTTTTGTGTACTAAAAAATTTATATATATTTTGTAGGTACCTTGCCAGTCAAATAAATAATAATTTCAATTAGATCATCAATAATTTTTAGCAGGGAAATTTTGTAACTCTGATGTAATCTAAATGCGGATTATATCATAGATAAAAGTATATTTTTATCAACATATTCAAAGATTTGTATCAACTATCCGCAAACTTTTGAAAGAAAATTAAATAAGAAATAGACGAATATTCAGTAGTGTTTGATTGTATCTTTTTAGGAATTAAAATAACTTTGATCTTCTGCTAATTTTCTTCAAAGCAGGAGTCGGTCAATATCGTATTAAAAATGTAGGTAAGAACTGGTAGAATAGAAGGTAGTAACAACTTGATATACTAACGGCAATCTAGTGTGTCTAAATTTAGCATATTTTCGTTTAACCACAGATTTTTAATCGGTAATCTAGAATCATGTTTTGATTTACATAAAATATCCCTCTTCAGATAAGAAAATTTCTACCGCTTTGAAAAACACAACAGCTTTTTCATGGTTTACTGCTCGATAATGCTAAGACATTATAGAAAAGTGTGATCTCTGAGAGCAAAGAGTGAACTCAGATTATGTTAGTAACTTGTGAAGCTTTATAGATAACACATACCAGATACTTTCTGTTACTAATAAGAGTTTCAATGAAAATATATTCAATGTCAGTATTTCCTTCTGATAAACCGATGATCAATTTTTGCAAAGACTTTTTAAGATAAATGGCAGCAACGCATGCAAGGTCCATACGATCATTACAAATTATATTTAAATCAGCAAGGAGACACGCTGATCTTCAATCTGAGGTTTCAGCTAAGTGTCTGAAATTCAAATAATATCTATTGATTAGATGTAAGGAGTTTGTCCCGGAATTTGTTTGATTTTGGGAACAGACTCGGGGTATTTAAATATTATTAAGCCATCGTATATCTATTACATGAAAAGTTAACCAAAATTTGCGTATTACCCCAGTATTCTTAAAATATATTTGAAATATGTTTGTAGGCTTGTCTAATTTATTTAATATTTTTTCTTAGTATGCCATTTACTTGGATTAGGAGTTGCAGCAATCTTTGGTCCTCAATCCTCACTCACTGCTGGTCATGTTCAAAGTATATGCGATACAATGGAGGTATAAAAACGTCCCTGAGATATTCAAAACTTTTTTATAAAATCAAATTTTTATTGGAAGGTACCCCACTTAGAAAATAGATGGGACTATCGACTTCGAAGGGAAAGCTGTCTTGTAAATCTATATCCACATCCGAGCACATTATCGAAGGTAGATAAATTTAATTAAATATTAAAAAAATTAACGTTAAATACATAAAAAAAAATATCAGGCGTATGTGGATATTGTTAAAACTTGGGGATGGAAGTCTTTTACAATAATATACGAAAACAATGACGGCTTAGTTCGTCTTCAGGAATTGTTAAAAGCTCACGGTCCTTCTAATTTTCCTATAACTGTAAGGCAGCTAAGTGATTCTGGGGATTACAGGTTAATGCCTAACAATTAAATACAATATTAAAACTTTCGTTAATATTAACAATTACCTACATATAATCTAGGCCACTTTTGAAGCAAATCAAAAACTCCGCAGAAGCTCATATTGTTTTGGATTGCTCAACTGAAAAAGTCTATGAAGTTCTAAAACAAGCGCAACAAATCGGAATGATGAGTGATTATCATAGTTACCTGGTAACTTCGCTTGATTTGCATACGGTTAACTTGGATGAATTTAAATACGGCGGAACAAATATAACTGCTTTTCGTCTCATAAATGCAAAAGCTGTTCAAGATGTGGTTAAAACTTGGACAGTCGACAATCATGGTGCACTAGTTTCAGCAAATTTATCTTCTATTAAGGTAGCTTTCTTTTGTTTTTAAAATAATTATAATTTTTAGAGAACTTTTTTTTAATGAGAATTTACTTCTTCTTGTTCTTCATAGGCAGAAACTGCCCTAATGTATGATTCAGTACACTTATTTGCTAAAGCATTACATGATTTGGACACTAGCCAACAGATTGATATTCACCCATTGTCTTGTGATGGAGAAGATACATGGCCACATGGATTTAGTTTAATTAATTATATGAAGATTGTTGAAATGAAAGGCTTAACAAATGTTATAAAGTTTGATCATCAAGGATTTCGCACAGATTTTATTTTAGATATCGTAGAGCTAGGACCATCTGGTATCAGGAAAATAGGAATATGGAATTCGACTCAACCTAACGGAGTAAATTTTACTAGATCTTTTCGTGATCAGCAAAAGGAAATTGAAGCAAATCTTAAGAATAAAACTCTCGTCGTTACAACGATATTGGTAAATTTATTGAAATTGATTTATTGCAATTTATTATATTTTATTCAAATATTTATGCATATTTATGTCATTCAGAGTGCCCCGTACTGTATGCTGAAGGAATCTGCTGATAAATTAAGTGGAAATGATCAATTTGAAGGATATGCAGTCGACGTCATTTATGAAATTGCAAGAGCGCTTGGGTTTAATTACAAAATAAGGCTTGTTCCCGACAATTCATATGGCAGCCGGAATAAGGAAACTAAGTGAGTTGATAAAGTACAAGTAAAACTATTTTAATATATAGAAATTTCGAAAGGGAATGGGACGGAATGATTCGAGAATTGCTAGAGCAACGAGCTGATCTAGCCATTGCTGATCTTACAATAACATTTGAGAGAGAACAGGTCGGGATTTTTAGTGTGTGCGTGTGTGTCATCTTACAGAATTTTTCTTTATTATTTTTTTAAGGTTGTGGATTTTACAATGCCTTTTATGAACCTAGGAGTTTCAGTTCTATACCGAAAACCTGTGAAACAGCCACCGAATTTGTTTTCATTTTTATCTCCACTCTCATTAGATGTATGGATATATATGGCTACGGCATACTTAGGAGTCTCAGTACTTTTATTTATCCTTGCAAGGTATAGGAATTGTCAAAAAAATAATAATTATTTTATTAAAAATAAAATTTGTTTTAAAGATTTACACCGTACGAGTGGCCTACATACAGCGGAACACATGGTGAAAAAGTTGAAACACAATTTACACTTTTGAATTGCATGTGGTTTGCAATTGGATCCTTAATGCAGCAAGGCTGTGATTTTTTGCCCAAGTTAGTTGCTATCTGCATTTTATTGAATATCTTACAAACTTACTTTTAATTTTTGTATAATTTAATTCATTATCATAGAGCTCTTTCTACTCGTATGGTAGCGGGAATGTGGTGGTTTTTTACCTTAATCATGATATCCTCATACACTGCCAATCTTGCTGCCTTCTTGACTGTTGAAAGAATGGATTCTCCTATTGAAAGTGCAGATGATCTTGCTAAGCAGACAAAAATTAAATACGGCGCTTTAAAAGGAGGCAGTACTGCAGCTTTCTTTCGTGTAATCGATAGATTTTAATAATATAATAATTTTATTTAAATACATTTTTTATGATTGTTAGGATTCGAAAATTTCTACGTATCAACGAATGTGGTCTTTCATGGAATCCGCTAGACCATCTGTGTTCACATCAAGTAATGTTGAGGGTGTGGAACGTGTCATTAAGGGAAAAGGTAAAATATTTTTTGCAATATAAACGATTCAAATGTGATTCTTCAAATTTTACGCAAAGGAAGTTACGCGTTCTTAATGGAGTCTACATCGATTGAATATGTGACAGAGAGAAATTGTGATTTAACTCAGGTAGGAGGTATGTTGGATACTAAAGGATATGGAATTGCAACACCTCAAAGTAAGTACAAGAAAACTGGCTTGCATAATTTTATATATATATGTATATATACATATGTACACATATGTAAATATACATATGTACGCAAATGCATAAATACATTTCTATGTTTTTAGATTCACCGTACAAAAATGCGATAAATGGAGTTGTATTAAAACTTCAAGAAGAGGGAAGACTCCATATTTTGAAAACACGTTGGTGGAAAGAAAAGCGCGGTGGAGGAAGCTGCAGGGTAAGTTAAAATAATATCTTCAGATTATGCATTCAGCGAAAATAAGGGTATAGTACTACTTATTATATTTTATATGTTAAGGCGGTGGTCTTCAAATTGTTTTAACAAATTATTGCTACTGATACTCAGCGCTTAAATCAATCTAAAATGACAGAGAAAATGTAGATTGCTTCGCATCTTTCTGGCACTAACAATTTCGGGTTAACTACTATTTGCGATCTCTGCAAATAAATTGTTTTATCCACTTTATTCCTAGCATACTTAAATAATCTTAAGGCATATTATTTTTAATTTTTTTTTTTTTTCAAATTTTCCTGCATTATAAGTGACGGCGTCGAACAAATTCTTTCAAATTCAAAGTATGTATCTAGAAGTTTCAAGTACTTTTAATTAATAAGAGACTATTTCGTTCGCAATTCAATTTAAATTTCAAATAAACTTTATTACACCTTGTGCCTAATACAATCCAGTTCTTCGACCCATTGCTGCGTGATCATCTGGTGTTTCGTTCTTAGAACCTACCCGAACCCAAATCTTCATCTTCATTTTAATTTTGTTATAACAGTGACGTCGCAGAAATAATAGTTAGACGAAGATAAAGTTAATCTCTTCAAGTTCATTTGTTTAGTAGCTTGATATTTAAAGTTTGTTAAGAGTTTCTCTTGTCATATACAAATAGTTATTTGGTAATCAGAGGAAATTTTTATACAATTTCTTCAAACAAACATAATACTGGCAATTAGTTACGTTTAGCTAAAATCATTTGACTACAATATAACTAAACCGACTCGCACGATCGAGACATATGAGTATATACATTTATTTTACATACACAGTAAAAAATTGTGCCCAAATTGTTGCCAAACTTAGGTATTTTTCGATAAGATTAGGAAATATTCCCTAAAATGCAAGGAATATTCCCTAAAATGTACATTTTAATGAAAATGTAGGGAATATTCCCTACATTTTAGCGAATATACTCTAAAATGTAGGTTTTTCCCCCTTATTTTAAGGAGTATTCCCTACATTTTAGGGAATAGGCCTTATATTTTTTACAGTGTAGGTATAACATTCAGAGGCGAATTCTCCTTAGCGTCAATTTACGTTATCTTTCTTTTCGAGACTGAAAATTGGTTTGAAGCTGCAATCGGTGTGTTTCCCGTATTGTGCTTGTTATTATTTCACTTGATAACCGAAAATAATTTGAAAATAAAATTAATTTCTTTTAAAGGGTCCTCATATCCTAAAGTGCCATAGGCCCCCACTTGGCTAAAGACGGTTATTGCTTTTCCCGTTCAGTATAATTTTCTAATTGCACAAGGTGAGTGGAAACAATTTGTGCCACTACCTTTAGGTATTTTTTGATCAGATTAGGGAAAAGTACACCTTGGAAAAAGTGGAATAGTTTTTATCCCTAAAATGTACAATAATACATAATTTATTGAATATTCTCTTCCATCTATCCGAGAAAGCTTAACATTTCGCAAATTTTACGTACAATGTAGGTTTTTTTGGTGCCAACCACCTACATCCATTGACTTGGGGAAATCAAACTCATCTTTCCTTTATATCAGAGAAAATTACATTTATTTTTAGGAAGAAACGTGTCCTAAATTTAGGAAATTGTCCTACTTTTGTTACAGTGTGCTTATATTACGACTGCTGAATGAACTTCTATCCAGCACAATCCTGACCCTAAGCAGGAAGCCCTCTATGTACTCAACACTGATAATTTTTCCTCGTATTTCTGCCTGTTTACCGGTTATCCCAGATTTTGATAAAATTTCGCAAGAAGGTTGTCTTTTATTAGAAAAACATTTGTGGGAATTATTTTCTATCATTACATATTTTTGGTGGAGATAACGGTATTTGAAATTTTAAGAAAATGGAAAATTTTACTTGCTGGAGGGAACTTTAAAAATTCATAACTCAGGTTGAACTCATCACAGCTCCATGAAATATATTTTATTATTTTAAGAAAGCCTTACGGTAGTTGCGAAAAATAAAACCAGGTTCGTTGTTATAATTTCTTATTTAAGGATGAAAAATATATCATTTATGCTTGAATATCTGAAAAAGTGATTCTTCAATTTTTTTATGTTATTTTATTTTAATCCTTTATAGAAATTGAAGTAACTGTAAAAAGCAGAAACTGGAATTCCTTACAGTTTAGATAGAATAGATAGATTCAGAATTTTTAGTATAAATGTGTTTTGAAAGATTTTTGCTTTGTGTGCGTTTTATAAAATTTAAAGATTTTTTAGGTAGGGAAGCAGGAATGCAAGTATAAATCATAGTAAGGGCCGAAATATTTTTTTTTCAGGATAACGATGATATCCTTTATTCTAGAATTCCTCGAAATGTGGAGTCCATATTTTGTTTTCCTTTTTTGAAATTTAAATCCCTAACTGGACATTCAGCTTTTATAAATAATGGAAACTCGAACTCATAACTGTTGCTAAGTTTACTCTTTACTTAAAAGTTTTGGCGGCCCTAAAAGGACCATTTGTTCTTACATGCTCTTATATGCGGCAATTATGTGTATGTTCTATTATTAGATTAAGATATTTTGTTTCTAAAATGTAACTAGTTCCTGTCTCTATTAGCAGATTTACTTTTCAAAGCACTAAAGACTGTGGAGTGATTTCGACGATGGGAGCATTGGGATAGGTAAATGTCGTGGGTCGTCCTTATAGATTAAGTCGTGTTGGAGTAAAACAATTACCTCGCTGCTGGAAATTAAACAACACACACACGACGGGTTACTTTCCTTACATGTAATAAATCATATGATGTCCTCGATGAACTTTAATCTTCCCATTTTTAAATTAATTATTATAATGTGTCCATTTATCCGTAAATGAAAAACGTTTATAATATGCCACTCCAGCCCCGACTGGTATTACTGAATGCAGATTTTGTGTTTTTAGTACTTTTTGAGCCATCGAAAATCTTTGCTCTAACACAGCTTATTATTGGGTTGTTCTTCAGTTGAAACAAAATCAAAATTCATATTGCTCAATATTTTGAAAGCCCATTCGTCATAATTTGATCGTTGTAGCCAAACGTTTAAGGGTTCCACCGAGGCCATCACCTATATTTTTTCCATGCGAACTGGCAAATAAATGACAAAGTCTGATTGATGCATGGTAATATTCAGGAAGCTCTTAATATTTGTATATTGCGCCACCGATCCATCAGAAAAATAAATTATCTTTTTCAACCATCCGTACATACTTTGAAGAAACTTAATTAAATAACGCTGAAAAATATGTAATAAATCAGTATTATGTTTCAAGCAATCGGAAATTATAATTAAGTATAAAAAAACTCTTTTACAAATGAAAAATCTTAAAAAACAAAAGAAATTTCTATACAAAAATAGGCGTTTCGTATCAGCAGGAACCGTATACTAATCAGTACGGCTTGGTTCCTGCTTACCCTGTACGTCAAAGTGAATAGCCAAGTTGACCTGATATATGCACTTAAAACAATAAATAATAAAATAATTTTTAAGTGTGAATTATATACGAGGCGAGATGCTAAGTATTTACTTGAATGCTTCATACGGGACTAGCATTTCACGAGCAATTCACGAGTTGCGGATGTGGCAGCAAACTCGGTCAATTTCATATTGACTAAATTCGCTATGAATTTATTTCATAGCAAAACTCTCAATTATAATTAAATGTATATGTCTTATTTGAGCAGTCCTACTGGTAGTTGTTCCAATGCAAACTCTGCACGTCATCTTGAAGTACGAATTTTCAGAAAAATTGAGAATCACAAAAAACTCGTCTAGCCTACTTAAGATATGTACTTTGTCATTCTGAAATGAAGAAGTGCGTCTTTAGTACGGAAAGTCTTCTGAAAAATGTCACAATAAAATCTTCTGCATTCTCGATCCTTGTTTCTAAAGTTGAACGATCCTTTGACACCCTTTCTGGTGATACGCTACTATTTCGAAAAAATTTTCGTAAATAATATCTTGAAATATTATTCTTAGAGGAATACGTGTAAAACAATTCAATTACACATTAGTTTTGGCAGACAAGTTTTATAATCAAGGATTCTACGTTCATTTCCGAAAAATAAATGCAATTTTTTCATTCTTTCTATCATCAATGTGACTTTTTGGTGGATGGTGAAAACACAAACAGAATGTGTACCAGAAGCTCCGGCTAGTACGCAGTTCTTAGGATGAAGAGATGCAAATTTCAACAAACCCTATTTTTATATCCGGATGTGTATCCTTGAAACTAGAATATATTTCCTTAAGATTACCTATAGTACAAGTCTTTTTTGAACATGTTTTTTTGACCGTCGACTTTTACTACTACGAAATCTGTTTTTCTAGGCATAATTCTGCTAATATCATTTGAGAAATAAACGCTATCTGCAAGTTTCATAAAGTTCCCGCCAAAATAGTTTCCCTTGCGTAAACTGAACGACAATATTCCATGTTCTTTTGCAAGGTGCTTGCTTTTTTTCGCAATAGATCGGGAAATAGCCAGAAATTCATCTATTATATTTTTGCTGCTTCATTCTTGCACTTCATTCAGGCTCTTGTTGCCCAGCATACCAAAATATTTATGAAGTATTCTTTAATCGTTTTGAATATAGGCTATATCAAACATCCGCTTTGAATCAATTTTTGGCTCTTCGAAGAAACTGATAAATTTCTGTAAGAAATTAAGTGCTGACTACCCGTCGAAAAAGTCCTCGCCAGCCTGCTCCATATTCTGTGTTTCTTGGTGCTTCCTCGAAGTCGTCAGAAGCGGGTGAACTAGAGTTCGTGCACTCGCAACCTACACTGCGAGCAGATTTCTGATCCCAACTGCAATGATGGAATACTTCTCACCATCCACAAAAGACTGTATCTCAAATTTCTTCGGTAATTAGAATGACCAGGCTTTGAACATGAATTGCAAAATATAAAACTTTTGAAACGACTTTCCATTTTTAAAAATAACAGTTACTTCTATTTCCACAAATCAAAAGAAACCACAAATAATTTTTTTCACAAACTTTAGCGAACTTTTCAAGGGTAAAGCCCGTGATTTGATCTAGCGTATAAACAAAACCCACATTTTGAGATTTTCTAGAATAAAGGATATCATTGTTATTCTGAAAAAAAAAAAAAATTATTTCGGCACTTGCTTTGTTTTATACTTGTGTTTCTGCTTCTCTGCCTAACAAATCTTTAAATTTTTTAAAACACACACCCAGCAAAAATCTTTTAAAACACATTTATACTAAAAATTCTGAATCTTTAAAATTAATTCCATCTAAACTGTAAGGAATTCCAGTTTCTGATTTTTACAGTTACTTCAATTTCTATAAAGGATTAAAATAAAACAACATAAAAAAAATTGAAGAATCACTTTTTCAGATATTCAAGCATAAATGATATATTTTTCATCCTTAAATAAGAAATTATAACAACGAACCTGGTTTTATTTTTCGCAACTACCGTAAGGCTTTCTTAAAATAATAAAATATATTTCATGGAGCTGTGATGAGTACAACCTGAGTTATGAATTTTTAAAGTTCCCTCCAGCAAGTTAAATCTTCCATTTTCTTAAAAATTCAAATACCGTTATCTGCACCAAAAATATGTCATGATAGAAAATAATTCCCACAAATGTTTTTCTAATAAAAGACAACCTTCTTGCGAAATTTTATCAAAATCTGGGATAACCGGTAAACAGGCAGAAATACGAGGAAAAATTATCAGTGTTGAGTACATAGAGGGCTTCCTGCTTAGGGTCAGGATTGTGCTGGATAGAGGATCATTCAGCAGTCGTAATATAAGCACACTGTAACAAAAGTAGGACAATTTCCTAAATTTAGGACACGTTTCTTCCTAAAAATAAATGTAATTTTCTCTGATATAAAGGAAAGATTCAAACTGCCCCAAATCAATACATTCAATGAATTTAGGTATTTAGGACCAAAAAACCTATATAAAACTTAAAATTTCCGAAATGTTAAGCTTTCTCGAAGAAAATATTCAATAATTTAGGTATTACTTATTCTAGATTTTTTATGGTACACTTACAAATATATTTTCGTTAATATAATTCACACATTGTACCTCCATTTTAGGTACAAAAACCTATCCCTATTTCTGAAGTAGAGCAATCCCTTTATTTTATGAAAATATACCTAGAACTGTCACAAATTGTTGGCCCTGACTCTAGGGAAATTTATTTTACTGTGTAACTAAATCCAGGGAACTTTCGATGTGAAACCTTGAGAGTGACATTAACCAAGTCAAGATTACAGATTTGGAACTCAGCTTTAAGCTAAAGTCTACTCACTATATACAGAAAATAGAGTATGTTTCATACAGCCCTGACGTAATTTAAACCTGGATTCTTATGGAGAACAAGAACATTTATGTATTATAAGAAATGCAAATGTCGACACAAATAAAAACACTGCGATTTTTTGCTACGGTATGGCGAAATATGTGTCAGTATGTCGTGCAGCAGAACTTATATTCTGTTAGTGCTGCTTGCTGATGTTAACCGTGACGAGATCAGCAAGTACCTCTGTCCTTTTTATGCATAGTTGTTTACGATGGCTCCTTTTTGAGATTCTCCAGAACAACAGAAAAAGTGAAAATATAAAATTATTTCTTATTTCATCATAGAACTTATTGATTTAGGGCAGCAGGTTTCAAGTCTTGGTTTGACTTATCATCAGGACTCAAATAGCGAAATTGAGTTTATTCGAAAAAACATACGAAAATTTATAAATGAAAAAAAAAAATGAAAAAATAGAAAAATTGAGAAAAATAGAAAAACTTTTCTCGAAAGACTTGAAAAAAAAATCAGATTAATTCGAACGAAAGATTTTTTTTTATAGTTTGCTTTATATATCTAAAAGTGATTAGTATCTATTCTATTTACAAGAATTATAAAAACTCAAAATGAACTTCTCAACCAATTTATGTTGTATGATTCCATTCAAAATTGAAATACGAGCAGCTTGTAATATTTCAACATACATAAATGAAAGTTTACAAATTTTTATGAACATTTTTACACAGCGTTGGTAATTTTACACATTCGAAAAGATCCCTTTCCACACTATTCAAAACTTCTATACATTACAATTAATGCCTTTCCATATTCATACTATAATTACGCATTGGTATTGATTTATTTCCACAGTAATTTGAAAATTTACGCATTACTAGTAATGTATTTTCCCAGTAGCAGGAAAATGTACTTGATCGTGTAACTGTGTGACTGCTCTCACCACAATAGGCACTAAATTTCCTCCTCTGACAGTAGTAATGTTTTTTTTTTTGCTGTGAATCCTTGGATACCTAATGGTTTGGAGGAGTTTGAACCTTGAAGAGGAAATATCAACTAAAAGTCTCTTGGAGTGGTTTTGATGCGTTTTGTTTTTCTCACGTCTTAAACTATCCAAATTATAATTAAATAAACTGCAATTTACAATAATATTTAATGGGATCAAGACAATTAGTATCGTGGAAGTTTTTCTTAGCGAATTGAAATCATATGTATAAATTTAAATATTTATTATATAAAATTATTATACTCGCAATCTAAAAATAAACCGCGATCCACTACTGTGAAAAAAAAATATTATTGAAATGTAGGTAAACTATTCCTTTTTCAGGTGGAAGCATCAAAATCAACATCAGCAGCAAATGAATTGGGATTAGCTAACGTGGGAGGTGTATTTGTGGTTTTAATGGGAGGAATGGGAGTTGCTTGCGTTATTGCAGTTTGTGAGTTCGTCTGGAAATCGCGAAAAGTTGCAGTTGAAGAAAGACTTAGTGCAATTTTGCATGATTAACAAACAAAAGTTTAGCACATTCCATCATAAGGACAAATATCATGTTTTTACAAATTATTTATAATAGTAAATTAAGCTATGTACAATATACATAGAACTGTAGTAGTTAAATTTGTTACTTTTATTTAAAGCAAATAAACTTTTAGTTTATCTCGACACGTAATCAAATAAACCACTATTAAAACATTGTTACATTATATTTATGTATAATTGTATCTGGAGAGCGTTTTGTTACATGAAAATACAGTTTGGCATATTTCTTGAAATAATTTTTATTCCTTAAAAAACCTATTCAGATTAGACAAAACACATCAAATTAGTATAAAGTTGAAATATTGAGCAAGATCAAGTGTACCTACAAATCTATCAATACTGTCTCTTCCTAATATCACCCTGTACAACTGATAATTCATTATTTATTGAAGATATTAATTGTGGAATTGTGGAAAACTCCGATCTGTATTTTATTAATCTTTATTCGTTCGACGTTTCGGACCTTGATTTAGTACCTTTCTTCAGGAGCTAATTATATAAGAGATATAAATACATGGTAAGAAATTGTATAATTTTTTTTTTATTTTTTACCTTTGTTTCCGATGGGATGATTGTAGAATATTAGAATCAGAAAAGTTTAAACAAAATATGTATATAAAAAAATTCGTTAGCAAATTGGCTGAATCTGCAATTTCGAGCATGAAAGGATAATGTCAACTTTTCACAAACTAATTACTTGATTGTGTTCGCTAAAAATCGAGTATTTCGGAATACTAGCAAAATAAGAGGAAAATTCGGCGAATTAGGCAATGCTGGTATGGAAATTGTCTTCTAGCAATTCAAGCTCCTTCTGGTGTGAGACTCAGCATGGATCGAAAAGAAAAATAGACAAGTGAAAAAGCTGGTATTGCTTTAGGACCAATTCTTATGATACCCTAGATAAGTACTCGTATGTCATTTCGTATGGTCACCCATCTGTGCAAGTTTGATTATTGAAGTGCTTTTTGAATATATCTCCAGAACGGTTCGTTGGAGAGCAAAAATGATTATAATCAATTTTATAGGATTTCATATTCTGAAGAACTATTTAGTAAATTAAAATGGTATAGGACTGATCGTTTTTACAGGATACGTAGAAATCCTAAATTTTTATATGGCAACACCAAGAAGGGGTTGCCGATTTAGTCCATTTTTGAAATTATATTTACCTTTTTTATGAAAACACTATGTACAAAATTTCTGCGCTCTACGTTGACGAGGTCTCAGATAGTGTCCAAATATGTAACGAAAAGCGAAATTTTTGTATAGCAATGCTACGAAGGAGTTACCCGATTTGTCCCATTTTCGAACTTAATTTTACTTTTTTTTTTCAAAAGCCCATGTGCAAAAGCTCCGCTCTCTAAGTACACGCGTTCTCGAGTTATCGTGAGGAAGGGCAGACGGACGGACAGACGGACATGTAAAAGTCAAAAGAACTTTTAATTTTATGCATGTATGTCCAATCCATTTTGCTGTACCTTCATTATTTCTTGGTGTTACAAACGTAGTGAGAAACTTAGTATGCCCTTTAGACTTCATCTAGGGTATAAAAATGAAAAGTAGATGCAGGGTATAAAAATGAAAAGTAGATGCAACCAAAATTAATAAGGATTTGCAGAGCTGGAAAGTTGGAAACGGCATGGTAGAGGAGGTTGGTGAACGTGAACTGAACAGAGTCAGATAATTTTTTTCTTGTTTTGGAAATAGTTTATTTAAATTTACAAAAAAGGATAATATAAGTTTTGGAAGTGTATTGTGCCGCCTTATACTCAACGTAAAAGATTTTAATTATAGAATATTATTAGATTAGATAGAAAGTTTTAATGTGTTAAGTACTTAAATAATTTTTATGAAATTATACAATAGGCTCATTTAGAAAGTTTCTGTTTCATTTAAGTAGCTTTATTGCCATAAATTCGAAAAATCATAGTGTCCATAAATGCCCCAACCTAACCCTTTCCCACATCCCACACAGCACAAATGTGTCTGTGGTACGTTACTGGAAAATCCTGTTAGGATATATAAACTGCCCGTGAGCAATCCCGTCCTGTCCCATTTAACACCTTAGAACATCCCCGGGAGTGTTGAATCTTTGGGGTTGGGATGTCTCTGGTAGATCCCATATCCTTCCCACAGTATTTCCTGTGGTTGTACTTAGGCACAATTGACGCATTCAAAAATGTGAAATTCCCGCCGAGAGCATACCAACGGATCTCCTATTTTTTGGCAGGATATACGGGGAATATCTGAGGATATTGTTTGATAGAATTTTTGCTTTGATTGGTAGGCATTTTTCCAACAAAAAAAAATAATAATAATGGCTGGAAAGTATATGCCAGAGGTGTGCACTTGCAGAAAACATAAATCCAATTTTTTTAACACAGACAAATTGAATTCCTATGACAAAATTACTAAAAAATCACGTTCTGAAATGTACAACTAACAAACTTTGCCAAAACAAGAAGAAATTGCAGAAGCGAATAGAATTCTAATGTAGCTTCACGCATGTAGCTGGCTTAAACAACGCAGTTCTCATATGGCTTTTTTCCATACATATTTTGTTGTTCTGTTTTTGTTCTCTACAAACGATACACGGAAGCACACCAAGCAACTAATTAGTGCTTTTACCCGAGAATCAGACAATATAGCGAAATAAATTGTGGAATCGAGAAAAACGACTTTCCCGTGTTTGTCCCTGACAATGTTTCCATAGAGAGTAGTTGGGGGATATCCCCAGGAATAAGTTATGAGAAACTTATAATAACTCCTAGAAATAAGATCCTAAGTACATACTTAATACTTTCTATTTATCGCGGGAAAGCTTCAAGACAAGAACGGGATGCCCCTGAGTTATTTTGTGCTATACGGGATATAGATAAGGATTATTTACACCAAAAACTGCGTAATAGTCTTGCTTTGGTAAAAGTTCACTGCGACATTACAATAAACCCAAATGTCAAATGTCATCACTTCTCGTCTAGATTTGAGATTTTATTTACAGGTATCAGACCTAAAATAGAATACAATTCCCAATCGGGTCCGGGGCTCTGGTCACACAGCCTTCATTAGATATTGTCCATAAAAGAGCCTTCAAGCTCATTGGCGATGTGACAATAACTTGTCATATCGACTCGCTTGAGCACCGTCGCAGTGTAGAATGCCGTTCGCTCTTTTATCTATTCTGATCCCTTGTAGATTAATTCCAGCACACAATACTTGCGCTGAAAGATACGCTCATCCTGTCACCCTTCAAAGCACATTCGACCGTACAGTACAATTCCGTGATGCTTTTTTATACCGAAATGTGCGAATGTGAAACAGTCTACCACATTCTGTCTTTGCTTGGCACAATTATTGAACAGGGTGTGAAAACCCTTTATTTCGTACAATTGCACACCGATTTATAATCAGTTATTATTTGTAGATTGGAAACACTAAAGATGTTGTAAAATGGTATTGCATTAAATGAAAATTGTTTAGGAAGTTAAACTCGTTTTAATTAACACAAAAATTAATTTTTAATATTACTGAAAAATGTGTTCCTCTTCAGATTTGATGTCAAATATGCTTGAGCTTGTAAGAGATAGACGTATATAAATAATATATTTGTCTGCATTTTTATGTCAATTCCGATGTATTCCAATCAATACAGCCGTACTGTTTCCAAAATTGGTTACAGTTCAGTGTACATTTTGAGCTTGAAAGAGACAAATAGATTTTAGTAAAAATTTGTGCCATTTTTGACTATAGGAATTAGATAGGATGGCTCAGTCCATTCTTATTATATGTCAGTGACTTACAATCTGCGAAGATTCAAGAGTGACATACATCAACACCTCCGCTACTCTTCTCATGGCGCCTAATCCTTTCCCTGCATCTTTCCTGCCACCCACACGGCTCAGGTCGAACAGGGAGGATTTCCCTACCCTTTTGCTTAGACGTACCAGATCAATAATATTGCTCCGCGGTAGTTCCTTATATGATTACCGAAATTAATGGCGTGCGTGTTCAGTTAAGTTGGAGTTTTTTATATAAACAATAACTGCGTGACAAATTCACGTAATGATAATTTAATTATTATATTATTACTTCAAATCGTAGGCAAACAACTGTACAATCAATACAATATAATACAATACAATGATATGCAAAGCTTTTTCTGTCCACTTCCCATGTCATTTGGCTTGGTAGAACCTGAGACAACTTACAACTAGATGTAAAAAACTCTATAAACCAGGATCACTTTTTGAAATCTCTTTAACTTTTTACTCAACCAAAGAAATCTATCTGTGCGAAGAATTAATGGGGCATAATACAGCAAGAGAGAGAGAGAATGTATAACTTTCTATTAGAGGACCATTAGCTCGTTTTAATTTGACCGCTTTTTTGTGAGTTTTGCACATCTAGATGTAATTTGTATCAGGTAGAATCCAGCGGGAAAATTATCAAGCTCTTGTCAAGGGAAGCGCTTCCACAGTATATCTTTTCCGAACCGCTCTTTTACTACAGCCAAAGGAATCTTTGCGGAAGCAGACCTCTTCTCTGAGTTTAGGCTTAATCATAACCTATTTATTTTTTGTTGTGAAAAAATTACTCATATGCATATGCAGCAGAATTTTCATTCTTTAGTACTCAGTTGAAGTGTGAGGTTAATTAAATTTTTTTAATAATATAATATAACCATACTACTTTTTTTGTTTAGCAAAAACACGCCCTTGTAATTCGCACAGATTTAAAATTAAACGGAGCACATTCACCATAAAACTGATTTTTTTTTAGAAAAGTCCTTAAGCGCTGCAACCTACAAGCGCTCCAAACGCGCTTCCCAAGAATCTGCAACTGAGTGCTTGCCTCTGCGGACATGCTGACGTTAGAACGATATGAACATGGATACGGTGCGGAAGCATTGTGATCATTCGTCTTTGAGCGCTTCCAATTCCCGCTGGGAACTATCAAACAGTCACAAATATTATTATACCCATTTTGCACATTACACCGTCCATGCACAACCTTCTATATATTTAGAAGATTGTGGTTCGTAACATCTTTATGAACGAAAACACCAATTTAGGGTCAAACAGCTGTTTAGTTTATGGAATAATACATCTGTAAGTCCTTTTGCTGAGACGTGTGCTTATATAAAACTAATACTTCTTCCCGTGGATTGTGCAACTAGCTACTGTTTTCCCATTTACTTCCGTATCATATTTAATACTAGTTCCTTCTTATGGGAGGAACTTTGACGTTTTTAAATTCTAAAATTCACTTTTCAGTAATCATTTTTCTATATTGGTATTGGTATGCTACCCATCCTCAAGATCGAAACTTGACATTTCGGAATTTCTCTACCCCATATCTTACCTTTCCTATAAAAAATGAAGCGTGTGGGCCCTAGTATAGCCTAGCTTTGAAAGAGTTGAAGGATTCATTTTCTATTCTTTGCCCATCTCATATCCCAATGACCTACATATACCCAATTCCTTTGTACTGAGGACACATTTTACTGGTTCATTCTTTTCTGCATCCTCCCTTCCAAGTAAAATTCTTTGCATCTATGCTTATAGTTTTTTTTGTTTTTCTATCAAGAGCTATTTACATAAATAAAAATTTAGTTAGGTTATTACTAAATCTGTCTTCTTATTTTTACTTTACTGTTTATTTCGTTGATCTTATTTAGATTTTGTCCCAGTAATAAATTCTATTTATATAAATGAATTCTAATTTCTACTCACAGCTATGACCTCCGTATCTTATACGAGCTTCCGAGGGAGAGCTTAAACTAATTCATATTGAAACAGTGAGGGATACTCAGATAGATTGATTTTTACTCTATTCCTTAGAAATGATACTATTATAAATTTTTTTTGTTTTTCATACCGTTAGTGAATATAAATAAGTCATCTTTGCAATATTTTTTCATGGAAATAGCTTCAAAAATTGAAGACCTTTTCATCTAACCTCCTTAAACTATAAAAGCAATTATAGCATACGATATTATGAAACCATATATAAATGACCTAACGACGTAGTACATATGTATGTATATATATATGTATGTTGCAGTAACTTTGCCCTTTTCACGAATTATCTTTCTTTCTAAAATCAATGAAATAACCCTGTAAATGCCAGCCATGAGTAATCGTTTATAGAAAAAGGAATCACTATCGTGCACATGTCTATTAATTTTTAAGATTAAAGTGAAAAAATAAAAAGATTTTCCTGGAAGGAAATACTCAGTTCTTATTAAATCGTCCACCATGAAACTTCTAATAATTTGTTCGCTTTTAACTATTTCAGTTACAAAAGTCTTAGCGAATGACTTCTCTTCATTTCTTAGTGCAAATGCATCACTCGGTATGAAATATAATAATTTTTGCATGTTTTTAAGTATTTTGATATTCTAATAAACACAGAAATAGTATTATATAGTATGGAGTGCGTTATAAAGATTCTAAAGTATATCTCTTCCGGGAGTTGGTGTAAGTCACAAGGAAATTACAAAATTGCAAACAATAAATAGAAAAAAATAAGATAAAAATACCTATGTCCCTATGACAGATAAAGATACAAGAGTATATACTATATAAAATTATAAAATGATCTTAGATAGTTTGATTTTAATTAGTGCCGTCGATTATCATTAATCGGTATTAGTTTACTGACTTCTCACATTTTATAAATTTTTTTATATATTTTCATTTCGTTCAGAACTTCGTTGACTTTTTGTGCCTTCGCCATTTATTTGACTTTACCCAAAGTGCATTCAATTGAGTAAATTAGCTTCAAGTTCGTCTCATTCTTTGTGCAATACGATTTTGCCATTCTATGTTGCCAGAACATCGAAACATATTTTGTAAGTTTTTATAAAGTCTAAGCCAAAAATGAATTCGATCAATATGTCTGAATCCAGAAAATTGTAAGTGGACATTATTTCGCCTATTGAGAAAACTTCTGAAAACTGGAAAAAAATAGAAAACGCTATTGGAATTTCAAAAGAAAAATTTCCATGCCTAAAACATTTACGTTTGCAACCTCGACAAGCAAATGTTGCTTGTTTTATATTGTTTAATATTTTGCGGCAAGGAAATTACAGTCTGGTAATTTTGTACAACTGGAAGAGAAAACAGACATGGAAGATTTTAATAATGACGACTCGAATAATTTAGATGAAACTGTATTAAATTATTTTCTTAATCTTTTTTAATAAAAAAAAGAAAAAGAAAATAATGAAGAGCTATATGTCAACGAAATGAATTTATTGTTATTCTTAATGATATTCTTGCGTTAAATTCAAAAGTGTTCTCTTATACTGAATTTGTACGATTTTTATCATAAATTTCAACTTGCTTCTTCAGCGACTTCTCCCTAGTCCCAAATCCCGTTCTTTTTTAATGGCGTCCAGTTGCATGGAAAATTGTAGGCTGCATTCTTTTAGTTTGTTTTTTTTTTAAGAGAAAGGATTTCATTATCCTCACACTCTTTCGTCATCCTCTTGTCCTCGGCTTTTAATGGTGGTCTAATTAAAAGGAACAACACATAAATAAATTTGATTGATTTTTATTTTGTTTTTCTGGAGAAACACCAGTATCAGGTCGAACAATATTTTTATTTAAAAGACATTTTTAGATTTAAAACCGATCTTTATTGCTATTATATTACCGATGTTTCGAGTAGGGTTTAGATCTAGTATAGGGAGGCCCTATGAAAACAATTAATTAACTATAAAAATGTATGTCAAAAACAAATATGTACCTACAATAATTTTTAATGACAATTAAATCTCTTACGATAGAAAAATTGAAAGAGTACCTTCATGAACAAAAAAGAGACAAAGCAACTAAAAATCCTTAGTCGGCGGTTAAAAATTTATTTTTTTTAAAGAACTAAATTAAAAAATTAAATAAATAAATAATAAACTCTAAAAAAAAAACAAATATAAACTTGAAAAAACAATTTGAATATATGTTTAATAAATTAATTTTTTACGCAAAAGAATAAAATATGAACATGCACGTTTAGTTTAAGTGGGTCATTTTACTATTTCTGTTTTCTCCAGACTTGTAGCCTGCTCAACATAAGGCAGCACATGACCGTCGAGAAAGACGGCGTGGGGGGGGGGGGGGGAGGGTGCTACTAAAAAGACGTTGCATACTGCAAAGCATTGTGACTTATCTGGAATCTGGATTAAGCAAAAGTCGTTATTTACTGAGCAGCCATATACTCTATCCAAGTCCTTATTTACAATACAATCTTCAATGAGACCAATTGGTCTGCTTAAGTACAATTGAACATCGTCGGCATACAGGTGAATGTTAGTGTCACATATGGTGTCTGGCAGATCTTTAATAAACAAGGTAAATAATAGGGGACTCAGAACAGAAACTTGAGGCACACCTGATAACAAAAAAAGAATTTCAGAGAACATTTCATTAATGCGTACCTGCTGAAATCGTTCGGAGAGGAGGCTAGAGATTACATTGTTAGCAGAGGGTGAAAATCATTAATAAATTTAAGAATATTAACACTATCGAATGCTTTGGTAAGACCTGGCATTACAAGAACACCCACTTTACCTCTGTCCAGGCTGCAGCTCAGGTCTGTCGTGACTTTTAGCAGAGCAGTTTCACAATGGTTATTCGAGCGGAAACTAGACTGCCAACGGAAAATTAATATTTCCGATATATGCCAGGCCAGCAACTTCAATGAAAAAGAAGAAAACCGTCGGAGATTCTGATTGTTTCACGATTGGAGTCACTGTGATATATGTCGATAAATGGCAAATCGGTCCAGTAGTGCATATAAATGTGTAAGTGAAAACTGCTCACGCGGCGTGTGTGTTTGCCTGTGTGTTTTAGTTGCTTATGTGAATGTGTGTCACAGATTTGTGTGCGACTTCCCCTCATCTCCCTCTCCTAGTATTCGGTTATATCGGTTGGTACTACTCTATCGGGGTAAAGACTCGTAGCACTTCATGAAGAGTGTAAAAATTCGTTACACTATCTGCTTACATTTCATGAAGTGCCTAGACTCTTCATGAAGTGCTAAGTTACATCAAATGTCTAAGACATATTCTTTGATGTTCAGTGAAAATCAGTTGCTCCCGAGGCTCAACCTAAATGCTGTAAAAGTCTTTGAAGCAATATGACATTTCTTGTTATCACCAGAGGCAACCCACAATTTCAAAGTTTTTCGGGTTCAATACAATTTCACTTGCACAGTAGAAAATTGTCATAAAACAAGGAAATTTTCAGAATTTCTCTAAATTTATTTATTTCAACATGGTTGGAGAGTAACATAAGAATACAAAATAAACTATAAACTACAAATTTCCAACTATTTGGCTAAATAATATTGTAATCCAATAACCATAATAATAAAATTACATTTCTTAATTGTTAAATATACGAATATAAAATTCATTAGAGTTATAAATTTGCTTATTAGTAATTTTTTACTTTCCCCCATCATAATTCTCACGAAATTGTTTGCATTAAACAATTAACAAAATCCTATTGCGTGAAAATTGTAATAACTTAAGACTAAATGACAAAATTATTCTGCAGGTACCGCCTACGCAAACAAATAGATCTTATTAATTTCATGGGAAAAAAGTAATTTAGAATTAAGCTGTCATCTAGTTACCGGTGATTATTTATATAAAAAGAACACTTTGAGAAAATAAAGACCAGTTTTTCATCAGAACTCTAGGGCTGTTATTATTTTGGAATATTCATCATCAATAAAGTATTAAAGATTGAGTACCTTCATAGACAAATTTCGTTTGAGGTTCAGCACCTTAATATATCAAATGTGCAAACCAGTTGCATTTTTGGCACACTTGTAGTAACGTGAAAAGTTTTTTTTTTTGTGATCGAAATTCTGTTGAAGGTATGTACACTATTATCATATATGTACTTTTTTACAAGTTGTTCACAAAGGATCGCAACTTTTTTACGCGAATGTACTTCTATATATTACAACTACAACATTCAGGCATGGACTAATGGGCCCTATTCTGTCAGTAAAATTTTATCATTTTATGTTATGTTATGCCTTAAAATAAAATATTTCCCTAAAATCCTATTCTGTACCAGAAATTTTATTTTATTTTATGCATCGTAACATAAAATATTTCCTGTTATGCGTCAATTAACATTTGTTGTGCCAAAATTGTTTTAATTAAAAACTAAAATGTCCACCGCCATACATAAAAATTACAATTTTGTTAGAAATTGTAGAAATTCGCACCAGTTCAGTGTATGGTAAAATATAAAAAGTTAATTATATTTGCCTAGGTTTTAATTTTATGCAGACGAGATCATACGATACAATATCTTCGCGATTCCTACGATCCATGTGAGTTGCCCAGCCTTAGGCTTCAAAAGTTCTTCCGGCTGGATAATTAATAAACTTCCTATATTGTGATTTGTAAACTTATTTTGGAAACTTATGAATAATTCTAATTTATACCCAAAATGTTTCGTTTTAAGAAAACAAATTCAAATACTATAGCCTCATACCGGAAAGACATCTATTCCGTTCACTTTAAGTTAGGAATCTAAAATTGAACGGAAAGGATGTGTTTCTGCTGCTTTGCATTTCTACGGACATGGTTCGTATCAAACTCCAGTCAGGAGTTGTCATATTTTAGAACTTTTACACCCAAAGAGCTGCTTTCATAAATGATTATTTAGTGGGTCATTTTATAGAAAACATAGCGGAATGTACTAAATATTTTATGTTATGTGTTCATAAAAGAATTCATAAAATAATTTTATGGAACCACGACAGAATACGAATTTTTAAAATATTTTATTTTCAATTTATGAAGAAGGGATTTTTTCGCCATAAAATAACATAAAATATTATTTTATGAAAAATTACAGAATAGGGCCCAATATATATTTGAGTCCTTGTTTCCTTATTTGTTGTTTTCCTTATGTCATATCTATGAAATTTTTCGAAGAATGGCTGAAACATAATATGAGTGAAATAACCAGTCCAATTTTAGATTACATGTGTAAAAAATACAATATCACCAATGTCTCTGACGAATCAAGTATTTATTTCTTCGAAATTCAATGAAAAGTGAACTTTGTCTAAAGCGGCCCATACTAAATGTTGTCCAACTTGGTTCACACATGAAAGCTTTTTTTCCACACACTGTCAAACATGCTGTCCAACATCAGCACAGAAACACATATCAGGAGGTGCTAGAACTGTTAACAATTATCACACGGTCAAATCTGCGTGAAAACATCCTTGTTCTACTCGAGTTGGCCAATATGCGTGATCGTGTATGGGCCCCTTAAGTTTAGTGTTTTTAAACAAGCATAAAGATTGGTTAGTGGGCCCCGAAATAATGTGTGTGCAAACCAGAGTAGAAGATCGACATTAAGTTTTCTGACCAAAGTAGGCAGTCAACTGCGAACGAAGAGTTAGCTTATTATGTCGACTTTAAATCGACTACTCACTCATATAAACAAACTAGGAAGTGGTCAGTGAAAGCGAGATATCCAGTTTAAGTAAATCCAAAGCTGCTTATTGTCCTTGTGATAAACACAATTTGTAACTGAATCTCGAGCTGAAATTAATCTTCAGGCTATTTTGAAAAAAACTCATTCTGAAGTTATAAGAAGTGTGTTAACCCCGGCAGCGAGTGATTCTGATCTTTTGTCATACTTTAATGTCAGAATATACGACAAATTAAAATTAACTTTTCCACTGCTTTTTTGTGTTATTATTCAGCTCAGCAAACCGTGCATTACGTAGAATGAACTAAAAATGGCAGTCCACATTACAAATTCAAAATATCATTTCGAATTTAAGTGCTTGTAATGCTCTTATTAGGTGTAGAATATCCATTTACTAAAGTATTAAATTTTTGTCACAACCTCGAAAGCAGTTGACTAATTTGTCTTAGTTTTAGGCGTGTAGGAAATTCATTTTAGTTTATATTGTGGTTGATGAAAAGGATAAATCAAAATGAATATGGTGAATGGAAAAGTACGACAAATTTGAGGTAAAATGCCAGAATATGTGACTAAAATATACGCCTAAGTTATGACAAAGAGATCAGAATTATCTACCTGTGGCCGGATTCTGTAACTCGGAGAGTTTGGGAGATGAGAATTTTCGCTTTCCCCGATTAAAATTCCTTAACTCTCCATTCGAGATTCTCTAACATACTTGGAGAGTTAAACAAAACGTAAGAAGTATCGAAATATTGAAGACGGCTAACTCTGTGTGGGAGGGTCTTAGAGCACTGGGGTCTTTTCCTACGGATTTAGGGTCTAGAGTACAAAAATATAGGTCAGCAATTTCTGGGGAAGGGCTTTTGGGGATGGGAGTCGTACCAAACCCCATTGGGGTTTGTCCAAAATACGTCATGTTTGGCATCAAATTAAAGAGGGAAAGGCGGGTAATCGAGTGGTGTAGTTTTTTTTGATCATTTTAACTTCATGACTGACTTTTTACTGCCAAAAGACGGATTTCTTTCACTTGGGTCATATAGTATACCCCAGTTCCTACATTTTGCATATATTTCTTCCGTTCTTTGTTTCACATCCATTAGTATTCTGTTTGTGAACATTTTCCTCATGGAAAATGAATTTCCACGACTTATCAGTTCTTCATAATAATGAGTTGAAAATATATCCATTCTTGTACCAAAAAACGGCCATTTTTTCATCTTAAGAAGGACTGATTCACTTCATTTGCAGTTATCTCCAAAACCATTTATTGGACTGAAAAACTAATTACATATCTAATTAGGGGATAAAACGTAGATGCGATTTTATCCTACATACAAGCTTTACCGTGCATATTTATAGCATCTCTTCTGTACTGGAAGACGACCAAATTGACCATTTTCGCGTAATTTAAAATTTTTAGCGGGTACCTTGAGACACCAAAATCCTTATTTCTCTGTAAGTATTGCAAGGATTTCCATAATTTGTTTTTCTAAACATAGCCAGGATATGAAATGAATCTATAATTCAATTTGAAAATCCTGCCTTCACAAAACACAACAAAAGCAGACAGTACTGTCAGTTGTTACGCAGCCCGTTGATGCGTAAAGTGGCTAGCTATGCTGATAACGGGGTGGATTTCTTTTTTATCAACGGTGATTCCTTTTTTTCTTTTGGGCGCCACTTAGTTTTTCTTTGTCCCAGCTTCGGAAATCGAGGTACAACGAAACTCATACGAAACAAAAAAAAAATCCAGATCTTTCGAGAAATAACAAAAAATTAATTTCTTTCACAAATATACCATCACCAAAAGAACTAATAGAATTAAATTGAAAATTAAATTATATATAATATATAAGTATCGATGCGTGGGGATTTAGAACAACAAAGCCATCAATATATAAAAAAAAATTGATATTTATTTCCGAAATGCAGTCCAAATACTTTTCTTTTAAATTATACTTGCGCACTTTTGAAAATTGTAATAAAACTCTTTTTTCCTTTGAAAATCTACCATCACCACCTGCTTTCCGTCCACGATCGAGAAGAAGTGATCGCCTGTCTTTTTTTCTTTGGACTACCGATCTTCAAGCGAATTTTCGTGCAGTCGTCAGTGATGCTCTCCAGTCGGGGGTTTTTTTTTTTCAAACTCCTTTAAGGTTTAGGTCTCAACCTCACCACTTCTGGTTACGCATCCATTAAAAATCATGTAACAATAATGACAGACTGCTTTAAATATCTTGAGGGAGTTTAATATACTTTTATGTGCATATTTGTTTCTTTTCCCCTATTTTATTTTGTTTATTAATATTTGTCCATTTTAATTTTGTAATTTTCTTTTGTGCAAAAACTTCTTCTATGTAATTTATTTCAACTTTCTTCTTTTCGCGGCTTGTTGTGCTTTTAAAGGATCTGGACTGATTTAGTTGGATAATTTTGCAAGTAGATATCTCCACAATAACAAGTACACGTAGATTTATGACCAACTTAAAAACTTTTGATTTATGTCTTTAGACTCCAAAAACAATTTATAATGATTATAATATAGTTAGAAACCGAAATTATACATATTTACAAAGCTAATTGTAATTCGTATAAAAAAAAATACAATCCTGTCAATTTATTATGCTTATTGTCTCCGTTTATATGAGCGTTATTAATCCCGAATCCCATCAGTGTGCACCTATGGCTCAGCTAACGATCGAATATGTACACATATTATATAACTGGATGAGTAGCTCCCATTTCTTGAAAGATGTCTTTTCCTCCTAATCTCCCATTGCATTGCTGATTAGCTTTCTGAAAGTGGAATTTGTGGGCAGTATCGACAATTCTTTTGATATTGTTATGTACTTTTTACATTTCATACATTCTCGCATTTTTTACGACATAAAATCTTTAAAATTAATTATTAATTTTCATATTTTACGTAAAACGCACTTAAAAATCATTGTGAAATAATCTAAAACTTCCATAGAAAATTTCCATAAACAGCTTTAGATAAACATTTCTTCAGAATCAAAAATCATTGGGAAAATCGACGCTAGATTATCCTTTTTAAGACCATTTGTAAAAATAAAAACAATAAAAGGTCGAATTTTGTCTTTACTATTAGATACTGGTGCGGAAATTTCAATACTTAAAACTAATATTGAGGACTCATTTTTAGATACAAACGAAAAATTAAGTATACATGGAATCAACGGGGATGATCTTAAAAGTGAAGGGGTAATAGAACTTAGTTTTGAGTTTTATCCTTCAGCTGGAGAAAATTCAGAGCTGGTTCATAAATTTCATATTTTCCCTGATATAGAGATACAATTTGATGGTATCTTAGGGACTGATTTTCTAAAAAGGAATAAACTTTTAATTGACTACTAAGGTGAGAGGATTCTAAATAAAAATGTTAGAACCTGTCTTTATTTTAAAACGCCTTACAGGCTATATCTACCCCCTCGTTGTGAATCTGTGGTTAAAATTCCTTTAGCTGGAAATTTGACCGTTGGAATTGTTGAAAAGGAGGAATTACACCCCGGTTGTTATATAAGTGATTGCATAACAAAAAGAATAGGAAACTACGCACTGGTAACAATTATAAATATGACCGATAAATTTGTGAGATTAAAAAGAAACCCTATAGAATTAAAACCAATACCTAAAACGGCAATTAAATTGGGTACAAATTTTAAAGTTGATGATGAACGTTGGAAAAGGATAAAAAGCAACCTTAGAGTTGATCATTTAAACCAAGAGGAAAAGGATTCGCTTTATAAAATTTGCAAAAATTCAGCTGATCTATTTTATTTAGAAGGAGATTTTCTAACCCAAACAACGGTCTTAGAACACCACATACCATTGGAAAAAGACGCTTCGCCGATTTGTGCAAAAACTTCTCCTTACCCTAAAATACACGAAAACGAAGTAAATGATCAAATAAATAAAATGTTACAACAGGAAATAATAAAACCATTAAATAGTCCATGGAGCTCACCTTTATGGATAGTACCAAAGAAAAGTGATGCTTCCGGGAAAGTGAAGTGAAGAGTTGTGATTTACTATAGACATCTAAATCATAAAACTATAAGTGACAACTATCCATTACCCGATATCACCGACATATTGGATCAACTTGGAAATTCAAAGTATTTTACTACCCTTGACCTAGCTTCAGGATTTCATCAGATACCAATGAAGGAGGAGGATAAATGCAAAACAGCCTTCTCAACACCATTGGGACATTATGAATTCAACCGCATGCCTTTTGGATTGAAAAATGCTCCGGCATGCTTCCAAAGGTTAATGAATACGGTTTTGGCAGGTATACAAGGAATAAAATGCTTTGTATACTTAGATGATATAGTAGTATATTTATCTTCATTGGAAGATCATACTTCAAAGTTAACCAGCGTCTTTGATCAATTGAGAGCCGCTCATTTAAAACTACAGCCTGATAAATGTGAATTTTTACGGACAGAAGTATCTTATTTAGGTCACATAATTTCAGAAAATGGTGTAAAACCAAATCCAGGAAAAATAGAGGTGATTCAGAATTACAACCCACCGAAGTCAACGAAGGAAATTAAACAATTTTTGGGATTTATTATAGGAGATTCATACCCAACTTTTCGAAAATATCCCAGAAACTTACAAAACTCTTAAGGAAAGAGGCAGAATTTAAGTGGAGTGAAGACCAGCAAGAAGCCTTCGAAATTGTTAAGGAAACCTTAATTAAGAAACCCATATTAAAGTATCCTGACTTCGAGAGGGAATTCTACCTAACTACAGATGCATCAAATTATGCAAACGGCTCCATACTTTCTCAGAAATATGGTGATAAATATTTACCGATAGCTTATGCATCACGTACATTGAATATAGCCGAAGGTAACTACTCTAGAAGAGAAAAGGAGTGCCTTGCTATAGTTTGGGCCGTGAAACACTTCCGTCCCTACTTGTACGGAAGAAAATTCACTATTTTCACGGATCATCGACCACTTACATGGCTTTTCAATGTAAAAGATCCTGGAAGTCGATTGGTTAGATGGAGATTAAAATTGGAAAAATATGATTATGAGATCAAATACAAGGAAGGTGTAACAAATAAACAAGCGGATTTTTTAAGACGATTGCAAGTAAATGCTTTTGAAACAGACGATGAAATTCGAAACATAATTCACGAAAGTTGCCCTAATGCAGGAACTTCAACAAGTAATCAAACTGATAAAGATGAAGAAAGTGATACGGAAGAACGTCCGGAGACTAATGGTAAAAACGTGTTAATCGGAAATAACAAAAATAAATTATTGTCAGATGGTATAGTTATAAATTTCACCGACGCGAATTTTGAAAGCCCTACCTACAGTAATAAACTGATGGATTTAAAGGAAAAGGAAATGTTATCTAAGGAACAGATTGAAATTGGCTCTATAATTAAATTTCAAATTCAAAAACAAAAAACTATTCATGTAATAATTAAAGAGAACGAATGGGAAGATTCCGAATTGGAAAAGGTGAAAGAAATAATGGACGATTTGTTTGAAACAACCAAGAAGTATTAAAAATTATATGTGGCTAAAATATTAGATATAAATTCAAAACGAATAATGGATCATCTTATGGAAAAATTCGAAGGATCAGGAAGCTAAAACAGTTGCTGATGCTTTCTTTCATGGATTCATCTCAAAATTTGGAATACCAACATCTATATTAACTGACCAAGGTACAAATTTTATGAGTACAATAATGGTAAATTTATGTAAGTTACTCAAAATAAAGAAACTAAATACAACCCCATATTATCCTCAAACTAACGGAGCTTTAGAACGAGTGCACGCTACACTTGGAGAGTACTTGAAAATTTTTATGAATGAACAGAGAAATTGGGATGAACTGCTAACCATTGCTGCATTTTCATATAATACAAATGTTCACGCAACAACTGGATATACTCCGTATGAGTTAGTATTCGGGTATAAACCAGAGCTTCCGAGTACTATAATAACACGTAATGAAACAACTTATGATGAATACAATAACCAACTTAAATCAAAATTAATAAAACTATTAGGTTCCGCTAGGGAGAACGTCTTAAACTCCAAGGAAAAATCAAAACAACAACATGATAAAAACGTTAATGTACGACGCTATAAATCTGGAGATAAATTATTTATTAGAATACCAGCAAAATTTAAATTAGATCCCCATTATGAAGGTCCATATACAGTCATTGAAGATGATCAATAATAAATAATAATAAGGTAATAATAATAACACAAAACCTTATATTTCAGGTTGATCAATGAGGAAAACAATTTGGATTATTCTATCACCGATATGACTGGAAAATCAGGACTATATTTCGAGAAAATAATGGATTTACATTTCTACGAACAAACTTGGTCTCAGATTACTTATATGAATATCTCGTTTTTGACATATAGACAAGAAATAATTAATTCATATCATAAGAAAATATTTAATCTTTGCCAAGGAAAAGATTCACTATTATGTAACAGAATGCTAGACTTTGTTCAGTTGAGAATTCCTGTAATCCATATTTCATATAATAACTTAATGCATCTTATTGGAAGATACCGGCGTACTAAACGAGGCCTAATCAATGTGATAGGTAGCGGTTTAAAAACGTTATTCGGTACGATGGACCAAAATGACGCCGACTATATTAATAGTATGATAGAGAACTTAAAGGAAAAACAAAAAGAAAGTATATATCTCTTACAGGATCAAACTACAATTTTAACTAACACGGTCAATAATTTTAATAAAACAATTAAGGATATAATGGAAAGCGAAAAGGAAATTAATATAGCTTTAGAAAAGATTAATAATTTAGGTTCTAAACTACAGACAGGGATAAATGAGACAATAATGAATGAATACTTATTACAAATTATGGATTACTTAAATACTTTGATTATTGGCACAGAAATTGATCTAAATACTCTAATTAACATAATTATGTTTACTAAAATAGGCCAGATACATCCATCAATAATTCCTGTCGACATATTTTTGAAAAAATTAAAAGAAACCGAACCAATGTTACCAGTCGGATTATTCTATCCAATTACATTGAAGGAAGATAACATACATTTGTTATTACAAATGTCCTAAATAATTTGTTACCTAAATGATGATAAATTAGTCTTTATAATTAAAGTACCACTCACTGATCAGGAAGTATATGAATTATATAATATTATACCTATTCCTCAACATAAAGCATTGAGTACAATAATAATAAGCCCAAAAAGAAAATATTTAATTATTTCCACGGGTATAACCCGAGCTACCTTAGTAGATAATATTGATAGCGATTGTAGAAATATTGGAAAAGAGAAAATTTGTAAACAACTTACATTAGTAAATCCATATACTAGTACGACTTGTGAAACAGATGTTTTCTTAATGGAAAAATTTCAAGATTGCGATATAAGAACAATAAATCAGGGCATTGAAGTGTGGCATAAACTAAAGAAACATAATAGTTGGTTATATGTCCTAACAAATCCGACAATGTTTTCAGTAAAATGTAAATCATTGAATGATGTAAAGTTTATTGGAGTTGAAATTTTCACTTTTAAGAATAAACTTTGTAGAGCGCACACTGTTCAAACTGCATTAATACCAGAGTAATATAGATTTGAATGAATTATCTGACACAGGTCATAAAATTAATATCATAAAGGGAAAATTATCAGATATATTGTCTAGACCGAGTCCAATCTATCATTTTAGTTATGTAACCTACGCTGTAGGAGCATTAATACTAATTGTAATGATGATTCTATGTGCAAAGTGTCTTCGAATGGGTAAATTTTGTATAAAATTATGTTTTCTTAATTCATGGTTTAAGAAAATTTCGAATCAAAATGTTAGAGCAAGAGTGACTTATAAAAAAGAGAAGGATCTACGACTTAAAGAATACCCACGAAAGTTAATTGAAAGTGAAGAAGACTCTTTAAGAAGTATAATCAAATCTATATTAAGGGGGGGAGGTGTTATGTACTTTTTACATTTCATACATTGTCGCATATTTTACGACATAAAGTCTTTAAAATTAATTACTAATTTTCATATTTTACGTAAAACGCACTTAAAAATCATTGTGAAATAATCTAAAACTTCCATAGAAAATTTCCATAAACAGCTTTAGATGAACATTTCTTCAGAATCAAAAATCTAAATCTTTTAAAATTCATATGAATTAATAAACAAATAACTAATCATTCAAATGGTTAAGTGATTCATAATGATACCATTAAGCGAAAATCCAAATGCAATAAACAATAAATATCAAATTTCAATTTAGCGTGAATGTTTATAATAAACATTCTTCCCATCGCTACAATAATATTTGAAATTAATATTGGAAGCTTAAAAGCTTTCACGTAAACATAAACGCTTGACATTAAAAGCATTAATGTAAACAAAATCTTAGATTAAAAAAAAAGCATAAACATGAACACTTGGATATCTTAAATTCAAGATCAAAACATAAACATGAATTTCCAATTGAAGTATGGATATTCAATATTGAATAAATCATAAACATAAACATAAATATTCTCGCCGTTCCATTTGTTTACGCGCGCGCATAGTTATTTGTTTGCGCGCATAGACATTTGTTTATGCGAATAGCTATTTGCTCACGCGCTTATTCATCGATAATTGTAAACAAGGGACATGGTCCCTTGGATGAAATCATGGTACGGATAAATAAATGTATCATGTTCCATATCATGCGAAAACATATTCAATGTTTTGATTGGGGATTGGTTAATTATTGACCAATTGAATAAAGTTTTATATCTCATGACGAGATAATTGCCCAATCAATTAAGGGATTCAATTTCATAATTAGGAACCCACTAATGAATATATCCCTTCAGATATGCTCTTTTTGATAGAGCCCCTACCCTTGTAGTATTCTAGATCCTTCTAATTACGTATTAAGTTGGTATAAAAACCGGAACCTTTGCACTGGAAGTTGGAGTTTGAAGATTAAACTGGAAAGTATAGTTTAAAAATTGAGTTTGAAAATTAAGTTGGAAGTGGAGCTTGAAAATTAAGTTTTGAAAATTTAGTTTTAAGTTCAACTCACCAATTTTTTAAAAAAAAAGTTAACAAGTGCATTTTGCTTGCACATTTGCTTTTTTGAAAATTGAATTTGAGTTTAAGTAGCTTGCACATTTGTTTTTTTTTGACAATTGAGTTTAAGTTTGAAGTTTAAGTTTGAAAATTGAATTTGAAGTTTAAGTTTTGAAAATTAAGTTTGAAGTTTGGAGTTATCGAGTTTTAAGTTGAAATAAAGTTGAAATCGTAAACTTACGAATAGTTTTAATTTAAATATTAAAAAGTGGTTAACAAAACCTGGTGTCAGAAGTGACTTTATGCGAAAAAGTTATAACAATATCCACCACCAAAACCATAGGACACACAACACAGTTGAGAAATAATCCTCTTACTTCTCCACAACTAAAACAGCCGAGATTTTTGTCGAGTGGAATAGCGAGTTTGGTAATTCTTAATACAAATTCCCCGAGTTACAGAATTCCGAGTGGAGAGTTAAGTGTCAAAAGAACTCTTATCTCCACAACTCCACAACTCTCCGAGTTAGTGAATCCGACCACTGGTGTGTCAACAAATGTAAGGAATTTCTAGCGAATCTTGCAAAAAAGTGAAAACAGCCAACTAAAAAAACACTCAAAGGCAAGTAACTTTTAACGGTATAATATAAGGAGGAACGTTTAAAGTTTGCTCGTGAACATCTATGGTGGAAAAAGAGTTGGAGGAAAGTAATTTTTACCAATGAAAAGAGGTTTAATCTGGATGGACCAGATGGGTGGTCGCAATATTTCCGTGATTTAAGGAAAACGGAGTTGTTTTGGAAGATGCGACAAATGGGAGGAGGAAAAATAATGATTTAGGCAAGAATAGACTACGAAGGAAAGACAAATTTCATTTTTGAAAAAATGGACAGCAACTTTTATATACAGCTAATCGGCGAAGAAATAAGGAGCCAAGGAAACTCGATAGCAAAAGAAAACTTCATTTTTCAACAAGAGAATGCTGCAGCTCATACCTCCAGGAGAGTGAAAGATTATCTTTAAGAAAGCTCTGCAATGGCCATCAAGGTCTCCAGACCTTAATATTATCAAATATGTTTGGTATCATCTTGCAGGAACAGTTTATCACGGAAGCAGGCATAAATTGAAACATGCTGTTCATGAGGCTTGGAATTTGATTCCTAGCAAATACTTAAAATTGTTGTTTCAATCGCCTTCCAAAACGAATGGAAGAGGTAATAGAAGTAAGAGAGAGATCCACCCAATATAAAACAGTAAGTTGTAAAAGTCTTTTTTAAAAAAGAACTGTAATTTTATTTACCCTTCTCCCTACATAACTGCTACCTGGGTCATCATTTTGTCGCACAATTTTTGTAGAAAACACCATAGAGTTACTCAAAATTAATTTCATAGAAAAACAACCATAGTATGGCTAGTATAGAAATTTTCAAAGATTGTCTTTACAATTGATATTGGGCCATCCCACACGAGTATTCTTGATTCAGTAGGCATACCGGTTTTCTAGGGGAAGAGGTAAGAAGAAGCAAGGAAATATCTCTACACTTTGGAGAGATATCTCTTTGCTTTTTCTCACCTCTTCTCCAGAAAAGCTGGTTGCATACTGCATCAGGAATACTCGTGTGGGATGGACCATTGACAGGAAATGTGATTATACATAATTCTTAAAATAAAATGAATAAATTTTAAAAGTCAGCAAAATATAATATTTTCTAAGATAAATTTACATATTTTTCAGCTGTAGTGATTGATGATGATTATATGCGCAAGCAAAATATCGAAATTATTTCCCAAGTCCAAAAAATTGTTGACGATGTAGTACGTGAGAACTTAGTTGTGGGAGGTCTAAATGTAAAGTATTTTACTTGGGCATCAGTACGCTTAAAAAAAGGTGAGTATTACTCTTAATTTTATTTAAATATAGAGTTTCAGTAAAAAGAATTATTAACACATAGTCTCAGTCAACAAGTGATATCATTTTGGTAAGCAGCCACCAGCATCAATAATTTTTTTATATGAATGTAAACGCTATTATTTTAAGTCTAATAATGAAATTTTAAATAATAGTTTTTTTTTAATTCTATAGTAGGTACAGCTTAAAATACATAGAGAGCTGTATTAATTCAAATTCAAAGTCAATAATTTATTTAATGTATACAACAAGATATCTTTTGATTATGCATACTAGTACTAGTTCCACACCAAACTGAATCCATTACCTACATATTTGAGTTTAGTAGTACTTATTTTGTTTGACTAGTACAAAATTTCGCCACGCTACTTGGGTCAAACTTGTAGATATATAATAGGTGGGGTTTGGTCTAGTGCAATCACTAAGCGTACAGTAAATAAAGAAACAGTAGGCTATGATAGATTAGATAAATTAAAAACAGAAAGCAGCAATAGAGGCAGAAGCAGAAAATCCACTGACATATTATATAACATGTGGTGGAATTCCTTTTATGTATTCGTTATGTTTATGGAAGTAGTAAATCTGAAATATTTTTGGCGTAATTATTTAAAATAAAACAAAATTGTGAGCTACCACTGACATATTGAACAACAAAAAACCGTTGGGTACAGAAAACGTAAACAAAGAAATATTTTGAACACCAACTTGCCTGAAAAATGCCTTGCCGGGGTTAATTTGTCAATTATTGCAACAGTACAGCCCAGCACAATTCATTGTTGAAATATTCTCCCGTTTATTAACAAAGTCCAAGGTTTAATTACTAAATTATCACTTCGAATGTTTTTATTGAAAATTAACACGGAGCAATTTAATGTGTTTTAATTAAATAACACAAAAAATACAAATCCTTGGTAATTCTTCTTGCCTTTCCGCCCATTCTCTTTAAAACCGTGTTTCCCTCACATCGATAAGGTTATTACGCGATATTTCGCTTCCTTTAGTTATATGTTCTAAGCATGGACTGCTTGAGCCTTGAATTACAATTACGACTGATCTGTCGACTTATGACTTGATTTTAAGCTTCAACTGCTTGAACAAACCAAAAGTGCCGACTTCTGTGATTAAACTGAAGTTGGCCGCAGCCAACAGCAACTTTGCACTTTGAGCAAAGTTTAGTTTCAGTCGCAGTCGTAGTCGAAGTAGCAATTGTACCTTGCCACATGCATTTACCATTTAGGCAAGGCCGTAGTCAACTGATCAGTCGTAATTGTAATCCAAGCCTGATATGCTTGTGTTGGTGGCGCCAATCACCATTGAAAAAAAAGTAAGCTGACTCATTCACCATTTACAAGAGGTTAAAAAAGTGAGCGGGCAGTTCGGAAAATGATCTTAATAAAACCTTTCGAATTTCTGCTGTGTATCTGCTGAATATATTTCCTTTAGTAAAACACTTTTAATCAGTAATAACCCTAAATGATTAATTTGAAAACATTTATTTCGATGAAACCGTTCACTTATCTGTTCGGTCTATATGTAAATCTGAGATCTCTCAGTTGATGCCTCCTAAATGTATCAGGTAATTCCTGGTCGTCAGCAAGTGAAGATGGGCGGGTTCGTTTCCTCAATTACTTTCTTTCATTGATCTTGGGCACCACTTGGTTTTAAGATTAACAAAGAAACTGTAGTCGAGAAAGGTCAATGGGGCGAATTAAGGTGGATTAATCACTTCGGACAATTAGTAGCTCACAGTATAATACTACCTTCGTATTGGTCTATAAATACATTTTATTGCTACCAGAAATAAAATCCAAAACTGCACATGTGTGTACACTCACATATATACAGGGTGTCCCGTAAGTCGACGTCAAGCCGGAATCGGGTGATAGACCAAATCATATAGTTACCAGAAAAATATTTAAAAAATTCGAAGTCATGTATTTTTCAAATTATAGACATTTTGTTTTCGAGAGAATGTACACCCTGTGGTTTTTTAGCTCCTGTTGCTACAAATCGTTACTTTTTTCAATTTTATTTTTCTTATGTGTTCTTGAGTAGTGCTTATGTAACCTGTTGCTTTAAATTCTAAGCCAACTGCTCCAGCTTGAAAGAAAATGTCACATTTTGCCGAACCTAGAATAGAAAATTAATATTTCACCCAACTTTAACTGACTGTAATGTAAACTAAATGTACTACGCCAGTTTGACAAGTAACTTTAAAAATTGACGCATTTAATAGGGATTCTAAAATGGTATAATACTTGCTACATTATTTCTTAGATTACGGAAAAAAAATTTTTTCTTCAAGAAACCCAGTTTCGAACAATTTCTTTTCACCTACTAAAAATGATTCTAGTTTACCCAAAGCTTGCCGTAAGACCGTAACTTTAAGATTCTAGTTTGAGTGAGACGGAGAGTCATTGCATGAAGTGTGAGTGAGCAAGATATTAAATGCGTCAATTTTTAAAGTTACTTGCCAAACTGGAGTAGTACATTTTTTTTTATTACAGTCAGTTAAAGTTGGGTGAAATATTAATTTTCTATTCTTGGTTCGGCAAAACATGACATTTTCTTCCAAGCTGGAACAGTTGGCTTAAAATTTAAAGCAGCAGGTTACATAAGCGCTATTCGGGATTACACAAGAAAAATAAAATTGAAAAAAAATAAAGATTTGTAGCAGGAGGAGCTAAAAAACCATCACAGGGTGTACATTTTCTCGAAAACAAAAGAAATGTCTACAATTTAAAAAATACATGACTATGATTTTTTTTTATATTGTTCTGGTAACTGTTACGATTTGATCACCCGATTCCGGCTTGACGTCGACTTATGGGACACCCTGAATCAGTGACGGATCAAGGGGGGGGGGGTCATGACCCGCCCACCCCCTAAATTTGAAGAAAAAATATTTCATTAATTGAGTTATTTGAAAAAATATATTTTTTATTTTATACTGTTTTAATTTATATAATTCAACTTAAAAAAAAAATTTATTCCAAAACTTAAAAAAATAAAAATTTATTTCAATGAATGCTATTGTATGCATGTGATGTATGTGTATAGGTTTTTCTCGGAATTTGGGTTTCGGACCCCAGAGAAACACTTCCCAAGCCACGAAACAGACTCCCTCGATACTACATCAGAGCCCTACCTTAACTTAGTCCTAACTCCTGTTATATTTCGGGGCTTACCTTAGCCGAAGGCAATCACTCTACGCCGTTTCAGGAAGCTATGATTAAGACAATTCGCACACAAACTTTTTCTTTCACAAACTTCCTCTTATGGTTATTTTCACAAAACGTTTATTTTTTTTTTATCGCAACTTCTATTTTCTTTACCTGTTTACAATTAGTGTTCAGCCTACCGCGGCGGACGATGGTTGAAATAAAATTTTATATTTTCATAAATATCAAACCATCGTCTTGCTATCGTGCATACATTTTTGCACCCGAATGTATGCCGCTCGCGACAATTTGCTGAAAGGAGGCTTTTTGGTGAAGACTTGATCGTTTAAATCTTCACCGAGTAAATTTTATGCGCCCGATATGTATGTATATAGGTATATATGTACATACATATCGTATTTTTATTTACGACAAATCTTACTGAAGGTAAGATTTGTCGTGGGGCTTTTTTCTATTGAAACGACTTGGGTTGAAATTTAAAACTTTTACTTGTCCCAAGTCGTTCTACGGAAAATAATTTTTGTTTTTAACTGAGGAATTTGAATCAATTGCTGATGGCAATTTCTTCGCCTTAAAGAAAGATAAGCCCCTTTTCAGGTAATTTTGGCATGTAACACTCCTAACATTCTAAAATATTTGCAGCGTTCTTATGTAAAACCACTGACATTTAAAAATGGACTGACTACGTCCATAGAAATACACTGCAGAAAGTGGGCTCATTTCTATATAGCGTTCTCTTTCGATCTAAGCACCAACTACTAATTCGCACGTCACATAGAAATGTGACCTAACTCAAAATTTGTCGTTTTTGAGTTAATTACACCATGAAATTGGCATATTTCTATCTGATTGTTTTTGCCGCTAGATAGCGGTAGTGTCACTTTTCTGTTACTTAAGAACAGAGATATTCTTCATAGAACAGTGTGTCAGTGTTACTTTTTGAGTTGTGACGATCTTCATAACAAACGTAAATATGTTTTCGACATTTTAACAGTATTATTTTAAATTGTATCACTTTTCCACAAAACAGCATTTCTTACAAATTTTATCATGAGTTATGACATTTTTCCACAAAGTTCAAAGTACGGAATTTAATTCTTAAAAATCGTATTTTGAGTTTTCCCACTATTTTTAGCAAACAATTACTACGTTAAGCTAGAATTAATTCTATGTACAGCTTTTCGTTTTTTCGCTCTCCTGAAAAGTTGAATTTTTTGAGTTGGGTCACTTTTCTATGTAACGTGTGAACTGAGAAAGGGCTGTAAACAATAAATAAATAAGTGGGTTTGTCGAAATAAATGTTTTTAAATTAATTATTTGGGTTAATAGAAATTCGAGAGGTTTCACTTTCCAACTTTCCGCCAATGGATTTTTCAATGTTGGCACCGACGTATGAACTATTTTTGACACAAAAAATTGTACCCGCATGAAATAGCATATCGAGCAGTCCATATTGTATATGCCAGTGTGTAAAACTGAGAAAAGTTGGGCTTGAATGACTCCCGAAGTTTGCACCCTATTCTATTAAAAAAATTAGTTTTTGTAAAAAAAAAGTATACTAAAAAATGACACATCATCCACACCGCTTAATGCGGATTTCCTAGTTCCAAGTACTGCAGTACTGCGGTGGCTATGCGAACCGACTTACGGCGTGGGATGTTTTTTTTTTGTTTTTTTGCTCGATTTAATTTGTAAGATGACCCCCTCCCCCCTAATTTCAATGCTAGATCCGCGCCTGCCCTGTATATATATAACGTTGCATATTTATAAGGTCTCTTAATATATTTTAAAAATATGAAATGCTAACGTAAGTATATACACAACAGTTTCTGTAAAATGTTCCATGCAATGGTGCAAATAGCACAGTGTACAAATACACAGTTATTCGCTAATAATACTCCCGTTATCTGATCGAACAAAATTTGCTCTTGTTTTATATTTATAAGGACAAAAAGCTTTTCGATTTTAATTAATTTTTTGTAAACATAAACATAAAAAAAACGATAAATCATAAAATCAACAGATAAAACTGGCCTCATTCAACAATACTTCATTTAATTTCTCTTCCATACTGCCCACGGGGTTTGTGGTAATCCCAGGCTCTATTCTACACCATTTCACTTTTATTGCACGAATAAGCTCTGAAATTGAATTAAATTGCCGGTTATTGGCGTAAGCCCTTTATGATAATATGCCCCATAGATTTTCTACTGGGTTCAAGTCAGTTGAGGTGAGCAGGCGGCCCATTGCATAACTTGAACCCCTTTAGCGGCATACCAATTTTTTGTTTCACGACTTACATGAATTTTAGCGTTATCCTGCTGAAAGATCCATTCTTCTCCACCATGATAATTTACAAATGGTACTAAAGCCTTCTCCAAAACTTTGATTTAGTTGACTCTCTTCATTCGAGAGGAAACGATCTGGATTTCTAAACATCAGTTAAATTGAATGGTTTTTGACAGATATCACGATAATATCCCCGAGAGCGGGCAGCGCCATCGAGATTCTTCTCGTCTGAGAACATAATCTTAAAATGTTAGATGTCTATTTGATTCAAGTCTGTTGCATTGGGCCGCGTTTTGAAATGGGCATGGTTCAGAAGAATAGATCGTTCAGCAGGATAACGCTAAAATGCATGTGAGTCGTGAAATAAAAAATTGGTTTGCCGCTAAAGAGGTTCAAGCTATGCATTGGTGGCCCGCCTGCTCACCTGACTTGAACCAAATAGGAAATCTATGGGGCATACTTTTACAAAGGATTTACGCCAATAATCGCCAATTTAATTCAATTTCACAGCTTATTCGTGCAATAAAAGTGGAATGGTGTAGAATAGAGCCTGGGATTACCACAAACCCCGTGGGCAGTATGGAACAGAGATTAAATGAAGTATTGTTGAATGAGGCCAGTTTTATCTGTCGATTTTATGTAATTTAGCGTTTTTTATGTTTATGTTTACAAAAAATTAATTAAAATCGAAAAGTTTTTTGTCCTTATAAATATGAAACAAGAGCAAATTTTGTTCGTTCAGATAACAGGAATATCATTAGCGAGTAAATGTGTATTTGTGCTCTGTGCCATTTGCACCATTGCATGGAACATTTCAGAAAAATCGTAGTGTACAAATATATGTTCGCGTTTCATATTTGTAAAAATATTAAGTGACCTTATAAATATGCAACGGACCTTATATATTATAGCTAAATAAAATGACTATATAAAAGTTAATTCCAAACATGTATATATTTTCAAATCAAATGGCCACAAAACATCAGAAGTTAGTTCCAAGTACGTATCGATAGATATGTATCCTTCAAAGTATGCAATTCCAAGTAAAATAACTGCACTATGGAAGAGTTTAATTATATGTATGTCTCTCAATAGAATAACCTTCTATGATTTCAAGAAAACAAAGGTACCATATCTGAATTCGGCCCTAAATATATAGGTACGCGTATCCAGCTATGTTTCTAATGACATATATATATATATATTTCTTCAATAAAATAATAATAAATACATACGAGGAAAATAAATGTACGATATCTCTAACGCGTGCTTCGTTCATACCACCCTTCATAATATTTCGCAAAGCAAAAGGTACAAATATTACTTATCTTGGCAAATACAGCTGTGGGGCTAGGCAGCTCCCATCTGACCTGGGCCCGGATTCACTAACTCGGAGAGTTGTGGAGATGAGAGCTCTTTTGCTACTTAACTCTCCACTAGCAATTCTGTAACTCGTGGAATTTGTATTGAGATTTACCAAACTCTCTATTGCACTCGGCAAAACTCTCGGTTGTGTTATTTGTGGAGAAGTAAGAAAAATATTTCTCAACTAACAGTATTGTCTGCTTTTATTGTCCTTTGTGAAGCTACTAATGTACCTAGGATTTTCAAATTGAATTATGGATTCACTGCGTATCCTGGCTATGTTTACAAAATCAAATTATGGAAATCCTTGTAATACTTACAGAGAAATAAGGATTTTGGTGTCTCAAGGTACCCGCTAAAAATTGTAATTCACGCGATAATGATCAATTTGGTCGTCTTCCAGTACAGAAGAGATGCTATAAATATGCACGTTAAAGCTTGTATGTAGGGTGAAATCGCATCTACATTTTTTCCCCTAATTAGGTATGTAATTAGTTTTTGAGTCCGGTAAACAGTTTTGGAGATAACTGCAAAAGAAATAAATCCCTTCTTAAGATGAAAAATTGTCCGTTTTTTGGTACAAAAATGGACATATTTTCAATTCATCATTATGGAGAACTGGTAAGTCGTGGAAATTCATTTTCCATGAGAAAAATGTTCAGAACAAGTACTAATGGATGTGAAATAAAGAACGGAAGAAATATATGCAAAATGTAGGAACTGGGGTATATATGACCCAAGTGAAAAAAAATCCGTCTTTCGGCGGTAAAAAGTAAAACAAAACTACACCACTCGATTACCGCCTTCTCCCTCCTTACTTTGATACCAAACCCCCAATTGGGGGAGGTATGACCCACCCCATCCCCAAAAGACCCTCGCCCAGAAATTGTTCACCTATATTTTTGTACTCTAGACCCTAAATCCATAGAAAAAAACCCCAATGGTCTACGACCCTCCCACACAGAGTTAGCCGCCCTTCAATATTTCGATGCTTCTCACGTTTTCTTTAACTCCCTAAGTATGTTAGAGAATCTCGAATGGTTATATTATGGAGTTTTAATCGGGGAAAACGAAAATTCTCATCTCCCAAACTCCCAAACTCTACGAGTTACAGAATCCGGCCCTGGCACTCCTTAATCCACAATTATCCCATACATCCGTACAGTTTTCAGTGTAAATCGGTCTCCATAAATCATCTGCTGTATGGCCTTTTTGTTTTCACCGTATAGGAATCTTCTTCCTATTATCCTCTATCTTACAAAAGCAAACTTATTTCTTGAAAGATTACTAAAATAGGCAACTCAACAAGCTCTTACGTCTTGCCTCGGAGAAAGCACGTACCAGAAGAATCGCAAAAATGAGAAAATCAACACCCGACGATTTGGCAGCGCCGAACCTCACAGGCGGGAGACTTGCCACATCCAAAAATTGGATGATGCTTGGTAGTTGACATGAAGATGGCAGAAATTACTATGTAGCTTTAGACTAATTATGATTGAAATTACTAATAAGCGGGAGCAATATTTAACAATGGTTACTTTGACAGAGTCAGGACGTGTAATTTCGTGCTTCAATTAATGAAGTCCCAACAATTAAAATGTCAAAATCTGGCTTCGAGAACGAGCTGAGAAGTTTACGGCGTTCTTTTTTTTTTTTTTTTTTAACATTAAGAACTTACGTCAGATGAGGAGTTCTAGTAGCTAACTACAATATCATGAATTCTACAACATTCGTTAATACAAATTCACTAGTTATACTATATATGTATATTAGTTAAGGCTGAATAAATTTGCAATCATTTTGTTCCCCCTTTTTATTTTCCACAGTTCTTATGATATTGATTTGAAACCTTCGACAAAATATTGGAAACTCTTTAGTTCAACTGCTACCGGGCCTAGATTTTTGAAAAAGATTTTGCGTTGTTTTTTATAAATCAAAAATCTGAAAAATCCGAGTTATTTTCCTCGCCCCCCAAAAAACTTTTTCATGTACACACCAATTTTTATTATTTTTCGTACATAGGTTTTCCAAACATATTTGTAAATGCTACCAGAGCTGTCTTTTCAAATTTGTTAATATTTTTCATGTTATGATTACTTTCATAACAATAAGATTGAGACTCTTCTAACTTGATTAAAATTCATTGCTACACGATTATTTTAACACGAGAATGAATATTGAGGTGATTCTATTCAGTAGTCCAAAAACTGGATTAATCCCGAAATTAGTTTATTTTATAAAAATTAATTTGTAAACCTCTATCGTGATAAAAAGTGAATGATAAAATTGGTTTTTATTCATTTTAATTCTCAAAAGCTTTCCGAGATGGCGATAGGCTCCAGAACAAAATTTCAAAAATATTTTTCTTATGTGCCTATAAAAATTAGTATCTATCCTACACGTATGTACATAATGTATATTAACGGCGCGTCATGGCGCAAGCTCAGCCCTTCTGCTGCTAACTGTGTATGCCGCTTTGTTGTTGGAGTGGATTAGGAATGCAATGAGAGAAAACGGAGAATATTTGTTAATATTTTTTGTTTTTGGTTTAGTTAAAAAGAGACGAAAGATATTTATTTAGAATATAAGCCGAGGGAAAATTATTTGGAATTTTTTTCTCTTTTTACATTTTTATTGCATATTTGTTTGAGATTAGGAATTTGTTTTGTAATCGGTTTTTTCGCTCTAGGTGTATTCGGAAAATAATTACAGTTATGAATTGGGTACATTCTGTATGGATATATGTGCGTAAATTTGAATAGTACTTAGTTTATGAGTATTATTGCTGATTTTATTAGCTTGGGATTGCACTGGACAATTACGAATGGATTTGCTTTAAAAATTTTTGGACTAGAAAAGGTTTTTTCAAATTGAAAACAATCCATCTAATTAAGATTACTTTTTAATCAAAACTACTTTTAATCAATACAAAAATTCAAAAAAAAAAAAATTGCGAATATATTTCTAGGAAAATATAATGGCAAATATTTAATCCAATTTGTTTTAGCCGTTGTGTATATATGTGCATACCTATGTACTGTACATAGAACACAAAGGATGTTATATAAAGATCCCAAAGCCTGTGTGGAAAGCAATAATAAAATTACAAAAACAGTTTATGCAATTAAATTCCGAACATAAACTACAACAATAGGTAATAGACCCGTCGGCCTCAATATACCAGAATTGTTTTCTAGGGGAAAATATAGAAGAAACAAGTAAAAAAGCTAGAATTGGTCTAAGATCAATTCTTATGATACGCTAGATGAATGCCCGTATTAAATTTCGTATGGTCACCGATCTATTCAAGTATTGATTTTGAAGTTGTTTTTCGCATATATTGTTAGAACGGTTTGTCGGACAGAAAAAATGATTATAACCAATTTTATAGAATTTCGTATTCCGAAGAAGTTTTTAGTACAATAAAAATGTCTGGGACTGATCGTTTTCACAGTATACGTAAAAAATCTAAATTTTTATATGGCAACACCAAGAAGGAGTTGCCCGATTTAGTCTATTTTTGAAATTTTATTTGTAGTACAATGGAAACACCATGTACCAAATTTCAGCTCTCTAAATCGATGCGTTCTCAGGCAGCGTCTAAATATATAGTGGAAAACGAAAGTTTTGTATGGCAACCCCACGAAGGAGTTGCCCGACTTGTCTCATTTCCGAACTTAATTTTACTTTTTTTTTAAAGTCCGTGTACAAAATTTCATCTCTCTAAGTATACGCGTACTCGAGTTATCGGGCGCACAGACAGACAGACGGACGGACGGACGGACGGACGGACATGCAAAAATCAAAATAACTTTTAATATTATGCGTGGGTGTCCAATCCATTTTGCTCTACCATTATTATTTCGAGGTGTTACAAACTTACTTACCGTAGCGATTGGCCAAATCCCATGATCATGCATACATGGTAGCGTTTTTGCTGTTGTTGTCGTTGTCGTCGTCGTCGTCGTCGTCGTCGGCGTCGTCGATGTGTTATTTTTATTACCCTGTGCTTAATCACATGTCGTCGTTAGATTTAAAATTTTTTGGAAAGTTGTTTAATAAGATAAAATTCTGTTATAAAAGACGAGTAGTTGAGGTGGAAAAATTATATGTATTCTAGAAGTGTAAGTGAAAACTCAGAAATTTGTTCGTATTCATACACGTGTAGTGATTATTCAAGTGATGCCTCTTCCGAAAACAAAAAGAACAACTCTATTAAAGTTCAGAAAGAACAGCGAGGAAGACTTGGTGATTTCAGACGACGACAATATTCAGTCGAGTCCGCCAACGATGGAAACGGGGAACGTTCAAGAAAAAGAAGAAGACGATTTGCCTCTCAATCAGGAAGCATTGAAGGCGAATGTTTTTCAAGAAGAAGTAGCTGCAGTTACTACTACTCCTCTGAAGAAAAAATCAATTATGACGAAAAGGAAACGGAAAGAAGAGTCGAATATGCATATAGTGTATTCCAAAAAGATGAAAATGCTGTCTGCGGAAGAAATATTGCAAGCCCAAGAACCGAACGAGGAGAATTTACCATATCCATACTGATGTTGATTTGGTACGACGGTATACTTTTAGTTCTAGTGGATGTACTGAAGAAGTTGACAATTGCATCATTGAAGGAACGGAAGATTATATGCAAAAAAATTCTATCACAGATGTTGTCAGCCACATTGTGTTCGATAGAAAATCTCCAAACCAGGAAAATAGATTGTGGCAATTGTACGATCAAGGATTTCGTAGTTGCCTCCGCGTAACAGAATACTACATGACATTTACGAAGCATTGAATCAAACAAAAAGACTCAGATTGGATAGTGAATGCATTAATGGACAATTTACCGGAGCAGTCCTTCTCATCTTTGAACATATCATCCACGATTGTGCTACTCCAACAACTCATGCAGATGTAAGCTCACCAGGTACCTCGAAGATGGTTATTCCGTCCATCGAATACACCTTACAACACTGGATTAATACAACAAAGTATAGCCAAAAAGGACGAAGACTTTGTTGTCACCTTGAAGTCGCCGGGCGAGTGTGGATACAAAGTAATCAAATTGGATGTATACGATTTCTTGAAAGTGCAGCACATACAGAAAAATCAATGGTGGCAACATGCGACTTACAGGAGCACTTTCTTGACTTCATCGATTGCGGACTTAAAGGAAGCATTGGTAAAAAAGCTTCTGAATTTTGTTGCTCAGGAAATCAAGAAAATACCGAAAATAGAACGAGAGTAAAAGGAAATGAAATCGTCCTATTTCTTCTAAAACGACCAACGTCGCCATTAGCACAAATATTTAGTTCTAGTGCTTGATTAAAAAGTAAATATAAATTTTTTGACATAAATTCAATTGTAATAAAAAATTGTATTAGAATAGTTAATAATATGTATAATGAAATGACAACCATTGAAATTCATAATCATTTCAAAGTATGTGAACCACACCATTTGTTTTTTAATGCACCACAAGGAAATATAAATTCATATTATTATGACATTATCACTTCTTTAAATATATTAGAAAAATTATTATTTTTTCAATTTAATAATAAAAATAATGAAGTATTTAATTTTTTAAAAAATTCGTATTTAGTAGTTGATAAATTGATCCCAAAAAAAAAATTCTATGTATATTTTATCTCCTCCTAATGCAGGAAAAAAAATTGTTTTTCTTTTATTGTATAATTCATTTTTATATTAATTTGTGGCAAATGGGTAATTTTATCAGGTACTGTAATTTTCCAATAATGGAATGTGTGGATAGAAGAATAATACTATTTATGAAACAAACTTCGTATACCCTATAGATTTCATCTAGGGTATAAAAATGTTTGCCATGTCAATTCATCATTGATTATGTACTGCTGATAGAGCAAGGTATATACAGCGAGTACTGCTTCTGCGTCTGGCACTAAATCGAAAGCTTAGTACGAACGATCACGCTACTACTACATAGTTAAATGGAAGCTCGGAATCGAGAGCTTTATTTTCTGCCATTCAGCCTTAATACGATATTATGAATTCTAAAATATTAGTTGATACGATCCTAAGGGCGTCGTGCCCTGCCTTCCCGGAACTGGTTATCATGTTTTTGTCGTTGTGCCCGTCGTGGATCTAAGTATGTCGGTTTCAGCTGGTAACAATTCGACTAAGTAAAGTGCACAATCTAATATCTAATTTCGCGTTCGTTGTTGTACTATGGATTTTCCTTTTTTATGCTTCGTCGGGAAACCCGGTTTGCTGTAAAAGACCAAAGGAAAGAGCAGACATCTGTCGGGGGTTTAATGTGAACACCTTAATCTCCGGCATCTTAATGCACGGATTAGTATTTAAGCGACAATCAGCGCCCTCATGAGGCTGAGTATGCTATATTTTGCCTCGATGAGTACCAGTTTTTGTCAGTGTATGCTTGACATTGGACATACTGGTCGAAGCGAGACTTATCTAAAATTTCGCCCCATCTCTGGATCATAGCACCCGGTTGATTTAGCGCAACTGGACGCCGAAAGCCATACATCTAAGCTAAAATTAATAAGCGACCATCCTTCAAATCGTCGGACGCAGTATGCAATTATACAAAGCACATACTCTTCTGTTCAAGGAAAAATTTCCGCCTAACTCATGCAGATCAGACACCATCTTTCTAACCGCATATGGGCTAGCACAATCACCACGATGCTCCCATAAAGGGGCATACTCCGTGTTGAGGTGAATAATCTTACTGTAATTACTACGCGGTTAAAAATTTAGGTGTAAATATTATAAACAAATAATATACATATAGGTCCATAAAAAGTTTGAATAAGTTGTATACTTCCTCAATTTATAAAATTTTATAAGTTTATTAATAGAATACAACTGGATATAAAATTGTTTTATATAAATTTTATACCTATATAGTTCAATTAACCTCTCTTATAAAATGTGTTTATAACTGTTTTAGATAAAATAAATAAATGTAAGATATGCTTTTTTATATCTCTGTTATATTAGGTTTATCTCATTTTGTGAATAAACCTTTATATTGATGGTATAGTATTCTCTACAAATTCAGTAGTAGCTTAGACCTTATAGGTGAATTCGATCGATCGAATTGATTTGAATCCAAACAGGGAATCGTAATTTTTTGTACGTATCTTGGGATTCTTCCTACTCTATTAGACTGAAACTATGATTACCCATTTGCACTTTTAATTAGTAAAATAAATGTTAATTTTATGAAACAATCTTATCTATTTAAAACAAAAATATTATCTTTTCAACCAACCAATTACACTATACTATAGTGCCCATACACCAAGGTATATAGAATACAAGGTATTCTCATTAGGAACCACGTTCTTCTCAAATATCTAGTTAATGTATTATTTTTACTGAACGTACTTGATCCTTATATTTAAGTGGATATAGTTTATCCTTTGGTCGTTTGCACTTTGCTTTTGTACTACATTCGGATAAGAAATGAGACGTTTTTAGTATTAGAAATGCCGATATCCGTATATTAATTGATTTTATATGAAAAATTGGATTCGTGGAACTAATAAGATCGAAAGTATAAAAAATGTACATCGTTTATACCAATTTTTTAACCGGGTATCTATTACAGTAGAACCATTCAGCGCTCCTCAACTACGTGGTACAAAGTTAGCAATGTCGGCTAACCAATTGTTATGGCTTCGTAGTCATCATCATAAAGTCATCGATACTCCCAGTGGTATGTTTACATGCAGATATCCTTTTATAAACCGGACTGGTTACTCCATTCGAACCTAAGATCTTATTTGCAACTTCTAAAGATTGTATACAGTGTGTTTCCGTCTAGGTGGTCTATAAAGCAGGAGGTGATAATACCCACCTAGACGAACAAAACATTGTATAGCAGAGGAGTTACAGGGTGATTAAAAAAACAAAACTAGGTTTTCACAAAACACCCTTTATCTTGAAAAGTACAGAGCTACTTGTTAGAAGAGCTTCATGGCTTTTCCAACGACTGCTCAGCCAATCCCGTACCCTGCTCCTGTCAGGAGTTATTGGGATCTAAAATAAAAATTTCGGATTTTCTTACCTTTTTTTTTTTACCTGTACTTATTTTTTGCGAAAAGGTCAATAACATAAAATATTTTTTATAAAAAAAAATTATATTGCAGCTCTCCTCTTTAATTTGACCTATTACACTCTATGATCTCACTGTAGCCGTTAAAGAGTTATTAGCTCTTAACCTATTCTCAAAGCAATTCTCAAACCTATTTTTATACCCTAGATGAAATCTGTAGGGTATACTAAGTTTGTCATTCCATTTGTAACGCACAGAAATAATGGATTGGACACCCACGCATAATATTAAAAGTTATTTTGATTTTTGCATGTCCGTCTGTGCGCATGATAACTCGACAACGCGTTCACTTAGAGAACTTAAATTTTGTACACGGACTTTAAAAAAGGAAAAAGGAAAATTAAGTTCGAAAATGGAACCAATCGGGCAACTCCTTCGTGGTGTTTTCATAGTAATAGCAAATAAAATTTCAAAATTGAACAAAATCGGGCATGCTTGACATTGGACTTACTGGTCGAAGCGAGACCTACCTAAAATCTCGTCCGATCTTTGGGTCACGGCACCCGATTGATTTAGCGCAACTCTACGCCGAGAGCCAATCCTCTAAGCATACATTACCAAGCGACCATCCTTTAAATTCACGGACGGAGTATGCAATTATGACAAGAGAACAAAGTACTCTGTTCAGAGAAGAATGTTCGCCTAAGTTATGCAGACTCAGACAATCTCACTCTGCCCGCATATGGGCTAACCACAACCACTACGATGCTCCCACAAGGGGGCCTTCCCTCAACCCCGTAGTATCAAATTAGCAATGTTGGCTACCCAATTGGTATGGCTTCGTATAACATGATCGTACGATCATGAATACTCCCAGTGAATCTTCATGCAGATTCTTAAACGTTACTGGTAACTCTGTTCGGGCTTAATCATATTAGCACTTATAACTAAGTGACAGCAGTGGACGACGAGAAGGTTATGATCCGCCCTTCAGGTTAGGAGAGGCTTGAGACTACAGCCTGTAATCTTAAGCTACCAAAGTATTAATTCCAAGCAGTTCTACTAGGTCGTATACATGCAGGCTTCACTATGAACACGCACTATAATCAGAAATCAGAGTATGCATATTGCTCAGCACACGAAACACGGAGCATATACACGGCCTTTCCTTTGCTTGTATCCTTCCTTGGCAGCACTGCGCTTCACTTACCCTTTGCACCGCCGATTCTTTAAGGCAGTAGGGCATAAAAAACAGTATTAAAGAAGAAGTCATAGAATTTTGTCTTCGACATTACTTCTCTTTGTACTGTATTTCCCAGTTAGCCAAAAATATATTCTTGATATATCACGAATATATCATTTAAAATCAGAGGACACATACTTTCTTGCATTCTGAATGAATAAGTGATATACCAATTTGCAGGACTCACGTCACTTTTTGTCGGCTTCTCTTCGTTATAAATATATGATTAATATATCCTTGGAGATATTCGATACATGCTTTCATACAATCTGGATATATATTTGATATATCTTTATACAGGGCTCATGTACTCTTTGCCGTATTCTCCTCGTCGCTACATATGGAATGGAATACATTTTGAATACACTAAAGTCATATCAGTAATATATATTTGCTTCTTATGTGAAGAATGTATATGAGATATATCTACCAGCATATTCGAAAGTACGCGATGTTTTAAAGTATTCCTAAAGGAATTTCGTAATAATTTTAAATTTTGTATACTACATGATCGCTCTAAAATTATGACTTATGACTTGTAGTTTTTATTACATTAAATTGTAGTAAATATTTAAAATTTGGAATATGACATATGACCTTTAATATTCTGCTTATACATCACGCGAACTGGATGATGGGGAAACCGTGACTAAGCTGCAGAAATGAACATATCACTCAATTGATGAATGAAAAATGTACCTAGAATGTGTCCTTAAGAATTTAAACTTGATCTTCAACGAACATTAATTTCGTTCTTTTGCTTGCAGTCTGTAAATTATTTCACAGACTGCTAAGCTTCAAGTTAACAATTTTACCGTGACAACACAAGGGCTCTACAGAGAAAAATTATACCTGCATATATACATAGAGTACTTCTAATATATTGGAACAGACTTAAGAAATAAAGATACCTATAATTAAAATTGTATTTTTTTATTATAGTGCTGTGCCTGTTCGATTCAATATATGGTCCTTCGAGGCATCATAACAGCAGCTATCTCAGTAGCAGTGGATTGGTTTCCAGCATTTAGTGAGTCGCACCTTCAACTGAGTGGATATCACTCCCGACCTTGACAAAGATTACCTAATAAGAAGATGGGAAGCAGTCGAGCAAAATTGAAAACTTTTCGTGTTTTTTCAGATGAAACAAATAATACTTTCGTCCTTCGCATCAATGGGAGAAAGAAACTTGGCTATGCATTATTGTAGTGCAACTGAGACAACGAGATAAAAACAAAAATCGAGAGAGCGTAGGATTATCCGAACGACAAAGTCTTATTGAATCCCTCAGGTCACACTACCTCTATTTTTTAAGAAAAAGATAAATTTCGCTTTGGCCAAGGTGCTGAAAGGAGATATAAAATTTCTCTCAAATAAAATTCTTATTTTTCCCGAAAATATCAAAGAATCCAGCATGAGTTTCGACCACTTAATCTCTTCATAGCAAAACAAACGTAAACAGAAGCACGTGCTGTTCAAATATCATAGGATTGCAGCAAAAACATGTGTCCATTACAGCAACAACATGTGACCAAACATTGTCAATATTTCATGAAAACCGGTTTTCACAAAAGCGCGAGAACATGTTATGAAAGTAAAATCTCATTTATTTACGAAAATGAATCATTTGCCATTCTGTTTTGTTGCATGCAATCTGCGCTTTCACATTTTTTGTCTTTATTCATAAAAGTTTTAAAGTGAATTTGAATTTCTTTTTTCTTTTTTTATTTTTCTTCTTTCTTATTTTTCTTGCTGTGTGCATTTTAAATATAAAACACTCGGAAATCTCGCCTGCTCACTGGCGTAACTAACTCCCTCGCAGACCCTGCCACCCCCGCGTGGCCTTCAGTTTCTAGGGGCCTACAAAATCAATATTTTCATATGAAGTGATGAAACTTGAAACCACATAAAATAATAACGCTGGATTAATAAGCAGTTAGATTCACTCAATCAAAATTCGGTTTATGAATAAAAATTATATTAACTTTGTAATGATTTAATTATTTCAGTTCCATCTAAAGGTGTTCATACTATCATAGGCTTTGAGAAGCTGCAAATACGCTGGTTAGACAGTAATGATAATACAAAAATAAAAAAGCCGAGAAGTCTTCTATTTATTCTTTGTATTTAAACGGAGAAAAAAGGTACGCCTGAAACTGAAATGCTGTAAATTATTTTCAGCGAAATATTTTGCTAATTTCCTTAGGCTAGGCGTGCACGCTGCAAGCATGCATCCATCAGAGTTCGTAGATGAGAGAACGGTATTATGTACTTTAACTTTAGAATAAAATATATCTAATATCAAATTTTATACGATGAAAATTTTTTAAACTCCCTCAAGCTCAAAACACTTTGTACGGTGCGGTGATCAGTGGACTCGGGCTCTGTAATCGGATATTTCCGGCTAGCTATGTGGGAAGCTTTTTCCCCTTTTTCTTGCTTAAGCGTTTCTCTCAGATACTCATGTGATTTCGTGAGCATATGCTGGGGCTGCCAGTGGTTTCTTTTAACGGGTTTAATGATGCATGTAGAGCATGAAGAAAATCTAAACCAGCGGTTCTCAAACTTTTTTCGCGGCGGAGCCCTCCAAAGGCATACAAATTTCCACGGAACCCCACTGGTTCAATAAGCATATGTATGTGCATGAATATATATATATATTTATTTATATGTATATATTAACTTATTTTATTTTTAGTATTTTAGTTTATATAAATAAATATAAACAAAAAGAAAGAATGAAATTATTTGTACTTCAATAAAATCATTTATTTATCAACAAATAATTGCAAATATTATAAAAACAAACTTCATTGTTAGTGGGACGCATGGACTTGTTTCCTATTTTTACATAGTTCTTTTATGTCTGGCTTTATAGAGGACAGTTGAATCCTCATATCAGCTTCTGCATCGAGTCTGTTGCGGTATTTGGGTTTTGTTGCAGCATATTTTAACAGCTTTCATTGATAAATCTGCAAATTATTCTCTCAAAGTGCACCAAAATTCTGGCAAAAATAGCTTTTCAAATATGGCTTGTAGTGAGGAATCTGTAATCATGTCAACGAACATTTCGTACTCCTTAGCTGTGAATGTGTCTGGCCTTTTCTGAACTATGAATGGGTTTCTAATCCATGTATAATTTTTAAGCTTTTCATTCTCTTCATCTGGAAAATATTGTTTGACCGAGTTTAGAATATCTTCCAAATGTTGACAAATTTCATCACACAACACAGTAAGGTCATTTGCATCAATGTCTCCATTAATTTCATCGCAGAAATCTTTAAGTATTGGGAAGCTATCTAGCTCACGAGAGCGAATGCAAGTGATCCAAAATTCCAATTTCTTTCTGAAAGCTTGAATTTTATCATTGGCTGTGAACACTGTTACTTGTTTTCCTTGAAGTGACATATTCACATTGTTTATCTTTGAAAAAATGTCGGCGAGGTATCCAAGTCGAAACAACCATAGTTTATCTGTCAACCTTTCTTGTAAATCCATATTGTTTTTCATGAAAAAGGTCCCCAATTCGGAACGCAGCTCGAATAGTCGAACAAGTACTTTCCCTCGAGACAGCCATCGTACTTCGGTATGGAGCAGTAAAGCTTTATGAACGCTGCCCATATCTTCGCATAGAATTTTGAAAAGCCGTGTTTGTAATGGTCGCGATTTTATGAAATTTATTATCTTTACAGACTCGTCAAGGACCTTTTTAAGTGACAATGGCATTTTTTTTACTGCAAGTGCTTAGCGGTGAAGTATGCAGTGGCTATTTGTGCAGTTTGGTGCCATGTTCTTGATTTTTGCGACAGCGCCAGCAGGTTTTCCTACCATTGCCTTTGCACCATCAGTGCAGATATCAATACATTTTTTCCAATCTAAACCATGAGCATTAAAAAAGTTATCCACGATATTAAATATTTCGGCACCAGTTGTATTGGTTGGCAATGGTTCACACAAAAGTAGATCCTCTTCAAGCAAATTTAGATGCTGATATCGGACAAAGCAAGACTGCAAGTCCAGCTACGTCTGTGCTTTCGTCCATTTGTAGAGAAAAATTACAACATTGCAGACGAGATATCAATTCAGCCTTTACGTTTGCAGCTAAATCCTTAATTCGGCGAGCTACCGTGTCATTGGATAGTGGCACATTAGTTATTTCTTTTGCCAACCTTTCATCAAGCATACATTTAGCGATATCGACTGCACAAGGCTTGATCAATGTCTCAGCTATTGTATGAGCTTCGCCTGCCAATGCAATACGATAACTGACAATGTATGATGCTTCAGTGGCCTTCTCATTGCCAGTTTTAAAAGTTGAAACAATTAGGTTTTGTCGCTTTAAGAGTTCAACACGCCTACGCATAAAATAATCAACTTTCTTATGTTTAAACTCTGGATGTACGGTTTCCAAATGGCGACGCATTTTAGCGGGTACCATAGAACTATTTGGAAAAAGCTTGCTGCATAAGACACATTGAGGCACATTATTAGCATTTACAAAACCAAGAGACAGGTAGCTCTCATAATATTTCCTTTTCTTAGTGGCGGGTTCACGTAATATGCTCGTAGTGGCAGCAGATATCTCTTTTTCTGGATTTATGCAAGTATCCACTGTTGTTTCAGTTTCAATGCTTTTGGATGTAGACGGTCCAGGTGATTGTTGAGATCCTGCAACTTTTGCTGTTCCTTTGATAAGCCAACGATCCATCCTTAATAACTTGCAGATTAAAAAAATAATTAAAAATTCGCTTTATAATGTATATACACGGTAACTTTCTTAAAGGCGAACGCACGAACGAACGAAGACAACAGTGATGCAAACTAAACCTAAGAAAAAGCTGTTTGCAAACGGCCACGCGGCAGACCGCATTATTGTCTTCCAACCATTTACCCACATGTGCGGCATGCTCGCATTTAAGAAACTAACCGTGTATAAGTAATATATAGAAATAAATAAAATAAAATACCTCAATATTCTTCCACTTCACTTTATAAAAATTTCAGTTAATTTCAGTTTGTAAGACCACTCTTGGCGCAATCTGCGGACGGTGGAGACAATGGTCTGCACGGGCCGACTTTTGACTATTTGTACCCGGCCCGGCCCGATACGTCTCCAGCCCGAGTCGCCCAAGTCGTTTTTCGCTTTCGGGCGTACGAACAAAATTAGGGTGACTCAAGGCCACTCAAGTTAGCAGCGCGCACACACTCACACACGCTTCACACTTTAGGACAGTGTTTCTCAACCGCTAAAAATCTAAAAAATTCTATAATCTAAATTGTTTAGTTCATTTTTTATTAATATATATTAATTTTTAGCGGATTTCAATTTATAATTCACGGAGCCCTTTGGGGTAGCTCGCGGAACCCCAGGGCTCCGCGGAGCACACTTTGAGAAACGCTGATCTAAACAAATAAGTTTGGCAATCCAGATCTTGCCAACACTGCCCTTAGTACCCACGAGACCATTTTATTTTTTTCTTCAACTCTGGCTTGGAGTGAGTAGAGTGAAGGCGCTGTTGGGAGATCGTGGGAATTCTCCCATGGCCTGAAAAAATTAAAAAGGGGAAAAAGGAGCAATTTCATCTCCTCATAATTGACACAAAGTATTAAATTTTCCTGTGCAAGTATGTTAATTTGTGGGGGCCCATACATCCTTAGTTACGCCACTGCGCCTGCTTCTTAACTTATTGTAACTTATTGTACCCTAGATGAAATCTAAAGAGTATACTAAGTTTTTCCTTCCGTTTAGAACACCTCGAAATAATGATGGTAGAGCAAAATAGATTGGACACTCATTCATAAAATTAAAAGTTATTTTGATTTTTGCATGTCCGTCCGTCCGTCTGTCCGTCTGTGCGCACGATAACTCGAGCACGCGTTCACTTAGAACGCTGAAATTTTGTACACGGACCTTAAAATATAAAAGTAAAATTAAGTTCGAAAATGAGACAAATTGGGCAACTCCTTCGTGGGGTTGCCATACAAAAATTTCGTTTTCCACTATATAAAGGGTTTTCCAATACGAGGTGTTATTTTATTTATCCCGCTATTTCAGTAGATGTCACTTTTGGAGCTGTCATTTTTTGACATTTGACAAGTAGAAACTACGCCATTGATAAAAATGGAACGATACACGATTCAACAATGCATTGAAATTATTAAAATTCACTATAAAAATGGTGAAAATGTGGCAGAGACAGTTCGTAAAACACGAACATTTTTCGGTCGTCGTGAAGCACCTTCTCGGACCGCAATACAGAAATTGGTAGAAAAATTCGAGATGTCGGGACAAGTTAGTGATGTGAAGAATAAAACCCGTGCACGTCGCTCAAGAAAAGCCGAGAATATTGCTGCTGTTGACGAAAGTGTTGAAGAAAACCCAGGTTTGTCCATTCCTCGTCGTTCTTTGGAATTGGGCATTCCACAAACTTCATTACACCGTATTTTGCATAAAGATTTGGGTCTTAAGGCTTATAAAGTTCAGTTAACACAAGAACTCAAGCCGGCTGATCATCAACAACGTCGAGTCTTTGCTGATTGGGTCCTTGAAATGCATGAAAATGATCCGGAATTCCATCGAAAACTCATCTTGAGTGATGAGGCCCATTTCCACCTCGATGGCTTCGTCAACAAACAAAATTGTCGCATCTGGGGCTCGGAAAAGAGTTATTGTTTTTTAAAAACCTCTCTATCCTCAACGTGTGACTGTTTGGTGCAGTTTATGGTCCCGCGGGGTCATTGGACCTTACTTTTTCGAAAATGAAGCTGGAGCAACAGTTACGGTGAATGGATTGCGCTATCGACAGATGATTAATGATTTTTTATGGCCGAAATTGGATGGTATTGATCTGGACAACGTTTACTTTCAACAAGGCGGCGCTACGTGCCATACAAGCAACGAAACCATTGATCTTTTACGGGAAAAGTTTCCGGACCGTGTTATCTATCGAAGAGGTGATCACAATTGGCCACCGTGATCTTGTGACTTAACGCCTTGCGACTTCTTCCTTTGGGGCCACGTGAAAGAGAAGGTCTACGCCAACAGCCCAGCGTCGATTCAAGACCTCAAAGATGGAATTCGTGAGGCTATCGAGGACATAGAGCAGTCACTTTGCGATTTGGTTATGGAAAATTTCATGAAAAGGATATGGTCCTGTAGGCGTGGTCGTGGTGGTCATTTGGCTGATGTTATTTTCTATTATTAACGGCATACCTTCCTCTTTATAATGAAATAAAGATCCGATCATTTATCTCAAAAAATGGCATAGAGAACTGAAATTTGGTACATGGTGTTTTTATAGTAATAAAAAATAAAATTTCAAAAATGGACTAAATCGGGCAACCCCTTCTTGGTATTGCCATACAAAAATTTAATTAATTTCAGTCCTAAGCATTTTTATTGTACTGAAAAATTCTATAAAATTGGTTATAATTATTTTTTCTATCCGACGAACGGTTCTAGAAATATATGCAAAAACCCACTTCAAAAATCAAACTTGCATAAATCGGTGATCACGAAATTTAATACGGGCATTCATCTAGGGTATCATAAGAATTGGTCTTCCCATTTCTGTTGGGTGGAGTGGACAGAAGTTCGAACAAGCTTCGATTTAAGCAAGCACAGTGGATAGCTCTGCAAACGTAAGTAGTTACGCTATGACAGTTCTGGACCACTTTTTCCATACAAAAAGTGTCCGGAAATTTCAAACTATTTTGCTGGCTCTGGACTGGGTTCTGGGACACTGAGGGGGATTCCGTCTAGTGGTATACGTCACAGGGCATGCCTGGAGAATTCCTTTCCTACCGTATGGCGGACCGGGAGATGACGCCAACCTTTTGTTTGATCTGGTCTTGGAGGCTACAATTTGACCTTTGACCTTTCCTGTGTCTGGGTGCTGGAGGTTGTCTGAGAGCTTTAGTGACAATATGTGATATCGGGTATGTATACTTGTAAGCATGAGTTTGTTGTTAGTTGTTTACTTTAGTATGAGTGCCTGTGGTGTGTTGGGCTGGGCTACTTGGTGGTTGAGTCTGGTTCACTTTTTCCATACAAAAAGTGCAAGGTAGATTCCAACTATTTTGATGGCTCTGGACCGTGGTTCTGGGGAGGGGAGAGGAGAGGGGAGGGGGCTGAGGTCGCTTTTGTACTGAAAAGTTGATATCAGCTTGAAGTTTTCTTTTAGGAGGATACTTATGCCAACAACAACAACCAATGTAGGCAGGTATGCGGACTTGGATATGTCCGATAATCAAATTCTGAATAATGTAAACAAAATCGCAGCTGAGTAAAGTAAACAAATTGAGCGATATTTACACACACCACCCATACTCACACACACACACACACACACACACACACACACACACACACACACACACACACACACACCACCCATATCCACACACACACACACACTATGTCATACCAAAATGTTTTCTACCAGGCTATATTCAGTACCATGTTATTAAATTAGCAACAACAACAACTAACGTAGGTAGATATGTTGGCTTAGATAAGAAATGGCCTAATTTTTGATCTTCAGGTGTAATGCTCCTAATTTGATTCATTGCATAAACAATTCGAATAATGTAAACAAAATCGCAGTCGAATAATGTAAACAAAATTCTCACAGAGCCGAGTAAAGTAAACAAATTTATGAAAGATTCTCAATAGCTGAAAAAAACAACAACTGATATGATGTCTTAGATGAGTATTGAAAATTTCTATTGCTGAAAAAAAACAACTGCGGATTAAAAGCCAAGAGTGATCATGATATCTAAAAATAGATCACGGCTGCTTGTAAGAAGTAGTGGAAATTAAAGCCTCGGTGACCAGGTGGCCGGTAATTTGATACCACCAACTAAAGTAAACAATGGTTTTTGCATCTAGGAGTGTGTATTGAAAAGTCATAAGTTTTATGGAAAATTGTTTTTATTTTAAAGTTTCTTTTTACAAAAATTTGTTTTTATTTCCAATAAAATTTCTTATTACAAAAGTATTTCTTATAGCACATTGCCCAATATGAACTTGGCAAGATGGAGCATTTGTGTTAATCTCTATTAGTTTTCCACAGTTGTATTCATCTTCGACGTTGATAATGATTTCACTCTCTCCAACTATCTTCTGCATCCATTGAACTTTTTCAGCTCCCTTTACATATATGATTTTATTTCGAAGCAGTGGTTCAACTATAGTGTACAGCTTGTGATACGGTATGTAGCCATCATCCCAGCGGAATCCATGAAAATTGTGCTGAAGCCATTTTACTTGCCTCTTTTTTGCTGAAGTCAAATCCTTGTATCTGAACGGTGGTTGAAATATAAAGTGCTGCATCTGGTTGTCATTGTTTAAAATTGCCAGTTCTTTAGTGATAAATTCATTGAGATTTGTTTTGAATCCTTGAACGTCTACGATGACAGCCATCTTCTTAATTTAACTTTCTAACTTCACTTGTCAGCGGACTGTATTCCACTATTCGATCGTGTAGAAGCAGACAATATGCTGTTGTATTAGCCGGTATATTTTCAGATGTCTTGAATTCTAGCCTTATGTCAACAGGTCCAGTTTTTATTGTTTCATTTTGATGTGAGCAATCAATGACAGCGATCGGAGCATCGGTTTTGAACTTCTCCCATGTGAGGAACGGCTGATACTGATGACCATAATATGATTGTGTAAACTTTATATACATCTCATACAGCAATGCGTATCTATTCAAATCAAATTTCAAATTCAAATCATCATAGGGATATGATTCTGAGTTCAAATGAACTGTAACATCGGTGAGTTTGCAGTGATCAAACTTGCTTGCATCTTTGGTTTTATCGTTCCTTCGATCCGTTTGTAATGCTAAGATGATAAATCGAGGTTTCTCCAGTTGAGTGGAAGTCTTAACTGACCAGGTTTGATGCGTGGATTCCGGTAGTACTGGATACTCATATATGTCCCAGCTGCGGAATGGTATTTGTATTGGGCGACCTCTCCCGATAATTTTAAATAGTTGCAGCTTTTCATCATCGGATACTGTAACATGTGGAATGCTCCATTGAAGTTTGGTAATTTCAATTTTCACCTCATCTGTGGGTGATATAATGGCATTATCATCTGTCCTGCTCCGGATCAATATGAGTTCATGTTTGGAATTTATCAGAATTTTCTTGTAATCTTCAGCGAATCCCAATAAATATTTCAGAGGTACACAATAGTTAAACAGTCCATTGGTTGGTATAACGGATGAATCTGGTGACCAACTGCCGTTGAGTAGTATCCTGCTTACATTTGCATTTAGCGATACGTAGTTTTTTAATGTTGTCGCAATCCCAAGATTTCTTGTACGATCGATTTCCACTGCATTCAATTCATAGCGTATTTCCTCAAAAAGAAATGGTAGAGCGTTGTTAGCTAATTTTGCAGTTGCTGAAACGGTTCCATCCAGCTTTGTTAGCGACCCCTCAATGTAAAGAAAACTCCTGCTGGGTAGAAGATTCAAGTCTTGATGTTGTACAGAGATACGGATTTCATCGCTGTTTTTAAATGATGTTAGAAATGGTGAATAGGAGTGATGTTCAAATTTAGTAACACTGTTATCAAAGTGAGCGTCTGGTGCAATATCTAGTATTCCTTTATTCATTGCTTCAGCGTTAAGCCAATTGATTGTAAATATGCTGTATTTGCAGGTGTTAATGTAGGTCTTGATCGCTTCAAGGTTGTCCGCTGACTAATGATCTTGTCTGCGCCGAGCTCGTATTTATCATTATTGTATATCAACATGCTGTGGCTTCAAATGTAACCTGATGGTTATAGTCTCTCCTCTGAAGTTGATTAAGTCGCCGTCTTGGTCAAGGAGCTTCAATGTTAGAGAACTTACACGTTTGGTGTTCACAGGCAAATAGATTACATTTTTGGGTACCTCCACTATTTTATACCCAGGTCCAACGTTCGGGGAAAACTCGTGGAGAGTGTGTACTTGTGTGTTGTTGAAGAATGATCCTGATATAATATTACATTCGATGCGTATAGTATTTACTTTAATGATGTTGACTGGCAACTCTGATGTATGCACTGTATTAGCAGTCAAGTTTCTTTTACTGAATCCTAGCAGAGGAGCTATGGATCTCTGTTTTTCAAAATGTATTTCTTCAGTTGCCTTAACTTCACTCTTCAATGTATTATTGTTAGCCTTTATCACAACTTTTATCCTTTTCCCTTCTTTATCCAAGTACCCTTGCACATATTTTGCTATATCATCAATCTCATAGGATCCAACAGGTATCTCAACAACCTCATTCCCTACATGAACCAGATTATTGCTCACATCAATATTTGGTATAGAGTTGTATGTTTGAAAATCAATTAATCCACAAACATAATCCGTTGCTAGCTCCAGCGGAGGAAAGTACTCAGCAGTGAGTAGAGATGAATTTCCCGTGAGAGTAAGTGTTAATGACATGGCGGTTGATAATGAACTGTTACAATTTCAATATAGATACATTTATTTATAGATAATAATTAATGGTTATAACAATTATATAAAAACTTTAAACATAAGTGACCGCAAATTACTGCATCATAGTTCTGATAAGAACTGTAGTTGTACGTAATATTACTACCCAAGTAGTTTATGAGCTCCCTTGGTGGTTGGAGATTGCCAAAGCTATCAAAGTATTCGATGTTATCACCTTTCTTGTAGTACGCTACCCAGTGTGTACCTGCTCCAGTTGAGATGTCCAAGTTAACAATACCGCTTTCTCGCTTCCATGGCTTTTTAGGTAGATTATCACGCATAAATACTCCTCTGAAGTGTGGCAAGTGTGTGGTATACTTGTGAAGATCCAACTCGTTTAGCGGTCTTTTGGGTAGCGTCTTTAATAGTTTTTTGGTTGAGGTTGTAGATAGAGTCCAAGTCCTTTTCTGTACGGCTTCAGGAACAGCCCGTTTCCTTCTTTGCCAACCGCTATAGTTTCCATTGCTTGGTTATGACGTTTGCTTTCTTCCAATTTTGCCTTTGCGGCACTGGTATCATTTACTGCTTTAGCTATGCCTGCTGCACCTCCCGATAGTGCTCCCAATGCTGAAAGCCCAGCAAACAGCGGAATGAGGAACGGAAGTGCTCCACCAACCTTTGGTACAGGTATCACTCGTGGAGTTTTAATTGATTTCTTCTTTCTTTTCACAATATTTTTAGCTGCACTAAGAGCTATTTTTGTAGCTTCCATCAAGTCTTTCGGTTTTTTTACTTTTAAAATTTTACGTGCATTTCGTACTGCTTCTCGGAATGTGGGTTGGCGTTTATTTTTAGCCTTAAGACCCATACCTAGCTTAATTTTAGCCTTCATTGCGTTTGTTATAAGCCAGGCGTTGGCACGTTCACTCAAATTTGCATCCGTAGATTTTGCACGCTGCCAGGCTTTTTCAGCTAATATTTTATCAGCTATATGTCGATCACTTGTATCTTTATGTCGCGAGTATGCTATATCGTGTTCCTTGCAGGCTGCATCCAGTGGATTAATGCCCGGATCTCCTCTCGCCAATCTTTGTTGTAACTTTCTTCCTGGTCCACAGTACTGGTATCCCGGTAGATGTAATTCTACAGGTAATTTGTTGATGATTGAATTTAATAGTCCTCTGCCCCCTTTCAAAGATTTTCTGGAGCGTTTCGATTTGTGATCCGACATCTTATAAGGCTCCGATGATACTGTTGAAATGTAATATAAGCAGGTGTATTTATAGGAATCCCGTTAGTCTTCAATATGCGGTTCATTAAACAACAACAAGCTTTTCCTGTTCGAAATGCTGATGTAGGTGTTATGAAGGTGAAAAAGAAGCATGGTCCCCTATTGCCTAATAGTATAAGGAGCATCATTGTTGGACCATCGAATTGTGGAAAAACTAATGTTATGATAAGTTTGCTGGAACATCCCAATGGTCTGAGATATGAAAATATTTACATATATTCAAAATCTTTACATCAACCAAAGTATGAATACTTGAAGCGAGTGATGACCCCCATATCAGGATTGGGGTATTATACATTCTCAAACAACTGCGACGTTCTACCTCCAAATCACATTCAGTGTTTATTTTCGATGATGTAGCATGTGAAAAGCAAAATAATGTGCGATCCTATTTTTGCATGGGTCGCCACGAAGATATAGATAGCTTCTATCTCTGTCAAACATATACGCATATACCAAAGCACTTAATACGTGACAATGCTAATTTAATCATCTTATTCAAGCAAGATGACTTGAATTTGAAACATATCTATAATGATCATGTGAATACAGACATGAAGTTTGATAAATTTCGAAGAGCCTGTGCTGAGTGTTGGAAGGATGAATATGGTTTCTTGTTGATTGATAAGGACAGCTCATTAAACAAGGGGCGCTACCGTAAAGGATTTGATACCTTCATTGTACTATAAAAGGATGAAACATGCGAAATATTCATAAGTCGAAGCTGTAACTCAGACGAAAGCACACCGAATCCTGTGGACCTGCTGAATAGATTAAAGCTGTTCACCTGTTATCAGAGCTGTTTGGAAAGCTGTTAAGCTGTTATCAGAGCTGTTTGGAAAGCTGTTCACCTGTTATCAGACCTGTTTGAAAAGCTGTTAAGCTGTTATCAGAGCTGTTTGGAAAGCTGTTAAGCTGTTATCAGAGCTGTTTAAAAGCTGTTAAGCTGTTATCAAAGCTGTTTGGAAAGCTGTTAAGCTGTTATCAGAGCTGTTTAAAAGCTGTTAAGCTGTTATCAGAGCTGTTTGGAAAGCTGTTAAGCTGTTATCAGAGCTGTTTGAAAAGCTGTTAAGCTGTTATCAGAGCTGTTTGGAAAGCTGTTAAGCTGTTATCAGAGCTGTTTGGAAAGCTGTTAAGCTGTTATCAGAGCTGTTTGGAAAGCTGTTAAGCTGTTATCAGAGCTGTTTGGAAAGCTGTTAAGCTGTTATCAGAGCTGTTTGGAAAGCTGTATACCTGTTATCAGACCTGTTTGAAAAGCCGTTATTCAGTTAATATCGAAGATGAATGAAAACCTATTAAAAGAAATCATCAAGACAAGGAATGCAGTGCGAAGGAAATTTAAAGCTCTAAAGACGGGAAGGATTGAAGCAGAAGCTCAACATGAAGAAACTTTCAAGCCAATCACCAAACCCTTAAAAGAGTTTGTAACAAGAGTCAAAAACGAGCCACCTGTCAAATTGGAACCAAAAGAAGAAAAACAAGAAGAAGAAGAAGAAGACAAAGAAATTGTGGAACCTTTTACTCCTCCAAAACGAAAACATGTGAAAATGGAGGCTAGTAGCACACCTATAAATTATGGAGATTATTCCTTAACATCTGAAGAAGAATTCGCAACACCTAAACATTCAAGAACATTGATAGGAAGGTCTCCTGTCAGCTCCCCCGATACGTCTGGATACATAGTTTCAAACTATTTAAAGCTATTCACTGATAATAGCCCTAAAATTGATCCAACCTATGGAGTTTACTATGATAACAACGCGTGGAGAATCGGTAATTCAACGTTTGATGTTGATGATGTAGGAAATATTGTTATTAAGGGGAAGAGCTATAAAACAACTTTGGGGTTATGTGAACTGCTATTTATGAAAGATCCTGTAAAAAGTCTCTATACTAAAGAGGATTTAACTAATTATGGATCTATTTTGAGAGATACCAATGCATATAAACGTGACTATGCTGAAGATGGACAAATAAAAGGTACTAGAGCGGCTAAGTATAAAGCTATAATCAGTAAACTTATACAGCATAAAGGCATGGGTCTAATGCATCTGCCTAAAGAAAACATTGATCACATTTACTGGGATGACCCAAATGAATTAGTGGATAGACTGCGCCTTCTAATGGCATCAAAGCAGGCTGGAAACACCAGTCACAACAATGAAATTATATCTATCCTGGAGGAGTTGCGAGAAGCAGATATTATAGTTTAAATACTACCTCATTACCATACTTCTTCACAATCTACAGATGAGCGTTGATAAGTTTGGACGTTTCTCTAAGCGAGGATATCTTGGGAAACCAGGTGAACGTGGACCAACAGGAGCTCAGGGACCAGCCGGTGAACAAGGAATTCAAGGCCCAGCTGGTAAACAAGGAGCTCAGGGTCCAGCTGGTGAACAAGGAGAGCGGGGTATTGGATTTAATTTAACGATAAACGGAGACTACGATCTGAACTCAAAGTGTATAAAACGACTTGGTGAACCCCTTGAAAATGATGATGCTACAACCAAAGACTATGTTGACAAGAAAATTAAAATAAGTGTGGAAGAAATAAGAAAAACTATTAATATAGAGGTGGCAAATTTAACGCTATATATCAATGGCGAAATCGCAAAGATTGAAAACTATCTGTTTACTTCAGTAATAAGTAAGAAAGACTTGACACCAAAGATGGTGTATATGAGTAAAAACTCTTGAGAAATCTGTTTCATTTATAATTACGATGAGTAAGAGACAAGTGGTAAATGAGCTGCATAAACCAGCGAGAAAAAATTTTAAACGACGTCGTGTGATTATCAAAGGACTAGATGACTTGTGGCAGGCAGACTTGGTTGAAATGGATCCCTACAAGTATGTGAACAAGGGTTACCGCTATCTGCTGACAGTAATTGATGCCTTCTCCAAATATGCATGGGCAATTCCAATTAAAAGAAAAACTGGTGTAGAAGTAAGAGATGCCATGCAATCTATATTAAGCGAGGGACGAATACCTAAAAACCTGCAGACTGATGATGGAAAGGAATTCTACAACAGCCTCTTTAAAAATCTAATGCGGAAGCATGCAATTAATCATTACTCTACGTACAGTTTCCTCAAAGCATCAATAGTGGAACGATTTAACCGAACTCTGAAGGATATGATGTGGAAGGAATTCAGCTTTAATGGAACTTATCAGTGGATTGGTATGGTAAAGAAACTGCTCACTGAATACAACTCAAGAATACATCGAACTACGAAAATGAGACCCCGTGATATCAACATCTCCAATGAGAAACAACTGCTTTCAACTGTATACAGTCATATAAAGATTGTTGTTCCTGCAAAGTATAAAGTTGGAGATTTTGTACGCATCAGCAAATACAAGCATATATTTGAGAAAGGCTATACACCAAACTGGACAGCTGAGATTTTTAAAATTATTAAAGTTCAAAACACAAATCCCATCACATATCGGCTGGAAGATTATCAAGGAAATCCAATCACAGGATGCTTTTACGAATTGGAGCTGCTGAAAGTTAAACACCCAAACCTATATCTCGTAGAGAAAATCTTAAAGAAGAGTGGAGATAAAGCTTACGTTAAATGGCTCGGATTTTCATCAAAACACAATTCTTGGATTAATAACAAAGATGTTTTATAATTTGCTGAAGAAGCAACTATAATACAATTTAAAAATAAATTTATAATTAAAATATCTTAGACTGTACTACAATTAAAACAAAGTACTTAAATAAATGAAACTAAAACTATAATACATGTTTTTATTTACAATAATGAGCTTAGATTTCTATACTTTCCATGCCTGTTCCTTGTTGATCTGAAACTGAACTTTCTGTGCTTATTCCTTGCTGTTCTGATTGAATAGAGTAATGTCCCCATGGTAGAGTATCCGTTGTCCCACTCATAATATGTCGCTTATTATCGTATGGATTCAATGCAATTTTCTTTTGACTGACAGTGTAGACATTATGGTTATGCGATCGTATGGAGCTCTGATTAGCAGTTAATACTCGCTTGTTATTCAAACATTCGACGTAGTCTTCGAAATTGATATGCCTCTGGACTACATTAGTCTTTACTCCTTTTGCTTTCTTTACAGTTTTACCATCGTTTATATGTAGACTGTACATTTTCGAGCGCAAGCCTGCAAATTCGCTCATGATTTTCCCATTCAGTTCATCCTTCATTAGACCAGGAATCTTTTTATTCATGAGCGGTAAATTGAATTGATTATCTTCTGGGTAATCACTTGTATCAAATTTGTTTATATTTTCAGCCATAAACTCATATGCATTTTTCTCTTCAAGTTCATATATTAGAGAATCTGTATCTGTATACATGACTTTACATTTATCTCCAAATTCACGTTGCATAAAACTGTAGTGGAAATCATAGAGGCATATCTTTGAAATTTCCAAAACTGCCATTCCAATATAGAGAGGCTTATTGAATAAGATTTTGAGTCGCCTTAATTCCACAGCAACTAAATTCTCATCAAATATCGTTGCACTGTGGAAGTTGGGTGCCGCAATCCGAGCTTTTGCACCATAGCGACCTTCCCACTTTACGCAAAGCTTTATATCGCTATACTTGCGAACATTTTCCATGGTTTTACCAAAAGCTGCATTATTCATCTTCTTATAGCTGTCCTTCTCATGATCGCTGGTAGCCTGTTTCCGTTTGGTAGTATTTAAGTCAATATATGGTTTAAGCCAAGCTGACTGGTTGAATTGAAGAACCCGGTGCACTTTTTTTAGGATGAGACCATGTGATAAGCATTGCTTCAAATTTCGGTAGTGTATAACATATTTAGTTTTAGGATGTAATGTTGTCAAAAGCTTTTCTAATTTTGCTCCAGGTGGTGCTGCATGCTCAGAGCAAAACGGTAAATCCTTATGTGTATCATGTAGATGTTGAGGATAGTCCAAGTCAACTTCGAATATGTATCCAATTGGTGAATCATCAGGAATCTCGAAAACGTTGATATTGGGAGCATCAACCCATTTGAATCCTCCGGTTGGTAAATGCTGTGACATGGCCCATCCATAAAGGTTATTTACATCATAATACATCAGGTATTTCTCTTTCTCGTCAGGTTTAAAATCATCCATATATTTATTATTTGCTTTGCTATATCTGTTCGAGCATTGACTTATACCACCTCGAATACCTATCTCTATGAAAAGCAGTATATCTACGTCGGTTATCAGCTCTAGTTTCACTTTGGTGTATTTTAGCATAGCATCCCATGTTAGACCTGGCATGGTGTAATAATGTGCTGGATCCAAATTGTACGTCTTCATACATACTTCTCGAAAGTTCTCGAAGACATCAGCCAATAGGAGGACATCAGTTTTCAGGTATAGATCGGAATATTCGCCAAGTTTCTGTATTTCAAATGTCCGCCAGACCTTTTCAGCATGATTGTAGTCCTCAGAAGATATATCACTGTCAGTCATTTTATTATAGAATTGCTCCTGCGCCGGTAAGTATTGGAAATCCAATTTAGCCCAATCGTCAACGAAGTCGTATGGGAAGACTCCTTTGCGCGTAAGCAGTTTAAAGTCATCATCATCCAAATCTTGCCATACAGTTCTTGTAATATTTAATTTATCCATTGGCAGCAATGATGATAGCTTATCTAAGGATTCTGCCATAAAACGGAAGGAATCGATGAATCTGAATTTGATATGACTGCCTTCAACGTGCTTGGTGAACGAAATGTATCTTTCTTTATTTATTGGTAGGAGATCCACTTTCCCAGGAATAGATGTAGCTATATCCTTAATAATGAAGTGAGCATCATATCCGGATAAGTTGTGAAAAATGACTGGAACTATGGGACAATCTTGATACATCAGATTGCATGCATTGTGCGCTGGCCCTCGGTATTTTCCTGTTAAAAGAATTTATGAAAAAATGAATTGAATTATGATTCTCAGTATTTACCTGTTAAGTGGCAATGGTCTCGGACTCGTTCCTCATCGGCTGCAAACGTTTTTTCACATATATGGCAGCAAGTATTTTCCATATGTGAACGCCGTTCCTCTTTAGTCAGGGGCTGCATTGGCCTGATGTTCAGCTTTTCCTGTGCAGCTATGGAGGCAATTTTTTGCAATTCTAATGCAAACCATTGTTGACAGTCCTTGCCTCGATATGCTCTGTAATATGAGAGCTTAGCATCATGTTTGCAGTGGAAGTAGAATCCGATGCTGTGAACTTCATGTTCCTGGATTCGCTGTGTATTTTGTTCGTTTCCCTGAATCGGCTTCAATATTGATTCAAGATCGGCATACACACAAAACGGGACTGGATTCTTATGGTTATAATTCTTATATTCCAACCATTTCTTTTCCTCTGAGGGAAACATAATCCTACAGTCGTTTTGTTTCTCGCATTCGGGAGTATGTGATGTTAATTTTTCTTCAGAGTAAAAGTAGAGCAAACATCTATCGCATATATACTTTCTACCATCATGTTTCGAAGTTTGTTTCGATACAAGGCGTGAAAGATCTTTAATCCAACAGAAATGATATCTGCCGTCATCATCATCAACAACCATATGATCATCATCAGCCTGGTCATAGTCATCTTGTAGCATTAAGAGATTTACATGTCGCTCCATCCTATGTTTCGCAAGTCTAACTGGAACTGTGGTGAAGAAACGCTCTTTCTCTAGGATGAATACGTTTACTGATATCTCGTTATGGGCTTCAAATTGCGTAATTTGCTTAAGTGTCATGGGAAATGTTATCCCAGTTAAATTTAGCACAGTAGAATAATGTGGATATGATGAGATCCTATCGGAGTGAACATTTGCAGGATATAGCGCTGATGTTACGGCCCATGCGAAGCATGCTTCATCATTATTTTTCAAATTAATGCAAGCTTTCTTTGATGCAATCTCCTTCGGTAGAGGTATATACGAAGATCCTCGGAGTTGTTCAAACTTGTTGATGTGTACTGCTAGATGTATTATAGAGTGCAGTGCCCAGCCACTGTCTTTTTCCTGGAATTCTTCTAGCTGAGTGTGGATTGGATCCAAAATGTTTGATTTAAACCACTCCTCTAAGTTATCATCTGTACTAATTGCAGCAGTTCTCGCTTGGAAATATTTAATGTCTTTTATAATTTCATTGTCGCCAGTTTCTTTAACAAATTCACCACAAAACGTTGTAGAAACTTTAATATTAAAATAATGTTTTAAGGTATTTTTAACACGACGCGTAAATAATTTGGCGGCATCTTGCATAAATAGCTTCGGATCGATATGTTTTAAATTTGCAATAACACCTTGTCGAATTCTGTCTGCGAACGCTGTCTTTATTTGTTAACTTTATGTGAATTCCAATGAAACGTTTCGATCGGTAAAATTCTTGGAACACCTGCTGCTAAAATAATCATTGCACAAGATGAATTCCAACGAATTTGCTTACAGGCTGAGATGATATCGAATTACACGGTAAACAAAAAAAAACATAAATCATTCAAATTAATTTGATTACTTTATTCTGTTGGTTGAAATTGCAAATATCAAATGAGATTGTTTACATGAATGCATTTCAAGATAAAAAGAAAATGTGAAAATTTGTTTACTTTATGTGAATTCCAATGAAACGTTTCGATCGTTAAAATTCTTGGAACAATAAAATTTTTTGGGTGCCTACAGGAAGTGTGATATCAAATTATGTGAAAAGAATAAATGTGCTGATATTGCTTAAATTTGTTTACACAGATGTGCATGACTCATCATTTGTAAACAGGAAGTGGGGTGATGTCAAATTACATAAGGATGGCTCATTCGATTAAATTTGTTTACACAGGTGTGCATAACTCATTCAACTTAAATGCGAATTTGTAAACGGAAGTGGCATGATATCAAATTACATGAGGATGACTTTAATCAGCTGCGCGGATTGGTTACAACAGGATTAAACTTGTTTTGGAAGATTGCCTATAAATTAAGGAGCTGAATCAGATTCACTATCAGTTTCATTCCGGAGTTCAAACAAATAGCAAGCAAGGAGAAAATAATAATAATAATGCTAAACGCAATGGATGAATTAAAGAAGTTGGAGCAGTACCAACCGTCCCTGAAAACCTGCCAAATGGAGTTGGATAAAGAGTACAAGATTCTTGGAGCGAGAAGGTGTACAACTACATTTGGAGCTCGTGTGGTTCTGGATTTGGAGAATTATCAACTATTTCTTCCATCACGATACAACACAATTTCGGACGATACTTTGAGTAAAATAAATGCCCAGGGAGATTTCTCGGTGATTAACAGAGGACCAATCGGGCGATCATATAAAATTGATTTTATTCAGAATGATGTTAATTTATATCCAATTAATTATTATATTCGTTAAATAAATAAAAAATAAATAATGTGAAACTAGTTTTTATTATTAGTCGTGATAATGAAAGTTACGTTTAGTACTAGTGCTTCACGAGTTTATATGATTGATTGTGAACCCAGAAGAGGACCATGGGAGACATATGCTCTGGATCGCTTTCGCTTCCGAGATAGGATTAATAGAACTTCAGATATATTGTTGCCAATTTTGGATATTAAGCACAGAGAAAAAGTTTATAATTTAAGATTTAATGATGCGAATAAATGTTAATAAAAAACAATTTTCCATAAAACTTATGACTTTTCAATGCACACTCCTAGATGCAAAAACCATTGTTTACTTTACTTGGCGGTATCAAATTACCAGCCACCTGGCCACCGAGGCTTTAATTTCTACTACTTCTTACAAGCAGCCGTGATTTATTTTTAGATATCATGATCACTCTTGGCTTTTAATCCGCAGTTGTTTTTTCAGCAAAAGAAATTTTCAAAACTCATCTAAGACAACATATCAGTTGTTGTTTTTTCAGCTATTGAGAATCTTTCAATTTGTTTACTTTACTCGGGTCTGTGAGAATTTTGTTTACATTATTCGACTGCGATTTTGTTTACATTATTCAGAATTTGATTATCGGACATATCCAAGTCAACATACCTGCCTACATTGGTTGTTGTTGTTGTTGACATAAGTATCCTCCTAAAAGAAAACTTCAAGATGATATCAACTTTTCAGTGCAAAACCGACCTCGGCCCCCTCCCCTCTCCTCTCCCCTCCCCAGAACCACGGTCCAGAGCCATCAAAATAGTTGGAATCTACCTTGCACTTTTTGTATGGAAAAAGTGAACCAGACTCAACCACCAAGTAGCCCAGCCCAACACACCACAGGCACTCATACTAAAGTAAACAACTAACAACAAACTCATGCTTACAAGTATACATACCCGATATCACATATTGTCACTAAAGCTCTCAGACAACCTCCAGCACCCAGACACAGGAAAGGTCAAAGGTCAAATTGTAGCCTCCAAGACCAGATCAAACAAAAGGTTGGCGTCATCTCCCGGTCCGCCATACGGTAGGAAAGGAATTCTCCAGGCATGCCCTGTGACGTATACCACTAGACGGAATCCCCCTCAGTGTCCCAGAACCCAGTCCAGAGCCAGCAAAATAGTTTGAAATTTCCGGACACTTTTTGTATGGAAAAAGTGGTCCAGAACTGTCATAGCGTAACTACTAACGTAAGATTTATATATTGGATTAATCTCTTCAAGTGAAATTTTATGGACTTAAACTCCACTGATGATGGTGGTATGAAATGCACAGGTGAATGGTTATTGTAAGTCTTAACTTCGATAGGTTTTCAATTAGCTATTCTCGCGTGCTTGCTTTGTATCGATGGCTCTTGACATATTTGTATCTGTCTGCCGTAATTACCACTCTGAAGTAGATTTAGCAATGTCAGGTTATTCCAGGCGTTAAGTTTCTTTTTTTGGGTATCGACAATTACCAATATTGATGTTTGCATCTGATATGAATAATATCTTTATTGGACATATATTTAAGAGATGACAAGTTAATAATAGATTCAAATGTGTCCATACCTAATGAATACCTAATGCTTCAGTGATGTCATCCAGATCAATTGAGAGTGAAAATTGGGAACTTTTCTTTATCATCTACTGCTTATTGTTATATTGTTTGTATTCCAGGTATGAAACTGACTCCGCATAGGTAACCGTGGTTAACTTATATTCCTGAATAGGTTTCTGTGGGAGTATTTCTCCATAAGATTCAATGAAAATCGTGGCCTTGCTCTTCTCGATCTGAGAAGGCAATTCTGTGGAGTTGCCAGAGTGTAGAATATCTGTGAGATCTTTTTTTAAATCTGATCTTTGAGATTTGTTCCAGTATTCATTTTCGCGGAGGTGTCAAATACTACCCTCAGTTTAGTGATAGTGTTATCTTCCTGGAAAACTTCATTGTTGGTGATACATGTAATTTACGTTTTCCTTTAGTTCATGGAATATGGCTATGCTAATTTCAAATTTAGATATTCCCTTATGAGTATTTTTCTATTCTGATTCTAAGGCTGGATTTTTTAGGATTAATCTTATTAATATCATTAGTAATGGAATTTCCCAAAGGCCTATTTATCATTAGTCCTTATTCAAATGGAATCAGCACCGGGTATAGGCCATGCTTTGATCTTGAATATACTCTGTTGTAAAACTTTTCAGCTTTGGCTTCTTTCGGGAGTAATTCTTCGTATATCAAGAAATTTTCCCTACGTTCCTAAATTTCTTAGTTGTTCCTCTACATTTTTTGTGCTATCAAACACGGCTTTATTATTATTTTTCATCTGAACTTGAATATTGCCAAAATCCTACCAAACTTTATCCATTGCATCCATTGACCCCTTTGTAACACGATTAAGTAGTGTATTTGAGCAAAGAGATCTGCACCTAGTATTACATCTACATATATATGGGTCCTGGTTTAGCATAATTAGGATCTTCTAATTCCAATTTTTCCATATGCTCTCGTTTATACTCGTCTTTCTGTGCAGCATTCAATACCTATCTTAGCTTTTTAAGAGCTACTACTGTTAAACATTGTTGGAAGTTAGATAATGTAACTGGACGAGTATAAAGATTGTTGGCCTATTAAACTATAGATTTAGGTATGATTTGTTTTTTTTTTTCATATGTAAGCTTTTTCTACAGTATAGGTTGTGGTTCGACCCGAACAAAAGCTCGCAAAGTATTTGAAGCCGTATACTAACCTTAATTTTTGATTGACAAAAATTTTCAAAAATTTAATTAAAAAAATTACGGTTTGGACCAAAAATGAAATTTCTTGTTATACCAGTAAGTGGGTTTTGAGATTATTGTTAATTTTTTATTTAAATACATTACCTAATAATAAATTTTGTCATATATATTACTCATTTCTTCTTTAGATTTCGTTGCTGCAATAACAGTTACTGATTGCCAAAGGACGTGGAAATTTTATGAAAATGCTGAACAGAGCTCAATTATGTTGCTGGCTATTACCGAGGCTGATTGCCCTCGCTTGCCACTAAACCAAGCCGTTATGGTAAATAACTCTTTAGTTTTTTATTTGTCTATTTATAAAGTCTGAATAACTTCTTGGCTTAGAACCACATCCCCAAAACACGTGACAGTCGAAATTAATACTTTTTTTAGAACGTAGCTAAAGTTCAAGTAGCGCCCTATAATACCATGTTCATACTCTATCTATCTAAGAAAGAAAGGGAGAGAAAAAATTAATGGTTAAAGCGGGAGTCAAATTGTAAATTTTAAATATTATTTTTATATTTCCGAGGCCAAATCTTGTAATTTGATGGAAAGCTGATTGACGAAATGGAAAAATACGAATTAATTTATAAAAAAAAAAACTTTAAAACAAATTTGAAACCGGTGGACCGGCCCCTAAACACCGCGACCTAAAAGATCTTTTGTGGTATGCCCCTGCCGTGTAAAATCCAGTCGACGTTCACCTTTTTTAAGAAGTTAATACCTCATAAGGGTTAGTTTTCGGACTCCAAATGGACTAATGTTAAGGGTAGGGGCGACTAGGCCTCCAGGACCTTCCCCTTCCCCTAAGGTGGTTAGGCAAAATCGAGTCGATTATTGCTCTTTGGGTTAGATTGCAAACTTTATTTGGAGAGATAAGTGTTCCTTCAGTTATTTGTTTTGCTAGCGCTGAGCACTCACAAATAACATGCATCAACATCAACATCCTCTTCGCAAAAACGGCACAGTTCACTGACAGATTTGCCTTGACTAACAGAGCCCTTGCGTAGACATTAGAGCCTTTGGGGAGCAATCCCCGCGCATGCACAGAGCACATGCTCCATTATCATTCCAAACTATTTTATTGAGTCAATTCCTTTAATAAACTATCCTTCCACTTGGAGTCGTCCAATATCCAGCGTTTGCTTGCCTCTCTGTTAAAAAACCGTGTAGCTTATCTTCGACGTATTTATTGTCAGTTTATTTCCATCTAGCCCCATTTGTGTAACGTATTAGGTGCTCATTTATTTCCCTCTGTGAACCATCGCCATTCTTCCCAGCATACAGCAGGGTATCATCAGCGTATATATAATATTTCACAGCTAATCCAGCTTACAGAAAATTTTGGATTTACAGAGAGTAGAGGAGTGGACCTAGAATTGATCCCTGCGGGGCTCCAGTACTTATCATCTTATTCTCACTGCAAATGTTTTCCACTTTCGTATAGCACTGTCTTGCTTGCAGATAATTACCTAAAAATTACTTAGCTTTTTTATTTCTATTAATATATTATGATCTACAGTATCAAATGCCTTCTCCATATCAACAAATTCCCCAATAAAATAATTATCAGCATCCAGTTCTTTATTAATGAACACCATGACATCAGTCATAATATCTGTCATGTTACTTTGCTTTTGGAATTACATAACATATTGTCTTTTATCAAATCCTTCCTTGCTTTGGATAAACACTATAAGTTGGTTATGAAGTAGTCTCTCATATATGTTACTCAATATATTGATCAGTGCTATGGGACGATAGGTTTTAAGATCTTTTCTAGGCACTATGGATGTAGATTGGAAGTCCAGCCTTTTCTACACAATTATTTATTATCTTCGTTAAGGGTTCAGTGATTATATCTTTGATATCCTTTACATATTTTACTCTTATTTCGGCTAATCTCGGTGCTGTGTTCTCTTTCAACTACCTCTACATCACCATTGTTCACCGGCCAGATGAATGAACAGTTTACCCTTGACAAATTTTTAGTACCGTGCCGTTTTCAAATTAAAAAACGAAAACAATGAACCGAAAACACACAAATTTTGTTCTAAAATATTAAAGTTTTTTAGCAATATACATTGCAAATTTTTTCTCATTACAGTTTCAAACAAAAACTATCCATATTTAAAGCTTTATTTCAATTAAAATATATTCTTATGTTTTTTTCGTACGAAAAACAGATCTTCGTTCCGAACTGTCAAGTAGCTTTACGTTACATATAAACGAAAGTTCTTTTCGGTCTTACATAACCTCATTGTGTTTGCCTACAGTTGATACAAAACTTGACTAAAATATAACCCAGCTTTTATTCGTAGATTTTCGATATGTAAGCGTAGAAAAATTTTCTCTGTGGAACTTATTAGTGTCGCGTTTTCACTTTTCGATGTGCAACCGGCCTAACTGCACTTATCCTCCATTTTTATACGCTAGATAAAATCTGTAGGGTATACTAAGTTTGTCATTCCGCTTGTAACGCATAAAAATAACTATGGTAGAGCAAAATTGGATTGCACACCCACGCATAATACAATATTAAAAGTTATTTTGAATTTTGCATGTCCGTCCGTTCGCATGATGACTCGAGAATGCTCACCACATTTAGAGAGCTGAATGTTACCTTTAATTTGACTACGCACACGGAGCTACCTAAATGCAACCGTTTTTGAGATATTCCCGTTTCTATAATTCATAATTTCATTAATTTTGCGACTGACGATGATAATCGTGCCTATTATTATGCAATTCTACGTAAAATTAGCAAAATTAATGAAATTATGAATCATAGAAACAGGAATATCTCAAAACGGTATCATCCATTTTGGCGGGGAACTCGTTAAAATTTGAAAAAATTTGGATTTTTTTTCCAATCTTTTGATTTTAACGTCCTTTCGACGGAGGTGACAGGAAAGCGCTGATTGGGCACTCATTAGAAATCTGAGACGGTTTGTTATCATCTGAAATGAATCACACCTTGTTGATAGCATGTATATCAAAAAAGTTAAGAAGTGGAAGAAGTACTTCAAATCTTAAAACCCCCCTATCGCCAAAACGACGCGTCTTCCCCCCGCCCGCACCCTATAATTTGTTGCCATATAAAAATTTTCATTTTTACGTATACTGTGAGAACGATCAGTCTTAAGGTCGATGCACACTTACCGACACAGCACGAACCGTCACAGACAGGCAAAATATTTTTATATGAAACCAAGTTAGCTAATTCACATCAACCGGCACCGGCAGATGCCGACACGTAACGGAAACTTCATTGCCGGTTGCTATCGGTGGCTAGAAACCAGACCGGCATTTGTCGGTTGCTGGTCTCTTTTTGAAGTTAACCTGGAATCACTTTTCTATAGTTTTCTCGCGATACCTGCCTTAATCGAAAGTTTACTATCCGTTTTATGTCATTATATGTGCATGAAAAATGCCGGTGCTCGTTGATGCCTGTCCTTGCCGGTTCGTCATGTGTCGGTAAGTGTGCATCGAGCTTTAGCCGTTGTTATTGCACTGAAAAGTTCTTCAGAATATGAAATCCTATGAAATGGGTTATAAACATTTTTACTGTCCGACAAACCGTTCTTGAAATATATGCGAAAAAGCTCTTCAATAATAAAACTTCCACAGATAGGTAAACATACGAAATTACATACGGGCATTCATCTATCTAGCATATCATAAGAATTGGTCTTAGACCAATTCTAGCTTTTTCACTTGTTTCTTACTAGTAACGGGCCAACATTCACAAAATGTTTGCTCATGTAGTCGGTCATCAACTTTTAATTCTTCTATGCTGCCTTTTCTGCATTCCGAATTACTATTTCTTATTTTTGGTGTCAGTTGGTTCCTGCTTCGCTTTTTGAATTATATCAATGAGTTGAAATTATCGCAATCATCAACAGTGGATCTTACCTTGGTTTTTAATATTTCAGTCTTTTTTCTTACTATTTTTCTTTTGGACAATTTTGCTCTCCTGCATTAAAAATAATTTTAAATTTCGAATTGTCAAAAACTAATAAATTATAATAAACCCTATGACTTCATTTTGACGAAAATTAAATTAAATTAAATAAATTAAAATTAAAATAAATTATTTAAAACAATTCGTCTTTGGAGTAAGGAAGTATTTGGATCTACAATATTTCAAGTGAACTCTGAACTACCAAAAGAAATATAACCGACTTCTATTGTTACCATAATGCCTTGATTATTAGTACTGGTGGGACTCGCACCCAGATCCATATAATCATAGGCACTTAAACGTCTCTTACGTTATTATTGTTAATACTGCTAGTATATACAATTTATTTACAATATTTTGGATTTATTATATCAGTTGTTTAAGTTACGTTTTTTCTTCAGATACCAATAATTGACAGAGGAGAAGAGACTCCACAATTACTGCTAGATATCAAAGTCCAGAAGCTTTTAAATTGGAAGTCGTGCGTTTTACTTTTTGATTCTTCAGTTGGTAAGTGGTGCATATTTTATTACAAAAATGTAAGTATATACAAAAATTGCTTGACGCTGCTTGCTTGATTAATTGCATTTGATCTTATGAATAAAAAAAAACGGTTAAAAGCGAGTCGGGCTCGCGCAATCAGGGTTCCGTATCAGAACTTTATCAACGAACAGTCGATCGACGGAATTTAAATATACTATATTACATATTATTAAATATACTATATTTAATTCCAATTCAAATTTGCCTATGGTAACAACTGAAAATTTAATGAATTGTGCGAACATTAGTAAATACGTTATGGATTATTGCGCAGTAAAGTATCAAGCGCTCAGACAGTGGTTGTATTGATGCTCAAGAGTAGGTAAATAAAACTCAATGTGACGTTAAAAACTCGTTCACGCTTAAAAATATTAATTTTATGATAATTAATTGTAAATTACTTAAACTTTATAAAAATAGTTAGCTCTATATTTCATACGTTTTGAACACTACTGTATTGTCATATTTCAATAATATTCAAACAGATTGACGCAAAACTGATCTTATAAGAGGCCATTTTTTTCCATCAACTTTGAGACTGAATAGGCTAAAAGCCAATAATTCTTTATTAGCTACAGTTAGGATATAGATTTAATAGGTCACATTAAAGAGAGTTTATAGTTTTTGAGTTTTTGTAAAAAAAGTTATGTTAATAAGGTCAAAAAGGTTAAAAAAAAAAAGAGCAGAAATTCAGACATTTTTATTTTAGACAGCTATAACACTGGCGGTGAGAGGAGGACGGTGGAAAGTCGATGGAAAGACCATGAGGTCTTAATGGTGACCCATACACTCTACACTTTTTAAGATACAAGTTATTCGTGAAAAACTAGCGCCTTTTTCATCATGTCACTCCGAAACGGTTTAGACGCTCCCTCCCCTTCCATACAATTTATTGTTTGCCCTTGTGAGTACTATCCTCCTTCACCCTCACCTCTCACCAAGGAATTCAAGCAGTCAGAACTATAAACGAAAAGTTGCAGTGCAGAAAACTCAAGCCTAAACAACAAATCTGGGACGAGATTCTTCTACATTGACATTCGTTTGACTCGATTTCATAATCCTCCATGTTCAGGAAATTTTGTGTCTATATTCGGAGTTTGAATGTATCCAAACGGTTCATTAAATTTTACAAAAATCTAGTGCAAAATCCAATATGTGACCGTTTGCATAATACTACCGATGCGTAGCACTCAGTTACAAAACATCCTGAAAATAGCGCTAACAAGTTATTAGTAGAAAAAATTAGTCACATTTACTCGTGCATTGCTATTAGATATAGCAAAGAGTATGAAGAAAGAGCAAAGGTTTAATATATGTAAATACGTAATAAAATCCAAGAAAACAGCAATATATTAGAATATTATTTCGTTTAAAAATAAGAAGACAAATTACGGTATAATAAAACTTCTGAAATACTAGTTTTAAATTGTTAAATGTTGTTAGATAATTAATTGGAATAATAATTGCATACATTTGCCTTTATTTGCTTTAATATATTCTTTAAATAACCAATAGCGTCATAGTTATGGCGATTACTTCTTTTATTTTTTAGAGAGACTAATGAAATTATAAGCAAAAATAGAACGTAGCACAAACTTTTCATAGTAGCACAAAGTATGCTAATTGTATTATTGTAGCACTTGGTGTCCACACGCACCGTTTTACGTGGCTCCCAGCAGCGGATTTGAAGCACGTTCTTGCTGAAATAGTTCTAGAACTAGTTTGAATTTGCTTTCACATTCTTACAATGGAAAGTGAATGACTTCAGTAAACGATTTTATCATATAATAATAACGGTTGTGTATAGGTCAGTGAGCATTATATGTCATGTTTCCACTGCAAAATAAGAACTTATGTTTGAAAAGTTAAACATATTTCTAAAATTTTGTGTACAAATATGTTTGGGTTACATGGCCAATTAGAAAAAAGATTTTAATCATCAGGAAAATTTTCCTTAAATTGTAGACTAGGAATACTTTGTAATGTTTTCGTTATTACTGCCCCTTTTCAAAATAAATAATATACTAGGAGGAGCCCGTCGGCGTTGCCCGGCGATAATATACATAGATACCTAGATGAGTGGAGTGGGAGTGGGTTTGTTAAAGATAAGTAATATCGAAGCTATTGTCTAACTCGATCGCGCGATTCCGTACTCTAGAGTCTCACCCTGTGTGTGTGTGTGTGTACGTACGTACGCGGGGGGGGGGGTTGTGTGTGTGTGTGTTTGTGTGCATGCATACATTCATTTGTGTGGGGGAGTGTAGCTCTCTACATCGACCCGTTCTCATGCAGTGCCCAAATCTATAGTAAAACACGAAATTTTAGTGTGGCAACCCTACGAAGGAGTTGCCCGATTGGTCCCATTTTCGAGCTGTATTTGCAATTTTTATGAAAACTCCGTGTACAAAATATGAGCTCTCCACCGCCTTCTCAGGCGGCTACATAGTGCAAAACAAAAGTTGTATATGGCATCACTAAGAAGGGGTCCATTTTGGAAATTTTATTTACCATTTCTATGAAAACACCACGTAGCAAATTGGTCCCATTTCTGAACTTAATTTAAATTTTTCTTTAAGAAAATCCCGTGTATTAAATGTCAGCTCTCTACGTCGACGCGTGAGGCAGTGTCCAAATATATAGTGAAAACGTAAGTTTTTGTATGACTACACCAAAAAGCGGTGGCCTGATTTGGTCCATTTTTGAACTTGTATTTGCATGAAAACGCCGTGTACAAAATTTGAGCTCTCCACGTCGATACGTTCTCGGACAGTTTCAAAATATATAGCGAAAAACCAAAGTTTTGTATGGCAACATCAAAAAGATGTTCCACGGTTCAGGCCATTTTTGTAAATTTATTTACTATTGCTATGAAAATACCAAGTAGCAAATTTTAATTCTGCACGGCGACGCGTTCTCATGCAGTACCAAAATATATAGTTAAAAGCGAAGTTTTTGTATGGCAGCCCTTTGAAGGAGTTGTCCCAATTTTTAACTTAAATTTACATTTTTTTTAAACGCCGTGTACAAAATTAGACCTCTCCACATAGAATTTACAATTTACAATTTAAAGCGAACTTTCGTTAAGTTTAAATTATTAAATGTCGAATTGAAGTCACTAAAGGTGGGGTAAGAATCGCTCATAAGAACGCGATATGTCAAACAATTAAATTATTACAAAATGATTAAAAGTGCAATGTAAATATTAAAATGGAATAAATATGGTACTGCGAATTAATAAAAAGCATAAATCTTTAATTAAATCAACTTCCATTTGTTATATTTTGTATGTTTTGTTTTTACCACTATTTAAAATTGAAAATATTAAATATCAAGATAAAAATCTTTACGGAATGTGATATCTATTTAGGCTAAAAATATAAATTTTTCGTAAGTAAACCTCAGTCTCGTTCAAATTCGTAAAGTTCTTTACTTCAATTGTAGTTGAGTCTCTAGAGACACGTCTCCGAAGTTTATACACGAAATTTAAATTAAATTTATATTTGGTCTTTACATTAGATCTCCAGAGATCATTGTTAAGAACGAAATTGTGAGAAAGAATTATCTCAGTATATGCTTCCGTTTAAAAGTTATTAATATTTTTATGTTATGCGAAAGTGAACTATATCACCACCGACGAATTATAAATTTCTCAAAGATAGAGTTGAGATACCCTGTACTTATCTTCACTGCAAAACCGACTGATGAAAATTAATGATAATTCAAGAGAAAACAAGCAACGATTTTATTTTATTTATAAGAGGAAACACGAACGTTAAAATTTTTAGTGAAAAACCGGTTTCATTCAAAATTTAGCAAAATGTCACGTGGACATGCGCGTAGCGAGGTAGTGGCACGGGTGGTCAATGCCCCCCCCCCCTAGAGAAGCCCGTGTAGGCTCGGTGCCCCCCCCCCCCACAGAAATACGAAGCAATTATTACTAATAATTTGCAATTTTTTCTTTCATTCATTCTTCTTTCATGTCAAGCATAATTGATTTTATTCAATTATTTGCAAAATTTTGAATAACTTCAAAATCCTTTCAAATTATTCATAATAATGAATTTTTCGTATATCTACTCTACCTCAATTTTTTAAGAAAAAACAAATGTCGTTTTGGCCAATGTGCTGAAAGGAGATTTTAAATGTCTATCAGTCAAATAAAATTCTCATTTTTCCCAAGCCCATCAGAGAATGAGTTACAGTAGCGTTGGGAGATTGTTGCGGGTAAAATTCTCTCGAAAATGGGAATTAATGGCGAGTTTTCCCACAAATTATTATATTATGCGAATTCCGACCATTTTTATCCTAGGTAGCAAAAGCATAAGAAATACACCAAAAGGAATAGTTCAGTTCACGTAACTTTCGAAAACTAATTAATTTTTATTGATATAGGAGAGATATCTATAAAAGTACATTAGCAACTAGGCGCAAAGTAATCAGTGCTACGACATATTAATTTACTACTTTTCAATATCTTAATGGCAGAAATTGCCAGAATATGGAACTCCCACGATCTCCCAATACTGATAACATGTTTTTGCATGGCTGTCCGTCCTCACGATAGCTCCAGAACGGATTTACTTAGAAAGCTGAAATTTTGCACACGAGCTTTTCGAGAAAAAAGGAAATTTAAGTTCGGAAATGGAATAAATCAGGCAACTTCTTCGTTCAATTGCCTTACCATACAAAACTGTTGTTTTGCGCTATATAACGGGCTTTCCAATAAGAGGTGTTATTTTGATATTCAAAGAAAAATGCCATTTTTTGAGATAAATGATCGGATCCCTTTCATGAAATTTTCTATAACCAAATCGCAAAGTGGCTGCCCTATGTCCTCGATAGCCTCACGAATTCCATCTTTGAGGTCTTGAATCGACGCTGGGCTGTTGGCGTAGACCTTCTCTTTCACGTGGCCCCAAAGGACGAAGTCGTAAGGTGTTAAGTCACAAAATCTCGGTGGCCAATTGTTATCACCTCTTCGAGAGATAACACGGTCCGGAAACTTTTCCTGTACAAGATCAATGGTTTCGTTGCTTGTATGGCACGTAGCGCCGTCTTGTTGAAAGTAAACGTTGTCCAGATCAATACCATCCAATTCCGGCCATAAAAAATCATTAATCATCTGTCCATAGCGCATTCCATTCACCGTAACTGTTGCTCCAGCCTCATTTTCGAAAAAGTAAGGTCCAATGACCCCGCGCGACCATAAACCGCACCAAACAGTCACACGTTGAGAATAGAGAGGCTTTTCAACAATAACTCTTGGGTTTTCCGAGACCAAGATGCGACAATTTTGCTTGTTGACGAAGCCATCGAGGTGGAAATGGGCCTCATCACTCAAGATGAGTTTTCGATGGAATTCCGGATCATTTTCATGCATTTCAAGGACCCAATCAGCAAAGACTCGACGTTGTTGATGATCGGCCGGCTTGAGTTCTTTATGCAAAATACGGTGTAATGACGTTTGTGGAATGCCTAATTCCAAAGAACGACAAGGAATGGACCAACCTGGGTTTTCTTCAACACTTTCGGCTACAGCAGCAATATTCTCGGCTGTTCTTGAGCGACGTGCACGGGTTTTATTCTTCACATCACTAACTTGTCCCGATAGCTCGAATTTTTCTACCAATTTCTGTATTACGGTCCGACAAGGTGCTTCACGACAACCCAAAAATGTTCGAGTTTTACGAACCGTCTCTGCCACATTTTCACCATTTTTATAGTGAATTTTAATAATTTCAATGCGTTGTTGAATCGTGTATCGTTCCATTTTTATTAATGGCGTGGTTTCTACTTGTCAAATTTCAAAAAATGACAGCTCCAACAGTTACATCTACCGAAATAGCGAGCTAATTAAAATAACACCTCTTATTGGAAAATCCTGTATTTAGACACCGCTTGAGAACTAGTCGACGTAGAGAGCTGAAATTATGTACACGGCGTTTTCATAAAAATGATGAGTATAATTTCAAAAATGAGATAAACTCCGCATCTAGGGTATAATAAGAATTGGTCTTCGACCAATTCCAGCTTTATTGAAGAAATAATTTTCTAATTTCAGGGATATTATTGGGATACATTCACAATTTATTAGAACCATGAATTTGAAATAACTTTTTTTTAGAAAACCATATAATTATATGTTAGTAAATTATTCTTATTTTATTCTTGTTTTTAGGAAATATTCTTATTGTTGTTTAATTTAAGCATACATTGGTTGAAAAAAACAACGATAATCAATGAAATAGTTTGCTTCATGTAAGGAAACTTGGATTTAACACTGATTAACGTTTTAGAAAGTTATACACAGTTTTGAAAAACAATACTTGCTTGAAGAATATTCTTCTTCAATATTTTGTCAGTCTGCCCTCTACTGCCCCCCTCACAACAAAACGCTGGCTACGCCAATGCACGTGGAACGTACTTTCTTTACTCGCCCAAAGTTTGCCAGAGTAAACGTTAATCGGAACTGGAACGAAGTAAACTAAAAAGTCATTTCAAATCTTCATTTTGTGCGATTTCCGTTTGTTCTTTCTGTGTATTAAAGGTATTTTTCTCCGACGAGAAAAAGTTCAACCTCGACGGTCCAGATGGTTTCCAACATTATTGGAGGAAAGACTCGTTGTACTTTTCTCGGCGCAATTTTGGTGGCGAAAGCTTAATGATTTGGGAAGCCTTCAGTCCTAAACAAACCCTTCCTTTAGCCCTTCCGTTCACCAGGATGAACAGCGAGGAGTACACTGGGATCTTAGAAAGCAAACTCCTTTCATTATTGGAGCGTAACGAAAGCGAGTCATGGACATTCCAGCAGTATAAAGCCGATATCCACACTAGTAGAGCGACGAAAGCCAGGCTTAAGCGTCACCAGATAACAGTTATGGACCGAACCGCTTGTTCTCCGGACCAAAACCCAATTGAAAATCTTTGGGACATTTTGGTTCGAGAGGTGTCCGATAACAACAGGCAGTTCAGCAATGTGAATGACCTGCGCACAGCCGTAGAATCCGCCTGGAACAGTCTCGAAACGGAGAAGTCGAAAAAACTCGTGGGGAGCATGCCATACCGACTTTTAGCATTAGCGGAAAGTCGAGGAGGGCCGACAAAGTACTGAAAATATTTTTGAAGCCCAAAATATGTAACTAAAATTCCAGAAAATTGAAATATTTTAAGTGGTGATATAGTTATGAAAGCAGCCTTTTCACTTGTTTTTTGTATTTTCTCTTAAATAAAATAAAACAGTTGTTTTTTTCTCTTGAATTATCATTTATTTTCATTAGTCGGTTATGCAGTGAGTTACAGGCCGATTAAGAAAATTTGCTAGTCTTTCACAAAATACCCTGTATTTTAAAAAGTATAAGATGTATGGTCACCATCATAACTCCTGGGGAAAGAGGAGTACGGGGTTGGTCGAGCAGTCGTTGGATAGGCCATGAAGTTCTGCATACAATGAGCTCTGTAAGTGGTCGTATACTCTGTACTTTTTAAAATACAGGGTATTTAGTGAAAGACTACCAAATTTTCTTAATCACCCTGTAACTCCGAACTGGTTGAGATACCGGCCCCCCTAACCATACAATTTTTTGTTTGACTAGGTGACTATTATCACCTCCTGTATAAATGGTACTATACCTATGTATACTTACAAAAAAGGGGTTTTTACAAAAAATGTAGGGAATTTAGTCTTCTTCAAATTTATATTTTACATTTCTGTTGTAGCATTAACCGTTGAGGAATTATTTTGAAAAAAACAATTTTTGGTATCATTAATTCAAGATCGCGGACCGCGTGGACACCCCCCCCCCCCCCCCTTAAGGATCAAATCTTGGATTTTTCATCGGAGCCCGGAACTGAATAACATGTATAAAAGTCACAATGACTCCACCTTTTGTATGGCAAAGGCCTTATTTAGTCGCTATTGACTGGATTATCAAGGATAAAGGATATATTTATAATCTTTAATTTTTTTCTTTCAAAGAGCATTTTTATATAATATTCTCTGAAAGATTGAACTTTTCTCTTTAAAAAAAAAAATATATAAATTACAATCAAAGTTATGATTTTATGAATATAGCTCAGCAACTCTCAAAATCGCCAAAATTTAAGGATTTCGAAATTAGTTAGCTAAACGAAAACGTAGAAATTAGATTGAGATCATATTTATAAGCCAATCTGAGAGTTTAAAAGAATTAGCCTTAAGAAACAAAACTTGATAATGGTATATAAATAATATTAAAAACATAAATAACAACTAATGTTAATCTATTGAATTTTTCAGAGAGTAAATCTACTCAAATCGTTGCTTCTTTGACTCTTGATAGTTTCAAGAATATGTTCAAACCTATAGCAGTGTACTTGTATAAAATCGAAGAAACACTACGATATCAACAAAAACGAGAAGCTATCAAGGATGCACTTTCAAGGTTCATCAATATACGAATGAATCGATTCGTAGTATTCTCATCCTCGGTAGAAGAAGTAATGGAAATTGCCACCAATTTCAAAATGTTTAACGTCTTCAATCAGTGGCTCTTCTTTTTACCAAATACCACAGATCGGTTAAATGTTGCCAATCTAACCCAAGGTCTTAATGAAGGTGTAAATTTAGCTTTCGCTGTGAATGATACTATTGTTGGCTGCCAAGTACATAATGGACATAAATATGAAATTAATATGATTGATTAATATTATTTAAATTTTTAGGAAACAATACTTTGCTCATTTTCGGAATTAATTCTGGCATTTGTAAGGGCTTTATCAAGCATTATAAGGGAAGAGGGAGCTTTATATGGACAAATCTCGGATGAAGAATGGGAAGCAATAAGATTGACTAAAAAGGAGAGACAAACCGAAATTTTAGCATACATTAAAGTACTACATACCTACATATATCATAAGTTCAAATGTTTTTTTTTCTTACTTTTTTTAAAGTACTTATAACCCAAATAAAAAGGAAATAAAATTAAAATTGTCTGTCTGTCGGAAATACTTTGCTGTATACCATTTGGCAGTCTGGACCCGGAAATGCCACACTCCTTTCATGTGTATATGTATCTAAAACCCAAATAAATGACTGTGAAGGCACGGTTTGGAGCATAAGGAAACGGGCAATGAATTTTTCATATTGAAAATGCAAGTTCAGCTGTAAATCAGATAAAAACGGAGAAATATTTTTCTTATGTATCAAAATTGTCTCCCAAGTTTTTATATCTACCCGTTTCCTGAAAATTCAAACACATTTAGGCTTCTAGACACAGGTTGTATGCCTTAAATGCATCTCCCAATTCTTTTTTGTAAAGCTACGAACCAAGGTCATTTCTTAAAGATCTGATACGACCTCGTCGACATGATGTTCTTTTTCTAACTGAAGAAGGTGCTTAGATAAAATTTATAGGTAAGTTTGTCATTCTGTTTGTAATGCAAAAAAATAATGCTGGTATCGAAAATGGATGGTCTATCTGTTTGTCTGCCTGTCCGTCTATATATCCGTTTGTCTATCTGCCCGTCTGTGACTTAGACAGCTGAAATTTACCACACGAACTTTTTAAAAACAAATTGCAAATGTTCTAAATGAAATCAGGCAACTCCTTCTTCTTGGTGTTGCCAGAATATTAAAATCCTATGAAATTGGTTACAATAATGTTTATTGTCCGATGAACCGTTCTAAAAATAGGTGAGGAAACATATTTTAACAATCAAACATGAGGTGACCATACGAAATTAAGTACGGTCATCCATGTAGCGATCGTAAGAATTTGTCTTAGAACAATTCTAGCTTCCTTCCTTATTATATTGATTTTTTTTTTAAATGTCTTCATGTTAGTATTTTCGCTGGTTTTAATTTGTGCAATCAAATAGGAAAATGTTTCTTCTGAAAATAGAGAAAAGTAAAAGTTCATGTTATTCTCCGAAGGTATGGTCATGGTGGTTTTTCGGCTCAAATTAAAATTAATGTAGCTGGCGTAAAAGCAAGATACTCTCATAAATCGAAAAAATGTTCTTCATTTCAAAGTCGCGTAAAACCAGGATCGAAAAAACCCAGGTATTGCTGTGTGACATAAGGCGTTCAGAGATAACCATACTGATGAGACCTCTCTGATCGCTGGGTCGAAAAGTTCGATATTTTCTGCATTCGCAATGCATTTTAGAAATTCATTGAAATTAGTTTCAATGAATTTCAGTCTGCTGTAGACGAGAAATAGTCCACCCATAACGACGAAGATCATTACGTCAACATTTAACAAGAAAAATTAAATTTTTAGTTAATTCTATTATTCTATTTCTATGGTAACTACTAGTTTCGCTGTCTCCAACATCATCAGGGAGCTACAGACTGATGAATATGCTCTCAATTTTAGGTCTAGGAGGTTCATAAGTTATGAAAAATATATGATCTGGTTATTTAGAACATTCACATATCATCTTGTTGAATATTTATTAATTTCAAAAATATCGAGCACTTCCATTTTTCGTCCTTAATTTTTGCAATGTAGAAGAAGATATTTGTGTTCCTCTTCTAAATGTTGGTAGAAGGTTTAATCATTGCGGCTGGTATGTTCCGAGATTCTTGTTACAAAGAGTCTCCCTACTTGCCCGATATATATGTATACCTGAGCAATCATTGCAAGACTTATCACAGATTCCATTTTTTTCGACCTTTCGATGTGAGATGTGCTCCTCTAATTGTGTGTTCTTCTTATTGTGTTGTTATTATCCAATAACCATTATTTTTGGCGATTTTTTAAGTTTCTGTGCTTTTTGTCGTATTTTATTTTATACTTTGTAACGGTTATTAGTTGAATGGAATGGAAAGCCGAAAACTTACGGTTTACTGGATAATTGGTTTTAGCTGGTATAATTGTTCCGGTACCACCCATAATTCACAGAATCATTGCACAAAGCCAACTTGTTTCCAGCTAACTTTGCCGTGAGTTCTTTCTTGCCACCTACTTCACAAGCTCTCCCTTCTCCACCAACATGCAATTACAGTTAAAGACCGTTACATTTCTGCACAAAGGAGGTTTTCAAAACGCTCGTAGTCTCAATGTGTGTGTGTAAGGATGCTGGGCTTGATGGTATCTCGCTCCTGGTACTCAAGTACTGCGCCTCTTCTTTAGCTAAACCTTTACGCAAACTGTTTCACTTATCCTATTCGACGGAGTCTTTCCTTCGGCATGGAAACTTGCACATGTTCAGCCAAAACCCAAAAAAGAGAAGCAAACGTTCCCTCAAATTATAGACCAATTGTCCTTACTTCGATTCTTTCGAGGGTTTTCGAAACACTCATCAACACCCTATTGATGAAATATTTAGAAACTAATCACCTTATTAACGATCTGGAGATTCTCTAATATTCCCTGCCGAGTGTTGGAATCAATGTCTCCATAATATTTGTAAATCTGAGATCCTCGCATTAGATATCTCGAAGGGCTTCGATAGAGACTGGCATTCTGTTCTTTTAGCTAAACTTCAAGCATTAGATCTAGATCTCTTCTTAAAAGTTTTCTCTCCCACCGTTCCATTCAAGTTATATTATACATACGCAGCTACTTCTGACGATTTTACAATCCATGTCAATATACTGCAAGGTTCTGTGCTCTGTCCTACTCTCTTCCTCGTTACTTTCAATCCTATTCATAGTTTTGCAGACAACAGCACCCTTGATTTCGTGCACTCGTTCGACTCTATAGCTGATTCCCGTAGGAATGTTATAATTGACAATGAAGCCACATGTTCAGTTGACTAAAGTATTACCTTACAACAATACTCGCTTGGGACAGAGCAAATCGGGTCTTATTAAATGCTTACAAAACGCAATGTGTCTATTATCACTCAAACGTACTACAAATCCCACTCAACCCATTTCCGTCGATGGAGAAGATATCTCGAGCTCACCATCTCTTAACATCTTGGACATTGAAATATCCAGCAATCTTAGTTGGTCCGATCACATTTTTGGTATTACCAAAAACGCGATGAAATGCCTGGGCTTCTTGTAAAGATGCAAGAAATATTTTACTCCATCAGACTTGTCACAAATCTACAAGTCTCACATCAGGCCTAGAAACTAACATATTTGAGCAGAGGCTGGATGCACTGCATTGTCCGCGTTAGACAATGTCCAAAAGAAGGTCTTCCAGCTTATTAGTGATGACATATCAATAGCAACTAGATTCTCTAGAACACCGGCGTAATGTGGGATGTCTGTCCCTCTATTATCGCTACTTCTCCCTCTATTATCGCTCCTGGTAGAATTCTTCCTATACGCACCACACAAGCTGTAACCCGAGCTCACCCAAACACCCTTGAAGTCAAATTCGGCCGAACCGTAAAATTCCGCGAATCCTTCATAAGCAGAACAGTACGAATGTGGAACAATTTGCCATTCTCTGTTTTCCCTCTCAGCTATGAATCACAACCATTTAAGCGTAATGCACACCTACTTGTCTCAACCCAATAATCCTCAAATCTCTATACCCCTTCTTCCTTTCGTACCAAGGCTGTGCTACGGCATCATAGGGTATCCCCTGAGCTTTGGCAGATCGTCATAAGCAACACTAAAATTTCACTATAGGTATCTTTCTTGTATACTCCAAATTTAAGCTTTCCTGAGTTAATGTATATTTTTAAATCTAGAAAACTTTTTATGATTCCCAATACTACTAAGTAAAGACGGTAAACAGTATAGATAAAAAGTTATAGTTAAGATTAAGAGCAGAGACGATTAAGCCATTAAGACCATGAGGACACCGCGACCCCAGAGTGATCTATTGTGTCCACCGCTAAAGCGGTCAGGCTAGGCCTCCTTACGATCACAATTATTGATTTGAGGATTAACTTTAAAGGCATTATTTGGAGTGATAAATGCTTTTCTAGTGATTTGCAATCATAAAACTGCAAGCGCGGACACTCGCATATGATATGCCTGGAGGTTTCGTTTTCTTCTTTACACAGCCGACACAATTCGCTGATAGATTTGGCTATCTGCTTCAGATAATAACAAAAGGAGCCATGTCCCGTAACTGCATTAGTAAAGAGCCTGAGCGCTTGTCTTCAAAGGACCAATTAGTTTGCGCGCCCCTCTCCCCGCTGAAGAATTTCTTATCAGAATTGCTTCAGAGGAGATCTAGTTGCATATATATCTTCCCATTTTGGTAGTTCCCCCAAAGTGACTTTTTGGTAGGCCAAATGTATATTATATTCACTTAGTACATACATACACATTTAAATTATATTTGATGATTTACATATTTGTTTCACTTTATAGAAGTACTTGAAAGAAAGCAGCAAATGTTCTGGATGTTCTAAATGGAGTTTTAAGTCTGTCGAATCTTGGGGGAAAAGCAGACGGTACGCACAAAACATGCAAAAACTTGGTAATATTCCTATTTTATATACTAAAATTGAACTTTAAACACATAATTCTGTAGAAAGTGAACGGAAAGCATATTATGACTTTGTTGATGTCGGTTATTGGAGCCCATTGTTTGGTTTCATTGCTAAAGATGTTCTATTTCCCCACACGGATCACAAATTTAGGAATATTACATTAAATGTTATCACATATAATGTAACTATTTGTCTGTTTTGTTGTAATACATATTTTTTAATTTCGTGTATTGAATGTATTCCAGAACCCTCCTTGGCAGATAATAACTCGAGATGAAAAGGGTGAAATTGTCGAATCATCAGGCATTGTTATCGAAATACTGAAAGAATTGAGCGATAAACTCAACTTTACGTAAGTGGTTTCTTTTAGATATTGATGTGGAAATTTAATTAATTACATTATTTCACGTAGTTACAAACTTTATGAATTACGTTCAGATGATAACACCATTGGAGGAAATGAAAACGCCAGTGTATGTATTGTTGCTGCACCTACTTTTCACACTATCCTCAATAGCTCTATTTTTCAGATTGTGGATCTGGCAGGAACGTTAACTAATAACGTGCCACCAAAACTTCTGGAAATGTTAGTAGAAAAAAATGTATGTAAAAATTTGCTATGTATACATAATAATAAATAAATAAAATAAAAAATATATGTATGTACTACTAAATTTTGTGTACTTCCCAGTTTTTTCTGGCAGCTGTAGCTGCTACAATAGATAACAGAAATTTGCGATCGTTTAACTATACTATTCCAATAAGTGTTCAGATGTACACATTTATTTCTAGAAGACCGGATGAAGTGAACAGGATTTACTTATTCACAGCACCATTTACAATAACAGTAAAAAAAGACAATCGGAATTTAATTACAACATTCATTGCTTTTTCTATCCTTGCAGACATGGGCTTGTTTGGTTGCCATCATTGTTATGATAGCTCCTGTGCTGTATTTAGTTAACAAATTCGGACCGCTGGATGCACAACGATCAAATGGCTTATGCAAAATGAAAAATTGCTTTTGGTATATTTACGGTGCACTACTGCAACAAGGTGAGTTAGAATCTGTATACATTTTCTCGTTTCGAATATAAAATTAATTACCTTCTAATACAGGAGGTATGTACTTACCAAAAGCTGATAGCGGACGAGTTATTATAGGCGTATGGTGGATAGTTGTGATCGTTCTCGTAACAACATATTGCGGGAATTTAGTAGCTTTTCTTACATTTCCACGATTTCAACCTGGTATTAACTACCTTTTTGAAACTTTTTTGCACAAGCATGTTACCACTTTTGGCCTTCGAAATGGAACATATTTTGAAAAGTACGCCATGGTAAGTCTCTAAAGAAAACAAATCTTACAACTGAATATAAGTAAAGAGTACCATAAAGGAACAGAATTTTTAAGGTGTTCAGAACACTCTGGAAAAAGGGATACAAATCCAGAGTGGTCTAGCGTTCTGTTCGTTTTTTTTTTATATTAGCAACACTTGTGATTTGTGAAAATGTCAATTGATAATACATGATTCTTTATAAAAATAAATAAATAATAATAAAGTTATAAATTTAAATAACGGGTGAAGGAGAGGAAGGAACTATGGAATTTAAAAATGTATTCACATTTTTAATAAGATTTTTTTGAACTCTATTGGTATTAGGTACTGACACTCTGAGCAATAATAATACAATTTCAGAGCGCTCAAAGTACTCTGTATATTATTTGATCATCTACATTGATATTTATCATAAATAGGTTGATATAATGTGTCAAGTGCTTTTAAAGAAAACTCAAGTGGAGTTTCAGATGCCCTTAGAGCCAGAGCTTTCATAGAAGTGAATAGAGTAGCTGCACTAGGCGCTAAATTAAAAATTAAGCCATGTGTTATATAATGAGAATAATAGAGAAAGCCCAGATATCACCATCCTTATCTCAACCAAAACCACTAGAAGATTTATATTTCTGAAGCCACGAAGAAGAAATTAATATATGTTTGTGATAGTTCTATTTCTGTAACGACGTTTATTGGTCCTTCTGGAAAAGCAGCAACTAATTAAAATGGCCGTCAATTGGCAATGTATAATTCATACTAAAAACTATGTTTTTAGCTTTCTTCCTTATCTTTTCAACTGTTAGTTATCTTCATATTGCTGAATTACCATAATTATTACGAAACTTAAGTTCAACGAATGAAAACTAAAATGTCAATAGCACATAAATGTAGCATTATGAATATGTGACCTGTGGCCATGCTGCAACTGAGAAATTATGCTCGGAAAGTTGTAGTGTTTCTTTCCAACTATATTCCGCCTATAATGGGAATCTTAAAAGTATTTTTCTGTATGAACAATGGTTCCAAGCATTAGGCTACTTTCAATCCTTAGTAAAATTTTCAAAAAACTAAACACATCCAAATTGATCGTAATTTAGGACCACGGTATCTAACTTAGAGTAACCTTGGGCTATCATGATTAGTTAGACCACCTTTTTCATGGCTTGAGAAGTATCTCCTTTGCCTCATCAATGCTAAAAGGTAGATAACCATATGCACCACGTACCAAAAAAGTATGTCTAAGCAAACAGCGCTTTGTCTTCTTAATTACGACTGTCTACTCTGTCGGGTGTTCTTGTCTTCTCATGTTAATATCCTTAAGAGGAGTCAGTACTCAGCAAAAATTTCAATTTAGATAACAGCGAGCCTGTAGGCAATAAAACTTACTATACGTAGGTTTGTGTCCTGAAAGTATGAAAATTCATATAAAATTAGCGTAGACCTAGACCATAAGTCCCATTAGAGACATCTAGCGTGAAAGGCAGAAACCAAACATGCGACAATTTAAGACGAAAATGAAAATTTGCAGTTCAAAGAAATTAAAATTTTTTAACGAGAATGAGCTCTCCTAAATTTTATTTTGCACATACTTGTGAAATATACTAATTTGCTTTATATTTCTACAACTTTCAACGAAATATTACGATTTCTCGTCTGTGAAATATCGAGAGTAAAGACAAGTACTATTAGAGTCAATAATTAAAAAAAGCGCCACTAAAAATGAAAAACTCGACGTTATTTGCTAGATTTAGGCTTTATGTTTCTAAAATAGTCACTGTTTTTGTACCGCGACAAATAAACTTAATTTGCCGCCTTGATGATCACTGCAATAGGTAGGTATACCTTGCAGTTAGATAAGTTGGAAGTCCAGGTTCAAATACCTGTACTTTGTTTGAAGTAAGCCCAGGTTCAAATACCTGTACTTATAGTAAGGGTGCAACGGTACAAAACCTATGCACAGAGCTTGAGATTATCAATGCCGTAGCAGATGCACTTGAATATAATAAAAGGCGTTCTTAACTTGTAGAACAATACTAATATATTTATTAATATTTCTTCCGTTTATAAATACAAAAATTCGTTCATTCAATGAAAAAACAAAATTGATTCGCTTGCATAAAATTCTTTTGCGTGCAATGACTTACGTTAACATTAAAGCAACTTGAGTGTAATATAGCTTACGCTCGCATTAAATTTACAATAAAAATTGACCTATATTATTTCCTATGAATAAAATTTAAATCGTATTGCGAAATAAATTGGATGTGGAATTTTGTTTATGTAGAGCTTGTTAGGGTTCAATGAAATTGTATTAAGAAATAACATAAACAAAATTCCATAACCAATGTAAAGTTCATTAGAGTTCAACATTCTCCCCCGCGTTGAATGCCCAATTCAACTATGATGCTGGTTGCGTCCGCAGCTTGAATTGATTCAATGATGTTGACCTGGGTGTGGGTATTGGTGCGCTGGGTTCCTTGCCTGGGCACCATCGGTGGGCTTGATGTTTCCATGTAAGATATCCTAAAATAGCGATGATAAATAACAATCCAAGATATCCGATGACGAATTGATGAGCGTCATGGGTCTGTAAAGGCTGCTGTTCTTCCATCTTCAATTGCTGTATTCGGTTTTGAATTTCTTGAATGTCCGTGGCTATGTCTTCATGCGATGGTGCTTGGTAGAGTATTTTAGCAATTTTGGATGAATGCAATAGTTCGGTAAAGTTTCTTGATGATACAAACGATGTCGTCATGGTACTAGCATAGATGTTATGGGCTTGTATAGTAAAAAATTCTTCCTTGATAGCGCAATTGTTGGCTAATTTCAAGATTCCTGAACCTTCTAGTGTTTGCTGCGAAACCTTAGTTCCGCACACGACATTAACTATAGTTGGTTTCTTCATAACATAGATCCAATGATTTGAGCTTAATAGTTGAATCCATCGTGGTGTTTCCGTGAGCTTCATGAATTGGCAGGATGCTGATGATGATGAGTGGCTAAGGTAGCTGAGTTCACATGAACTTACATTGGAGCCCTTTCGATGAAGAGGATGATGTTGTTTGCACATGTGAGTCGAATCGCCAATAATGGTACATGATGACATTTCTTGCTCTGACAGGGGGTAATATTGGTCCCTATGTAAGTTGATTATGAGATAGTCAGATGATGTCTTTATTGTGATGAATGTTTTATTAACTAAAATTGGCACAGGAACTACTCTCAGCATTTCGAATTGTTCATATGCGAATAATGGTAGTTTTAGTCGGAAAATTAGATGGGCTGGCAAGACTCTTCCCTCTATCGTCATAAGGCTATATAATTCTAGTGGATGGTCTTGTTTAGCAGGAAGTCGAAGTGTTGATGGTAGGTGTTCCTTGATGCGGATAAGTTCAGTCTCTAGTTGTCTGGGAACTAGCAATTGCGGGTTTATTTTGCCATGATGAGTATCTATCAGTACATCTAATAATATAGATTGAATTCGTTGATAGTTGGTAATAACTAGAATTAATCGAACAGATGCTGCGTTAAAGGCTTCCATTGATTTTTGTTCGTGCAATTCTTGATGCAATTGGTTAAGGTGGGCGATGGTCAGGTTGATGTACGTGTCAATATTCCGAAGTTCACCTTCAATTACATTGTACGACTTACGCATGACGTTTGCTGTAGAGTCTATGATTGATGTTTGATTTTTGAGTAGTTCCAATAGATGGTCGTCATTATCCTTCAAATTTTCTATGGTTTGAGCCATTTTTTCGGCGTACTTCGAATCTAGTACTCCAAATAATGTGTTAGCCAGATTTCCTATTACATCGAGAGGAGCTCTCTTAACTCTTTGGTTGTTTTGATGTTGTAATAATTCATTGTTGATTTGTATTGTCGCCAATAGATCGAAAAACTGTGAAACCGTCAGAGTGCAAGTGCTATTGTCCTTCATTGTTTTGCATAGTTTTTCTAACCTTACTATACCACTGGTGATCGACTCAAATTCCTTCCAGTAGGTTGTCATGTTGTAGAAAATAACCAAGTTCCACTCATTGGACACTAGATGCGTAGGCCCCATTCCTTCGAAATATAGTCCTGGTTGCGATTGGAACGGACTTACTTCTACGTCTGGATTGCTCAAGACTGGCATTATCAAACAGCTTAGGAATAGTACACTTGAGAGGGAGCTTGTATACCGGCGTTTTTTAGATGTAGACGGACCTTGATCTTGCTCTCTGGAAGTTGATTTTTCTTCGTTAGTCGTGCCACTGGTTTGATTCTGATTTGTCTTGTGTTTGGTAAGTCGTTCCTTCTTGGATGCATCGGTTTTTTCCCTTTGCGAGTTCATTTCGGCGTCGCCTGAACCATTCAGTGATTCTTGATCTTGTACGATTGGTAATGGAGCAAGTTTATGTATTGGTCTCCTCAGTATTCCAGATGTAGTCTTGACGTCGACTACACGAATTAATCCATCTTTTCCCTTGATTGTTTGAATGATGCGGCCCAATGGCCATTTTAGCACAGGCAAATTATCTTCCTTGATTAAGACCATCATTCCAGCCTGAGCATTGTCACATCGTTGCTTCCATTTATAACGATGTTGTAATTCGTGTAAATATTCCTTGGACCAACGTTCCCAAAATTGATTTTTTAAGTGAGACACCAATTTCCAACGTTGAAGTAAGCTGGTCTGCAATGATTGAGCCTGTGGATCGACGGTGCTAGTCAATGGTTCGCCTTTTAAAAAATGCCCAGGAGTGAGAGCAGTAAGATCGTTCGGGTCGGCTGATAGTGGAGTTAATTTCCTGGAATTTAGTATTGCTTCAATTTCAACTATTACTGTCTCTAGTTCTTCATAGGTGAGAGAAACCGATGCTAAGCTCCGTTGAAGCAAGTGTTTAGCCGACTTCACAGCCGCCTCCCATAGTCCACCGAAGTGCGGTGCTCTTGGGGGTATAAAATGAAAATCAACACCTTTCGTGCTGCAAAATGTAGATATTTTATTGTGTGAATTATCTGAGCAAATTGTATCCTTCAGTTCTATCAATTGGTTTCTTGCTCCTACAAAATTCGTGGCGTTATCACAGTACAAATTCCGGCAGTTGCCTCGTCTACTTATGAACCGTTTGAGGGCTCCAATGAATGCGTCTGTGGTTAGATCGCTTACCACTTCGAAGTGTGTTGCTTTAGTAGCAAAACAACAGAAGACTGCAATATATGATTTGTGAGGTCGTTTGCCTCTAACCTTGAAGTGTGTCCAGAACGGCCCGCAAAAGTCAACTCCCGAATTGATGAAGGGTCGCGCTGGCTGCACTCGATGTGGTGGCAGATTTCCCATAAATTGGGATAACATCTTTGGTTTCGATCTAGCACAACGAAGACAGTTTTGCACAATGGATCGTGCAGTTGTATTTCCCTTTATGGGCCAGAATCGTTGACGAGTTATTGACAGCAACGTTTGAGCACCAACATGTAGATTCGTAATGTGTAGATGAGTCATTAATAATCTTGTAATGTCATGAGAATATGGAAGTAGCATTGGATGCTTGGCATCATATGGTAAATTGGATGCCTCCAGTCTTCCTCCGACACGAATGATTCCTCTTTCATCGATAAATGGACTGAAGCTGCTCAGGGCGCTATTGTTGTTGACATGATTGATCCGTTGTAATTGATTCAAGTCTTCCCTGAATCCCTGAGCTTGTGTTTCCTTGATAATGACTGTTAGAGCGTCTTCTAGTTCTGCCACAGTTAGCTCGATCTTCCTTTTTATACTTGTGAGCTGACGAATATTTGCAATAAATCTCAACACATAGGCAACGACTCTTTGTAATCGTTTGAACGAGTTATGATGGTTGATTGTGTGGACGAAATGAGTTGGTTCTTCGGTGGCTGCTAAGATTATTTTCGACTGTTTTCTCTCCAAATCAATATCAGTTATTGTGTTTTTTGTGGGCCATACGTCTTCAGAGCCATGTAAAAATATTGGTCCGTAGAACCATAAGTTGCAATTTGACAACCTCTCCGGTGGAACTCCCCGAGAGACTAGATCGGCAGGGTTCTCCTTTGATGGGACGTGTCTCCATTGATTAATGGCTGTTAATTCTTGAATAGCTGCCACACGATTTGCCACAAATGTATGATATGACGAGGACTCGGAATTCAGCCATGCAAGCACAATCTCGGAATCTGTCCAAAAAATGCATGGTTGATCATGCCAGTTTAAATCGGTCGTAATTCGTTGTACTAGTTGGGCAGCGAGTTTTGCAGCGCATAGTTCCAGGCGAGGTAACGTTGTAGTTTTGTTAGGAGCCACCTTTGATTTAGCACATAATAATTGTACTGCTATTGTACCATCCTGTCTCCTGGATCGTACATATACTGCAGTTCCATATGCCTTTTCTGAAGCGTCCGAGAAGGCGTGCAATTGTGTAGATTGTGGTATTCTTCCAGAGAATATATGCCTTGGTATCCTAATATCATTTAGAACCTTCAATCCTTCACGAAATTTTAACCATGCAGACTGAAGCTCGGTTGGCAGAGGTGTATCCCAATCGAGTTTAATTCTCCATAGCCTTTGAAGGAAGATCTTTGCCGTTACTATGACTGGACTCATTACGCCGAGTGGATCAAATAAATGTGCTGTGTCTGACAGGACTGTGCGTTTGGTCACCTTGGTTCCTTCTGGCCATACAGTTTTGATACGAAATTCATCTGCCTTTGGTAGCCACATTAGTCCTAGGGTTTTTATTTGTCCCTCTTCTTCATCATACAGTTCTAATTGAAGACCCACGTCGTCTCTATGGATGTTTTGAAGTAGTTTGGTGTGGTTGGCACACCATTTTCGTAAATTGAAACCTGCTGATTTCAGAAGCTTTGTCAGTTGTTCCTGCATTTCGAGAGCTTCCACTAAGCTATTGGATCCCGTCATTATGTCGTGTACATAAAAGTCGCGTTTGAGTATCCTTGACCCAAGTGGAAATTGATCAGCTCCTTGCACTGATAGCTGTTGTAAGCATTTAATTGCCAAATATGGTGCTGAAGTAGTTCCGTATGTGACAGTCTTAAGTTGGTACGATTTAATTGCTTCATTAGGATTATCTCTCCATAGAATCATTTGATATTTTCTGTCGTTTTCGTGCATTAAGACCTGACGGTACATTTTCTCTATGTCCGCCGTAAAGACGAATCGTGGCATTCGAAACCTCAGAAGTATGGAAAAAAGATCATCTTGGAGCCTCGGGCCAGTACTTAGTAGCTCATTCAGGGCGATGTTTGATGAGCTTTTGGTTGAACCATCAAAAACTACTCTAAGCTTGGTTGTAGTGCTGTCGGGTTTTATCACACAGTGATGTGGTAAATAATAGTACGGCTTGGTGATGTTGTCTGGATTGACCTCTTCCATATGTTCAAGTTGTAAATATTCCTTCATAAAGGCCACGTATTGCTTCTTGATTTCTGGATTTTTACTGAGTTTTCGTTCCAAGGAGAGAAATCGTTGTAACGCAATGTCCCTGGTTTCACCTAATTTACTTGGATGGTGTAAAAAAGGTAGTTTTACCACAAAGCGGCCTGACGAGTCCCTTTGTGTGGTCTGACTAAAATGAGACTCGCATTTAACTTCAGCGGCAGTTAGACTTGGCGGATGCGACTCAATTTCTTCGAGCTTCCAAAACCTTTCAATTTTATCGTCAAGGGTGAGGTCTCCTTCATTACAGATGCCACATGTTGCTTGAGGTTGATTGGTGCCTTGTATCCTTCCAGCGAAAACCCAACCAAAAACAGTGTTTTGTAGAGTTGGTAAATCGTCTCCAAGTTTTATTTGCCCAGTCGACAGGAGTTGATGATAGAACTCCGCTCCGATCAAAAAATCAATTTGACTGGGGCGACTGAAATTTGGATCGGCTAGCTCTATGTTTCCCGGGATGGGCCAGGAGTCCGTATTCAACGAATATGTTAGTTGATAAGAAGTTATTTTTGGTAATATAAAGGCTTCTACTCTGGTTGAGAATTCGGTCAATCGTGATTGCAATACTAAATCGACTCGATAGTTAGATTGCTGCTTGCCTTCACCGATGCCTTGGATGCTCATAGAATCTGGTGTTCCTTTTAAACCCAATTTTTTGACTAATCGTTCCGTTATAAAATTTAGTTGTGAACTAGAATCTAAAATTGCCTTGCATTCTACATTATTGCCTTCATTATTTCTTAACTTGATGATGACAGTGCTTAGCAGCACGTAACCTCTTTGATTCTGAGCTGTTTGTGCTGCTAGGATTGTTGAGTTAATACCCTCTGCGTTATTATTGGTTGGTCCAGACATGTCTGCAGTGCGTTTCTCAGCGATTGATTGCCGTGGTTGTAGTTGTAATTGATCCGTTGATGATATTAACCTTCCAGGAGTGTGAGATGATTTACTGGACTCTTCAATATGAACTAGCGTATTATGCTTTTTGGAGCATTTCAAGCAATTTCGCATAGAGCACTTGATTGCTGAGTGTCCGTCTTTCATGCAATTGATGCATAAGTGGTTCCTTTTCAAGATTTGGTATCTTGTAGCTGGCGCATGTGACAGAAATTCTTTACACAGATATAGTGGATGTTTCTGTTTGCACACAACACATTGTCTCCCGTTAATTGTCGATACGAAAGAAGACGATTTTGACGAGTGACTGGATCGTTCTTGAATCGCGTGACGCTTATCTCTTCCTAATGCTTCTAGAGCTTGGAAGCGGCTCTCTAAGAACATTAAAAAATGCTTAATCGTTTGCAGTTCTCTTGGTGATTCCAATGATTGCTCGTACAATGTATGTGTATTTTTGTCCAATTTCTTTATGAGTATGTGAATGAGCAATGGATCCCATGATTCAATGGAGATCCCAAGGTTTTTTAAGGCAAGAATGCACTCATTTGTGTTGTCATGCAGTGCCTTGATTGCTGCAGCCCCTTCGGTTTGAATGGTTGGCTGTGCTAGAAATTTGTTGATTAATGCTGTCACCAATAGTCGTTTGTTACTATATCGATTTTTTAATATGTTCTATGCCGTTTCGTAATTTCCATCTGATATTGACAAATGGTGTATTAACGCTTTTGCTTCACCAGTTAAGTTGGAAACCAGGTAAAACATCTTTTGTGCGTTGCTGATGGGATAATTATGAATCAGTTGGATGTATAAGTCATGGAATTGTGTCCACCTTAGGTAGTTGCCATCAAAATTGGGAAGCGTTATCTTAGGCAATTTTATTGCTGTACCAAAATCAGATGTATTCTGAGGTGGGGATGATGCAGAGTCTTGCAAGTTCCGTAATTGTTGTTGCAGCGATATGATGGTGTCTTGAACCCAGTCATCAACTTCAAAATAGAATTCTGTCTTATATCCACAAGGCTCTTCATTCGAGGCAGATTCCCATATAACCTGATTATTTTGGGTGATATCTGCCCACTTGGTTTGAAGCAATTTAAGCTTGAGTTCATAGTAAGGCCTTGGATGTGTTTGATGTGCCTTAGACTCAATGTCACGAATGTAATGGATCAATATGCTCATTGCTGATCTTTGCTTCTTAACTAATTTCACGACATCTTGGTTTTCATCTGTAATGGTGAGATTGAAAACAGTATTATTTCGGTCATCTTCTGAGAGCTTTGGCGCTGATAATTTTAAATTAGCTTCCTTCAATTTTTCCTTAAGGTCGTTGTAGACCCCTTCAATTTCTTTGTAGTAGTTATTTTTAAAATATAGATGATCACTATTACTCTGCTTAACCTTGATTAAGCCTTCGTTATTGTTCGTGAACCTTATCCATAGTGACTCCAATTGATCTGATACCTTATTCAGATATTCTAGATTCCCGCGGGTCACACGCTGAGGAGTTTCAGTGTTGAACGCCTGCAACAGGTCTTCTATTTTTCTTCCTATCTCGGATTGTTCAGAAGCTAATGTCTCCATGATGAGCACCTTATCGTCTTTAGAATCGTAGATGTGGTATATACTGATCTCGTGGCGATCACGTCGGGGTCACCAAAATGTTTTTGTACCGCGACAAATAAACTTAATTTGCCGCCTTGATGATCACTGCAATAGGTAGGTATACCTTGCAGTTAGATAAGTTGGAAGTCCAGGTTCAAATACCTGTACTTTGTTTGAAGTAAGCCCAGGTTCAAATACCTGTACTTATAGTAAGGGTGCAACGGTACAAAACCTATGCACAGAGCTTGAGATTATCAATGCCGTAGCAGATGCACTTGAATATAATAAAAGGAGTTCTTAACTTGTAGAACAATACTAATATATTTATTAATATTTCTTCCGTTTATAAATACAAAAATTCGTTCATTCAATGAAAAAACAAAATTGATTCGCTTGCATAAAATTCTTTTGCGTGCAATGACTTACGTTAACATTAAAGCAACTTGAGTGTAATATATTTTACGCTCGCATTAAATTTACAATAAAAATTGACCTATATTATTTCCTATGAATAAAATTTAAATCGTATTGCGAAATAAATTGGATGTGGAATTTTGTTTATGTAGAGCTTGTTAGGGTTCAATGAAATTGTATTAAGAAATAACATAAACAAAATTCCATAACCAATGTAAAGTTCATTAGAGTTCAACAGTCACAATCTAAATAATAAAGAATACCTACTAACAGGAGTTTGATTTGAAAAAAATCAATTTTTACCATTTTTTACAATTTTCCGAGCTAATATCTCCATTGCAGTATTTTTTTTTTTTTTTATTATTTTTCTCGACGTTATTTACTAGACTTCTTCATTACCTTTAATTTAAGATATACATAAATCATTATTCTGGTACAAATAGTTTGCCAGAAATTCGCATTGAAAAATGTATGAAACTTGCAAATCTTGGTACTGACTCCTCTTAAACTTTCTTTTAGTTTTCATTCATTACCATAACATTTCTAATCTCTTTAAAGCATAGCTTATGTAGAATCTGCATTTCTAGAATCATGTTTTTATTGCTTTTGGAATGCAATTTTCCTCGTGTTGATTTCAAACAATCCTTATCAAAATCCTCACACGCATTAAATTTTTATGATATGTGTCGCGTCTCCAAGAAATCAAAATACTCCGATTTCACTTTTAATCAATTTATTACGCCTAACTATTGTACAAGACTCTAATAACAACTTAACTGACCTAGGACAATATTTACAGTATTGGACACTTAACACCAACTAACTAGACCAGACAACCCCTTTGGGTCCTCAAACATGAGTATTTTATAAGAGGACACAAACAAAATTATTAAGGCTAATTTCTTACTGAACCGAATACAAGCAGAGCAAGACAAATGTAACCTTTCCTTCAAACAAGAAATATTTGATTCCATGCTAAATATGTACAGAACCACAAATCATAAATAATAGAAAAAATTGAATATTTTTCTAGCATTTGCAAGATTTTATAAAGAACAATAAGCAGAAAATTTATACAAATACAGGAAACATGATGCCATTGCCATCACCCTTAAAATTAAAACTGAAACAGGGTTTCTCTGTGCAGTGAGTATCTGAGATATCAACAATTTTACTATTGAAAGCAGAGCCATAACAAGAGTGAGGCAAGTGAGGCACTTGCCTTAATCGTTAATATTAACAACATTTACATTTGACAAATATGAATTATTTTACTAAACTTTATTTACTGTTTATTCAAATAAATTTTTTGTCCTCCAATTGAATTTACCTGCTTGACAAGACTGAGGTTTGTTCGCGATTCTAACATGGGAGAACTTTTTGACAGCCCTACAAAATTTGCTAAAAATATGGATATACCAGCAAAAAGAAGCGACTCGATCTTTTTGAATTATAAGATGATGTCCCCAGTATTTAAAAAAAAAAGCAAAATCTTCGTACACCAATTTTTGAGTCGATTAATCTTCTTTCATTCTAATTGACGTGGAGGTTTGAAGCATTGGAATAAGTTTCCGAAGATTTTGATTCCTTTCTTCTTTCTTAATACACGCAAAAAAATTAATATCAACTAATAATTTTGCGTTCAATAAATATTATTTACTATTCTTTTGTACGGATGTTTTTTGTTATCATTATCAGTTGTTGTTCAACTTTGATCAGTCAGTTGATAGACCAAGTCAGGATAAGTAAAGTTAAATTAGATTTTATCGACAATATTATAGATCAAGGGTGTAAATTTATAGATTTGCCTCAGGCACCAAAACAAGTTGTTACGGCTTTGCGTGGAGGAACTGAGGCTAGAACTATGCTCTTATTTACCCCTTTGCTCCCTACCCTTTATTTTTGCAATTTTTTTGTTATCGCTTAGAAATTCAATCGATCTTTCACTATATCAAATCATAGTAACAAAAATATTGCCACTGCTTCACCAAATTGGAAAAATTCAGACGTTCTCTAATAAGCTTTCACTCTGCCAGGAACTTTCATTTTATACATACTAACGGACGACGACGGTGCTAATTTTAATGAACAAATCAAAAATAGTACTTTAGTATTAGCCTTAGATCATATAGCGAAAAGGATAGGCTATGCTGTGTAAAATTCGTGTACGTGAGATAAGCATTTTTTCTTGCGACACGGAGGGGAAATGACAAGAGGGGTATCACCTTGTTATTCGTCAGTTCGACAATTCTATCTAATTTATTGCTGACATTTCAGATTTTATGACAAGAAATTCGGGTTTGATTTCGCGATTTTGTAGTAAATAACTTTTTTACGAGGTAGTTCAAGGATTATTTTTGGGATTCTCCGGTATGAAAAGTTCGATTATTTCGTTTTTATGTAATTTTTATTTTTGCTTGGCAACGTTTCGGGTCATATTAGCTGGGAAACTTGTAAAAAATGGTAAAAATTGAAGTCTTTTAAATCTTGTGAGTAGGTATTCTCATTTTTTTAAATTATGACTGTTTTAGAAAGAAAGGCCTAGATCTAGCAAATAACGTCATTTTTAGTGACGCTTTTTATAATTATTTGACTCTAATAGTACTTGTTCTTTCTCTCGACATTTCACCGACGAGAAATTACAATATTTGGTTGTAAGTTGTTGAAATTCAAAGCAAATTAGTATATTTCACAATAATGTGCAAAAAAAATTTAGGAGAGTTAATTCTCGTTAAAAATTTTCAATGCCTTTGAACTGCAAATTTTCATTTTTCGTCTTAAATTGTATGGTTTTGTCGGATGTTGATTTTCTGTATTTTGCGTTAGATGTATCTAACGTGCTCTGTGGTCTAGTCTAGGTTGCAAGGTAGTACCAGTCTTGTACTTACCTCATACTTAGTTTAGTACTATATATTCATGTAATCTATTATACAGCCATCAGCTGATAGACATTGATGTACACACTTTGTATTGTCATCTTGTGCTATGAAGACATATCGTAGCTTGTTTAAATTCTATAAATAAAGATCTATGAACTAAAAGTTAATCTTATATTTACATGGTGCCGAAACCCGAATAAACTAATAAATAAACGTTAGCCAATCTAACGAAACAAATAGTTTAGTAATATCAGAAGGATATTTTTCATAAAAATGACGGAAAACGTTGGAGCCAATCTTCTTCGTCCGCCAAAACCACTCATAATTGAGCATAATAAGGACATGTCAAAGGAATGGAAACTATGGAAACAACAGTATGGTTATTTCGAAATTGCAACACAGATTACAACGAAGCCACAAAACATCCAAATAGCTACATTCATGACAGCAATTGGCAGCACAGCTATACAATTATACAACACGCTGCAACAGCCACTTCCAGTAACAGGTGAAGAGGTAACTTTAGAACAGGTAAAAAGTACTTTTGAAAATTTCTTTCAACCAAAAATAAACGTAACATTTGAGCGTTATAAATTTCACAAAATTTCTCAAAAAGACGGCGAATCCGTAAACGAGTTAATTGCGAGAATACGTTTACAATCACAGAATTGCGCATATGAGCATTTAACCGAAAACATTATGAGAGATCAGTTAATTCTAGGAGTAAAAAGCGAAGAACTTCGTACAAAATTGCTAGCCCAAGACATAACATTAACAAAGGCAATACAATTGTGTCAAGCTACCGAAATTTCTCAACAACAAGTAGAAGAAATCTCAAGAGAAAATGAACGTTCCATCGAATTGATTTATAAATCAAAGCGTAATAATCGCACATTTGACTGTCGTAAGTGTGGTACGCGACATGAAGTACGTAAATGTCCAGCATTTCAACACACCTGCAAAAAGTGCAGTGATAAAAATCATTTTGAATCAATGTGTAGAAACAGTCAAACAAACAAACAAAAAGGCAAACGGTTGACAAAAAATGTTAACATATTAGATGACAGCATCATACAAGTAGGTTTATTGTCAAATGGTACAGCGAAATCTGACAATTGGACAGAAAATATCACAATCGCAGATCATAAATTCGACATAAAATTAGATACAGGTGCCCAATGCAATGTACTACCGAAAAGTGTAATTGATGTTGTGAATGCTAAAATCGATAGGTGTAATGTCAAAACGCTTATGTCTTTCAGCAATCATCGTCTGAAAGTTCTGGGACAATCAGAAATAAAATGTCTCATTACAAATCAAATATGTAAAGTTATGTTTAAAGTCGTAGCTGAAAACATAAAACCAGTTCTAGGTGCCAATGCATGTGAACAATTAGGTCTCGTTCAAAGAGTTCACACAGTAATGGACGATGATATTTTTGAAGGTCTTGGATGTTTAAAAGGATTTGTATATGACATGGACCTAATTCCAAATCCACAATTCAGGATCCATCCACCAAGACGAATTCCGTATAAAATCAGGGATGAAGTCAAAAAAGAGTTGGAAAAAATGATAGAAATGGACGTGATCGAACCAATAAAGGAGCCTACTCCTTCAGTTTCACCAATGGTAGTAGTGAAAAAACAGAACAAAATTCGAATCTGTATAGACCCAACGGACGTTAATGTCAATATTCTACGACGCCACTATCCAATGCGAACTATTGATGAAATCGCAGTGAGGTTACAAGGTTCAAAGTTTTACACGCTTCTCGATTGTAAACGAGGATTTTGGCAAGTACGTGTATCAGAAAAAACTAAAAAAATCTTAACATTTTCAACACCATGGGGAAGGTTTTGTTGTAAGAGGTTACCCTTTGGGATTTCATCAGCTCCAGAAGTCTTCCAGGAAACAATGCAATCATTATTTTCAAAGATCAAAAACGTAGAAGTATCAATAGATGATATATTAATCCACGCACGATCCATAGACGAGCTCAGACGAACGACAGAGGAAGTAATTAAAATCTTGCGAATCAACGGACTGAAATTAAATAAAAACAAATGTGTGTTTGAACAAGTTAAAGTTAAGTTCTTAGGACACATCATAAATAGAAATGGAATGACTGCAGATCCAGAAAAAACAGCCGCGATCTATCGTCTAAAGGCCCCTACAAATCGAAAAGAATTGCAGAGAATTTTGGGTAAGTTCACCTACCTCAGCAAATACATACAAAACTTTTCAGAATTAACAACGCCTTTAAGAACATTACTGTCAAAGTCAACGCCGTGGGTCTGGGATAGGTATCAACAAATTGCGTTTGATAAATTAAAGTCTACAATAGCCAAGCCACCTGTTCTTAAATTATATAACATAAATGAAGACATTAAACTCCAAGTAGATGCAAGTTCCACTGCACTAGGAGCAGTACTTCTCCAAAGAGAACAGCCCGTCGCATACGCATCAAAAGCCCTAACTGAATGTCAACAAAGATATTCACAGTTAGAAAAAGAAGCCTTAGCAGTGAAATTTGGATGTGAAAAATTCCATGAATATGTATGGGGTAAAAAGGTTATAGTCGAATCAGACCACAAACCTTTGGAAACAATTTTTCGAAAGCCTATACATTCTTCGCCTGCCAGACTTCAAAGAATCAGATTAAGTGTATTGACCTACAATCCACAAGTCATCTATAAACAAGGGATTAAGATGTACCTCGCAGATCCTTTAAGCAGAGACTGTGACAATCCAAGCCCAGATGACACCCACATGGATGAGGAATTAGAAGTACAAATGCTGCTTTCAATTTCTGATGAGGAATTAACAAGACTGACAAACTTGACACAAAATGATGAAACATGTCAAATCCTTAAATCTTTGATCCTAAAAGGATGGCCGGACAATATCAAATCCATACCGAATGTAGCACGTCCTTACTGGAACTTCAGGGATGAACTGTCTGTATATGAAGGGATCATCTATAAATCGCATAAAGCATTCATTCCAGCCAAAATGAGAGCAGACTTGCTGAAATATATTCATAGCGGACATTTCAACTACGAAAAATGTGTTCGACGAGCCAAGGACTGTGTATTTTGGACAAAAATGAATAGAGACATATATGACTATATTCAAAGATGTGCATCATGTCAAGCAAACCAGAAAAGCAACATTAAAGAACCTCTTGGTCGAAAAGTTATACCGACATATCCATTCGAAATTGTAGCAACCGATCTATTCCATTTTAAAGGAAAAGATTATATCGTTATAACGGACAGCTACTCAGGATTCATTAAGTTTGAAAGTCTTGATGAAATAACTACAGGAAATATTATAAAATTCCTTAAAAACATATTCTCAATTCAAGGTATACCAAGAGTGTTAGAATCAGACAACGGTCCGCAATACTCATCACTTGAGTTTAAAAATTTTTCGAAAATGTGGAAATTTAATCATCAAACTAGCTCGCCATACCATCCAAGAGGAAATGGGCTAGCAGAAAAAGCAGTACAAACTTCAAAAAATATTTTGAAGAAATGTGCCTACGATAATTCAGATGTCCAATTAGGAATATTGAACTTCATGAATACACCTAGAGAGAACTTAGGAACACCAGCACAAAGACTTTATGCATGAAACCTACGTTCACCTATACCTACTACTACATTATCACTTCTACCAAATCAGCCTATAGTAGAAGACGTACCAGAAGCTTTGCGAGAAATACGTGAGCAACAAAAAAAGTACGCCGACAAGAGTTCCAGAGAAAGGGAGCAATTAAACAAAGGAGATGTGATAGTAACAAGGACAAACAATAAAGCTGAATGGAAACCGGCTATTAGCAATCACCGTCAAACAGTTATAGATACTAAACAGAACTTATCTGAAATAACCAGTACAAGGTCTGGAAGAATAATTAGACCACCGGAGCGCCTAAATCTATAGCTCTCATCATTCTGGAAAAAGGGGGATGCAAGGTAGTACCAGTCTTGTACTTACCTCATACTTAGTTTAGTACTATATATTCATGTAATCTATTATACAGCCATCAGCTGATAGACATTGATGTACACACTTTGTATTGTCATCTTGTGCTATGAAGACATATCGTAGCTTGTTTAAATTCTATAAATAAAGATCTATGAACTAAAAGTTAATCTTATATTTACATAGGTCTAGGCTAATTTTATATAAATTTTCTCACTTTCAGGACACAAACCTACGTATAGTAAATTTTATTACGTACAGGTTCGCTGGTATCTAAATTGAAACTCTTGCTGAGTACTCTTAACTACTATCATAGATGGCAAAAGAACTAGATTTCGCATGCCATACACATTGTGAAATGGGTAATGTATTCTGGAATGGAGCATAACATGTTTTAGAGCGTGCCGAAAGCAAAGGTTTTTATAATAGCAGTTTTGTATACATTTGATCGACTTGCTCAACACTTCAGATACGAAAAAATATGAATTATTCAACGTATACATCATTTCAAATGTTGTGGTCCATTCCGGAATGGACCACCCAACCATATAAATTTTGTATACTTTTTTGGTACTGCACGCGACATCTAGTTCTTGTGCCATCTATGCTACTATTCACTACGGCACAACGGCATATACAATGATTACTCAGCTGAGAGTTTTTGTTTGAGGAATCGTAGTCATTTAGTTCAAATAAATTTTTTTAAACAATTTTGTTAGGAAAGGTATAAAAATTTTATATCGGTTCGGAAGATAAGCATGAAGTATGAATAGTAGAGTGTACCTACATATGTTCATTACTTCATTAATGAAGTAAAATTAACAGATTTCCTATTGGATATGTATGGATCAAATAAATACATGAATTGCAAATGTATATTAGATGGATAAATGAGTGAATAGCTGTATGATTAGATAATAAAATGCCATGGCATTTCTGGATACGTAAAGTGGAAGAATGGGATGTATAAAAATACTTGATGTATGGAGTTGGTATTTAAATGGGATGGATCGTAACCCCCGAAATATACAAGCCATGAACAAAATCTGAAAAAGAGAGCGACGGGCCATCAGGTGAATATCACAGTCTTCTTACCTTATCTTACTGCAGGAGTTTTACATATAAATTAGCTTGTATGATGCTCAACTGCTATAATTTCCATATATTTTTCTAGATGCTAATTTTTTTACAACTATTAGAAACAAAACATATTTGGCTGCAATTTGCTTTAACTTAATTTTTCTATGGAAGAGATAGTTTTAGGCTTTAGGACCTGTTTATGATGAGTGAAAGTGACCTCTTACTGCATGGCTAGAGCCGTCCCGTTAAGGCCTTTTAATGTGTCGGTGTCATCGCCGATTTCATGGCTTGTATCTTCCGGAGGTTACGGATAGATAAAATGTCTAAATTAATACAGCGAATATACATATATATGGGCCTTATCAACTATAAAGAGGATAGATAGATTTTTGGATGAATGGGATGGGTTTAATTGTTGTTTTGTTTTATGTCAATCACCGGCTCCGGGAAATAACGTCCAATGAAATAACGCCCAAAAGCGATAAGTGAAGAAAGACCCAAAAGTTTTGGTCTTATTTCCTATTGAAATAAGGCCCGAAAACAGATATGAAATAAAATCAAAAGTAGATGAAAAAAGGGCAAAAAAAGTGAACCAAAGCCCAAAATTCAGATCAAGACAACAAGCAAATGAAATAAAGCCCAAAATATTGATAATGATGTGTGTAAAGTAAGACCGTGTCGCGCGGTTAAGGGAGGAGCGTTGTAGCGCCCGCGCACTTATATTTAATTTAAAGTAAGAACGCGTCGCGCGGGGTGTGCGGGGGTCGTCGGCAAGGTTTGCCTGCGCCCCTTGCCGCCGCCCCCTCTCATCCGCCGCGCTCTTACTTTAAATCAAATATCAATGCGAAAACGCGCCGCCCCAACGCGAAGCGCCGCTCCACCGAGCCTTCCCTACCCACGCGACGCGCTCTTACTTTACACACATCGTTGGGAAATATTTCCTTTATTTTCTGAAATGCTTTCTGGGCATTACTTCATCAGGATAAATTTTGTTTCTTGTGCTTTATTTCATTTACAAATTTTGGATTGTACCTACATCATTATGAAATAACGCCCAAAATCGATAAGTGGAAAAAAACCCAAAAGTGTGAAATAACACCCAAAAATTTTGGACATTATTTCACATTTGACACGTTGAAATTTATATGGTACTTTTGGGTCTAATTTCACTCATCGCTTTTAGGCGTTATTTTATTGGGCATTATTTCCCGTAGGATCAATCACTCATAGCCCCAAGCCACAGGAAGTATAATAAATTATATGGTCGGCTACTTTTATAGCGAAGTGAGATCGATCAACAGCAATGTTATTTAGCTGATGCATTGATCCCAAAAAAGGGGCTTTTTGACCTACACAAATCTCACACTAAACTAACTTTAGTTTTTTACGTGTATTCCTATAACTTCTAATATTTTTAATTTGTTGTAATTTATCTTAGTACTCGACACGAAAAGATTTCAAAAAATTCATGGACAAAGTTACATTGTACGGGAATAGTACTGAAGAACAAATAGAGGCAGTTCAAAAAGGTGAACGCATCAATGTAGATTGGAAAATAAATCTTCAACTGAAAATGCAGAACCAATTTGAAATTAAGAAGGAATGCAATTTTATATTGGGTAAGTCTTACAAAATTTTTAATGTCTTATATTGGCTTTCAAAGAATTTGTTTTTGTAATATTTTATGGATTTTTCCGAAATATTTGATTGGCAATTTCAATGCTCATTCGTACAAATCGTATTTTCCAAAAATTGCATACATAGATTATCCAAAATAGTCACAAAAAATCATTATCTTGGACAGGCTTTCAATTAAAACTTACTACTAATTCTAATAGAAAGGAGAGACTGTATTGGAGCCCGAAAGAATCACGCAGTGTAATTGAGCTGTATGACCTTTGTTTGATTCTCCGTAAACATACGTTCTAAGCAACTTGAATATATTCCTAAAGGAGGAATCCATAGGTGGGGAGAACTTCCCCATGTGCGATTTCAAGGCAGCTAGGACACCAGATATGTCCTGGGTTAAGGAGGAACCTTAATGATGTGCGAAATCTTAGTGGAGTTATCACAGGACACTGCATCTTTGGCAAACATGCAGAGTGCATATAAGCTCCATATAATGACTTCTGGAGAAGCTGTATGGACAAGAAGGTGGCTGAGAACGTTCAGCACCTGCAGTGTGTATACCCTAACCTTGCTAAGCGTAGGGGGATATGTTTGGTATCTACTTTTTCTGCGAATTGGGGGAATTAGGAGACAGGCAGTTGGGGAACCTGGTAAGGTTAATTAACGCTTGTGGCTTATTTCAAAAAACCTTCTAAATTTGAAGAATATTTTCCAGGCAGGGTCCCAATACGGTGGCATCACAATGAACCATATAGATACTTTAAGTGAGGCTGATCGCATATTTGTTCCAATGGCTGCCAGTGTAACCTAGCCTAACCTATCCTACTACTATTTTTTTTCTAATTATTTTACGTCTGAACAGGGTGTTAGGGCATAAGTGTTTTAGTGTAATTTAGTTTAAATAAATATTCAAATTTTTAAATAAACTAGTTTTTATTTTTTTTAATTAAAGCGCACAAAATTCAATTTAATTCTAACAAAATAACGGAGCGGTACGATTAACAGCAAATTGAAATCTTCAATAACTAAATCTCGCATTTTAGAGCTAAGTCCCGAAAAACAAAATTTCTCATTTCCAAATCTCGAATTTTAAATTGTCACACTATCCAGAATCTCGCATTAACAAATAAAGAAAAAATTATTATTATGGAGAAGCAGATTCGGGAGCGAGTTACTAGAGCCATTCGATCAGAGATTGGAGGTCATTAGCGCTGGCAGTTTCATATATGGTATGTGGTATTTAAAATTGCTTAACGCTGTGGTAATGTTATTAATGTAAATTCAGAATAAGAGTGGAGCTAGGACGGCCCCTTGCGGGAGTTCCGAAAACATAGGTCTAGGGGCTGAGCTACGGTCATCACTGATGACAATTAAGTCCTGTCAGCAAGTTAACTGTATATGAGCGAATTTGTTCATAGTGTACATATACACAAACACAGTGCGAAGTCTGGCAACGCGTAGACCGTGGGGAACGAAGTCAAATGTCCTTCTGAAATTCGTCACGTTATTGCCTTCAAATGTCGAATATTAAAAGTTCGTTTAATTTTTGCATGTCTGTCCGGTCCGTCCATCTTATCGATAACTCGAGAACGTGTTTACTTAGTCCGGTGACACACGATGGTACAAACGCGATACAACGTACTAAAAACTGGTTTTCTTAGCACTATTTTATAACATTTTCGTGTATACCTCAATTTAGAGCAGAGGGTTAGACTCGGATCATACACGAGTGTTTTACTACATATGTATGCGTGTACTCGGTTTGTGTGCATATAGAACATATGGAAATGATAAATTTTCTTTGCTGCCTCAAGAACGTGTATCAACCATGTATAAGCTACGTGTACCATGGGCTGATACGCATTCGATACAAAAACCGGTTTTACGTCGTGTCTAGTCTCGAGTGTGTATCATCGTGTGTCACGGAACTTAGTCCGGTGACACACGATGATACACACTCGATACACCGTACTAAAAACTGGTTTTCTTAGCACTATTTTAGAACATTTTCGTGTATAGCCTAATTTGAAGCAGAGGGTTAAGGTGGAAACACAGTTCCACCGTTTCGATCCGATTTGTACAAATGTCAAATTTGCTTATATGAGAATGAGACATACGTGCAATTGGACACATTACACAAAATTGTAGATTTACATAGGACATATCGGGTAACTCCTTCGTACGGTTACCATACATACCATAAATTTCATTTCTCATATATATTTTTACACTGCCTGAGAATGGCGAAAGCTGTACAAGGAGTTTTCATAAAAATAGTAAATAACATTTTATAAATGGACTAAATCGGTGTTGGTGTTGGTGTTGTCATACAGAAATTGGGGTTTTTACGTATACTATGGAAGGAAATGAGTCCTAGACGTTTTTATTGTATTGAAAAGCTCTTCAGAATATAAAATCTTATTAAATTAGTCATAATCATTTTTACTGTCAGACGAACAGTTCTAGAATTATATGCGAAAAACTACCTTTACAATCAAACTTGGACAGAGGATGACCATACAAATTATGTAGAAACGGGGATTTATCTAGGGTATCGTAAGAACTTGTCTTAGACCAATTCTAATTTTTTAATATTACATTTATAAATTAGAAAAAGTTAAGATTAATTTTAATGTGCATAATTATGTATTAAATATTTTACTTACATATAAATAAAATTAAGTTATTAGCTCCCTAATTTGACACAAATCGAATAAAATAACATTAATAACTGTTCTTTGCACAGGTAAAGAAGATTTTGTTGATGAACAAATTGGACTGATGCTACCATCTGGTAGCCCATATTTGGAGCTTATCAATGACGAAATAAAAAGACTCCATCAAATGGGATTTATGAAGAGATGGCACCAAAAGTTTTTGCCGACCATTGATAAGTGCAACACTCAAGGACTTACTCGACAAATAACAAATCACATGGTGAATATTGATGATATTCAAGGTTGCTTTCTGGTGTTATTGCTGGGTATACAATTAACAATGATTATATTTTCACTCAAATTTAACACCGTTTCTTTGAAGGATTTCTCTTCAGCGCATTTATAATTATTCTCGAATTTTGGATACATCGCCTTCAACTAATTAACTTTAAAAAATTCAAAATGTTTGCTAACTAAATGTTTGCCAGAACATTCATATTTAATGCTTTACTTAATCAATCTAAATAAATGTATGTGAGTAGTCTGCACAAAGATGATATACCTATTTGTTTTATTTATTGTTAAAAAAAAAATCATGTTAATTCATGTACATAATTGAAGCCGAAAACCCTGATAATATCTTGAAGGGTGTGTGATAACAAAGGGCGGAAAATGTAGAGAAATGTAGATGCAATCACACAAAAAAAAACAAATAACAGCTAAACCGATAAATTAATGTCAGCGTCCAGTTTTGAAAAATTTTCTTATTTTGCCTTCCACTTTTTATCCCAAACGTTAACGTGTAAGGACGATACCGATTCGATAAGTAACTAACATGTCCAACGAATTTTATTTTGTAATGCAGAACTATTTTATGTCCACAATTTTAAATTATCAAAAAAGGGTTGGGCCAGTTTTGCATTCGGATAACGACTTGTTCCACACTATGTACTTTTAGAAAAACTTTATTTCAAAATTTTTCTAAACTATTCTTTTGAAAAAACACTTTCACGATGCCTTTCATTTGTCCTCCAGTCAGTTTTTGTTTTAATAAATTGCTTATGAATTCCTTATTGCTGAACATTTTCCAACAGGGCCGGCCCTACCATTAAGCGAACCTGGTAGGTGGTCGCCTAGGGCTCAAGTACGCAGGAAGCATTGAAAAGTACAAAATAAAAAATAAATAAATAAAAAAAAAAAACAAAGTTGTAAAAATGTTGAAACTAAAAGATTGTCCATAAATTTTGATAACATAAGAGGGCAAGACCTCAAACCACGAGCATTTTTCATTCCTTTCAATGCTCACTCTTTAAATCTCGTTGTAAATGATGCAGCGAGGTGTTGCAGTGAAGCTAGATCAGTTTTTGATTTCAAGTTGTCCAGAAACCACACATATTAAATCGCAGAGGGCCAATCTACATCGGAAGCTACACGCTATATGCTGAGAGTTACACGAAGCTATATTTCAGCGTATTCCGTCAGTCCATGTAGTTTGAAGCTCTCTATGCAGTAGTTTCTACAGTACGCAAATATGTGCAAACTGAAATTTGTAGTTTGAAGCTTTCAGCTTGTACCGGGTAGCTCTCGAGTAGATTGGCCCTGACGCTAAAACCTTTGGGCCATGCCACAAAACCGGTCTTCTGGAGAAGATGTAAGAGAAGCAAAAAGAAACCTCTACAATTGTGCTGCACTTTGGAAAGATTTGCAGCAAAAAACCTTTTTCACCTGTTGTATCTTACTAATACAACTACATACTACATATAGTGAAACTAGCATAACTAGTTGTTATGGAACTATGTTGAGAGTGATTTCTTTTGGACGTGAAGTCCCAGCTGTCAGCATGAGCCAACAGATCACTCGGTGGACAGCGTTGACTGCAGGGCGGCACGCTAGCACCCCGGCTTCTGCGGGAGAATTATAGGGTGGTTAACCAAAATCCTGCCGCTGCCACCTGCCATAATCAAAGAAAATCATCGTGCCTGACAAAAAATTGTAGCACACACTCCAGCCCTGAAGGGGCCTTTTCACCACTTACCTTTACCTTATTGAAGGCGCAGATGAACTGCCTTCTGCTGCGTGCCCCATCCTCCCAACGACACTGAGGGCAGATTTTTTTTACATTGTCCCTATGTTGACCTGAAAAGAGAGAGAGCAGCGGACCTAGACAACCTTCATGTCAAGGGGCTCCAGGAAAGTGAGAGGAAATCAAAACTTTAGTGATTCATATCGTTATAAAAATTTATAAAAATCACGTTTATTCAAGTCATTATTCAAAATAGGAACCAGCATTCGCCTGGATACCATCCGATTACAATCGCTAAAGCTCTTACACTTAACTGAAAGACATCAGGTGAACAATAGTTCAAGGCTTACTGAACCATGAATTGACAAGCTGATCGGCCACCGGATGGGTACCGTATAATTAAATTATCTCATCTCATTGATCTGGGTGATTGCAAAAAAAAAAACATAGGCTACCTATGTAATATACTTCCACTGGTACTAGTATGCTGCTAACAAAACAGCGAGGCAACAATATAATGTAAATATAGAAATTATACTCAATACGAACTTACGTGAGGACTCTCGTACACTCTAAGGAGCTCCCTGGACGCGAACTGGTCTCATTATCTGAAAAGTAAAAAAGTAACCCTAATAGCTGGTTGCCCCTTGTAATTGTTTCACTTATGGATTACAAGTTGCAATGGAGCCGTTAGAGGTGGTTCCATCAACATTAATGTCTTGTTCAGTTGATTTAACGCTAGATTTTAGTTATGACATTCAAATTTTAACTATTATAAATGTAATAATTCAAGTTCCAAGTCTCTAATCCTACCAAAAATAGTTCTAGCTTCAATTGCCTTAGTATCACTTAAAGGCCTTTACCATCGTAATCAAAAATCGAATAAAATATGTGTTAGTTCCTAGGCAATCAAAATAGAATTCAAAATGTAAAATTATCTTAAACGTACGTACTGACTGTACTACATGTATACATATATACATATATTCCTAATAATATAATAATATAATTTACTAATATATGACCTTAGTTAATGTTGACCGCCGACTCCATTGTTGTGGTATAATGTAAATTTTAATCGTGGAATGATATTTATTCTGATGTAGTAATTAATGTGAGTCTCCGACTAGGCGAGTATGTTGATTATATCAACACGTTTGATTGCCAGCCATGCAACCCTGCGATTATTTGCGAAATGAGCTGAATGGTTCTGAAAAGCATCCAGCAATTGGACAGCAGCTTGTACTACGTCATTCTCAAGTAGTGTATGAGACGATTTTTCACTTCATATCGATTCCACCTATCTAGTCTAAATAAGATTACCTGTACATCGCGTAAAAGATATTTCTTGCCCTGTGAGATCTTTCGTTGGCACCTGTTTCCCAGGTACAATGTCGACGACTTCGGTGTTGTTATTTGACTGGGTAGCGCAGACTCCAGTGTAGATGTCAACAATGCCAGCGTAGCCCTAGATTACCATCAACTAGGTTACGTACACAGCTTTATTTTTTTCAAGTTAGTGGCTGAACACCAGGACTCGATATGGCCCTCGTGATGCTGTGTTGGCGTAGAGCTGCAGGTACTTCCAGCAACAAATTTATCACTAAAGAACGTGACTGACTTTTAGTCACTCGTGGATGAACACTTGAGAGGATTATTAAACCTCAGATTGCGATGATGAATTTCGAATTTTCGCAGTACTGCAGCCGGCAAGGTGCCTTCTTCTTCCCTTCCTTATTTCTCGCAGTTCTACGATGTACCCTTCGATACCTCACCAAATTTTTCCGGATAAGGTTACAAGTATACTTTGCCGACACTTTTCACTCGATTGTGAATCAATCAGACTTTTTTAATCACAACTAAACTAATTTTTTTCCGAGCTATCAAAATGGCTGCAGCTGCCCTTTGTTCTTTTTCCTCTTGACAGCCAAAAAAATGACAGGAAACGCTCTTCTTGTCGGTTTTGGGCACGTTCGGTGTCCATATAGAAGACTGTTCGCGCCCACTTCATGCTGCTACGGGTCGCTTAGACGTGTATTTAGCTAAGTGTAGCATATTGCTATATATACTACGCTACGACCATAACAAAGTTGCCCGTTCTTAGAAAAGGATTCTTTCTTAACTTTTTTATTGTTGTTTTTTTATTTTCTAGGTAGCAGACAACATAGTACTCAGCAAACAATTTGACGAACGTCCGAAGCAGCGAAGCTTAAGAGACAATAGACCTGCACAATTCCAAACATGAGAGTAAATGCGGCAGAGCTAAACGAAACGAACGCGAATATAAATTCTGTTTACAGTTTTCAGATTTTCGGTTCTATTTCATACCCCAGATGAAATCTATAGGGTATACTAAGTTTGTCATTCCATTTGTAACACCCAGAAATAATGATGGTAGATCAAAATGGATTGGGCACCCACGCATAATATAATAATAATATATTTAGAGAGCTGACATTTTGTACACGGACCTTTAAAAAAACAGTAAAATTAAGTTCGAACGTAAATTAGACAAATCGGGCAACTCCTTCGTGGGGTTGCCATACAAACATTTCGTTTTCCACTATATATTTGAGCGCCGCCTGAAAACGCGTCGACATAGAGAGCTAAAATCTGGTACATGTTTTCATAGTAATAACAAATAAAATTTCAAAAATGGACTAAATCGGGCAACCCCTTCTTGGTGTTTCCATATAAAAATCTAGGTTTTTTACGTATACCTACTGTGGAAACGATCAGTCCTAAACATTTTTATTGTACTAAAAACTTATTCAGAATACGAAATCCTATAAAATTGGTTATAATTTTTTTGTCCAATTCGTTCTAGAAATATATGCGAAAAACCGCTTCAAAAATCAAAGTTGCACGAAATTTCATAAAATTTTTGTATGGCTACAATACAAACGGAATGACAAATCTAGTATACCCTATTATATTTGATCTAGGCAATAAAAAAATTCAAAATTACAACTAAAACTGAGATGTGCAAAAAGCAAACAAACAACGAAGCAGAAAAGAATGAATATATATTCAGATTGGATGCAGCCCACTCCCACGAAATATTCAACCATAACTCCCATCCGTATGTACACAGAGCTCATCGCGCAAACGCACAATCATTTTTATTTATTTCTTTTTCCGATATATTCCTAATTTAGCAACATCAGCTTGATAACTGACTGTGACTGGCTCTGCTGCTCCTACGATGTACCCATGCACGACCCATGAGCCCGTCCTGCTTCATGATCATGACTGCGGCTGCGGCTGACTCTGATCCTACCACGATATACGTTGTGTGCGTAGGACGTTGCCGCTCATGCTCAAACCATTATAGTAGTGGATAGGATAAAAATTTGACTTTTCTGTTCACTGGTATTCCCCCTTAACAACGTATGGTCTTGCCAAATTTCCATCTACATATGCAACTATTTCGTTTCATTTATTTTTCCCCGCGGACGGGAATCGAACCAACACTTGTTAGAATCGGTAAATGATGGAGAAAGAAGATCTTTAAAAACTTTTATTTTTAATGATTCTAAATCAAATTTCTAAATGCAAGAAGAAAAAACAACAGCCTCGTCCGGGGTTTGAAACCGGGACCTTCCGCTTGCCGGGCGACTGCTCTTACCACTGAGCTAACGAGACAGATGATTTTCCCCCCTGCATTTATTAATTTGTTACTTCTGTCACTAGCCTACTAAGCCACGTTTTGCTTTCAGCTGGCATTAACCAGTAACGATGAAAACGCACAAATAAAATTGAATTTACAATTTATTTGTGCGCTTTCATTGTTACTGGTTAATGCGAGCTGAAAGCAAAACGTGGCTTAGTAGACTAGTGACAAAAGTAACAAATTGATAAATGCAGGGGGGAGAATCATCTGTCTCGTTAGCTCAGTGGTAAGAGCAGTCGCCCGGCAAGCGGAAAAGGTCCCGGTTTCAAACCCCGGACGAGGCGGTTGTTTTTTCCTCTTGCATTTAGAAATTTGATTTAGAATCATTAAAAATAAAAGTTTTTAAAGATCTTCTTTCTCCATTATTTCGTTTCAATTTTAATCCTTCTTACCAAAGTGAAGGCTTTTTAATTGGAAATTTCTTTGCTTTCAGGCAGCACTTCCGATTTGGACTTAGGAAACCGAAGAGAATTTTATTAAATGTTTAACCGGGTGTTGCTTTTGCAACTTAAGATTACACAATTCAATCTTAAAAAAAAAAATTTAAAACAAATTCCTTCTAAAAAAATGCCCAACAAAGAAAAGTACGTCGATACCTTTAGAAAGGCCATACCACTGTTGTAGGTAAATTAGTGCTGCTTGAAGTAGACTGGGACTAAGAAAAAATTAAAATTAGAATGGGTTTTCTAGTTCTCTTACCCGGTCCCACTGACATATATACAATGGACTGCTGACGCTACAAAAATTGCTTACATTATTTGACATTATTATGGGATCACTTTTCTATAGTTCTCTCTTTTTGGTTTAACTACTTTTTTTCGCTGAACTATAAATAATAAGTTCTATACAAAATCCACAATAGTGCAGTTTCAGTTCAGTGGTTTTCCAAATGAATATATAGAATAGAAATAGATGGCAATACAGTATTTGTAATTCTTTCTCTGTCCCCCATACCAACTTTTAGGGACAGGCAGAAAAAAATTGCGTAAATTTCTTTCTTTAAAACTCAAGTTTAAAAAATATTTGATGTTGTAGAAAATAAGCTTCCAAGAATAGAAATAATTTCGAATTTAGCTGTAATTTGCTGAACTTTTAATATGAATATTAAAACGAAAGTAAGACTTGAAATTAAGATAATTGTCACACCCTGCCAACAAAAGTTGACCCATATGAAATAGAAAATCAGGCAGTCCATGTTATATATGTCAGTGCCCGGTCCACTTATATGTGCCAATTTAGCAACGACATAAGTAATCCTTCAGTCGTGTTTTGTGATTAGTACTATTATTGATGATCCTGCATACACTATTTTCCTCATTTTCTAAAACCATCCCATTATGTTTCGAGCTTTACGCCTGACCTCTGGAGCCAGATTCCGCAACTATGAGTATACGCGTGTACATAAAATTTTATGTACCTACACCACCTTGTTTCGTCTCCGCAAGTGGAAATGAGTTTTTCTGTCAAAATTGTGTACATGGTAACCGCTATTTTCTCACCGACACTTTCTTCTTCAAGAATTGTGAAGTACATTGAACCGCGAGTTTTTGTCGAGCGGTATTTTCAAAGTTATTTGTTATGTTATTTATTAAGATTTTAAAATTTGTACATAAAATGGCTGCGATTAAGCAGCGAGGAGCAAAATGAATTTTTGGTTAATTTTATGTAAATTAACGTAGAATTTGTCAATGACAAGGGAGTTTTCTTTTTCTTTCAACGAAAAATTACATTAATTTAAACAAATCTGTTAATATAGAATTTTGATGATTTTATACAAATTTTATTTTGTTCCAAAATTGTACACAGATACAATGCAACAAATCGTACCGCAGTTATAGTTTTTCTAAATTCAAATGGATGGATAGGATGTTTGAAATTTTTTGAATTTATCTTTACCTTTCTCAAAGTCATATTCGCCTTAATACTAGCGAATTCATGTAACTCATTTCTTATAACTGAACTTTACTTTTTCAAAAATACTATTTTTTTACTGATAGTTTTCAAACAACATTCAGCACAGAAAAATTTTCATTCAACGCCTAAGTGTACTTAGCTACTTACAGAATCGTTTGAAATTCAAAAGTGTACACTTGCGCTCACAGTGAGTTTTTCAATTCGTGTACACTCGCAGAGTTGCTGAATCCAGCCCCTGATCACAAGTGTTTTACGGTGTATATTTTAAGACAATAATAATGGTTGCTTGGCTACGTGTTAAATCGCTCGGATACATTAAAAATTCAATTAATTTTATAGATTTACCTGTTTATTTTTACATACATAGACCTGCTCTGAATGAACATCTTAAAATTCGTAAAATAAAAAAAAAACTATTTTAAGAAAACATTTATTCCCAGGAAAATCAATTAAGTGGAATTAGCATTTGGACCGCGACGGCGACCATACCCTTGTACGAAATTAACAAATCGTCTGTTGTATTGTATCCTCCTCTTGGCACGACCAGTTTTCTTCTTCCTCTTCTCTTGTTTTTCTACTTTTGGAGTTTGCCCCTTTACTTTACCAGCACGAGCTAAAGAGCCGTGCACTTTACCACCAAGTAGTGGGACGGTAATATCAAGTTCAAACGAAGGAAGAATTGCAATGCAGTCATCATTATTGAAAATTGTTCCGGCACTGCTAAGCACAATATCTCCGCAATCGACACCTTTCCGTTCTGAAATTTGTTCCTGTAATTATATGAAAATATCAACATCAATGCATAAAAAAACAAATATATTATATAACAAAACAGCGCGTTCATATTACATTGGGTACCTATATCCCAAACAAACAATGGATGGCACACAAGTTATGTGTGAAATATTATAGTTTTATAAGTGTGGATTGTGGGCCGGAAATCCGACCTGTAAGCACTGCGATCGTTGTCCACATTCACTCTTTTTAGGTAGGTTATTGCTACCTCATTAGAATTAGTTTTTGCAGAGAACGTGCTCTAGAGATTCAAACTCTCCGCTAGAGAATCGACAGTTAATGTCTGTGGCTGTACCATTTTCTTAAAATGTTAAGTTAGTAAATGGTCAATGGCCAGTCATTATGCCATTAAATAAGCTGATCTGGTGCTTAATACAAATCATAGATGACATTTTTATAGTCTTTGTATGATAAGCTAGAGCTCCTTCGCATGTCTTACGTGAAATAAGTATGTAACTGTTCACTAGTGCAATACGAAACCAAAGGTAACCTAATAAGGAGATAGGAAACAGCCGAATAAAATTGGAAACTTTTCTCGCTTTCACCAAAGAAAGAAATATGTCATATACTTTCGCATGAATGAGGGAAAAGAGCTTGGGTATACATTATTGTAGTGCGAAGGAGACAACGAGCTAAAAACAAAAATTGAGAACGTAGGATACCCTAATTATACAATGTTCTTGAATATCTTCAAAATCCTACACCCGGGAGAAATTGCCGTGCGGGGATTTTGGAGATTACTAAAAAACACAATTTTGTCGCTGGCGGCAAGATCTTTATTCATTCGCAATAAGTCCACGCATTCTAGCAGAGACCGTAACGGTTAGTTATGAATGTTTTAAAGAAAATCATATGTAAAAAATTATTTTATGATTTTCTTTCTAAAAATCAAAAATCAAAATTTAAAACCGATTTTTATTTAAAAAATTAAGAATAAAAACCGGGAAATGATTTTTATTTTAAAAATCATAAAATGATTTTCATTTCACAAAATTGTTTTTTCGGGTGAAAAATACTTAAAATATGGATCGAAATTATGTACTTTTACACTCCCTCTAGAAATTTGATGTACTTCCATTTTACATGAATCGCTTCATAAATCAAATTAATGCATTAATGGTCCAATTGCTCGTTCGACAGTTTAATCTTTGTAGTTGCATGATTGACTTGAAAATAGATGCTCAATTAAGAAATCTGTGAGCTGTTTTATCGCTTCTTTCTCTTAGCTGTTTTGTATCATTGTATATTCTTATTATGATTATCGCGTTATTGCTAATTATTTTATAGTTGTTTACACTTTGTCATTTTCTTTTGTTTAATTACATCATTTACTTATTATTTTTATCTACAATTCAACCTTTATTATTATACTTTGTGTGTACTACGTTAATTAACTATTTATTAACTATATATTCCATAAAAATATCTTCATTCGTTGCTGTTTTATACATTATTGTCCAGCTTGTATATTGTTCTAGATGACGCATTGCTTTGTGAGTTTATTTTTATACCAAAAGTTTGTCTCTTTAATAGGCTAGGCTCATAGTTTTTAGAATTCATTCACATTTATTGATTATGTTTTTAGTAGATGCAAAATGTGCTTTTCTAGTTACGCATGTATTATTTGTATATAGTTATATTATAGAATTAGTGCATGTTTATTTTTAAAAACTATTTTTCCTATTGTTGGTCTGTGAGATTTTGTAAATCGGTTGCGGAATAAATAAATAAAAAAACAAACAAAAAAATATGTCGAAGATTGTACGACAGATGAGAGTGGATGGAAATTATAGTACATACGAACTTTAGTCTAAGGTATCATAAGAATTGGTCTAGATTTTTTGTTGATTTTTAAAATAAAAATCAGGTTTTGACTTTGTTTTTTTATTTTTAATTATTATTTCTGATTTTTATAAAATATAAATAAAAAAAGAAAGTTACTTTTTATAATTTCGAATAAAAATCATAAATTTAAAAAGTATAGGAAATTTGTGAACATTCGATAATAAGAATCATAATGCTGCATTCCAACCAATCCTTCGACAACTTTTTCTAAAGGACTTTTTTGGTTAAAAGAAGTAGTAGTAGTAGTGCTTTATTTAACTTCTATACAATAGGAACATTTATTTTTATATATTCAATTATTTTCTTCTTAAATTTTCTCAGTTCATTCTCATTTCTTATTTCCATTGGTTTTCATTATACATTTGCAAACCTTTATACATAATCATATTTTGCGTAGTATTTTTGAATTTACTTAAAAAAAAAAATAATTGGCTCAGTCAAAACCCTCGAGAATACTTCCCAAGCCATGAAACAGAAACCTATATGTGTGCGTTCGTAGTCCGTTCTCTAAAATGTTCTATATTGATACTTATGGAAAAGTGCTAAACATTGGCTTTATGTATGCCACAAAGCCTAAACTACTATCCATACAGGAAAAAAGTCTTCTAGTAATTTACAGCTTGATTCCTTATCTTCCCAAAGGCTACACTTACTATATACCTTACTTAACAAAATAATAAAATAGTTTTGATTACAAAGTAACCTTACCATTTAACGCTCAATACCTCTCAGCAAAGTGATAATTGCATGTGTGTATGTGCAGCCGGAGTCCGAATCTGTAGGCAGCTACATTCGATATCATCAGCCCACGGCATGTCATGACGGCACAGCGACATTACAATGATTACTCAGCTGAGAATTTTTGTTTGAGAAATCGTAGTCATTTGGTTAAGATTAATTTTTTTAAATAATTTTGTTAGGAAAGGTATAAAAATTTTTTAACTGCTCGAAAGATAAGAAAGCAAGCTTAAGATTATCAGAACACTATTTTTCTGTATGAATAGTAGTTTAGGGCGGAGGAGCTATTCAAATCAAACTTTTGTCAGTTTTACATAAGAACACTGCAAATATTTTAGAATGTAAGGACTATGTTGGGCCTCGCATGTGGTAGGGAGGGAGCTGTTTCATGGCTTGTGAAGTATTCTCGAGGGTTTTGGCTCAGTCCCTGTTCTTAAGTATTGGTAATCAAACCTCATCACCTTTCTCTGTTTTTCTTCGAACAGAGGTACAAATAACAGAATTTCGTCATTGGAACTAGAACACAATTGGATAAAATCAGCCGCTCCCGGTGTGAACACTATTTTGCTGAGTACCACCGCACCGCGCACCGCTTAACAGTTCAAATCGTACGATTTGGTCTGCAGTCTAGGTAATTTGCGGTGTGTATGTTGAAAAATTGTACTATTTGATTGTCAACCAGATTGGCAAAGAATGAATTGCACACTGCAGATTAAACTTTAAGGCAGAAACACATCCAAGCAGGCCTCATGCCTGGCCTCTCTCAGGATTCCTCGCAGTTTGGCTCAGAGAATTGAAAACAAAAAGATACGTACTACCGGGCACAGTGCTGTCTTTGTAATTTTAATAGTATCTGTTGACAGAAGTAGGCCTCAGGGAGAAAAATTTCCAACATTGAGCAAAGCGCACCTTGCGGCTAGGCCTTGAGGCTGGCTTGGTTTTGTGTTACATTATTTAAAATCCCGTGTTGGAAATTTTGACAACGCTTCAAGGAAGCCTCGAGGCGTGCATGTGTTGCTGCCATTAGATAACTGGACTGCAGATTTGTAAACTGCATAACTACAAATTGTACAATTTTTATCGCTAATCATTATTTTCAATTCAATTTAATATTTCCATCAGAAATTGAGATTTCTAATCGTCCCCCACATCATTTACATCAGAATTCATTGATGTATATAGGGAACATTGAAAGTATAATATGACTCTTATTCGGACAAAAAGTTACTGGTACTTCTGATAAAAGAAAATTTTCTTTTTAGACAAAATCATTTTAAAAATCCAACCGATTTTTTTTTGTGTTGTTCCACCGCTCAGGCGATACCCCATGATGCCGTAGCACAACCTTGGCAGGATAAGAAGAAAAGGTAGAGAATCGAAGATTGCATGATAACCGTTAACAAACTAATTGCGGTGTAGATTGAATACCCAGCTGTAGGTGTGCTAATCATCAGTTTATCTAAATGGATTTAATTAATAGTGGTCGACAACCACTGCAGATTCGTACGTAATTATCATAGAGAAAATTGTTTTTACATATTACTGCAGCAGCCTGTTTAGTTGCAGTATTACCAACAAAATCAAACGAATGAAATTGTTTTCGAATTTATTTTTGTCATTTTGAGGTTGTAGGACACCGCGCCAATTCAAAAATAGGTCAATCATGGATATAGAGGAAAAATTATAATTTACAATACAAGTATTATAGGCAAGTGGATAAAAGACTTGATTTTAAATATTGCGAGGCGCTTAAATACAAATGTTAAAGAGAGTTTTGCTATGAAATAAATTCATAGCGAGTTTAATCAAAATGAAATCGACCGAGTTGCTGCTAAATCCAGCACGAGAATTAAGTTTTTTTACAAATGAAAAATCTATTTCTTTGCAAAAAAAGGGATTTTCGAATCAGCAAGAACCGCAATACAGTACGCCTTGATTCTTGCCTGCCGTATACGCCAAAGATAATATCCAAACTGACCTCATATATGCACTTGAAAATAGTCCCGATATGGCTAAATCTTGCTAGGCATTCAAGTAAATACGTAGTATTTCGCCTCATATATAATCCACACTTAAAAATTATTTTTAAATGCATATGATGTCAACTTGGTTCTTATCTTTGGCGTATACAGCAGGCAGGATCAAAGCCGTACAAAGCCCTCTGTTGGAAAGAAATTTTCTTTTTTAAAGATTTTTCATTTGTGAAGAGTTTTCCCATAAATGTTAAAGATGTTAAATTTTGCATTTAAAAATTTAATTAATTTCTGTATTTTCAGTTATAACTATAGGAAAAGATAGAACAGACATATTTATAAAAAAAGTATCGCCAGCAAGATTACATGCAATCAATGAGATGCAGAATCTTCTTTTTCACTGTCGCCGGTCGTTGCATGCAATTAGTAGGGCGGTGTTCAACTTTTGGCTAGAGCCAGCTCTAGCTGGCTATAACCAGAATGAGGTTGTTCAGTTGTTGGCTATAGCCATTTTTGAGCCAAAAATAAGAGCTATAAATGACGAAAAATCATATCTGTATATGTGAGCTCAATTGTAAAGCCAAATTCAGAATCGGCGCAGCATGCAGCAGCTGTGATGCAAGGTTTGGTATCATGGGATCATATGGTGCAATTCGCAATCGGCGCAGCATGCATCATGATGCAAGAGTTTGGAAAATTTTAAAATTTGATAAATGCTGCAACAGGTCTGCCAACATACTGAGGCAAAAAATAAATTTCAAATCTTATTTATCTCATATTTCCTCCGGATCCATTTTTTAAAACGACTAAATTAAAATTATGCACAATATAAAATCTCGATATTAAGGTGTTATGTTTGTAAATAATTGTGAATTATAAAAAAAGTTAGCATTACAAAGTTTCCTACACTGCTTGCTGCGCCGATTATGAATTGGCCGGCAAAATCTTTGTAGCATGCATCATGATGCTTGCTGCGCCAATTCTGAATTGAGCTTAAGAATGTATCGTTCAACTCTTGGCTGTAGCCGGCTATAGCCAAATTGGTTAGTGCTCTGGAGGTTTTATTACTGTGTGGATAGTAAAGGTTAAATTATTTACGAAAATAATGTGCCATTATTAACAGACAAGGACGGTAAAGTTGAACATTTGTGCTGTGATTAAATTATTTATTAATATAGGTTTCACTTATTTTATAGGGAATCAATTCATTGTTTTATTTTAGTTGCTATTGCAACTAATTTACTTTTATCACTCAGTTTCGCTCTGGAGGCAACCTAAGCGCTGTCAAAGCGTTCGTTTGAAGCAAAAATGACGTCATGGGTTGCCTCTGGTGGCAACCCAAAAAGCATCAGTTTCGCTCTGAAAATTTACTCGGGTACACGATGTGTTCACTCACACAAACAAAGTCTAGTTGTGATTTGATATTATTTAATTAATTTTATAGTCAGCAAATATTATTAATACCGCTCTACTATTATTACATTATCCTCCTAATATTCCGTAAACAAATTACCAACAGTTTTCGCAAAAAGTTCATAGCTACTTTGACGTTAGTATACATACACAAGCGAACTTTTTCAGGTGCACTCTGAAACCGTTCGATTGTCCAGAGCGAACCTGGATGTTCAAACGAAAACGACATTAGAAAGAAATTGAAACAATTTATAAAATGACGCATGTTTGGCAATTACTCGCACAAATTAGAGCCCTAGCTACAGCCAGCTAAAGCCTGCTCTAGCCAAAAGTTGAACACAGCCAAAGTTAGTAGTCCATATGTCCATATTATATATGTCAGTGGCCCAGACTGCCTGTTTTGACAGCAGATTTCCGCCGACCGTTGTCTGCTCTGTTCGTCAACGAAAAATTTAACCACTAATTGACAAAGATCAAGCCGGGCCCTGACGTCTTCAAGCAAATAAATGCCCTGACTGGTAGAAAGCGTTCGAATAGAGAATTCAGAATTACAAATCAAAATGCAGAAATTACAAACGATAAAGACAAATTAATGCTATTCGAAAAATTCTACCGTAAACTATATGAAAAAAAAGACCCGATTATAGCTTCGGACTAAGGGACGATGTCGAAGCTAGGGTGGACCGCTTAATAGGATGGTATCACCGCGGCAACCCAGCTGTAATGGACAGGGCCAGGATTGACAAAGACAATCTCATCGAACCCTTAGCAACATTTACATCTGAAAATTTATCTACTGAACCCTCCATAGGAAAAAAAAAGAATTTGCAACAGTTAGAGAACTTAGAACAATAATCAAATGTCTGAATAGTAAACGTTCTACAGGACCGGATGGACTCCCAAACAAAATCTTGAGGAAAATGCCCAACAAAATGAGTTGTTAACAATCATCGCCAATAACTGCATTAATAACTGCTACTTTCTGTCCAATGGAAATCTGCAAAATTAATCCCGATTCTTAAAACTAACGAATCTTTCGAAGTTAAATCTCTCTCCTATCGAACTTAGGAAAGGTCCTTGAGCGCTATGGCTGACAGGATAGACGACTTCCACCTTTTAGTGGGAGTAATTTCAGACTACTAGCTTGGATTTAGACAAGGGCACTCAACACTTGATGCCCTCATGAAGATTAAATCTGATGTCACCAGGGATTTGAGGGAGTCCAGGTCTACTGTGGCCGCCCTTCTTGATGTTGAAAAGGCCTTCGACTCGGTCTGGCACGATGGCTTGATTTTTAAATTAATGTCTTATGGCTTCCCCCCGAGACTCACGCTTTGGATATTGAGCTTCTTATCCAATAGAACACTAAAATTTGACCTGAATGGCAGCTCTTCAAGCCTGATCCCAGTTAATTCAGGTGTTCCCCAGGGATCTTTGACCAGCCCAAAACTATAAAATACATTCTTAATAGATTTCCCTCATGTCTCGCATGACGTGTTGGCAACTTTATGGCTCGCACAGTGTTATACGCCGACGATACGATTGTTTATGCAGCTCATAAAAATCCTAAAGCTGCAACCAAGCGGGTTGAAACCCACCTCTCTACAATTAATAAATATTTCAAATCTTGGGAGGATTAATGTTAACCCGGAAAAGTCAGAAGCAATATGCTTTCGCACCGCCTTCTCTAGGGCCCCTTCTAATAGTGAAGCGTAGCAGGGAAATATTGATTAAACTCGATAGAAATACAATACCATTGAAGGAGAAAATTAAATATCTGGGGGTTAACCTTACCAACCGACTCAAATTCAATTCCCATGCTAGAGAAACTATTAAAATGGCCAAGCGGGCCTTCTCCTCCCTTAGCTCCTTGTTTTCCAACAGGAATTTGTCATTAAAAACAAAAAGATTAATGTACTGCCAGCTTATTAGACCTATTTTAACATATGACTTTCCAATATGGTTTACGATTTCGCCCACGATAGCCAAAGAAATTGAGATCCTGGAAAGGAAATTTCTCAGATTGGTGACTGGGAAAAACTTTAAAACTAGAACAAGAAAATATAAAAACAATTATATACTAGAGAAAGTAAATATTACGCCAATCATGAATTACATGATTAGCCTGATGGGAAAAATTTTAAACAGAGCCAAAGGTCATGAAAACAGTCTTATTAAAGAAATAACTGGTTATCATGCGGTATTCCCCAATAGAACCATATATTACTTGAATTTGCTTATGTTGCGGAATGAAGACTCTATGGAATACATCAAAAAACAAACTAATGCTGAGAATCTATTCCCAGAGTTTTATAGCGTCATAAACCCTAGCAACCATCGAGGTTGACAAGTGCTTTGCAATGTATTAAAAAAAAACACTGCATTAAAGCGGGCGACAGTGAGCTGGCGATCCACCCCGTTTCCTAAACTTCTCGATGGGTGTCATCGCCCGGGAGGCCGATATAATATCAGAGGGAAGAAACTGTATAAATCACAAATATTATCTTTGGATAGTTCGATGGAACGGTAGACAGCCGACAGCTTTTTTCATAACAGAGAAGTTCGCTCAGCCGGCGATTTCAGCCGTAACAAATCATCTCACATCATGATTTTAAACTCAACAACCAACTATTTAAGCTGAGAACTTAACGAATAGATGGCACCAACATAGGTTACTTTCTTTGGAGAGACGGTAATGGAGGTTTGGTATAAAGTATCCCATATCGGGCATGGGGCATCTCTGTGTTTAGACACATTCATAAATGTCTCTCACAGGTGCAATAGTGTCTGCTACGTGATATACGGGGGGTTGGTGGTGTACGCGGTGGCGTCTGGGTCACCATCCCGCACGCGCGGTTGAGTTTTTGATTCCTCTGCGTGTGGGGCGAGTTCGCCGGAGGGCTGGTACGCTTGCTACCATAGTGTGTGGATAGTGTCGGCTGCATTAGGTATAGGATTACACATTTTATTCTTAGCGTGTCATTAGGCATAGAATTAGTGACTAAGGATGCCGGATGCAAGCATCCAAATTTCAAATGTTAAGTATTTGTCTAACGTAGAGAACAAAAAAACAAATGACTGGTACCTATAGTTTAGGAATTAAGAAAAACTGAACTGTAAAATAGTCTGTAAGGGTAGCTCCAACTCTAGATTTATATACTTTTGTAGACATCGAAAATACTCTGTGTATTGCCAAGATGTAAGTACTCGATGTTAAAATTTTGGACATAATAAAATGCTTATTCCTCTCTTCGTCCGCAATTGTCTTTATGACCTATGCCCGACTAAACTCAGGGTATTACTTATTATTTTTGTATTGTATCACTAAGAACCGAGAATGCACATATTTCATTTGCTTAACTAAAGCTTGAAATACAATGAATGCGACATGAAATTGTCGACGCCAATTGGCGTCGTCGTTTGTCGCAGACGTAATACAATGAATGCGACATTATTCGTCATTTCAAGATAGTTGAGTTTTGCTGTTTTGTGATGTTTAAGATTTTTTACATTTTTTAAGAACAAGTATAAGTTACATTAAGGCTTATATGCAGTTATACCAGTTTTAAAAGAAAAGTACGTGAAATATACCAACACACGAACTGTCAAACCTATATTTCAGCCTTAAGGATATTTGAGATATTTTAACTACAATCTTTCTTGCTTTAAAGTAGAACTTTCCAGACTCTATACCAATTATAACATTTTAATTAAAGAAAAAAGGGCACAATATTAATTGGCATATTTCGCAAGTTCTTGAAATTTATCAAGTACGCAATATTTAATAAAAAACTAACTAGTTATTCATTTAATGGTACACAATAGGAAATGACTGAAGTTTCCATTTTGAACTCAAATTTGATAAGGAAGACTTGTAGCACAATAGGACAGACAGTGACGTCTCGGAGAATATGTACAAGAAAACGAAAATTTTAAGATCTTTCTCCAAATTTCTTTAGCACTGATTAATATTCCTTCTGCCGTTTTGTACACTCACCTTAACACTTCGAATGGTATCTTCCTTGGAAACCTCCAAGGTTTCTATTTCGTCGAAACCACGTACAAACAATTGCATTTTTTACACCTGAAAATAAAATCCAAATTATCCACGTGCTCACAGATGTATTATAAGAAAAATTATAACTGAGTCCACTAAAATTTAAGCTGCATTATTTCATTGATATTTTAATAAAAACTAGAATTTTTGAAACTCCAAATTAAAATAAATCCATGATTTTCACAGAAACCCACCTTAAATTCACTGAAAGACGTACGAAAAAGAAAGATGGTTCCTGTCTCGAACTGCCTCATAAAACACTCCGAAAGAATCGAGTGTCGTTCGATACTCGAGGAGTGTGGTTTACAATTAGCAATAAATGTTTCGGAAAGCTTTTTTATTCCGTTTTCATGGTACATAATCTAGGCCCCAACAAACAAATTGCAGCATACTTCAACTTTTCCTCCCTCGTAAATTGATATAAAGTGAAGTATACCAAAACGCGTACGCCTATGATTATGATTACACAAAAAGCAGAAAAAGTACAGGCATATGCTAGGGTTCACACATTCACTTTTTACTGATGGGAGGAATTCGAGGTTGGACAAATTCCTAAATGCTAAGTTTCGATCGGGAGGACAAGCAGCATTCCAATATTCTGAAAGGAATTGATTCGGTCATTTTAAAATTGCGAAATCTCTGATCGGATGGCTGTACAGTCATATCGCCGGTATATGAAGTGATAATATAATAATTTATTTATCATAACGTGCTGTAAATTTGTGATACAATTATTGTTTATATCAAAAACTGTAACTTAATTGAACATACACAATTAAACTCGGTAATCATACATGGGCTGGCCTACACCCTTCAACATTTAAGTCTCCATCGTTGAGTGACACGTGGGGGGGGGGGGTGCTGGGTAAAAGACTTGAATGTTGATGAAGCGTATAGGCCAGAGCTAAGGAACTACCGCGGAACAATGAGCCCGTTTAGACCTAGTTTTGCGTAATTCGACTTACGTAGAACTAATATGAAGTGGTGTAAACATGCCGCATTACGAAAATCTAATCCTACTTTAATCCGGTATTTGATGCGGTATTGACCTACAAAATTAGTATTAAACGTAGACATAAACCTCAGATAAGGAATTGTTTACAAACTTGAATGCGTTATATTCATTCATAGAGAGAATTGTTATTTTGTTTTAATGAAAATGAGTGGAATTAAGTAGGAAAAAAGTGCGACTGGTCAGAGGGAAGGACAAATTCTTTTATTAACTTTTGATTTAATGAAGAAAGTATTCCGTCCATAATGGACAGTAAAAAAAATAGAAATTTGGAAAATTTTCTTATATTCTTATGCTCTATTCTCTTGTGCATACAGCATGCACCAAATTAAAAAATTATTTCTCCTGAAGAAGTAGGCAGATCTGACGAATTTGACAACTGTCAAAGATTTAATACGAGTGGACTAAACGTCAGCCGGATTAGTCCTAAGTAGGTCGAATTACGTAAAACTAGACCTAAATAACTGCGGTCTAAACGTACTCAATATTATTGTGTTGGTACGTCTAAGCACAAGGGGAGAAAAATCTGCCCGCTTCTCATTAAAGTATGTGTGTTGGCCCCACGGGTATCCTTTTTAAATTTTGACAAATCAGCTATGACGAAATTTCGTCCACTAAGTTATATATATTTCTATTGAAAAGACAGAGTGGAGAGAGAGTATTGTGTTCTCGGTACCGTTCTTTCCTATACATTATACGACATTTCATCCAATAATGGTGGAACGTGGTTCATAATGAGAATAAATTGTATTCTTTGTACCGTGTGTTGGCCTTTTTTATAGCAGCATAAGGCCCAACCCAGACGAGAACTTTTTAGGGAAGGAAGGAATTTTCCTTCCTTTAGCCTAGACGTGCCATAACAATAATGTTGCTTCGCGTAGTTCCTTATATGATTACAGAAATTAATTGTGTGGTGTTCCATTAAGTCACAGTTTTTTATATAAACAATTACTGTATCACAAATTCACAACACGTGATGAGTATTAAATTATTACATTATCACCTTAAATCGCGAATAAACATCTGTACAGCCGTAACCCCCGGAATATACAAGCCATGAACAAAGTCGAAAAAAGAAAGCAGCGGGCCGGTCAGCAGGCGACATCCACAATATTTTTGCCTTGTCTTACTACAGCAGTTTTTCACATAAAAGTTGCTTGTATTTTGTTCAAACGCTATAATTTCCATAAATTTGTTCTACATGCAATTTTTTTTTTAACTATTAAGCCTAGTATCGAGTTCGAGTAAAATGTGACATTTTCATACAAATTTTAGCCCTGGTAAAATCGCAAGCAAAAATTTTACTGATATTTACTAGTGCAGTTGGAGTTCACTGGTAAAAAGTGCATATTTCGCTATTTTAAAGTAGATGGCACTTTGCATGTCTCCACCACTGACTTATAACAATGGACTGAGCGTATTGTCATTTTCCTATAGGAAAGCATGGCACAAGTTTTATAGTTCTCTCTTTCGCCCTATGGCAGAGTTAGAGCTACCAACAGAAAATATTGTATTCTGGAACATTTGCTTATGCCATTTGATGTTTTTATGTTGGCTACAGATGCAATCACCTCAGAAGGAATAAGGTAAAGATAGTGTTTACCATGCTCCGTCTCTCTTGCCCATAAGCAGGATTCAGTTAAGAATAACTTTTGAAAATTAAAATCGGAATGAGTTTAATTCCTTATAAGCGATTAAAATATCACTTGGACACAAGAAAATACATTTTTTAATTTAATTCGATTTTCGGGTGTAAAATTTCATTTGATTGGTTGAGTTTTACATGTTTTTTATGTAATCGTTTTAAAGGGTGCTCTAACGGTGATATACAGAAACACAATATTTTTTGTGCCACATGAAATAGCAAATCGCTCAGTCCATTGTTATAAGTCAGTGGTCTCCACTTATTTTACTGAACATTTTAATGCGGGTAGCATTAAAATGCTGGTAAAATTATGACATTTCCTGTTTCTATGACAATTTTCAGATTGTTTTTTGAACTCATTGAAGAATTTAATATTAATTGAAAATGTTCAGATTTCTTTCTTAATTTATTGAAGGATTTAAGTGCTTTTAACAATTTTCAGATTAATTAAGTCAATTTTTAATAGTAAGTTGTAGAAACATTTATCTAAACTTTATAAATAATTTGAAGTTTTTCAGCGATAAAATTTTAAGACATCAGTCACTTTGTTTTCTCCAAATTAACATACGTCAAAATTTTACCAGCGATTTTAATGTGAAAAATTTGGAGACCGCATTAAATTTTACTTTGCCCGAACTCGATACTAGGCTTTAGAAAGAAAACAAATTGGGCTGCAATTTGTTTTAACTTCATTTTGCTGTGGAAGCGACAGTTTTGGGCTTTAGGACCTGTTTAAAATGAAATTTTAGTTTTTCCTCCATGACGAGTATACAAAAAGCAGTGAGAGTGAGCATGCTGTACATGGTACGTTACTTGTCTACACTACACTGGCCATGAAAAATTGCTTACCATATTTTATGGTAATGTCCATCTTGGAAAAAAATTTTGGTGTGGGCAAATTATTTTATAACAATTCATTTTTGGCTGGCCGATGGCGTTATGAAGACCGAAAAAGACTGCGATCTAAAGATTTGATTGCATAAAACAATTTGGTGCTCGCCGAGTTAGAAGGGAAGAAAAGATTAAGAAAACGAATATGCACCTTTATAGTTCCACAAGCACTACTTTAATTCGTAAAAATTAATTAATTTAATTAATTCCGCACGCGTTAGCTTCATTTCAGCCATTTTGATGATAAACGTCAAATTTATTGCAAGCAATTTTCTTGCAATATATGGTAGGCAATATGGTATACCATATATTGCATACCATGGATTATTGCCATGACTACACGGTCTACACTGGCAGTTCCGTAGCAATAACATATTGTATACCATAATTTATGGCCAGTGTAGACGGGGTTAAGGCCTTTTAATGTGTCGGAGCCTTCTGCGACTTCATATTCATATTATATTCCGGGGGCTATGGTACAGCCGTCAGATGAGTAATTTCAGAAATTTCGCAATTTCAAAATGGCCGCCTTGCTGTAGTATTGGTATGCTGCCCGTAAAAGGTGCCAATATCCTCCCCTGTGCGGGCTATGGCTAAGGCCTGAAACACAATTGGAGGTTTTCAGCCAGCTTGCGATTTGCTGAGAATGTGAATAAATGTAGAAGAATAATTGGAGCTTTAACATTTTTGCCAGCTTCAAGCTGGGTTGAGATTTGATCAAATTGCAAATTTCAAGCCCAATGACTGCCAACTAGAGGGAATTTTTAATGTTGCTAACTGTGCGGATGTCGAATATTAGATGAGAATGGTTTCTGTTGACATATTTAAGAAATAAACAGCTACCAAAAATGTTAAAAAGGAAGAAAACTTAAAGTTAGTAAAAGATAAACCGTTCCTGTGGGACTTAAAAAACCCTCAGTATTATTTTTACATATAATTGGTACATCTCGATAACTATCCAAAAAAGCATGAATTTATCGTAATTTTGGATAATCGGATGCATTAATTGTCGTTCCTTAATAAAAGTTCTCAACATAAACAAGTTAAAGTTGCAAATGTCAAGAACGCAAGTTGTGTTCAATTCGGCTTTATCAGTCAGCTTTAGAAGAAAGCCCTTGTACATAGACGTGTCATCAAAATAATTTTGCTACCGTGTAAGTTCCTTATATTATTACCGAGTTTTAATTGTGAGCATATTCAATCAAGTTACAGGTATTGATATAAATAATAACTGTATCACAAATTCACAGAACTTAATGAGAATTGCATTAATAGCTGAGTTTTTTTATCTCTCTGATCTGATCCGGTTCAATTTTATGTACGTAAAACAACAACAATGGATCACGAATTGTTGTTGGTTTACGTACATAAAATTGAACCGGATCAGATCAGAGAGATAAAAAAACGCAATTATCACCAAAATTGCACAGCCGTCTGACCAGAAATTATAAAGTCTCAAAACTATTTGCCATGCTGCCAACTTACCCCGAGGTTACACCTGCAAGTACAGCTTGCATGCAAGCCTCCCTTCCAACGCGATTTTAAACTTGATGTCTTCTCAGCTTTCATGCAAGTTCATTTAAAAAATGGCATTGAGTCGTAAAGTCTTGCGTATATTGGAAAATTATAGCAATAAAAAAAGTACCTATCATAATAATAAAAACCTAAGAAAAAAAGAAGAGGAGGGTATTGGTAAATGATGTAAAGCAAGTGATCCAAGAAAATATTTTATTTTCCCGGTATAAATTTATGAATTTCCTTCAAGCATTTCTTTTCCGCCATTTTGAAAACTAAATAGTCAAATTACTATCTCCCAGCTGCCATGATTTTTCATCATGCAAATTCTCTGAAAGCTGCATGGCAGTTGGATTACACGAACAAGAAATATGGCAGTGCAAGTTGCATGCAAGCTGTACTTGCAGGTTTCTATGATAATTTTCAGATTTGTTTTTTTTTTTTTTTGAATTTATTGAAGAATTTAATTTTAATTGAAAATTTTCAGATTGTTTTGTTAATTTATTGAAGGATTTTCAGATTAAGTCCATTTTTAATGGTAGAAACGTTTATCTAAACTTTATAAACAATTTGAAGTTTTTCAGCGATAACATTTTTAAACAGCTGTCACTTTTTTTTCTCCAAATTAACAAATGTCAACATTTTAAGCCTAGTATCGAGTTCGAGTAACACATTTTCATACAAATTTTAGCGCTGGCAAAAATTTTACTGACGATTTTACTAGTGTAGTACGCAGCTCACTGGTAAAAAGTGAAATTTCACTATTATCAGATAGATAGCGCTTGGTAAATCTCCACTCATTTTACTGATCATTTTAATGCGCGGAGCATTAAAATGCTGGTCAAATTTTGACATTGCCTGTTTCTGCCTGAATATGTGCTCACACAAATGTTATATTTCTAGCGACTACCAGTTGGCGCTGTTATCAGGATAATTTCAATTTCCCAGCGATTTTGGAGGATATACCCCGAAATTACTCGCTTGTTTTTTGGGGTAATTGTGAGAATCCTCGGGGTATTTGGTGATACTCATGGAGTAAAAGCAGGCTAATTTAATTAACTGGTTTACCCAATGTGTATCATAGGTATAAGGGTAATTCATTGAACATTTTCAAGCGTTTTAAATTTAAGACTACTCTGCGCTGTAGAAGTGTAAAAAGTTGATAGTCTAATGCTTATGATACACATAGGGTAAATTTAGCTGGGTATTTGCTTCAGGGTAATGGAATTACCTAGTTATTGCTTATACACATGGGGTAAATTTATCCGGTTAATTAAATTAGCCTACTTTTACTCCAGCTATCGCTGAATATGTGCTTACACAAATTTTATGTTTCTAGCGACTACCAGTTGGCGCTGTTATCAGGGTAATTGCAATTATCCAGCAATTTTTGAGGATATAGAATACCCCGAAATTACTCGCTTTTTTGGGGTATTTGTCAAAATACTCGGGGTATTTGATGATATATATGGAGTAAAAGTAGGCTAATTTAATTAACCGGATAAATTTACCCCATGTGTATCATAAGCATAAAATTATCAAAAGACCTTAAAAAACGAATTCTGTCCCCTCAGTCGAAAAAAAGAGGTTGAAACCGGTTCAAATAAAGAGAAAAAATGTACGTAATTACAGCTTGCAGGTTTGTTCCGTGGAAAACTGGTAAAATTATCACTTTGTTTTGTCAAAAGTAACAGACGTCAAAAATTTACCAGCGATTTTAATGTGAAATATTTGGAGACCGCGTTAAATTTAATTTGCCTGAACTCGATACTAGGCTTTACCAGTGATTTTAATGTGAAAAATTTGGAGACCGCGTTAACTTTTACTTTGCCTGTACTTGATATTAGGCTTCAGTTTATGTTTGCCCCTTAAGGTCAACCCACTCGTAGTAAGCACTAAGTACGAGCATATTACTACACTTGTACCCAAACGTGTCATCACAATAACTTTGTCCAGCAGTAGTTCCTTATATGATAACTGAGTTTAACTGCGTATGTGCTCAATCAAGTTACAGTTATTGATTAAATAAAAATTGTATCACAAATTCACAGCACGTAATGGGAATTGCATTATTATATTATCACCTAAATCGCTTGCCTTACGCAATTTTGCACGCTGGGCTGATAACAGATAACAGATTCCGTATACGTTAAGCTGTCAAAAACATTCGAAATGAATGTTTATGTGGTATTCTTGAAATCCGTATTCGTTATTTTCGTACGCAAACCATTCGTTATATAACGAATGGGGTTGAACCATTCGTTATTTATCGCATACGTTAAAATCATTCGTAATTCAAGAATAGGCCCTCTGATCTTCCATCCACCTTTTTAAATAATACAGTGTTGCCATTCTCGAATAGTGTAAAGAGTTTTGGCATATTCCTCAATTCTAGAATGCAATGCTGTTTCTGACATTTCTTCATAAGCTCATCTATTCTGAAAAACCAAGCTCTTTATTTAACAATTTGACAATTTTAAGCTCCTCAAGGCGACTTGCTGATATCAAACTTTCATTATTCAGTAATGGAAAACTGTTACTTTTTTTGTGCTCTTCGATAAATAAAAAATAATAATAAAAAATACAAAAATTAAATTAAATTGAAAAATAAAGCGGGCCCCATACAAGAATCGCGATTTTTTTGGCGTTATTTGCTTGACCGTAACAATCGCTGTATCTCTTGAACCCACTGACTTATAACAATGGACTGAGCGATTTGCTATTTCATGTGGCACAAAAAATATTGTGTTTCTGTATATCACCGATAGAGCACCCTTTAAAACGTTAACTACATAAAAATATGTAAAACTCAACCAATCAGATGATATTTTACACCCGTAAATCGAATTAAATTAAAAAAAAAATTATTTTCTTTTGTCCAAGTGTTGTTTTAATCGTTTATAAGCACTCTTGTAAGAAATTAAACTAATTCAGACTTTAATTTTCAAAAGTTGTTCTTAACTGAATCCTGCGTATGGGCAAGAGAGACGGCGCATGGTAAACACTATATTTACCTTATTCTTTCTGCGGTGATTGCATCTGCAGCCAACATAAAAACATCAAATGGCATAAGTAAACGTTAAGTAAGTAATATTTTGTATTGGTAGCTCCAACTCTGCCATAGGGCGAAAGAGAGAACTGTAAAACTTGTGCCATTCTTTCCTATAGGAAAATGTCCATTGTTATAAGTCAGTGCTTGAATCGTATTAGGTAGACACATGAAATTTTCAAAGAGTGAGTAATACTATAGCTGTTATAACAACAAATAATGAAAATAAAAAAATAATACTAAAATAAAAAGTAATAGAGTTAAATTTTGTACGCACTTGGCCGGTTTTTTTGAAGTGTGCTTAACAGGCCTAATGGAAACAGTACTAATGGAAACTCACATTTGGCTAACGACTCAATCACTTAACTAGTTTTTTTTCGGTTTCCGTTAAAATACTTCATGGTCCAAACTTTTCTACGCCTTCAGGATATATTTCAGACAATTTATTCTGTAATGTTTTTTGGAATATTTTATTTGATGCTAGATGGTTCTAATAGAGTAGTAATTTCCTTGTTTAATGTATAGTTCATTTAGTGTTGTATCCTTCCATATTTCCTTATATGTAATGCATTAAATCAGATTAATTAATGAAGAGCTGCTTGTAGGCCGCAATTTGAAGAAGGATAAAAAATGCAGCTCTAATCTGCGACCACCAGTACACGCGAACTGGCTAATGATAGTAATCGTTGATCCATTTCGCGGCCAATAAAATTAATGTGGTTATTTCGAAAATTAAATTAAATTAAATTTCTAAGAAAAAATTGTTGCCTTCCCTTCATCGGGTCAAGGCAATGGTGATTTTGTATGGATCGAGGCATTGCTGACTTACCCTTTAGGCACGTCATCAAGTGCCAAAGGCATCGTCCAGGCATCGTTAATTTTATATTCTAGAAAAGCGTTGCATATTTTTGTTCTACGTTTCCAGTCTTTGTATGTGATTAGTTTGTCTATGACCACCACTGACAGCGATTTGCCATTCATGTAGCACAAATATAGTGTTTCTGCATATCACCGTTAGAGCAACCTTTAAAACGTTTACTACATAAAAAATATGTAAAACTTAACCAATCAAAAGTTAGTTTTAATTGAATACTGCGTATGGGGAAGAGAGACGGAGCATGGTAAACACTATCTTTACCTTATTCTTTCTGCGGTGATTGCATCTGCAGCCAACATAAAAACATCAAATGGCATAAGAAAACGCTTAGTAATCAATATTTTGTGTTGGTAGCTCCAACTCTGCCATAGGGCGAAAGAGAAAACTGTAAAACTTGTGCCACTCTTTCCTATACGACAATGGCAATGTTATAAGTCAGTGATGACCACAGCCTGGACCTGAAGTAGAGAAGCCATCAATATTTTCTTAGAAATTTACTGGAAATATTTTCTTTAGAATTTGTTTGGAGTATTGGAGACAGACAGCAATGCCTCGATTTAATATAAAATCAACCATGTCTCGATCAGAGAAGGCCTCAATTTTTTCCTTGAAATTTATTGGATATTTTTTCTTCAGAATTTGTATGCATTTGGCCGAGGCCGTCAACAGGTGCTTGGGGGCGGCTAATAATTTTTATAGGCATAGATGCTAGTTAAGCATTAAGCATTCATTTCTTCTTAGAAATTTACAGCAAATGTTTCGGCAGAATTTTTATTCATTTAGTGGCCGAATGGAGTTATTTTCAGATACAAACACTTTCATGTGTGCCGTTGTCGGTCGCCAAAAATGCATACAAATTCTAATGAAAAAATATCCAGTAAATTTCTAAGAAAAAATTTAGGGATTCCCTGGGTGTGAAACACTATGGAGTTTCAGATATTCAATTCTATTTTAGAAAATTGAATTCAATAGACAGGCCCCCAGCAAACAAAGCCTTTAGATTTCGTAACGAAATTAAAACGAGTGTCGTGGGAGTTCATCCGATTTTGGATAGAAGTTTATCGCTATATAATTCTATATGAAACGGTTGATCAGACCTCGAAAAGAATTGTCGTTGCGATTTCTAGAAAAAAAAATAGTGAGGAAATCTGAAAGCTTAGCCCCTTCTTTCTGAAAGCTCATTGAACAGCATTGCTAAATTATGCAGGTGAAAAGTGTCCTATATTCCACACAAAAGAGTACAAAAAAGAATAATTAACTTTTACGGAAACGCTCTTTTGCGTATAATATAAGAAAATATACCCTTATATATGAGAAGTTTTGACCTCCAATTCAAATTACGTCGTAATTTAAAATTTGTTTGTGCAAATTACACGAATATTTATTTTTGTAGAACTCTTGAAAACACTTTACTTTAATAACAACTTTTGCTCAGCTAGAAATCGTCACGAAATCGGAATTCGGAATTCGTAAGAAGATTCTTGTATAAAGAGCAACGATTTCAGTAGGATAAATTATAGAAGTCGTCAAATATTCCATTAAAAAGGAGGAAAAGTTATTTTTGATGATTTCCGTTAGATTTATATAAGATTTTCGGAAAATATTTTTGGAATTAATTCTTAATTTTCAACTACAGTCCGACTTGTCGGACTGTCTGAAAGCTTTGTCTGCTGGGCTACCATATACCTGCATTGTATTATAGTCTTTGGTAGTATGTTTTTTCGGATTAAAATTAAAATTTTGAAATTTCCAATATATTTTATTTGTATTTTTTAATTTCATTTCTTGAACTTTTTATTCATATTTTCTTGTTTTTTATTCATTCTTTTTGTCGATTTCTTCGCACTAAAAAAAGATATTTATATTCTTGTCGTACTTCACCGTAAATAAACTTATTCTATTCTGTTTTGAAAAACTGCTCAGGATTCTGGTGTACTTTCCAAAATTTTAAAAGGTTTTATTTTTCCTTTTTTGAAAAAAGGTTGAGTATAGTAAAGCTGTGAAATGCAGGTAGAGCTGTGCAAAGTGTTTGTCCCAATTCTTGGTAAATTAAATTAACCTCAATATACATAAGAGTGTTTATCGACAGAGCTCTTACTTCGATCCATACTTTTATATTATTTTTAAAGTTACCCTAGTAATCACAATTCCGATGTCCTCACATTTTCCAAACTATACTACAAAAATATTGGACGGAATTCCAATATTTATCCAACAAATTCCAGTACAGAACGATGTCTTTACGTGTTCCGATGTTTGACCATGCTCTATTTTGCCATTCCTAGGAAAATCTAGCGAATTTCCGTAAAAATTGTATATGAGATAAGAACTGCAAAAACAGTGGACAATTGTGGACAATATTTAAAACTGTTCTTTGATTTGTCCATTATTTTTCTGAAATTTCCGTATATGAAAATGTATGGAGAAAGTTAGGAAATACTGCAGAAAAAGTAGAAATTGAAATCTTCACTTTGTCCAAAGAAATCTCCATTCCTTTTTCTTCATTGGAAAAACAGCGGACAATTACTGGACAAAATTTTTAATAAATTTGCCGTTCTTTTTTTTTTTTAAACTTTATCAACTTTTTCTTTTTATTTGATGGAAAAGTGTGGATTAACAACAGTGGAATTGAAAATTCTGGACATGCTATGGAAATGCTATGGATATTCTTCAGAATGAGTCTGCACTGTATTCAAGCTTTATCCATTCAAATTCCAATGTAACAGTGGAACTGAAAAATTTGGACATGCCATGGATATTATTCAGAATGAATCTGCACTATATCCAGGCGTTATCCAATGAAATTGCAATGTTTTATTGTTTCTAGGAAAAAATATTTAGGGTTCTGGTATGGAACTGAATGGTGTCGTGTGACGTGAAATCATTTTCATTTAGTATTGTGTAGGCTAAAAGACTACATAAGGAAAGAAATAAACAGGAAAAGAATAAAGTAAGATATAAATTTAGGGCTTAAGTTTACAATAAGCGCACTAGCTCAGATTTTTTTCAAACTTTGTATACTAGTTCGAATTGACTCACAAATCACGAATATGCAATTTTTATTTGGTGCTCACTTATAGTTTTCGAGATATTTAAGTTTAAAAATAGCGAAATTCGAACTATATTTCACAACACAATTTGACATTCCCCCGCAATTAATTAAATCTTGTTCTTCTTTTTAGGATTAAAAAGAGGCAGTGGTACGTATATACATACCTTCCGAACATTCGGGTTACCAGCATTGCGTTTTTTTATTTATTACGAATATTAATTGATGTGTAGTAAAGCAGCATTTAGTTAAAATGGAATAGAAAAACATTTATTAAAGAAATACACACACGGGCAGGCTGGCAGGGGCACACACACGCGCGGAGCGAAGCTGGAGCATATTCGTGATTTGTGAGTAAATTCGAACTAGTATACAAAGTTTGAAAAAAATCTGAGCTAGTGCGCCTATTGTAAACTTGTTCCTTAGTTATTTTATTACTTTTAAGACTAATAACTTTTTCGCTCACAGAGAAACTGGAGGAAAAACACTCAGCATTGTATAAATTTTATATATTTTTCCTTTCTTTTTACAACTTAATTGTTTTGTTTTATTTTAATGAATTTCTAAAAAATAAATATTATTTTGTTAACACTAATATTTTTAAAATGCTTTTAATTTATTGTAGCAAGGAGAAATTCTAAAGAATTCCTGTAGAATAATTCTGCAGAATATCCGGAAAAACCTTCCATAGAGCATCCGTGGAATATACCTCCTAAATTTTCAAAGACATTATTCTTATGATTTCTGAAGAATTTCTGTAGAATAATTCTGCAGAATATCCAAACAAACTCTCCATAGACTATCCGCGGAAAATATCCGCTAAGTTTCCAAAGACATTGTCCTTATTATTTCTGAAGAAATTCCTTGGAATAATGACGGCATACTTTCCTCGGACAGCGTAACTTTTGCCCCGTGACAATCCCATAAAATTCTTTTGACATTCTTGGGAATATTCCACGGAACTGATTCTTCGGACAGGAAAATTTTCTAAGAACATCTGTTGAACGTTCTAGGACTTGATTACTAGGGATAGTCAGATTGTAAAGCACTATTATGAGTACATCTGTATCCGTAGACTTAATGACAACTGAGCTGTCTCTCTGTAAAAAGGATAAATGCAACATCATACGAGTATTTGCCTCTTCTTGAGAGCTGTTTAGCTCTTCAACGTCTTCTCGAATCATATTATCGCCGTTAATCTTAAGAAGAAAGCACTTAACCTCATTTGTGACGTAAATTTCTTGGAAAATCCGAAATTTTTAGTACTTTAACTTCGTCTGGCAAGGGGTTAACCACGCGCAAAACGTCTTGGACCTACATATTTGTACTCAGGGAAAACCTCTCTGTTTTTTAAGACGTGCATTAAGTGGTTATACTAAGTATTTCAATTTTGACAAAAGGGTGTTTTCAACACACTATTACTCACTTAGGCCGCGGAGTTTACCTGCCAGACGATTATTTTTGACATTGCCTTTCCTTTAACTTAATACGTATACATAAATTTTTTGGTTATATTGGTATACATAATTGCCACGTTCGGGACATGTAGCCGCTACGGTCCCTGGGAGTATGCAACCACTGGAAAAGTGTACCCCACTATTGCGACAGGCACATCATTGCTGCGATGTTCCTTGGTATATAAATACTAAGTAGTCGGCGATTTGGTTGGATAGGGATTTAATACAGCTTGCCATCGCGCAGCATGCTGTGATAATTAATCATCGTTATCGCGAAATCAAGAGTTTTGTGTTATTCGGACAATTAAAGTGTAAAATGTAATCTAGGCCAAAATAAAAGCCTGTACGTAAAATCTTTTTCAAATATCCCGGGATATCGGTTCGGTTTAAAATCGGCATACTTCGTTTCGTTAATCATCGTGTGAAGGACTTTCATTGATTGATTGATTTGTATAGGGATGAAGTGATCGGCACACATTAATGTCCTTATAAATGCTAGCTGGGATACTAGCTCTGATTTAAATTTAGTCGAAAATAGGTAGTGTTAAGTAGAAAACTAAAACTTTGGGTATTCCTTCTACTTACTTTGCTGGATATATTCATTTCTAATTAGTCGTAAATTAACAGTTAAAATAAATGAATATTTATCCATTTTAATTGAAGCCAAATCTGGTGTTTCTCAGGGCAGTGACTTTGTCCCAATTTTATTTCTCTTATATATTAACGATATAGCCTTTGGAGTTAAGTGAAATTAAGAGTCAGCCACTCGGGGAATCAGTCCAGTTAGATCTGTGGTCCAAAGAAAATGTTTAGCAAAACAAAAATATATATAATAAAATATAGAGAAGGATTTTTCAAAATTTCATGATGTTTTATACATTTTTGATTTAAACTCTTCTCCTCCTCAGCCCAGCTTTTTATTTTGTAAATTTCGTCTTTATACCGATGATTATTATTTTTTATAAATTCGAAACGTTTTTGATTCACTAGCCAAAAAGTTAGGGTTAGATAAAGTGTACGAGCGGTGTAAGGGAAACCTTTGAATAATATTAAGTGCAAAGTTTTTCAGTCGTTTGAATCGACATATTTCAATAGGTATGTACCAAATTGAGGGCACTGATGTAATGAGAGTTTCTGGAGTATCTTGTTGTATTGTTTGACGTTGAGCTTACTGACCTTATTCGGGTTAAATCTTGTAGAAATCTGTGTTTTCCACGCCAGACTTCGAAGGATTTTGTATACTCATCGGTACGTATCAGACATTTTCATTTCAATGGTACGTTCCGTTTTAGACTTCTTTGTTTTGGAATTTTAACATTAGATCCTATTGTACTCGATTAAAATCTATACAAAGAAATTTCACGCGTTCTGTTTTTAATAAAATTCATTGACAAAGATTTTACCTTCAATATCGGTCTAGATGTCTTCTTATAGGCCCTGTCGCACAAAACCAGGATATTGCTGATATACTTATTAGAGGCTTACTGCACAGTGATATTGATTGTATAGAATTACTCTATTTAGAAAACCACTTACCAGGTCTATGTTTAACTTTAATAATTGGTATGAATTTTATGAATTAAGTCACACTATAAGATGAAATTCAAATCAAGTCTGAAGGAAATGCTAAGACTAAATTTCTGATTTAGTTATGTCTTAGTTACTCACATATACTATAGCTCTCAGAACTGATAATTTGAGTATTTTCATCTCTTTTATCGCCATTTTTTTTATACATAGTACGTAGTACGTAAGAGATTTCTCTGTACACTGAAATAAATAAATAAATCATGTATCTCCATTCGCTAAAAAGATATAAGAATTAGGAAGAAAACCCAAGGTTGATTAATTTTTTTGTTTAATAGTGTATGCTTTGTCGAGTTTTTCCTTGCTCCTAATTCCTTGCTCCTGCTTCGGCTAGGGGTGGTTATGCTAATGACAACTTCCTCTATTATCTACTTTTGCTTTAAGTGTATTTTTTTAACCCTGGAAAGATAACCTGCGCCTTAAGGCGCTCGCGTGAATAATTTATTTCGTTATTTTTTCTTCAGAGGTCTACTCATTTAGTTTTAAATTTATAAAATAAACAAATATATCATACAATTGTATTTCATTTATAAAACTAAACCTATAATTTTAAAATAATAAGATACATTTTTGAAAAGCAAAACTAAATAGGATAAATACAGTCACTTGAAAATTGTGCGCCTCTGAAGCGCATGGATATCTTTTACGTAAGTCTTAATATGGTTATCTTTCCAGGGAATAAAGCAGACACTTAGATTTTCTTTTTTGTTTCTAACTCTTACACTACTTTTTGATTTTGATTATTATTATTATCACTACCTTATTAGTCAAAAATACCGATGCTATGTCGTTAATAAAGGGTTCTCTAATAAGAGGTGTTATTTTGATATTCAAAGAAAAATGCCATTTTTTGAGATAAATGATCGGATCTTTATTTCATTATAAAGAGGAAGGTATGCCATTAATAATGGAAAATAACATCAGCCAAATGACCACCACGACCACGCCTACAGGATCATATCCTTTTCATGAAATTTTCCATAACCAAATCGCAAAGTGGCTGCCCTATGTCCTCGATAGCCTCACGAATTCCATCTTTGAGGTCTTGAAACGACGCTGGGCTATTGGCGTAGACCTTCTCTTTCACGTGGCCCCAAAGGAAGAAGTCGCAAGGTGTTAAGTCACAAGATCTCGGTGGCCAATTGTGATCACCTCTTCGATAGATAACACGGTCCGGAAACTTTTCCCGTAAAAGATCAATGGTTTCGTTGCTTGTATGGCACGTAGCGCCGCCTTGTTGAAAGTAAACGTTGTCCAGATCAATACCATCCAATTTCGGCCATAAAAAATCATTAATCATCTTTTGATAGCGCAATCCATTCACCGTAACTGTTGGTCCAGCCTCATTTTCGAAAAAGTAAGGTCCAATGACCCCGCGGGACCATAAACTGCACCAAACAGTCACACGTTGAGGATAGAGAGGTTTTTAAAAAACAATAACTCTTGGGTTTTTCGAGCCCCAGATGCGACAATTTTGCTTGTTGACGAAGCCATCGAGGTGGAAATGGGCCTCATCACTCAAGATGAGTTTTCGATGGAATTCCGGATCATTTTCATGCATTTCAAGGACCCAATCAGCAAAGACTCGACGTTGTTGATGATCGGCCGGCTTGAGTTCTTGTGTTAACTGAACTTTATAAGCCTTAAGACCCAAATCTTTATGCAAAATACGGTGTAATGACGTTTGTGGAATGCCTATTTCCAAAGAACGACGAGGAATGGACAAACCTGGGTTTTATTCACCACTTTCGGCTACAGCAGCAATATTCTCGGCTGTTCTTGAGCGACGTGCACGGGTTTTATTCTTCACATCACTAACTTGTCCCGACAGCTCGAATTTTTCCACCATTTTCTGTATTGAGGTCCGACAAGGTGCTTCACGACGACCTAAAAATGTTCGAGTTTTACGAACCATCTCTGCCACATTGTCACCATTTTTATAGTGAATTTTAATAATTTTAATGCGTTGTTGAATCGTGTATCGTTCCATTTTTATTAATGGCGTAGCTTCTACTTGTCAAATATCAAAAAATGACAGCTCCGAAATAGCGGGCTAATTAAAATAACACCTCTTATTGGAAAACCCTTTATATATCACAAAAAGTATAACGCCCAAAATGGATTCCTAGGGTACTCCCAACTCAACATCTACAGCGCTTGATAGGACATTGTTTACTTTGATTCTCTGCTGTCTACCATCCAGAGGCGTATCTAGGTTTAAACATTCGAGGGAGCGAGCATATTAAAAATAAATTTTATTTCATATTAAAAAAAAAAGACGTCCATCAGTAGTTCAAACATAAAAATATTCATATTTTTTATTAAATGGAAGAATAACAAAAAATCTATTATTTCAAAATAAAGTTCACATAAATATCTACATATGAATTATTAATAAATGAGGCAAGTACAACAGCTTCCTTCGTCTAGGTTTCATTCCTGCAAAATTATCTATAACCAAATTATAATCCACTTCAGTAGCCAATTGTCTTGATGGATAGTAAAGCTAACCCAGACAATCTGTTTTCATTTATTGTAGATCGTATGTAGGCTTTAATGAGTTTAAGTCTGCTAAGGGATCGCTCCTCACCTACAGTCCTTATTAGCTAGAGGCTAGGGTAAGTAGAGCATATGTTATTGATAAAGATGAATTTTAATACATTGATATTTGAATTATTTTTAATACATGTGCCTAATATCTCTCTGTACATATATTTAAATGAATCAAATTTTTGAAAAAGTTCGGCTTTGCTGTCGACGGCGCTTGAGTACATGTCTGACAAAAATTATAATTTTCTCGCATTATCTGCGTTTCTGTGATTCTTTGGATCTAAGCACCTAAATTTTGCAGCGACATTTTTAAAATTCTAGAATGTTTCATTGCGCCCGCGCCCCATTTCCTGCAAAAAACTATTTGGCAAACGACTTTTTTGTCTTTGATCTCACGTAGGAAAGTCCTTTTGTCAAATGAACTTTTTCTAATACGTCTTTAGGGCAAACGTCTATAGGGGAAGTGAATAGAATAAAAGAGATTCTGTCATATAAGTAGATATACAATCCTGTCGTAAAGTGGCAATTATTTCAATAAATCGTTATGGTTTCATAACTTTTCTACACGCAAGACTGTTTTCTATACATAACATGTCATTTTTCAATTTATGGTCAATATATTCTATAGAGGCGCAATTGACATCATGTATTTATGCATAAATTTAAAATGCAAACCTGCTTACTTTTTACCTTTCAGAATGGTTTTTCAATATTTATATCAACAGAAAATTTTTCCATCTGCTGAATAGAAGATTTTTGGAAGGATATGCACAAAAACGAAAATGTGGTAACAAAATTAATTCTATTCCCAATTTCTGTTTTCGGAAATGTCGTCCACGCCATAACTAGCGCATATAAATTAAGGAGAAAAATTTTCATAAAGGTTCCTAGGAAAAAATTAATCTATGTTCATAACAAGTAAAAAAAGCTAGACCAATTTTTATGATACCCTAGTAGATGAATGCCTGTATTAAATTTCGTATGGTCACCGATCTTTGCAAGTTTGATTTTTGAAGTGGTTTTTCGCATACATTTCTCGAACGGTCAATAAAATTTATTATAACCAATTTCATAGGATTTCATATTCTGATGAACTTTTCAGTACAATAAAAAAGTCTAGGAATGATCATTTTCACAGTATCCGTAAAAAACCTAAATTTTTATATGGTAACACCATATTAATATGAAAACACCATTTACCAAGTTTAAGCTGTCTCTGTGTCTATGCATTCTTAGGCAGTGTCCAAATATATAGTGGAAAACGAAATTTTTGTATGGCAACCCCAACAAGAAGTTGCCCGATTTGTTGCATTTTCGAATTTAATTTTACTTTTTTTTAAAGTCCGCGTACAATATTTCAGCTCTCTCGCTTCTCGAATTATCGTGCGCATGGACCACTGACATATATAATATGGAATGATTAACTTTCTATTTCATGTGGGCTCAATTGCTTATGTCAATAAAAGTTCTTACACCGGTGCCAACATTGAAAAAATCATTGGCGGGAAGTTGAAAAAATAAGCGCCCAGTTCGAAAAGTGATTATAATAAAACGTTTCGAACTTCTGCTTCATATCTTATGAATATATTGTCTTTGGTAAAACAATTTTATCAGTAATAACCCTAAATAATTAATATAAAAACATTTATTTCGACGGACCCATTTATTTATTTGTTGTTTACAGTTCCCCTCAGTTGGTACTTGGTGTTTAGACCGAAAGAGTCAGCAATATAAAAGTGATCCCACTTTTTGCAGTGCATTTCCATTAACGTAGTCAGTCCATATTATACATGTCAGTGGCATGGACGGATGGACGGAAATGTAAAAATCAAAATAACTTTTAATATTATGAATGGGTGTCCAATCCATTTTGCTCTACCCTAATTATTTTTGTGCGTTACAAATGGAATGACAAACATAGTGTACCCTATAGATTTCATCTAGGGTATAAAAATGAATAGCGAACCAAATCAACCCAACTTTTTTTGGGGTGCTGCTGGCTGCTAAGCGCATAAGATTTCTGTAGGAAAATTTTCAAGAAAATTCGCAGAAAAAAAGTTGTTTTAAATAAAGTCTGACTAAGTAAGTCACATCTTTTGCAATTTGTAGGAGAGGCAAACTAAAAACGGTCAGGGGGTTTATTCTTGACTTACAAATGGTTTTTACGGATTCTTTATATAACGAATGGTTTGCATACGAAAATAACGAATACGGATTTCAAGAATACCACATGCACATGGTTTTGACAGCTTAATGTATACGGAATCTGCCTTCGTTATATAAGAATAGGGCCCCAGAATATCGTTGTAATGTTTGGTACTTTATCTTACATATTATTACAAAACATATACATACATACAAAGCAGCTTCGCAAAGCCGTTCTGTGGCAAATACTGTTTAACTTATGACGGAATAATATGCGTTTATTTTAGATACTTTTACGTATATGAGAAATAAAGAAAATCAGGGATTCAGTATATTAATGGTTAAATTCGTACAATCTGAATTTTGTTGTTAAGCGCCACATTTTGATGATGTGATCCAGGGGGAGTGCTCCTCCCTAGATACGCTTCTACTACCATCGAGATATGATTCAACCCATTTGTGCTCCACTCCCTGAATTCCAAATAGCCATAATGTTATCTTCAGCGTTTTTCCGTCCAACACGTCTTAAAAGCTCGTTTAAGGTCCAGAATAACCTCAATCACTGCCTTACTAGCATCTAATTATCTTTTCCAACAGGACCTGTTTAGTGCTGCCTCACATGAGTGACCATGCGTGAATCCTGACTGTTCTTTTGTTGAGAAGTAGATTTGATTTTAGATAAAACTGCAATTGGTCCGCTACATATCTCTCCAAAATTTTCTCCAATAGAGGAAACGTATTAATTGATTTGAATTCATCGCATTTCGTAGTATTACAAATCTGCTCCACTGGCATAACAATTGACTCCTTCCAAACACCAGGAAATTTTCCATTTTTATAACTAAGTTTCTCATTTCGTTTGTAACGCATAGAAATAATGGTGATAGAGCCGAATGGGTTGCACACCAATGCATAAAATTAAGGCTATTTTGATTTTTGCATATCCATCCGTCTGTTCGTCCGTCCGTCTGTCCGTCAGTACTTAGAGAATTGAAATTTTGTATAGTGACATTAAAAACCAAGTAAAATTAACTTCAAAAATGGGATCAATCGGGTAACTGTTTCGTAGGGTTGCCATACAAAAAATTCATTTTTCACTATATATTTGGGCACTGCGTGAAAACGCGTCGGCGTGGAGAGCTGAAATTTTGTACATGGTGTTTTCATAGTAATAGAAAATAAAATTTCTAAAACGAACTAATTAGGGCAACCTCTTCTTGGTGTTGTCATATACAAATTTAGGTTCTTTACGTATACTGTGAAAATGATCAGTCCTAGACATTTTTATTGTACTGAAAAGTTCTTCAGAATATGAAATCCTATGAAATTGGTTATAATCATTTTTACTGTCCGATGAACCGTTCTAGAAATACATATATGCAAAACAGCACTTCAAAAATCAAAATTGCTCAAGTGGGTGACCATATGAAATTTCATACGAGCTTTCATTTAGGGTATTATAAAAATTGGTCTTAGACTAATTTTAGCTTTTTTACTTGTTATTAGATATTATTAGTTAACGTTTAGCTTATTGTCCTTCTTTTATTATTACGTAGATAGTTTTTACATTTTTACTTTTTTTTATTTATTTATTTATTTTGTTTCTTGTTTGTTTAAATTTAGCTGATAGTACTGGTTTAATGACAAATTAATTATTTTCATCAGGATAGGGCCAATGATCTCTATAGAAATATCACTATTTGATAAAAGTCCATGGACTTTACCCCCCCCCCCCCCAAGTGGCGGATCCAGGATTCCGGCGAGGGAGGGGGGGCGCAATCATGGTTTAAAAGTAGTATATGCTGAAAATTGAACAAAAGTTTGAAGACACTCGCCTACACTGGCAAATGTCAAATGCACAAAATTTATCATTTAAAAGATACGAGTCGAACAGATTAGCAAGTGGCTACCACTCGCAACGATGAAAGTTGCTCACGGTTCTTTCCCACTCCGAAAAGTCAAAGGGGATGTTAGATTATTCATTTTGTTTTGGTTTGTAAATGGTGGAAGTGTAATACTTCCCATTCATCCATTTTAATTAATAAATTTAGGGAAACGTACTTTATTCAAATTCACGAATCATCATAAATTGTATCTTTGTAAAACAGAGGAATTAAAAATTTACATTTATTTAAAATAGCTGTCACAGAATAGATGCAATACATACCTTGTATGTATATAACTTCGTCGGCGAGCTAAGAAAGTGTGACTTCTTTTATTTTTTATATTATTAAGCCAAGCTCAGGAGACATCCCATGAACTATGATGCAAAGCACAGCATGGCGAAGATGCTGATGTATGTCACCTTTAAACTTTCGCAGATTGCATGCCGGAGGAAAGACAGAAGATTGGAGACTGTTCCACGTTCGCACACGCCCGAAAGTATTTTGAAGGGTAAAAGGATGTGCACGGCTTGCAGTGTGAGTGTTACATGGAGGAATCTGGGATCAGACTAGACATTTCATCAGAACATTGATCATGCATGTAGCAATATTGGAGCGAAAGGCAAACAACATTACGGCGGTGCTCGTATAAGTCCATATGACAAGTTTTTGCCACATCGCCAATGAGCTGAAGGCTCTCTTTTTGACAATATCCAACGAAGCTAAGACTCTGCGACCAGCCCCGGCCTACATATGGAAATTGCATTACATTCTAGGTCTAATGTAGGACTTGTAGAGGAGCGCTAGAATCGATGGGCTGAAATATTTCTTACACCTTATCAGAAATCCAAGATATTTCGATGCTTATTTGGCAACAGAGAAGTTGTGATCTGTTCAGCTTAACATACTGCAAATATTAATGTCAAGAATGCATAAAGACGGTGTATCGTCAAGCAGTGCTCCATCAAAAGAAACGGGAATGGAAAAATTATGATCTTGTGTTAAAGAGATGGGACAGCTTTGGAACTTAGATGTATTGAATTCGTTGCGATTCGGTTTGCTGGTGGTTATTCGGTTATTCATGGATCTAATCATGCAACCTAGTTTGACAGATGTGACATTTCCTCTGTATTCCCCAAGGGTGTCAAGGGAGTATGCGAAACCAAGGGTACTATCATCGGCAAAACAATGGATGAGATTGAGAGAAAGGGAAAGAAGATCATTAATGAAAATTGAGAAGAGAGATGGAGAGATAGCAGAGTCCTGAGGCACCCCGGCATTTATAGGCTAAGATTGAGATGTAACGCGCCATCTAATATAATCTGTATTAAGCGACCATATAAAACACTTTACATTCATAATAGAAGAGGACGAGAGAGGCCAAGTTCTTTAAGTTTGGCTAAAAGGGCTGAACTCCAGACACTATGATGGGTCTTTGAAAAAATCTAGGGCAACAATTTTGGACTCACCAAAATTGTGAAGACTACAGTTCCAACGTTCCGTAAGAAAAGTCAGCAAGTCTCCAGATAAGCGTCCAGCTCGGAAGCCATATTAGCGATCGTTGATGAGATGATTAGTTATATACTTCATTAATTTGGAGTTAATGATAGATTCAAAAACCTTTGAATCCAAGTGATTGCAATTGGTCGATAATTCGACGGATCGCTACCCTCTCCTTTTTTGGGAATACGCTGAACGTGAGCCAGTTTCCAAGCAATTGGAAATTTTCCTATCGAATAAGACAAGTAGAATAGTTTCCGCAGAGTTTTAGCCAAGAATGAGGCACAGGTTTTATTTAACGCGGATTTGAAACTATCAGCTCCTGCAGCTATGGAGACGTTGATCTCCTTAAGGATCTTGAACATATATCTCCTATAGATGTGTATTGACTCTTGTACACATCTACAAGGGAGATGTAAAGTGGGTGGAAAAGGAGAATTTGAAGAGAATCTAACAGTCAAAATATTAGTTTTATTAAGAGAGTCAACAATCACTTCATAGCAAACTAGTGAAGGAAACTGCTGAACTGGGAACTGCTGAAGTTGCTCTTGATGTGAATCGTTTTGTTGGAAAAAATTCAGCAGATCTACTGCACTCCTTCACTTGTAGATTATCTGGAATTTCTGACTGTAGATCTCATCTTTCAGTCCAAATCTGTTGTCGTCCACCCACTAGTATCAGATCACGTCTTAAGTTTGAAATTTGACAGACAGAAAACTTCAGATAAACTGACGATTAACACACACCTACAGTTAGACCTTCAGTCCATATTGTTAGTTTGTTAACGTTTATCATGAATTCGGTTGAATTTTTATAAAGATTTCGTCATAAAAGAAAATTGCTGCTCTAGTAATAATAAATTCTTTAATCAAAGTGCCAGTGAAGAGTAAAAAGTGTTTCCGGGTAAAAAATTGTTGCTACACAGACAAAACATCTTAAATAATAAAAGTTTGTTAATATTTTTCTTAACAGAGTCATTAGTAGCCTTTTCGTCTATAGTTGCAGTTGAAGTTCTATTAATTCCTAATAATCTTTTTTTTTTTAATTTCGTAATAAAAATCATCTTTTACTTTTCATAGTGTAGAATGTTCCTGTATACATTTCAATGAATTCTGCAGAACGATGAAAAACCACAATTATCTGACGAACTTATCAAACTGAATTGAGAATAATGACAATCGTAGTATTTGAGCAGTTAAGAGGAGTCAGTCAGTACCAATATTTGCAAAATTCATACATTTTTCAATGCGAATTTCTGGCAAACTATTTGTAGCAGAATAATGATTTACTTGTATCTTAAATTAAAGGTAACGAAGAAGTCTAGTAAATAATGTCGGCAAAAATTAAAAAAAGTGTATTGGAATGGAGATATTAGCTCGGAAACTTGTAAAAAATGGTAAAAATTAAATCAAATTCCTGTGAGTAGGTATTCACATTTCTTTAAATTGTGACTGTTTTAGAAAGTTAAGGCCTAGATCTAGCAAAGAACGTCAAGTTTTTTTTTTTCATTTTTAGTGGCGCTTTTTATAATTATTTGACTCTAATAATACTTGTTTTTTCTCCCGATATTTCACCGACGAGAAATTGCAATATTTATTTGAAAGTTATTTAAATACAAAGCGAAATAGCATATTTAACAATTATGGGTAAAAAATTTTAGGAGAATTAATTCTCGTTAAAAATTTTCAATTTATGTCAACTGCACATTTTCATTTTTCGTCTTGAATTGTATGGTTTTGTCGGATGTTGAGTGTCTATCTTTTGCGGTAGATGTCTCTAATGTGCTCTGTGGTCTAGGTCTAACCTAATTTTATATGAATTTTCTCACTTTCAGGGGACAAACATACGTATAGTAAATATCATTACCTACAAGTTCGCTGGTATCTAAATTGAAACTTTTGCTGAGTACTGACTGCTCTTAAGACAATTGCAAATTTTAACAAAACATGGACTCGAATGATATTGTTTCGCACATCAGAAATGTTTTGAATATGATAAGTATTTGTTGAGGTACAAATTTCATTGAAATTGCATTAAAATTGCGAGTGTGAAAAATGTACGGCATACCTACCAGTAGGAAGATTAGTAGGAAGTTAATGCAAATCGACGATAAGATTCGAGTGCACAGTGAAAGTTTAACTTACTCCAATAAATTCAGTTCGTGGAATGCAAAGAATGACAGTGCGTATGTACTTAAAGTCAAAGAATGAATAATTGCAAGAATTTTCAGCGGTTTCGGGGTCCCTGCCGTGAAATATGAAAATAAATATCGGGACGGGATTCAAATTTCAAAATAATGTTGAATTCTTTTCAACGAGTTCTATACCGGTACAGTGCAGGTTTACGTATTTTTGTTGTTGCATATAAGAACATAAACACGTAAAACTGCACTGCACCAGTGTAGAACTCGTTGAAAAGAGTTCAACATCAGTGTAAGAGTAAAACGTTTGTTGTTTGTTGCAGAATGCAAGTAGTATTAATGTGATAATAATTCCCCCCCCCCCCACCTCCATCCCTCAACCTAACAGCCAACTCATCCCGCAAGACGGTAGACAGAACTTGATTGGAGCGTCTGTAGCCACCAATAAACCACACAAATGAATTTTTGTATATATTGAAACATTTTTGGTTCGTACCCATGATATACATATTTAGCCGAGATCAGTGAGTTATTGAGGTTTGCTATGAGCTCTTCCATACATCACTTTCTTAGTACTACTACCGTCGATATCTGGTATTTCTTGTCTATGCTAATAGTACTTGTTTTTTCTCTCCATATTTCACCGACGAGAAATTGCAATATTTATTTGAAAGTTATTTAAATACAAAGCGAAATAGCATATTTAACAATTATGGGCAAAAAAAAATTTAGGAGAGTTAATTGTCGTTAAAAATTTTCAATTTATTTAAACTGCAAATATTAATTTTAAATTGTCGCCTGTTGGGTTTCTGTCTATTACGCTAGATGTCTCTAACGTGGTCTTTGGTCTAGGTCTAGGTCTAGGCTAATTTTATATGAATTTTCTCACTTTCAGGACACAAACCTACATATAGTAAATTTTATTGCCTACAGATTTGCTGGTATCTAAATTGAAACTTTTGCTGAGTACTGACTCCTCTTAATGTGTGGCGGAATTCAAATATATCTACAGCAGGGTTACCACCACTGAATGATATTATAGTAGTAGATCTAATGTTTAGACAGTCATAGATTTCCTGATAGGGTAGCAGAAATAAATTTTTTTTTATATCCATATAAAGGTATAGCCTTTCAACCAAGTAAATAAGTTAAGAAAAGTTAACTTAAAGCTCATGTAATATTGTAGATTCAATTATCATTTCTTATTTATTTATGAATATACTATAGTTCTATAGTATTGAAAAGGGATATTAAGAGTACCTATATGTATGGTGCTTTTAAATAAACAAGAAATAAAGGACTTTCTTTCATATCTTCATATAAAATAGTTAAATAAGTTTTGTTCTTAGCACTGGCTCTTCACTGTCTTTTACCAGTTATGCTTCGCTTATTTTTGTAACTAATACTTCATTGCAACCTATGATTGGTGATGGGTCACTTGGATTCAACACATTAAACATAAGTCCAAGATTCCCTCATCTGTAAAAAATGCGTATGCTTTGTACTTTTTATCCCGGGCGACTTGAGACTTCCACTTATACTACCGCATGAAATCTTCGTTGAGCCTTTCTTTGCAGACTACTTGAGACCAAAGACTGCAGTCAACTCAATTGCGTGCTCAAATTCACACATGAGTTCGTTATATCATAACTTTTTCTAGACGCATCAGTTGAATGGACTGTTTTGAACTTTCGGTTTTCTTATACGACATGAGAGGTTAGCATTTGTTACGAACGCATTTTCTAATACGTGCTAAACATGTGTCAAAGCGTTTCCGGCCTATGTTAGCTTATTAGTCAGGTGTTCGCCGGCTTGCATCCACATAGGCCATTTGGGTTTGAGTGGACGAAACTTTGACTATCTTTTGACGCATTTAAGAAATTTTTTCACTTGTTTTATATTGCATATCTAATTATAATTTTTTATTTCATATATTTTCCAATTATGAATTTAATTCTAACAAAATATTTTATAAGGTTGTCGGAGATTTCAAAAATATCTCTGTTGGGGTTGCTTATTAACTGTTTCGCATACATAATACTTTCCACGGTTTTAATATTTAAGCGATTTCTTTTTTTACTTTCTACATAATTCATAATTTAAAATGCACGTTCGCCAGAATCACTGCTATGCATCGAAGCAGCTAAAATACATACAAAATCTGTCAATTCTTTAAACATCAATGCTTCAAAAACGTTTATTTCTGTGGCTGCTGTATATCTTCATTAAAAGAGAAAGGATCAACAATGGATGTAGTGGATAGATTTCCACTTTGAATCATTTTCGGGTTCAAATACTGGGAGAAATTGTACTTTTTATCAGAAAATTCACATTAAATTTAAAATTTCATTTTCTTACAGATTTTGTTTCACATGCTCTTTAAATTGCAAACCAAAAAATGTTTGTGATCATAATAAATAGTAGTCATTATTTTTATAATCCAGATCAAGACAAATATGCTCAGTTTTAATAAAATTTTTGCAAAAATTTTTATGAATGTTTCTATTAAGATTGAAGATAAATGAATCATGTTTTTTCGGTTTGAAAACTCCTCTTTATTTTGTTTATAATGTTCAAAATATATGAAAAAAAAAAAAAAATACAATTAACTAGATGAATATGCGTTAATCCTTAAAGAATAAAATCATCATTTGATCAACTAATCAATCTAATAATGAAAATAATGTTTGAGCGGAGTGCACTGCTTAAAATGACTCGTTTAACAACTTCTTCATAGGAAAGCAATCGTGTTTTGGAAAAATTTAAAATTTTATGAGCTTTTGTGTTGAAAGTTTCTAGAAACTCACTAAAAATGCCTTGTCGTTTTGCACTGTGACAAAAGTATGTACATATGTAGGTATAAATATTTAGAACTAATTTTCAATAGTCGCATGTAATTTTTTAGATGCTTCACAAGCACATAAATTTAAAGAGTGGCGTGTAGTACAACCAAGATAAAATAACTTGTTATTCAAGTAATTTTCTTAATTTTGTTTTTATGCCAATCCAATTAAATTCTCTTTCTATTGTTATTGAAAATATGTATTACAATAGATTAGTAAATATTTTTAGCATTGCATTCCTTCATTTCTAGCAGTAAGAAAAAAAAAGCACACACACACACAATAAAGCACTTTAGTAGAATTTTCTGGTAAATAGCGGGCAACTAATTCAAGCAATTTTCTTAATTTTGTTTTTATGCCAATCCAATTAAATTCTCTTTCTATTGTTATTGAAAATATGTTTTACAATAGATTAGTAAATATTTTCAGCATTGCAATCCTTCATTTCTAAGAAAAAAAAAGAAAACACACTATAAAGAACTTTAGTAGAATTTTCTGGTAAATAGCGGGCAACTAATTTAAGCCATTTTTTTAGATACTAACGTCTGTTAAAACTTAGTTTCCAATGAGTCGTTACTAATTTCACTTAGAATAAAAGGAGCAATTATATCTATTTGCATTGAATTAGCTCTTTGTTCTAGCACAATTTATTTGGTGCGAGTCTGGAAAAGAGCTCTAAATAAAGTAAGTAAGGTATCCACCAAAGAAAGCGATAATGAATGTTGTATACAACACATTACAGAAATTATTTGACACCTTACTTTCTTGTGCAACCCTGAGATTGCTTCACTATCACTAAAAGTTTATAATCAACTTTGTTGGTTTGAATATCCAGATAATCTTAACTTGTGTTCCCAACTATTTTCATGCCTAATAATTACAGTTCTGGAGAAAGAAGATCTTTAAGAACTTTTATTTTTTAATGATTCTAAATCAAATTTCTAAATGCAAGAAGAAAAAACAACTGCATCGTCCGGGGTTTGAAACCGGGACCTTCCGCTTGCCGGGCGACTGCTCCTACCACTGAGCTAACGAGATAGATGATTTTCCTTCTTGGATTTTTGTCTTGCATTTTTGTCACTAGCCTACTAAGCCATGTTTTGTTTTCAGCTGACATTAACCAGTAACGATGAAACCGCACAAATAAATTGTAAATTCAATTTTATATATATAATATGAAATAAAATAAAATTGAATTTACAATTTATTTGTGCGCTTTCAACGTTACTGGTTAATACCAGCTGAAAACAAAACGTGGCTTAGTAGGCTAGTGACAAAAGTAACAAATTGATAAATGCAAGAGGGAAAATCATATGTCTCGTTCGGTGTTGTCATTTAGCTCTTTTATGGCTACATTTAGCCATTTAAAATTTATTTTAGCCACGATTATTTCAATTTAGCCATTAGCCACTATTTTGGCCATTTTGCATTTCAATCTTTAATAATTTTTACAATTTGAAAGTTATAGGGCGTTTTCACTACATCGAAATCACGTAATTTTGATGAAGTGATTTCGAAATCACTGTAGGTGTTTTCACTACCGCTGAGATGATTTCGTTTGACACTTAAATAACAAATTGGCATGTAAACTAATTAATTACATAAACAAGGCGTTTGTAATTAAAGGGATATATTGTCAGCAACTATTAATATAATATTTAATTTAATTTTAAATTTCGTCCTTACAAATTTTTTGACAAATGTATACAACAAATGTCAAATGATACAGTTTGAGAAAAAGCGAAAACCGAAAATGGGCGCGTTCGAGCAAATTTTCGTGATTTCTGACATGACGCAAAAATGAGATGATTTCGATTTAGTTTTTTGTACTGAAAATTACGTGATTTCGAGGGTAATTTCGTCGAAATCATGCTGAAACAGCGAAATTACGTGATTTCGATGAAATGAAAGATATAGCCATAGTGCCTAAACGATTTTTAAGACTACTTTGTTTTAAAAATGTTTTTGAATTCATTGCGAGCTTGTTTGGCAACGCATTTTATTTATTTTTTCTTCAAGTGGGAAGCTGTCGTCCGTTGTTCGTAAATTAAAAAACAGATTATTTGCATGTAAAAGGCGAGTTTTAGGAAGGTTAAGTGGTTGTAACACTTTTGCCGAACTTTCTTCTATAGCATTAAAATTATTGATACCTTCTTTGGTCAAATGCTGAGGTTGAGAGATTATTTAGTAAGTAAAATATATTTAAAAAAAAAATAAATAAAGAAATAGATTTAATTTAAATTCCATTCATTCAATATTAATCATGAAATATGGACAGCAAAGAGAACAGACATGTTACAATTCATTTGAATTTCCACGTGAAATTCTGAAAAAGCAATGGCACGAATGGTGCTTATGAACATTATGATGAACCAGACTTAGATAATATTATAAATGATCTCAATGAATTTTAAAGGGAATATTTAATTATTTAAGTGTCTCAATTTTTTAAAATTTTTTTTAGTACAATTTGTAAAAAAAAAAGGAATGTATCTTATTTGAAATAAACTTGTCAACCCTAGAATGCTAAACGTGAGTCAAATTGACTCCTCGCCAAATAATATTGCCGTCATTTCATTGTCTACATATCGAAGTAGCCAAAACTTCTCAGTACATGCATTAATGGATCTGCTGCGACTGTGGATGGAATATTGAAGCTTTTAGTTACTTGTAAGTTACATAACGGGTAGATATAGGAGTCAATATGACGTATGTTTAGCAATAATGTTACTTTTGTGCGGGTATTATATTTTCTCATGTAGAGTACTTACTGCGATAAATAATTGAGAAAACTATTGGATTATCCCCATAGGTTCCGGAGCCATCATAAAAACTGCATCAGAGTGCATATTGTTCATACTGCCGTTCGAAAATGCAGCAAAATACAGCAAGGGTCTGTTCAAAATCCTCTAAGAAAATGTGTCGGGAACGTACTACTAAAATTTGTTCCCAGAAACACAAAATTTTTATATAACTTAGTGTTTTCTATGCATTAGTAATTTTAATTAATAAAAGGAAGAATATTGTTGTTTATATTACTATAAACATGTTTCGAATTAAAGGTAGTCAAATTGAAATATGTTTAGTATTACTGTTTTTTTGCACATGTTTAGTATTCTAGGGTTAATAATTTAAACGATTAATTTGTTGTTTCTTATTGGTGTTTTGTCTTCATATTTTACGATATAGCTATACGGCTTCTTAATTGAAGAAAAGCACGATTGCAAATAATCTTTAAAAATTTAAACAGTAATTTAGCCATTCAATTTCAGTTTAGCTATTTTTAGCCATTTTCAACTGGATTTTTAGCCAGTAACTGAGAGAAAGAGTTGGCAACACTGGTCTCGTTAGCTCAGTGGTAAGAGCAGTCGCCCGGCAAGCGGAAGGTCCCGGTTTCAAACCCCGGACGAGGCGGTTGTTTTTCTTCATTCTGGATTTAGAAATTTGATTTAGAATCATTAAAAAATAAAAGTTCTTAAAGATCTTCTTTCTCCATCATTGACCGATTCTAACAAGTGTAGGTTCGATTCCCGTCCGCGGAAAAACTAAATTACAGTTCTACTTATACAAAGCGTTTTATTACATAGATTTCGACTTTTCTGGTTCTGATATTGGTGCAATTTCATATCTTTACGTTCCACCGCGTGAATATAACCTGGGGGTTACACCTGCAAGTACAGCTTGCATGCAAGCCTCCCTTCCAACACGATTTTTAACTTGACAGCGGAAGGCAGTTCGGTTGATGTCTACAATGATAAAAACCCAAGAAAAAAGGAAAATAAAGGGGTTGGTAAATGATGTATTGCAAATGATCCCAAAAAATTTCATTTTCCCGGTATAAATTTATGAATTTCTCTCAAGCATTTCGTTTCCGCCATTTTGAAAACTGTATAAATGTCAATTTACTATCTCCCATGCAAGTTCGCTGAAAGTTGCATGGCAGTTGGATTACACGTGCAAGAAGGATGGCAGTGCAATTTGCATGCAAGCTGTACTTGCAGGTGTAACTCCCGGGTAAGATAGCGTTTACATTACCGTACAAATTACTTAAGCTTGGATCTGTTCGTAAAAAGTGAACTAATTGTGAAATGTGAAATTTTAGTGGCAGTAATGGCAAATAGTCATAGACTTTCAAATATAGGGTCATAGAGTGGTAGATTGAAAATATTGGCTTTAAATAGTGGTAGATCTATGACTATAGTCATAAAATGGCAACCCTGATGTACAGTTCGGATCTGCACAGAAACATATACCAACTGTTTATTAAAAATAATGCTAGTTTCAAATAATTGGTATACTATAATAAATCTAGAGAGAACCCAGAACAATGCAAACCTTGGAAACATTTATTCAATAAAATTCAAATTTTAAATAATCCAAATAAATAATATATTTACATAAAAAAGTCTTGACAAATTTGTAATTTTAATTTTAAGAATTCTTAACAATCTTTTAAATGCAGCTATAGAAAATATACATAATGTAAACAAACGTGTCCTCAATGAACATATTCGTTAGATATATAATGCTGGGGCTCTACAATAACGCTGGTGTAATGTGCACCATTATTTTTAAAATTTTCACTGAAACTAGTATTTGGTTGATGGTGATGACCAGTGGGAAAACAATTCACTTCGAAATTATGACTCAATTCATTGTAGGTTGCAGTGGTAGCCTGAGGTGATGCACCGTTTATCACATTTGCGGGTGGCAAGGGGATTTGTCGTTCACTTTCTGAACTGCTACAACTATTTGAGTTAGCCGAAAACGGTCTTATATTATTTGTTTCTAGTGAATCATAGTAAAATTGGCTGTAGTAATTTACATCATTGAATGCTGCACCTTGACCCATAACAGAGTTTGATTCGTTCACGGGATATGCCGCCTGGTTATTATAATTCGTAAAATTTTGATTATTTCTTTGGTAACAATGTTCACTTTTAGCATTTGAACTTGTTTGAATAGCATTCGATGCTGAGTTTGGTTGCATTACAGAGTGGGATGTATGAGAAATGGCGCCTGCTATTGATTCAGTTTTCACAGGCCCTTGGATTTCATTTAAAATTAGTTCCTTCGCCTCTTGTTCACTGTAAAATAAAAATATCATAATCAATTTAATATCTCCATTTATAGCGGTTCATAATGTAAGCATAGTATTCACCTTAGTACATAGTTAACACTAACAATACAATGGGGTCGTGATGAACGTGTATTATGTACCACAGTTGCGTATGATTGCACCCAAACCCAGCCACCTCCTTTGGTTAAAAATCTGTAGTATTTCGTTGTCACTTGGCCCTTATACATTACTGCAACGAAAATAAGAAGAGCATTAGGTCCTTTTCATGGATTAAGCTGTCTTAAGTTTATTTACACATTTGATGGGAGTAGCGCATGTGAAGGACATCTGCCACGTGAATGTACTGGTAGAGTGTTTTTTCAATCAAATCCTGGGGTTCATATCCAGTTAGCTGTGATACTCTGTAAACGAAACAAAATGATTTTGATTACTTTGGAATAAAATGTTTTTAGTATAAAAGCTCTGCACGTTTTAAGGATACCCCGCTTTGCTATGGAGTAATTGCCATCGCAAATATTGATTCAGTTTTAAATTTCAGAGTTGGGCTCAGTTTATTTGGTGTGAATAACGGAAACGTTTGCAAACAACTGAACTGCTCTGTTCGTCTACTAAAAAAAGGGATATTTAAAGCATATTAAACCATGTTCATGAAAGATAATTTAAATTGGGAACCAGAAAGTAAAAATTAAATTAAGTAAACATTTTTTAATACCTACATAAGGTGAAATTTAATAAAGGAAAATCTCCTTCTTTGTTGGGCGAGTTTTAAAGCCAGCTGTATACTGGAATTAAGTAAAGCAAGCGTGATGTGCATAAGGCAGTACATTTTTTGGTGCAACATTTCAATTTTTATTTATTTGTTAGAATTCACAAAAATATAATCAAAATTCAAATGCAGCTTGTATTTACCATAAGGACAACCGGTAAAAAGAAAATGGTGCTTAGAAGTATTTCTTTAATTTCTTTGTTTTTATAATGTCACTAAGGCTCTCAGACGATACCCTACCTGATGCAATGCACATCTTTGACTATAAAAGATAAAAATACCGGAAACGAAGGAAATTAGTCAATCAGTTGGTGTAAGTTCCATTTGAAAACATCGGGGAATACAAAAGAGGGTAGATCAATCCACATTCGTATATTTCAGTATAGAGGAAAACGCGCTTTTTACAAGTTACTCGCAATACAAATTTCTTCAGGGTAGTAAATATGGAAGTGGGGCATGAAATCGAGTGTTGTACACTGGTGATGCCATACACCACGATAGCAAGACCCATGCCAAAGTTAACTTTTTAGGCTATCTTTGCCTATACTCCCGTATGCCTCTTGTATATGGCGGTCGAGGACGCAAGTGGGGATTGCAAACCGAAAGCTGACGGTCCTGCAAAGGCTTGCTTGCTTAGGCATTATAGGCTCCATGCTGTCCACGGTAACAGCCGCCATTGAGGTTTTATTAAACCTGCCAACTCTGGATCTTGTCATTTAGGCAAATGGGTAATAGGGCTGTGCGTAGATTATGCTTATGGAGATATAGAGAAGACGGATGGAGTAGTTCTACCCATTGAGCATTGGCGTATGGGCTGGAACGGGAAAACTCTTTGGCCTGTATGGCATTTGAAGCAATGATAGCGAAACTTCGATTTGGTGACCGATTCTCTGTGAGTTTTCCTGATAGTGAGATGTAGACTGAGGGAAGAGCCTTATCCAGCCTTCTTGGTTTGCTCTAAAAATGTTCACCAACAGCTACCTCATAAATAAGGAGACTATTATTAAGACTTCATTAAGAGGACAGGATGGTTTTGGTGAGAAATCTTTCTTTCTTTTTTTAGCAGATTAGCATAATGAACCGTATTAGCTTCCGTGCTTGAGATCTTTCGTCCCCCTGCCTGAAAAAAAAGAAACATGAAAATAGCGGTTCAAAAGTGAAAGGAAGTCTCCTATAAGCTTGATACTTTTCAGGAATATTAGTCTGATACCTGACAAGGTTCAACACTGGGGCTGGAGTTTAGAGCGACATTCATAGGCTCGAAACATCATTGTGCAAGTAGGGACATGCTGCAGTCTTCCAGTCTTCGATTAATGGCATACTGACCTATGCCCACGTGCACGTTAAGTGCTTATAAGAACAAAAGCATCCTTATCTTGTGTGCTCTACTGCTGTACTGGTCAGGGTGACTACATTTTTTACGGCGAATTTTAAGTTTCGAATGGTAGAGTCAATGCGCTCTTGATGATCTGATTAGATCCAATCGGGTCAGTCTGCTCTGGATATACGGGCATTAAAGCCTTAATTAAGTTGAAAAGGAAATATGTACACTTGCGGTTGGCAAGACTCGGTTATAGCATTAATCAGCCCAGAGCTGATGTGTGGGATCCCTTTATGTACGATAAAGAGGGTCATACTAAAACATCCATTTGAGGAGAACTGGAGGTGCAATGCGGTCCCATGCCAAGCGTATTTTATATTATAATTATTATTTTTCATTTTATTTCCTAAATTAACTACGAAAACGATTGAAATACAAAATACTTTGAAATATATAAGGAAAATGTTTTTGCGTATAACTTCAAAATGAAAGACGAGCGGCGGTTATATGTGTGTGTATGTATGAACATTTTTTTGAGGCATTAACCTCTAATACGTATTTCAAGGTCATCAAAATCGATTAGGTATAACCTATTTTGATAAGTAATGTTGTATGAACCTCCTTGTCAAAGGTAAAAGTTTTTTCCATATAACTTATAAAATACAGTCGAACAGCACGCGATATGTATGTGTAAACACATACATAGTTATATGTATGTGCATAAAAAAAATTCCAAGGCCATGAAAGCTTTCAAGGTCATCCAAATCCAAATCGGTAAGTTTTAACCTATTCTGAGTATATTTTATGCTGTTTTACATGAATTCTAAAGAAAGATTCAAAAAGCGCAATATGAGGTGTGTGTTTCCGAATTCTTGTTTTTAAAAATGAGGAGTAAGTCTCGGAATAACTATTTCATTTGTAAAATTGAATTAGGTTTGTTTCTGTTGGTTAATTTTTAATGGTTTGTAGCGGTGTTATATGGGGTAGGATATAGTCTAGTCAGGCCCGTGTGCAAGATTTTTCGAAGGAGGGGGTTTTGAGATAGAGAACTACAAAAAAAAAGAAATATTGTATTTGTAGATAGTTAAGTACTTTATTACTACTTAATGACAAATTTTTACGAAGATTATCTTCAATACATATACAAATTCTTTTCTTCTTTGTTTCAATAAATTGATACTCCAAGAAAGGTACAGAAAAAAATCATAAGGAATTGTATCGACCCTTAAATAGGTTTTGAGACTATTCAAAGTGAACGCCCATTCGAAGTTGTGGTTACAGGTGGGCATAGTTTTCAAAACGACATTTAGTAATGTATCCTTGCTACAGTTATGAAGAGCCTTCAAATATTTTTTAACTATTTTATCTTCAATTCGGTGCTACCAGAACTGTGGCGGTTTATATCTCACGCTGTAATTATATTGCTTAATTATTTATTATACCCGCGCTCCTCTCATTATTCTCGCATCACTCCACAATAAAAATTATTTCGTGAACATTGTGTTACGTATTCGGAATAGTTTTCAGAGTAGTTTTTTCTATAGTTTTTGAAAATATTTTTGATATGTCAGCCCAGATTAAACAGGATTCTAACTGTTAATTTTAAAAGAGATGTCTAATTTAAAAAGATTAGTATTATATTAAAATATAAAAAAGTTCTTTAAAAATAAAATAATAAAAATTAAATTACTAAAAATTGTATGCAATCGAGAATCGAGATGCAGTTTATTTATAAAGTGGTGTTTTTGGAAAACCATCTTGGGACCTTTTAGATCAACACAAAATAATAATCTTCAATTGTGTTAATTATTGCATTGCACCGTTGGGTTTAATGAGATGCAAACCTTGACTTAGCAAATAGTTTTAAGTTTTTGAAAAATCACCTTGAAACCCTGTCACTTTCTCTCCTCTATACTCAAGTTCGTCCTTTGTAGCATATACCAGTGCGATAGATTCTATTGAGTCTTGATTTTTTATTTGCAAATCTCAACTCAATTAATATTTCCCATCTTATTCAGGTCGAATTTACGTCTATTCGACGTAAATTAGGGCAGCGTCTAAATATGGTTAAGTTAAAATTACCTAATATTTACGTCCGACTTACGTAAGTGGAGAATGAGAGGACGTCGTATCAACGTAAATATTAGGGAAATTAGGGAATATTTCCCTATAGGGCGCAGCACTCATTGCCTTGATTTGGTAAATTTAACGTAAATTTCACGTCGAATTTAAGTAAATTTTTCCTTAATCTCGACCTATTTTCTACCTAGTTTAACTCATGTTAACGTCTGTGTTAATACAGAAGGAATTCCATTTTATAAGAATTGTATGTGTATATTTTCCCTAGTAGGTAATGTAAATATTATGAACAAGGCCCATCACTCCAATTTGAGTGAATATGAGAAGGATTGCTGTGGGCTTATTCAAATTTAATTCTCGCAGCTAATAAGCGTTCAATTTAAAACGAGAAAAATTTTATTGATAAATATGGAAATAATTTTTCGAAAAACACCAATGCGCTTTAAAAATACTGTGTATTTAAAAAATTGTAATTTTACATTTTTTAAAATTATTCTTTGGTTTCCGATTTAGAGCATTGAAATTAATTTAAATATTCTTAAATCGTTATGAAATTAAGAAAAATTCATTTATTTGGGTTTTCTTTGCTCTAACAATGGAAAAAATTAAATTAAGTTATTATGCAAGTTTTCTATGCATTCCTTTAATATATGGCAGCCATGTGTTGTTAAATAAATTGGCGCATATTACATTTTTATTACATTAGTTTGACTTACGAGTTTTCCTTATACGACGAATTTTCCGGATGGCAAGACGAAATAACCAAATTTTTCGATTTTGAGGGCAAAAATTCCTGTTTAGAATTTTATGTTTAACGGTTATGATAATTTTTTTCTATAAATAAATCGACTTAAAAAAATAGGGCATTTCGCCCTAGATTATGGAATTTCGCCTTAAATAGGTAAAAGAGATTTTGGCAATTGAAAGAATTTAATTGATTTATTTACATCTTAAAAATAGTAAACGCAGTTAAATATGCGTATATTCCGCATGGTTGGGAGGAAAATAATTAAGTGTACCTATTGGCCCAAATCAAGTGTAGCATAATTCAGAAAAGATGTAAATGGTATTCTAGAGCTTAATTGATTCCGATTTAAGTGGGTCGTAAATAGGAGCAACCTTTGTAATCTTGATGAAGCGATTCAATGGGAGTAGCAGTTCAATAATTCCAGTGATCCTCAAGCCAAACAAAAGTAAATGAACTTTAATTTTTGGTTGTATTGTTACGTAATTTCAACTATTAGAGATTTCTCTAAACGTGACCATTTAGTCCAATTTACCTTGAGGTTAACTTTTTTGGGAATTTGGATTTTGAGGGCAAACACAATCGAATAGGGAATTATTTAGAGAATATTTATTTTTATCTTGCCTTGAACTTGGGAATAGATCTAACTACAAAGTCCATACAATTCCTTAAATTTGATCTCAAAGTTAAGTAAAATTTATATAAAAAGTAAAGAAATTTGCTTCAGATTTAGGAAATCTTCCTTATTTATTTCTCTATTTCTCCTAATTCCTACGAGGTAAATTAAAAAGGAATTATTACGTTATTATTCCCTAATAATTAACTAAAGGCAAGATTACTTTGAGAGCCTAATTTCTGGAATTATTAAGTAAAACTTCCTTCCTAATTAACCTTAAAGGAGAGTGGCGCTTGAGGTTAAATTTTTAAGTCTAATTTACGTAATTTTAACCAAAATAGCTCGACGGCCCTCAAAGATAGAAAATTCAATCTCCAATGTTACTTGGGAGCTCAACAATAAAGGCAAAGAGTGTACTGAATAAAGAACCAGAATTGATATATGAAAATCACAGTTTTGATGGCCGAAAGCAATTGAAAAGCAGCAGTTGATTAGGCTGCAACCTTCCATGTTGAAATAATTTCTAGAGCATCAATGACTTTTCTTGATGCACAGAATGTTTTTAATTTTATTTTTCTTCCTTTTGCTTCATAAAATTCAAAATTTCGTTTACGATTGGCGAGCTAAATAACGTTCTATTATGAATGCACCTTTACCTTTAGAAATACCGGATCAAATTTCGACATCATTTACGAATGTATTACAATTACTTCAAAATTAGATAAAAAAAAAAACGAAGTCTAAATTTCCACTATATAACATAATTTTAACTTACATCGTTACTTTCGAACGCGGTGTTTTGTAAAAAAATCGACGGATATCATCAAAAAGAATTGTCCTAAGACTTGAAATGATTTAAAGCGTTCGTATAATGTGACATGAAACGAACTACAACTGATTCAACGTTGTTACATTGTCCCTCGAAAAGTTTCTGGTTTAACTAAATTAATATGCGTTTGAAAATAATATGCGAGAGCTGCTGCGTTATTACTTCAGAAGTAATATGTATGTGGCCGTGAATCTAGTTGCGAACTAAATTCATTGCTATTGAATTTGTATCGGACCGATGTTAACACGAAGAATTTTTTCTTTCGATCCATGGTAGGGGCTTCAATCCCCAACACCATCCGTGCGCACGGGCCTTTATCTAATCCAGTGATCCCACCAAGTGGGGCAGAAAGAGTAGTATGTATGTAGAATCGAAAAAAAGTAGTAAATTTGAAAGAAAAGGGAGTCAAATTTCAAATGTTCATATTACTTTATATTATTTATATTCTATACTATTATAAACAATTCTATTGATGGACTAGCACTATCAAACCACTAGTTGTGTCGCTATTTACAATTTGTAGACTTACAGAGCTTTCTATTCAGGGGCGGATTTGATCACTTGGCCGCCCTAGGCCTATGGAAGATTGCCGCCCCCCTACTCCCGGTAAAACACGGAAAATTGAATGATCTATATCCAGTGAAGGGACCCCAGGCTAGAATTAGCGGAGTAGGCTGCCTCATAAATCGGAGTAGATTTGAAAAAAATGGAGTAGAATTAAAAATAACACTTTCCAACGAATTATTTTATTTAAAAAAACGAAAAAGTATAAAAATGTAATGAAATACCCACAACTACAAGAAAAAATCGCCGCCCCCTAAATCTGCCGCCCTAGGCCCGGGCCTACTCGGCCTATAGGGAAATCCGCCCCTGTTTCTATTACTGGTTATACACTTTTCTTACTAAGAAAAGTGCTATTGGAAACAAATTAGAAATGAATTTTAATAACTGCGTTATCAATAAGAATCCCCCCCCCCTCCGAATGGCTCTAACCGTAAAAAGTGAAGCGTGTGGGCCTCAGCTCTAGCATAGAAATCATCCAAGCGTAAGATAAGTTCAGAAATTTCATAAAGAAAATTTCCGTTCGCGTTTATTTAATTACCTGTCAAAAAATAGATGAATTCAATCGAAAATTAGTTTTAATTCGTATGATTTTTTTCTTTTTATGTTAATTTATTTGGATATCGGCGGTATATATGGAATCGGGTAAAAAGGAGTAGAATTCGGATAGTAGGAGTAGATCTACTCCGATTGAAGTATGGTGAGATCACTGGCTAGTTACTAAAGCTGGAAATACAGTGCTAACTTTTCCAACCTCGACCTCAGTAAAACTGTAATAACCTCAACCTGGTGAACTCTGCCAATTTTTATAGCTCACAATGCGAGCTTTGACAACTTCTGTATGATAGCAGTTAATTGCCCTGTTGGCTTAAAAATTCATATTTTTTTGTAATAATTTACTACAGTAGGAACAACTTTTTGCGATAAATATGCTTCCCAAATTTTTTTTCAAATAATTTCCCGTACACTTTTTCCCGATAATAAAAATTAGCTATCAAAGCTGATAAAGTTCCAGCAGAGTAGAGAGTAGATCTACTCGAGTTCAACCTCAACCTGGTCGACCTCACCAACTTTGCCATTAGGTTCTTCATAACCTGAACTCATGATACAAAGATAACAAGGTATGGCCAATTCGAGAGAAATTTTTTGTGTTGCTACGTCATGAGGTGCCTACTGTCATTTCCAGCGAATTTGTTTTGAGTTTTTCGTATTTTATTGACTGAAATACGTTTTGAATATATTAAAATATTAAACAAAATATTAGTTTCTTCGTTTAAATCATTTCGGAAAAAGTAATTATGTGCTAGTGGGAAAGCAAAGAAATTTAAAAATAGAAAATTTTTTTCACCGTGAAAGGACGATTGAAATTGAGACGAACAAATTTCTGACATTTGTCGCCAAAGGAGGCAAGCAATCAATTGACAGATTTTCCGGCCATACGTTGTTAATCTTTGTATCATGACCTGAACTCATATATTCTACAAAACTGTCAAAGTTGAGGCTGAAGCTGAGGTTGGAAAGGCTAGCACTGTGTTTCCAGCTTAAAACATAAATTGTATTCGAAATTTTGGAAATTATTTGATAAAAGTAGTAGTTGTCGGTACTTGATTTAAAAGTTAAATTATTATTTCCAGAATTGATGGAAAACTCTACAAGTTTTGAATAGAATGCACAATAGGGTTGTAGAGATAATTAAGATAATTAATACCTAGATACAGAGAGGTGTACTAAAAAAGTTAAGTATTAGATGAGCTCGTATAGCAAACTTCAATCATTATCTGATGATATCGGCTAAGTATTCGAGGGCACAAACCTGTGTAAGAGATAGTTAGCTAAAGCTTAAACCAGTATGCAGTCAGTAACAGAAAACAAAATAAAGTATATGAAAGGGCTCGCCTTTTGTACGTAAATATGTACACACATCTTCGATAACTACTATAGGTATAGGTACACTTTTATTTTTACTAGATTCTACAACTAAAAGTTATTTAATTATGATTTATATATTAAAGTGATAATAATTTTAACACTTTCATTTATTAAATGATTGTGATCTCTGGGCAAAAGTATTGTGATAAAATTTGTAAAATAAAAATAATTCCATTCGATTAGAATCAAGTTTTTAACGAAACCAAGCCAAATGTAACAATATTAATTGTTCGAACAACAATAATTATAACATAATAATAAATTAAATGAATTTCAAAGTATTAATTGACAAATTCTGTACTGTAAATAATCTTACGCGTTGATAATTTTCTAAGTTCGTGGATAGATTAATTTAAATTAAGTAAAATGACTCACCGTGCATCAAGAAATATTAACTTTAGATCCATACTAGCACGAAACATGAACATATTTTGATGTAATTTTATTTCTGTATTAGCTGAAGGTGGTAAAGAATGTCCAACGGCAACAAGTCCTAGATTTTGTATACAACCTTGACCATCTCCGTAGTCTGGAAATACTCTGGCCTTAAGATAACCTGAGCAGTGTATCACCTGAATTATTCGATATAAAATTTATAACTTGTGTGTCAATTGAGGAATATGATTAAAGCTTACTTTATATCCTGAAGATGTTAATCCAGCGTTTCGTTTAGCTAAAACACACTTCATTCTCAAAAAGAAGGTTTTTTCTATTTCTATCGTATGTGAAGCTCTTTCGGCTTGTGATGTGTATGAATTCATTGAGTGATGAAGACCCGGCGGGCTATGAACGGAATTAAGAAAAGATTCCTGAAAAAAAAACAAAAACAATATTTCCAAAAGTCAATTTCTGCGTAACTACAAGGATCGATGTTTTGCCAAACCTACCGGGTTAGGGTATACAAGTGGATGAAGAGAAAGTATTGCATTCATTTCATCTTGATCGAAATTGTGAATGTATTCATATATTGAATTTCCCGTAAGTTCGACCTGAAACGAAAGAATATTAGTGAGTAATGCATTTCTAATTTAGCATCTGTATTTATACCTGACTCAGTCCTAGATGCACCGAAGCTGTTTCTGAAATATACATGATTTTACCATCAGGTGCAACAACAAATATGAAACCATCCAATGTCTGAAGTAGGTAGGAACCGAGCTCCTTGATGGCTGCTCCCCTCTGTGCAGATTGCGCTCCCCAGGCTTCGCCTAAGCCTGTTCAAGATAAAAAAAAAAAAAACAATATTTTTAGACTTCACAAATATTTCCCAATTACGTACTGAGAACGAACGTCCCAGACAATGTGCTCACGTGATAAGTACAATTCATGCACAAGTGCCACCTCTTCCAGTTCAGATGAGTGAATTATAATGACAAGGGCTTGTTATGGGCTAACAATTTGCCAGTCGTTTGTCAGCACAATTTACCCCACAGGATGTTTTTCTTTGTACGGACTCAAACTGAGAGTTATAGAGGGTGAGTCGGTGGCGATAGATGCCTTCCGGCCTTTTTGTTATTGTCTTAAAGTCGTTATAAAGCGACATGGGAACAATGGATTTATTTAATTGTCCTAATTATTTTCATATTTCACATACCACCGATCTGAACAAGGGTTGGAAGAGCGTGCAAAGTCATTTCGTTCAATTATTCTTTGTCAAAGAACATTATTAGTCCGGAATGTGTCACATTTCTAGGACATTTCACAATTGATTTAATTCTTCTAAAACAACACATACGACATAAGATTTTCGTTGTTGATTTCATATTCATCTGATTCTTATGCACAGGTTTTTTTTTTATTAGTTTTTTTGTTTTTTAGTGGAAGCTTACCATCTGGGAATACTTGTCGCATCTTCAGGTAGGAAGTTGTCAATCTTATAATAGATGCTTTATCCAATTGAGATGTTATCGCACTTGGAAGGGGAAGTAGTTTCGATAGCTCAAAGAATTCGGCATTTTCCTTTTCACGTCTCGTCCGAGCAGCATTTTTACTCTTCTCCTTCATTGCACAGGTTTTCGCTAGACCTGAAAAAAAAAAGTAAAATATTTTTAATTTTCTATTTAATAAACAATGATCAACAAGCAACAAATAAACTTAAGTTAAAAAATAATTCTATTACCGAACGAATTGTGGTTGATATCAGATAGAATTTTCCTTTCGTATTTCATTTTCACTCAACGTCACAACGCAGGCACCTGTTACTTTTCGACTGCAAGTGTTTTCCCACTTGCTACTATCCGAAACTAGTTACTAGTCGACCATATGTTTCTTATTGGCGTGGCATAGGTGCACCTATATTCATTGTACCTTCATTCATTTGCACCTTTATCTACCTTATTATATGTATATGTGTAAGTAGTTATCTATTGGCATACGTACCGATAGGTTAGAATGAAATTAAGGCGGGTCTAAGGTATACATAACTCGAAGTTGAAAGTAAATATTTTTTTGCCAGAAGGACGACGCCTTGTATTTTATTGCATAGTAAATATTTTGAAAAGGATCGATTTCTAATACGAATTAAATGTAATTTTTTTTTTAAAGTAAGGTAGCGGCTGTTAAAAATGCACGAATTTAGATTTTCTGTTTTCAATGTGAACGTACCTTTATTAATTTTTAAATGCAAGATTTTAATATTTTATAGGTGCCTTAATCGAAAATTTCCGTGCTCAGGTACATTCTTGAGATAATTTTCTAAACCCCAAAAAAAAAAAAAAAAACTATGAATTGTAATAGCTTTTTTCTTGTAAGAACATGCCAAAAGCATGGGCAAGGATTAAAGGGGGGCGATTCAAGGGTCATGACCCCTGGTCTAACCGGATCAAGTTTAGATACTTCTCATATAAAGATGACATAAATACTTGTATTTATGTGATTGGAATTTTAAAACCTTGTATGTGCCTACAAAAAAAGACAGTAAAAAGCTGTTATGATAAAATTTTTTATTTATTTATTTGTCTACAGATGTATAAATCTTGCAGACATTTCATGTACTTAACTATAATCTTAACAAGTGGCAAAAGATTACAAAAAAAAATAATAACAGTGTAAAAATAAAAAGGAAGAGAAAAAAAATGTACTATTACCCGGACACTTAACGTTTCACCTTACTTTTTTGCTCAATCATTTTATTGCTATTAAGAATATGCAAAATATTTTTTTTATTAATTACATTTAACAAGTAAATATTTTTATGTCATTTAATAGTATTTTGATACAGTTTTGGGGTTTAAAAAAAAAGTTCGCTTCTAGCTAGTATTCGGACACCAATATTTAGTATTCGGACACTACAGTTTCAGTGTCCAGACATAGGCTTTTCGGAAGAAATTTATTACCCATTTTTTGTTAAAAATAAGCAAAAATGAGATTTTTCATAAAACTGTATACACTTTATTGAAAGAATTATGAACACATTTTAATGCGCTTTTCTCTTTAAAAAACTAAAGAATTTATGCTGGCAAATACTTCAAACTTGGTAATAATGAAAAAAAAATACCTAAGTAATTTTAAAAATATTATAAAGTAGATAACTAAAAAAAAAAACAATAGTCTCAAAAAAGTTATCGCATATTAGTTTTGTTGTTAATATTTCTAGCACACAAGGTCTTTGCTTGCTCCTGGTAAGATAATGAAAACATTGGAGTGGACTTAAGGTAGTACCACCAATCACTTAGTGCAAGAATCCCAACCAATGTTTTTAAATCGTCGTCTTCAACATCGCTTTGTAAATCAATTAAAATATTGCTTGTTCTTCTTTTTGAAATTTTCTTTTTTGACGTTGTTCCTTTTTCATTAGTCTTCTCTATACGGCATTGAATTGCTCCCGGCGACACACAAGGACCAGTGGTTGGCGACACACAAGAAGGACTAAATTCTGAAGAAATAGTTTCAGCTTTTCTAATTAGAATCAATAGCTAATCACTACTATTATACCAGTTGCAAGTTTCTGCCGTCATTCAAATCATATGTGCCTCCCGTCAGATCCTTGAATGTAATATCTAGTTTTGGTAACGCTTCCTTGATGATGTCCAAACCTTGATTTTCGTGAATATTTCTCTTTCTTAACTTATGATTCATAAGCTCAATAACCTCAATAGCAGTGTGAAACTTCTGTACTGGAATTGATTCTTGCATTTTAGTTTGTATAACTGCATTTCGAGTAACTGCAGAATTTTCAACCACATTTTTCCCACATTCACTGAAAACAACTGTTTTCGGTTCGTAATGGTAAGGCCCACATTTCCTGAAGTATTTTTTTTATGGTGTTTCCAAAGTTTTTGATTTCGTTGCAGTTTCCAGTAAAGGACAGAAAGTTTTTTTTTTTGTTATAAGTTGGCCAACGATGCCATTCTCCAAAGTTTTTTTCTAACTGACGTCAGTTGACTGCATCATATGAGTGGTGTTTGGTGGCAATACATATAAAATTATACTTTTTTTTCGTTGTAATTTTCACTCAACTCTAACATCAAGTGTCTATGAAAAGGGTGCCTGCGGTCTGGTATTTTCTTACTCCTAGAAACACCCATTAATTCCGCCATTAACTATATATTCGAAAAAGATATCGCTCATCATCCATCCTTTCTCTATTCCCAAAAACAGTTTCGCTGGGATGATATTTACAATATCCTTAAGTGACGCTACGCTTTTCTGCCTGCAGAAAATAAAATTCTTTTTCTTCTCCAGTTTAAATTTGATAAACGTTTTGGAATCCACGGCATATAATTACATTACTGGTATTTGGACAAAAAAAAAACTCGTTTTATCCCCATTTAGAATTCGGGCATGATCATTTAATATATCGTTCTATCCGATACTTTTTAAATATTGGTCCAGTTCTCGGGCCATTTCAAAAACAGTAATCACTGCTCTGCCTTTGGTAATACTTTGTGTTTTGTCTTGCAGCCAACAATGTGGTTTTTCGTTTAAAGAATGAATTGAGTCATGTTCTTCCTCGTCGACCATCTTCTTAATAATGTTGCACAGTGTTGACCAAGTTATCTTGTTTAAGTGAAATTTCATACTTGCCAACAACATCCCATAATTATTTTTCAGCACACTTCATAATGCTCAATTTATTTTCTATGGCATCGGATGTATAGTATAGCTTAAGTCATCTCTGCATCATTAGCGGATCGTTTTATACATTTTTTCATTATTTTGAAAATTATTATGATTATTTACTACCCAGGTATCTTTTATTTTTAATTAATATTTTTGTCCCAATACTGAAACTGCCATTTTAGTAGTCGGACAGCAGAAATGGAATTTCTTAAAATGTCTCCGAATACTAAAAGTTTAATAAAAAAGCATGTTTAACTTTTTCTGTGCTATGAAAAACATATTTTATAATTGTATTAGAGAGTACGCAGGAAACATTCTCTTTTGAATCATACTTTCAGTGTCCGGACAGCCTCTCCGGAAACTAAACAAAATTGATTTTTTTCTGTTACTGGAGATCCAAAAATTTATGAGCTTAATAAAAAATATATCATATTTTTGCATTAATACTAATAAAATATAATATTCAATCCAGACAAAGACAGTTAAACTAAATAAAGCAATACTTAATAATTTTATCTCACTTGAAGTAGGTACATACACAGACTGATAAGTATTTTCTCAAAAACGACCCGTGTGTTAACCAAATTTTGGATGTGCATCTAAAAAGATCAGATAAACAAAATTCTAATGGAGCTCTAAGCCTAATGCGTATATGGCTTTCTTATTTTTATTAAATAAAATAAGAAGTGTCCGAGTACTGGAGCTGTCCGAATACTAGTGCAGTTACTCTATAATAATATACATACATAATTCAAGAGTTATAATTCTCATAGATGACTTTTTTGAAAGTTGCACTAGACATTGTCAAATCAACAAGATGATACACCGAATTAAATGGAGAAATACAATTTGAGATTACTTCATAACTACCATATTTAGTTCTATGATGTGATTCATAAAGCATGTTTCTCGGACGTATAAATCTCTATGGAGAGTGTTGAGTCATGATACGAAACTCAAAATATTAGCATAAAATGCATATGGTTGCATTTGTTTGGATTTATGCACAAATTATATGACAACCATAAAGTGCATGTAGTTGCATTCCTTGGAAATCTGGGCATCGATGCTCATAGCATAAAACACACGACAAAGAAACGGTGGCGTCGGCTCAATCGTTTCTTCTTATAATCCTGTCGTAAAATGCAGTCGAGCATTACAGCCGAAATATCGTTTTGCGGCTCAACCAGCACTTTGCAAACTTGTCGGCTGAACCTAGCCACCCTTAATTGCCTTACCAATAGCATCTCGGCAATAGTGTCATAAATGCTTCCAATTTACCTGATTAATACAAGTCGCTGCCTCAATTCTATTATAACAATTTCAACCTTTTTCCTTTTTATCAAGGAAAAACCCATGCAAAAACAAGTCGAGTATTTTGTTGTTCTCTACCTTCAGGTAACAGCAAGGAGGAAGAATAACTTGGACGGAAAAAAGGAATTCAATGTTCGTTTGGTCGTGATCGTGATATATTTAGTCATATAGTCATCAAATGAAAGATAGAAATAAAGTTACATATCAAAGTAATTTGTCGTTATTTTTTTGTTCTAGCTTTTTGTGTTATAACAATCATTAAAAACGCTTAGTGATTCAACAAGGTCCTTCGAGCCGGATATCAAAAGGGCAGATAATCAAACAGTGAGAATAAATTAGCTAGTGAACAGTGGATAGATTAGAATCACAAAACGGATATCAGTGAAAAATTGTGAGTGAACTGTGTAAATTGTACTAAACAAATTTGTGAAATCTTTGTGAAAAAAAAAAAGTGTGCAAAGTACAAGTGCAAGCATCATGGCAGAAACAAGTGCAGCACAACATTCTAGGAAGGTGGCTTTTACTCAACTCGCCAGATTGGCTGAAGCAATCGACACCGACGGGGATAAATGGACTGAAATTCAGATAAGTATAAAACTGTCTTTATTAGAAAATTATTTTGCAAAGTTTGATAATGATCAAACCTGTATCGAGCAATTGGGTGACATTAGTGAAGTAGAGCATAGAAACAAATTTGAAGACATCTACTCTTCGTTGAAAGAAAAGCTTCTCACTTTAAAAGCAAGCTACTCGCGTCCGGATCCTGATAACTGCGCGTCATCCAGTCAAAGTAATGGAACAACTAAACTGAAGTCGGTTTTACCTACAATACAGTTGCCAAAATTCGAAGGCTGCTATTCTAAATGGTGCGATTTTATCAACATGTTTAAGACGGTGGTGGATGATGACTCTCAGCTATCAGGTGTTGAAAAATTTCAAATACTTCGATCTTGTTTGGCTGGCACTGCATCGAGTGTCATCCGGTCATTAGAATGCACCAACGAAAATTATCAAAAAGCACTTGAATTATTAAACAACAGATATAGCAACACTCGACTAATATTTGGTGCTCACATAAACGAAATATTAAACGCCCCTCCTGTGAATAAGGGTTCTGTTCACCAACTGCGAAATTTAGTGGATTTTATCAGTGGAGAAATGAGAGCACTTCAGTCTTTAGGTTCCAAGGAACAAATTGCTGAGGTGGTTTTAATCAACATAATAGCTTCAAAGTTAGATTCCGGAACCAGAGCAAGGTGGGAAGAGTCAGCAGACTTAAATGAGATACCAAAGTGGGACAAATTCATAGAATTCCTTCAAAAAAGGTGCCAAACGATGGAACATGTACATGGAACACAACTCCCACATGACAATTCAAGCTCTACAATTACTAGAAAACGCGATAATGCAGGGAGGTTACTTACGTTTATTTCCACTCAATCACCAAACAGACGATGCTGCTTTTGCCAAATGAGCAACCATCTCTTGTCCAAATGCTCACAATACTTAAATTTGACTTCGAAGGAAAGATACAAGCTGATTAAGCGACTCAAACTGTGCATTAATTGTTTAAGAACAGGCCACAGCTTAAAAGATTGTAAATCCTCATCGTGTTTGAAATGCTCCCAACGTCATCACACCACTCTTCATTTCAATGCTCCATATCTTTCAGAAGCAGCACCTATAAATGCTCAAACTGATACCGAAGTTAACAAAGGAGGGAACACTTTCAATTCAAAGTATCCTTCAAACTGTTTGTCGGCAACCAATCGAGAAAGTGCAATTAATGGGAAGGATATAATAATCGCGACAGCAGTAGTAAATGTAAGCTCTTTTACAGGAGTGAAGACGTCATGCGGCTTGCACAACAAATGAATCTGAAAAAGTTTAGATGCAATTCTTCAATTTCGGGCATTGGTTCAATTGAAACTAACGTCAACAAAAAGGTTCAGATCATTATCGAATCACGTGACACCGCATTCAAAATAATGACAGAGGCCTTGGTACTTCAAAATATCACTGCAAATCAGCCTTCTGACTTCATCGACATAAAAGATTGGATGATTCCTAATAATATCAATCTCGCCGATCCAAACTTCAATCAACCTGGTCGTATCGATTTGTTATTAGGAGCAGAGTTCTTCATGCCATTGATGTGCGTTGGTCAAATAAACTTGGGAGCTCAAAGACCAGTATTGCAAAAAACTCTGTTTGGTTGGGTAGTTTCGGGTGCGACTCATTTTCAAAACCGTCAGGACAATACATCCGCCTGTCTAGCCGTAAACAGAGCAGTAGATGATCAGCCGATTGAGAATTTCTTGAGAAAATTCTGGGAAATCGAAGAGGTGCAGAATTATACCAAACCGTTGACTTTGGAAGAAAGGAGATGTGAAGAGTATTTCAGAAACACAACTTGTAGGAACACAGAGGGAAGATTCATAGTTAGGCTTCCATTCAAAGAGAGCCCTGAAACTTTAGGTCAGTCATTGGATATGGCAAAACTGCGATTTTCTTATTTACAAAGGAAGTTTGATAAAAATCCAGAATTCAAAAACTCTTATCAGGATTTTATGAAGGAGTACGAAGAGCTAAAGCACATGGAACCCTGCGAACAAACCACATCAAAATCCAAGATGTACTACATGCCTCACCATGGGATCGAACAGACATCAGGTCCATCAAAAAAGTTAAGGGTAGTGTTCGATGCGTCTTGTAAGACAACATCTGGAAAGTCCTTGAACGATATTCTTATGGTAGGACCAGTAGTGCAAGAAGATTTGTTTTCCATACTTTGTCGTTTTCGTAAACACCAATACGTTCTTACTGCAGATATTATCAAAATGTACCGTCAGATTTTAATTCATCCTGATGATACAAGCGTTCAATCGATACTTTGGCAAAACCAGACTTCAGGTTCAACAACATCATATCGGCTAAATACAGTTACATATGGAACCGCTTCAGCGCCATATTTAGCAACGCGATGTATTAAAGAGCTAAGTTCACTTCATAAAGATGAATTTCCAATTGCTTCAAAGATTTTGGAGCGTGACATGTACGTAGATGATGTCTTGACGGGTGCCAATTCAACAGAACAGGTAAATGAAATTCGTAGTCAACTGAGTAAATCTCTTCTAAAGGCCGGCATGAGGATACATAAGTGGTGCACCAATTCAAATGGGATTCTGATGAAGATTGACAACATCACTCATCAACAACTCACAATAATTAAAGATGGTCAAATTACCAAAACTTTAGGCATGAGATGGCAGCCGAATACTGATCAGTTTCTTTATCATGTAGAAAAAGACAAGAATATCCGAAAAGCAACAAAACGTTCGGTCCTCTCCGTAATCGCATCGCTGTTTGATCCTTTAGGACTAATAAATCCAATCATTGTATCTGCTAAGATATTCATGCAAGAGCTTTGGAAGCTAAAAGTAGATTGGGATGAATCGCTACCATTGGATCTACACTCTAAGTGGATGAAATTTCTAGATAATCTTGATGTCATCGACAAAATTAAAATCAACCGTTTTGTAATGAGCAATTCTTGTTCAGACATACAACTTCATGGGTTCTCAGATGCCAGCCAATCAGCATACGGTGCGTGCGTGTTTTTACGTGTAATAAATACATCAGGTCAGACCAGCGTAAACCTATTGTGCGCAAAATCCCGAGTGGCACCAGTGAAAACCCAAACTCTTCCTCGCTTAGAATTATGCGGTGCAGTTCTATTAATTGAACTGGTCGATAAAGTAGTCAGCTCATTGGATATCGAATTCTCTGCTATATATTGCTGGACAGATTCAACAGTAGCATTATCGTGGATCGCTGGCTCACCATCAGTTTGGAATGTGTTTGTTTCCCATCGCGTGTCAAACATTCAGCTTAAATCAGAACGCCACTTGGTCAAATGGAAACATATCAGTACTCATGAAAATCCTGCGGATATTCTCTCGAGAGGAGCTAGTCCTGATCAGTTACGAGGAAGCAAATTATGGTTTCATGGTCCACTTTTCTTGTCCAAAACAGAAAATGAGTGGCCCAAAACTGACTTAATCACACCGGTACTTCTTGAAAGAAAAAAGAAAGGGCACACATTGTTAGTTAAAGCAACGAATGATCTCGTAACATCTTGCAAATTCATCAATTCGTATAGAAAATTGATAAGAACTTTCGCACATATATTTAAATTCATGAGTGGATGCAGAAATTTAAAACTCAGTACATCAAAAGAGTTGGAATTAGATGAATTGTCATCAGGTGAGAAGCTAATAATAAGAGTGGTTCAAAACTCTTACTATAAATCCGAAATCGAAGCGCTAAAAAAGGGAAAGAAAATCCTCGGTTCCAGCCATATCAAGTCTCTAGACCCGTTTATTGATGATGAAAACTTAATCCGGGTTGGCGGTCGCCTTCATCATGCCAATATTGAATTTGATGCTAGACATCCCATTTTGCTACCTCGAACACATCCGTTTGCGAAAAGCCTCATACGATACCTTCATGAAAAACATATGCACGTCGGATGCCTCACATTGCACAATATAGTCAGACAGAGATATTGGATTCCGAATGTCAGACAGCTTATCAGATCTATTATTCACAATTGCGTAAAATGTTTTAGATTCAAGCCAAATACTTTACAGCAAATGATGGCAACGCTACCCAAAGAGCGAATACAACCAGCTCATCCATTCGCACACGCCGGAGTGGACTATTGTGGACCATTCACAATCAAACCATTCAATAGATCGAAATCATTGATGAAAGCTTATGTTGCCTTATTCATCTGCTTCAGCACGAAGGCCGTTCATTTGGAACTGGTGACAAATCTTTCAACAGATGCTTTCATAGCGGCCTTGAAACGGTTCATCGGAAGACGTGGAAAGTGTTTCGCAATCACATCAGACAATGCGACTAATTTTGTTGGCGCTAAGAGGGAATTGTCAGAGTTAAGGGAACTATTCCTCAGTGAAAGCCACAGCAACACTGTTAAGGAATTTTGCCAAACCGAAGGCATACGTTGGCAATTCATTCCTCCGAGATCTCCCCACTTTGGTGGCTTATGGGAGGCCTCAATCAAGAAAGCAAAACTTCTCTTAGTAAAGACATTGAAAGCAGAACCACTGAACTACGAGGAATTCAATACAATATTAATTCAAGTTGAATCAATTTTGAATTCAAGACCTCTAACTCCAATATCAACTGATCCGAATGATGCAGCAGCATTAACTCCAGCACATTTCTTGATTGGTAGAACTATGGAGTCAGTACCAGAACCAAACATAACAAACTTGAAAATATCTCGACTATCCCGTTGGCAGCATGTATGTAGATTACAACAGATCTTTTGGCAACGCTGGAGCAAAGAATATTTAAATACACTCCAACAAAGACACAAATGGAGTAATTTGCAGAAGAACATCACCAATGGTACCCTGGTCCTTCTAAAAGAGGAAAACCACCCTCCTTGTACTTGGATACTTGGAAGAATAACAAACACCATAGAAGGGGATGATGGGTGCGTACGAGTAGCTGATGTCAAAACTCCTCAAGGGGTCTATCGTAGATCTATACACAAACTTTGTGTATTACCAATTACTGACGACGATGCGGATATTGAAGTCCCTTCAAGGCGGGGGGCATGTTGAGTCATGATACGAAACTCAAAATATTAGCATAAAATGCATATGGTTGCATTTGTTTGGATTTATGCACAAATTATATGACAACCATAAAGTGCATGTAGTTGCATTCCTTGGAAATCTGGGCATCGATGCTCATAGCATAAAACACACGACAAAGAAACGGTGGCGTCGGCTCAATCGTTTCTTCTTATAATCCTGTCGTAAAATGCAGTCGAGCATTACAGCCGAAATATCGTTTTGCGGCTCAACCAGCACTTTGCAAACTTGTCGGCTGAACCTAGCCACCCTTAATTGCCTTACCAATAGCATCTCGGCAATAGTGTCATAAATGCTTCCAATTTACCTGATTAATACAAGTCGCTGCCTCAATTCTATTATAACAATTTCAACCTTTTTCCTTTTTATCAAGGAAAAACCCATGCAAAAACAAGTCGAGTATTTTGTTGTTCTCTACCTTCAGGTAACAGCAAGGAGGAAGAATAACTTGGACGGAAAAAAGGAATTCAATGTTCGTTTGGTCGTGATCGTGATATATTTAGTCATATAGTCATCAAATGAAAGATAGAAATAAAGTTACATATCAAAGTAATTTGTCGTTATTTTTTTGTTCTAGCTTTTTGTGTTATAACAATCATTAAAAACGCTTAGTGATTCAACAGAGAGTATATAAAAATTTATGACAAAAGCTGGGCGCACTTTATTTTATATGCGAGAATATCTTTAATAAAAAAGGCGCAGCTTACTTGTCTTCTGAGTTCTAGAGTCAACATACCCAAAAGCAGGCATCTTGTACGATACTGTAGAGTACATAGTATTAGTTCGAAAATGAGATTTAAATAAAGCAAATTTAGAAAATGATCTCTGAACAGATTCAATTCGGTCTATATGACTATCATAAAATGGACACCAAACGGCGGATGCATACTCAAGTACAGAACTCACTAACGAAAAATAAATCACCCAAATCACTAAATTCCTTAAGATGTTCCTAAACGATCTGGTCAAATGCCAGATATCTGCCAATTTTTGTGGGCAGATATCTGCCTTACTGATTATACACGGAGCAGATATTCGGGCAGATTTCATCTGGCACAGAGTTGTCAGATGGATTTTGGTCAGTTATCTTGCATGCGTCTGTCTTTACTGCAAGCGCGTACGCAGGGGGGGGTTAGTGGGGGTTTAACCCCCCCCCATGATTCCAGTCAGTCGCGTTTTTAAATTATCAAACGTGTGAATTTTTTTTTTAAACTTTTTGCTCGTGCAGCACATAGTCCAGTCATTACGGCGGAAAAAAAGGCACATAAATGCACGTGAACCGAGAAAGCTGATTTTTAGATTGATTTTTCACCTAGCGTCGATCGTTGTTGAGATATCGGACTAGAAAGTAAAAAATTAAGTAATCAAGAAGACTTCTCGCAGAAAATTGTTATCAATTTAAAAAATTGATAACAAAAAAGATTGTTGCTAAAACTGCAACTGCAACTGATGAAAGTGCATAAGGCATTTCGTATCAGCAAGAACTTAATACTCTTCAGTACGGCTGCTTCTTGCTTGCCGTATATGCCCGGAAAAAGCCAAGTTGACCTCACTTATATGCACTCAGTTAAAATTTTGAGTGTGTTATCAATTTTTTAAATTGGTACAATTTTCTGTGAAAAGTCTTCTTGATTTTTCTGTATGAATTTGTCTAGTCCCGCTTAAAGCTAAACTGCTGAGTACAAAGTAAATACTTTTAGTATTTCGCTTCATATGATTCACACTCAGAATATTAACTGAGTGCATATAAGTGAGGTCAAATTGGCTTTTTCCAGGCATATACGGCAAGCAAGAACCAGTCGTACTGAAGAGTATTAAGTTCTTGCTGTTACGAAATGCCTTTTGCACTTTAAAAAATTAAGAGACTGAAAGTTGTTATACATATCGAAAAAATGTCCATTATCAAACTTGAAGAGCATGTTAGTACCTGCAATGTAATTTTTTTTAGATAAAAATTACGACTTTTAGCACTACATAATGTGGGGGTCAGAAAGCAAAACATTTAGAGACTGTAGAGGAATTTATTAAAGTACTATATATTTAAATAAAAGAGAAAAATTATGAATCACACTCATGAAATTTATTAGCAAATACACGTTTTTGTGTTGTAGAAGATTCATTGCCATCTAGGTCCGTTTTTATACCCTAGATGAAATCTTTAGGGTATGCTAAGTTTGTCATTCCGTTTGCAATGCACAGAAATAATGATGGTAGAGCAAAATGGATTGGACACCAACGCATAATATTAAAAGGTATTTCGATTTTTGCATGTCCGTCCGTCCGTCTGTCTGTGCTCACGATAACTCGAGTAAAATTAAGTTCGAAAATGAGACAAATCGGCAACCCCTTCTTGGTGTTCCCATACAAAAATTTTGGGTTTTTACGTATGCTGTGAAAACGAACAGTCCTAGACATTTTTATTGTACTAAAAACTTCTTTAGAATACGAAATCCTATAAAATTTCTTACAATAATTTTTTCTGTCCGACGAACAGTTCTAGAAATATGTGCGAAAAACCACTTCAAAAACTAAACTTACACAGATGGGTGACCATATGAAATTTCAAACGGGCATTCATCTACGGTATCATAAGAATTGGTCTTAGACCAATTCTGGCTTTTTTACTTGTTACTATTTATATTTTTCGTGATTTCGATGGTCCTGGCAGTCGTCCTACTCAGAATACTCAACGAATTGTGAAGATTCCTTAACCACATGAGATAATTCTTCGATGCTCGAATCATCCTCAAAAGCATGAAGGAAAATTATGATGTCGAGAACGGACTTATCATGCTTCAAACTAGGCGGAGAGTAGAGTTTTGCGGGTGTATTTCCTTTCGCTGGTTTTACGAGTACACGTTTGTTTGTTCTGCGTGAATACACTGATTAAAACCAAAAAATAGATGGCTTCGTCAACGATTTCAACAGAGTTATAAATTGATGCTTCTTCAATTGCCGTGTTTACGATAACAGTATCTGCATCCTCAAAGGCCTGTTCAACTTTGATTTGCAAAATAACGGCGAAGAATTTATATAAACTTAGCTTTGTTTGTGTCTCTAGCAAGAAACTTCCCTAAATTTTGGAGCTGTAGTTTCATCAAACGTAATTTCTGATTCTTTCGGAAGTTTTGGTTTCTGTGGTACTCGTATAAACTAAATTTTACAGCGTGAAAAGAGCAACAGAAAAGTATATAATCGCAATTTTCGCATCATGACGGAGAGCCGAGTTATTGCAAAAAAACAAAATTTACCCCTATTTTCAAGATTACGGAGAAAGCTCATAGGAAATCTTGGTTGACAATATCAAGTTACCCTTTTCTAAGCCCCCCCATACATAATATCTAAAAATCAGCCTTCTCGGTTCACTTGCATTTTCAAATGTCTATAGTGAACTAGACTAACGAACGAAAATTTAAAAAAATACACAGGAGTCGTGCTTGCTTTGTTCAATCTACTTTGTTTTTTGTTTACTCTTCAACTTGAAAGTCTAATTTGTGTTTCCTACTGTTCATTTTAAAATTTGTTTTCTCTTGAGAAAGTTTAATTTTTGTTCAGTGTTAATTTTATAATTTGTTAATTCTAAATAATATTTTGTGAAGATGAATAACGATAAGAGAAAATTAAAAAATTCTACTTTAACAAATTATTTTGTTAAAAAATTTAAAAAAAGTGATTTAGAAAGTACAGCCTGTGTTGATCAGATTGCTCCTGTTCCTGGTACAAATGATAGTGCTGCAGCTTTTGTAATTGGATCTGGATGTGAGTCTCCATCAGATTCAGATATAAATATTAATGATGTTAGTAATTTTATTGGAGGAGAGCAATACATCGATAAAAAAAGATTATCTTTGTTAAAAAACGTTTGGTATCCTGACGACAAATTTGTATTCCCACTTAGTGGAAAACGTAATTTGAAGTTTCAATACAGCTGGTTTGGCAGGTGGAAATGGTTAGTATACTCAAAACGTTTTGATGGTGCTTTTTGCAAGTTTTGTGTATTATTTTCTGCAAATTATGGTGGTGTTGGACATCAGCCGCTAGGAAAACTTGCCAAAACTGCTTTCTCAAACTGGAAAGATGCTATAGAAAACTTCAACAAACATCAAGAAACTGAGTACCATAAAACAGCTGTTCTTCACGCACAAAATCGTAAAGCAATTTCCGAGCATATAATGGAACGTGTAGTGTTGGGAATGGACTCCGCTCTAAAAAAACAAACAGTAGAAAATCGTTATAGATTAACTCCAATCATAGAGACAATACTTTTTTGCGGTCGTCAGGGTTTGTCTTTAAGAGGTCATAGAGACTCTGGTACTTTAACGTTTGATAATCCAGAGGAAAATGATGGAAATTTTCGAGCGCTTTTACGTTTTAGAGTCCATTGTGGAGATGAAATACTTAAAAATCATCTAGAGATCTCAGGAAAAAATGCAACTTATTTGAGTCCAAGAATTCAAAACGAAATTATAAGTGCATGCAACATAATAGTTGCTCGTTCAATTGTTGCCAAAATAAATAGTGCGAAATCATTTTCGATTTTGGCTGACGAGACTAGTGATATAGCTGGTATTGAACAATTTTCATTATGCTTTCGATATGTAGATGCCGATTCGTATAACATCAGAGAAGATTTTTTACAGTTTGTACCTGTTACTGATATGACTGGTAAGGGTCTTGCAAATGTTTTAATGCAAACTATGCGTAATCTGGAAATAGATTCAAAATTCATGATTGGACAGGGTTATGATGGAGTCTCAGCAATGAGTGGACGATTTCATGGGGCACAAAAATATGTAAGCGATGAAAACAAGCTAGCTTTATATGTACACTGTGCATCTCATAGTTTAAACCTCGCTATTTCTGATGCTTGTGAAATTTCATTTATACGAAATTGTATAGGATCACTCGGAAGTGTATACAATTTCTTTAACACCCCAAAGCGCCAAGCCGTGCTAAAAAATTGTATAGATGAAATGGCACCTGAATCAACAGCAACGCGGCTAAAACAAATATGTCCCACACGATGGATTCAACGCCACGAGTCTGTCCTAGTATTTCTGGAGCTTCAAAAAGCTGCAATTTCTGCGATGGAAATTATTTCTGATTGGGATGACAAAACAACTTCTTCTGCTGCAATTCAGCTTCTATCTGTTATTAGGAGTACAGAATTTCAAGTATCCCTTCATGTTCTTGCCAAGGTTTTTGCTATAACCTTGCCGCTAAGTCGATTACTACAAACAATTAATCTGGATCTGGCCGCTGCAATCGGATTGGCAGAAAATGTTGAAGAGGTGCTAGATGAAACACGACGTGAAACAGAAAAGCAATTTAATACCATATTCAGAGACATCAAGAAAATATGTGACGAGCTTAATGTAGAAATACGAATTCCTCGTTTAACCGGAAGACAAGCTCATCGCTGCAACATTGCAATTGAAAATCCTGAAGAGTACTATCGTATTGCCATATTCATACCTTTTCTAGATTCTACAAAGATACAAGTTCACGATCGGTTTCTGAAACATAAAAATATATTGCAAAGTTTTATGTGTCTTTTGCCAAATGAACAAAACTTTTCATCAGAGCACGAAAACTCTGCAAAAATCCTCTTAGAAAAATATGAAAGTATTACGAACTGTAGCATAGTTGAGGGCATTGGTGAACTGAACCTGTGGTGGCGCCATGTTTTCAATTCTTCGAATACACCAAAAAATGCTCATAATGCATTTTTAGCATGCGACGAATCAATTTTCCCAACTGTTCGAAAATTACTTCAAATATTTGCTACACTACCGGTTACAACATCAAGCAGTGAACGATCTTTTTCAACATTTAGACGACTTAAAACGTATTTACGCAACACAACGAGTGAAGATAGGCTAAATGGATTAGCGTTACTTAATATTCATCGTAATGTGCGGTTTCTGCAGATGCAGTTCTAGATGAACTAGCAAAAAGTTCACGTAAATTAGAAATTCGCTTGTAGTATGTAATTATGAAAAGAAAAAATCTTTGAACTTCATTCTTAACATATCGCTTTTTAATTTTTTCTGAAAATAGTCCTTTCGCTGAATCTGCCTTTTATTCTATTTTATAAGAAAAAATTATATAATTTTTAATATATGTATTAATTTTTCTTATACGTACATCGTATGTACAATTTCTTATATAATTTTTATTAATTTTTCTTGCTGAATTTTTTATTATTTTTTCTTACATAATTTTTAATATATTAATTTTTCTTATATGTATAATTATTATTCATATTTCTTAATAAAATCTTATTTAGGTTTCTTTATAATTATCAATAAAAAAGTTGAAATATACCTATAAGCAATTGTTTTTATAGTGAAATAAAATAAAATATAATTTAGTACATAGTCCTATTACGTGAAAAAACTTATACAAAATATGTTTTCTGAAACCCCCCCCATGGCTTCATCCTGTGTACGCGCCTGCTTTACTGATTACACGATCTGCTATTTTTCATCTGGTAAAATACTGCTTTTATCTGGCAAAGACAACATAAAATAATGTGAAGTTTATTGTTCAAAAATGACTTCTAGAGAAAGGAACGAGGCTGCTTTTATTGTGTGTAATGCATATAATGCAGAAAAAAGTAATAAAGTTAAAAACAAGAGACGAACTTGGGTTAAAGAGTGGATAAATAAAAGAAATATAGAAGGAGCTTATGTCAAACTCCTTCCAGAAATAGAAATTTAGAAAATAGAAAAATTCTGTTAATTATATTTTTTATATACTATACACTCCTGGTAGATATAATAATATACTATATAATTATATGATATAATACAAACCTTGTATGAACTTGTATCCTGCAGTCTGTTCTGTACTTCTATCACTAAGTGTACAAAACAATTTTTTTATACAGGTAAACTGGGCAGATATCTGTTCAATTCAAAAATTTACTGGACAGATAGGCAGACAATGTTCCAAAATTAGCCAGATAGAAAAAAAATGGTTGATTAAACGTGCGGCAGACGTCTGGACATTTTTGAGTGACAGATGTAGTCGCCAGATATCTGTTAATATATGCCATCGTGATTACACGTAACTACCCACAAAAATGGGCAGATATCTGGCATTCTGTTAGATCGTTTAAGAGCACCTTTAGAATTCCGTTTTAAGAAACCCAGGTTTCTGTTTGCTCTAGAAACAATCGTTTCAATGTGGGGGACAAAATATAATTTTCTATCAAATGTAATCCCCAAATCCTTCACCTCACTAACTATCCGAAGAGGATTATTATTGATTTTATAATTAAATATGACTGGATTTAACTTCCGATGGAAAGACATGATCTTACATTTTGAAATATTATGGTCAAGCTTATTATTAGCACATCAAACAAAGAAATTATCAATGTCACTTTGAAGCACTATATAAAATCATTTGTAGATATTATTCTAGTATAAAGTTTGAGATCATCAGCAAAAATTAGCAAGTTGGAAAAATGAATATGATTAAATACATCATTAATAAATAATACAAATAGTTAAGGGCCCAAATGGCTACCTTGAGGAACACCTGAATTGATATTGATTATTCTAGATTTAAGGTGACCAATTTTGACATATTGTTTTCGATCATTTAAATATGAGGAAATCCAGTTAAGCGTGAATTACAATTACGACTGATCTTTCGACAGCGACTTGATTCTAAGTCGAAGTCGACGCTGTGGTGGAATTTGTAATTAAATTAAAGCTTCAACTGCTTGAACAAACCAGCAGTCCCGACTTCTGTGATTGAACTGAAGTTGACCACAGGCGACACCAACTTTGCACTTTGAGTAAAGTATAGTTTCAGTCATTGTCGCAGTCGAAGTTGAAGTTGCAATTGTATCTTGTGACATGTAGTTACCATTTGAACAAAGTCGAAGCCGAAGTCGCAGTCGTAATTGTAATTCACGCCTTAAGCATAGATGAATGAAAATAAAGCAAATAAAATTTGAAAATTAACACCGATAAACAAAACCCTGTCAAATGTCTTGGTAATATCAGTGTACGAGAATATGGCTAGATTAGATGTACATGATCTGCCAGAAACGAAACCGTGTTGATGTGGCGCTATAATTTCTTTAACTAAAAAGAATAATTTTTAAATTAACCAAGGAACACTATTATTCATAATGGATACTCCTCGATAATTGGATACCAGGTTTTTAGGTCCAGACATATGTATTGGAGTTAGGTAAGAAACTTTCCATTCATCTAAAAATTGACCAGTACTCGGAGATAAATTAAAAATCTTGCTTAGATCGCAAGAAAAAGAATTAGCGCAATTAATAAGTAAAAATGAGCAAATTCCTTCAGCATCAACCTTAGAACTACATTTCAAATCTTTAAGGGCATTTAGTACATCAGCATCATCAAGTAAAATACAGTCGATTTCCAATGAATTATCTTCAAAAGACTGGGTAGCATTATCGAAAGATCCATAAGTAGTATTATCATATAGAGATCCAAATTAATCTGCAAAAACGTTACAGCTGCTCTGAAGGTCATAAAATTTAATATTGTTATAATGCAAAACTTTAGGACAGCCCGATGTTTTTCGCATCAAGTTTCTAAAAGACCAAAACGTATTAATATTTGATTTTATACCAGCCTCTATAGACCAAATATATTGCCTATACAAAAACTTAATTTATATTCTTTTCGTAATCTTTGGAAGATAGTTAAATCTTCTGGACTTTCAGACAATTTGAATTTTTTTATAGATCTCTATTTAACCATTTAAGATGATTCATTCTTTGTAAATATTTTAAAGGTATAAATCTATTCATTCCTTCTTTTAACACGTCACGTAACTTGCTACATGCTTCTTGTAGGTTAAAACTACCTATAAAGGAACAATCTATGTTAAAAACAAAATCATTTAAATTGTTAAAATCCCCTCAATTAAAATTAAATATAACACTAGACGGGTTTTCAAGTTATGAAGTAAAGTTATAAAGTGATACATCGACAATAATAGCTTTGTGGTGTAAATCATTTGGACATAAAGGATAATCGGTTTCAATAACTCTAAATAATAAGTCACTGTTTAGAAACACTAAATCTAAAATTTTTCCAAACATATTAGGTATATGAGTTGCTTGCATTAGGTCCACGGTCCTCACCTAATAATTTATCAACAACTATCTTTTCACATTTTGATTACACATTTTTTGGTATGAGCATCTTTTCATCATTATCCCAGATCCACTGAACGTTGCTTAAGTTGAAATCTCCAAAATAGCAAAAGTAAATTATTATTACAGTCAGATAACTCCAATAAATTATTTATATGATTAGTGTAAGTATAAACTGGTGAAGGGGGTGGGATGTAATTGACACATTTAATAAGATATTGATCATTGGGTTCCGCTTTAGATCAGGCGCGTATCCAGACCTAAAGTCTGGAGTGGGGGGGGGGGGAGACTTTCCCAGACTATCCCTGACTTGACATTGTAGGACTTTGGAGCCTTGAGGGCAGCTTGACTGTCCGGGAGAATATTAATGGTTGAGCCATGTATGGATCTTTTAATGCAGATATTGGCACATTCTATTATGGCCAATACCTCGGCTTGGAATACGGTAAGAGTAGAGCCCGGAGCTTTTGATATATGCACTTGGTGGGGCCGTACACGCCCAGTTCGACTCCATTGTTCGTTTTTGAACCGTCTGTATACCACACCATCGATACTTGTTTTAAAGGACGGTTTAGTGGAACGCCATTGCTGTCGGTCTCCCAGAACCACTTGGAATGGTCTTACAAAATCTACCCTGGGTGTGATTATATCAGATATTGTTGTCATTTGCTCAAAACATATCTGTTTTAAGATACTTAAATGACCAACCAGATCGCCTGGCTTTAACTGTTTATCCTTTTGCACTCTAATAGCACTAGAGATCGCTTCCTTTTTCACCTGCAAATGTAGGGGAGAAAGGTTTAGTAAGGCTTCCATAGCTGCTGTAGGACAGGTTCTCATGGCACCAGTTATTCCTAGACAGGCAAGCCGCTGGGTTTTTTGAAGCGGAGCTTCAGCCGTTTTTTGATTTCGTTTTGACCACCATGCGAGGGTCGCATATGTGACCATGGGTCTAACAACCATGGTGTACATCCAGTACATCATTTTTGGCTTCAGACCACATGTACTGCCAATGAAGCGACGACACGTGTAGAGAGATCGCACCGCTCTATCCGTCACTTTGGACAGATGCGAATTCCATGTAAGTTTGTTATCTAGAGTTACCCCCAGATATTTGACTTCGTCTGAGAATATCAATATCGTGCTATCAAGAAGAGGAACGATCTTCTTGTAAACACCACGTGCGGATCTTGGAGAGGGCATTTTGCATGAGGTCGGATATGAATTGATCATGCTTGTCTCGTATTGCCACTACTTGGTCATCCGCGTAGCCTTGTGCATTAAAACCTGAACTGGTAAGTTTCTCTAGCAGGTGATCAATTACGATCGACCACAGGAGTGGAGAGAGAACTCCTCCTTGTTGGCAGCATTTTGCTGCGTTTATCGTGATTGAACAGTTCCCTAGAGTTGCGGTTATCCTCCTGCTTCTAAGCATGGAGTTGATCCAGTTTACCGTGGAGGGCTCGAAGCCTTTATCCTCGGCAGCTAATTTAATTGCATCGAAGGCGGTGTTATCGAAGGTTCCTTCTATGTCCGCAAATGCACATAAGGTCATCTTTTTTGCTTCAAGAGCTTTTTCGAGGTTTTTGACTAATGTGTAAATGGCAGTCTCGGTAGACTTGCCAGCTTGATAAGCGAACTGCTTAGAATCAAAATTTCACTTCGAATGTGTAGGTCTAGGATTTTTTCTATGCACTTAAGTAAGAATGAGGGGAGACTGATAGGTCGGAACGATTTGGCTAGACAACTAGCTCTTTTTCCTGCTTTGAGTATAAATACCACCCTGACGTCTCTCCAATATTGGGGAACTGACCTTAGAGCGTAGCTGGCTCGAACAATTTTTTGTAGTAGAAGGAGCATTTCTTCAACACCTTTCTGTAGTAGGGCGAGGAAGATGCCGTCCCCTCCAGCAGATTTAAAGGGCTTTAATGTGCCAATGATCCATCTAACCTTGTTAGGAGTGAAGATTCTGTCCGCAAGGCTCTTGCTCCTGTTGGAGACCCTGTGCTTGTCCACGTCAATTGGGTCTGGAGCAACTAGTCCTTGATCGGGAGTTAGAGAGTCGGGAAAGTGGGTTTCTAATACCAGCCTGACTGTTTCCTCGGAACTCTCGGTATAGCTCCCATCTTCTTTTTGAAGTGAGTCTAAACCATTTGTGTGATCCTTCGAAAATACCTTATGGAGTCTGGTAGGTGCGGGCAATTGATTTATGCCATCGCAGAATATCCGCCAGGTTTTTCCTTTGGATCTCCTTAATTCTGTATTGTATTCCGTTAGAGCCTTTTTATATTCCCCCCCCCCCCCCAGATGTCAGTTTAGCTCTGTTCAATAGTTTCCTGACCTCTCCTTTTCTCAAGCTCAGTTCCTTATTCCACCAAGGTACTTGCCGATTGCAGGTCTTTTTCTTCAGAGGGCAATTGTGTTCGAATGAAGTCAATACAGCCGTTTGAAGCTGTGCAATGTAGAGTTGTTCATCGGATATCATATACAATAATATTAATTCTTCTTCTTCCTTTTTCTTTTTTCTTTTTTCAGCCCACTGCGGGCGTATACAGGTTCGATTCGTTTCAAATGAATCTGGTTTTTTAATTTTTAAAATTTTTTTAATAAATTTATTTTTTATTTTTCTCAATTTTTTTTTTCATTTTTTCATTTATTTTCTTTATTTTATTTTTTCATTTGTTTAACAAGTCACTCAATTTCACTATTAGGGACCTGTTGATGATTCCAAACCAAAACTTGCAACTTGTCACCAAAAATATAATGGGTTGTGTGATGAAGTAACAAATTAAAAATATTTTTTAGCTTTTGCTATATACCGGAGAATCCAAATAAATTAATTCTTGAACAAATAATCAATGTGAAACAATTCTTTGGCCAGAAAGCAATCAAAAATTGTCACTACAATCTGGATGCTCTGCTCAAGTAGCTGGATGCATCGATGGAACTATGATTAATATAGATGCCCCTACAATGAATGAACAGCACTATATAAACCGGCACGTAAAACACACACTTAACACAATTATGATGTGTGGCTCAGACTGGAGCTTTTATGCTGTAAATTTCAATTAGTCATAGATATTGTATATGATTCCAGAATACTTCGAAATTCCCAGTAGTTTCGAAATTTTGAAGCTGGTTTTCGTCCATTCTCTGGTGTAGTAATTTTTGGGCACATTGCTTGCCTACTAAGATAATGGCTCATTTCACCACTGCGAAGAAATCCTGATAATTTTAGCAGAGCAAAGATTTAAAAAAAAAAAAAAAACACAAGGAGTATTGTGGAAAACAGGTTTGGTGTTCATGTAATTACCTTTAATTAATTGTATAAAAACTTTTCTTCTAGGAACAAAAAAGGTAAATGAAATAATTTAGAAGATTATAAAACAAATTCAATCCACGTTTTTTTCACCAATTGAAAAAAAGCTAATTTTTTAGCTTGTTATCAGCTTCAGCCATAATGAACTTCTCACTATCGTTCACACGTAAAAATAATAATGAACAATAATTATTGAATTTTTAGCAATCGGTTTGTTCGTGTTATTGCCATTGTTTAACATACATATACCGTATACTTATCAATTTATTAAACCTGTATAATTAATTTTAAATTTTAGTGCAACACTTATTACTTACATTTATCAAAAAACATATAAACTGATAATTTGCTACACTGTAAAAAATTTGCACAATTTTTGCCACAAAGCTTAGGTATTTTTCCCTAAAATGTAGGGAATATTCACTTCATTTTAGGGGAAAATACCTAAGCTTTGTGGCAAGAATTGTACACATTTTTTATTGCAAAAAAAGTAGGACACTTCCCTAAGTTTAAGACACATTTTTTTCCTAAGAGTAAATGTCATTTTCTCTGAAATAAAGGGAAAATCAGTTTGATTTCTCCAAGTCAATGGAACATTCAATGGATGTAGGTATTTCGCACCAGGAAACCTATATGGTACGTAAAATTTGCGAAATGTAAAGCTTTCTCGGATAGAAGGAAGAGAGCTTCAATAAATTCGGTATTATAGTCTACATTTGGAAGCACCTATATTTTAGGGACAAAAACCTATTCCACTTTTTCCAAGGTGGAGCTTTCCCTAATCTTATAAAAAAAAATACCTAAACTTAGTGGCATAAATTGTTGCCACTCACTTTAGGGAAATTTTTTTACTGTGTAGTTAGTGATAAATGGTTGGTCCTATTGCACCACTATTGCCTTGGTCTTCTATTAAAAATCATATGTATTTTTCTATTCATGCTAGGATAGTGAAATATGGCTCATTTGAGAGACATGATTTCAAAAGAATAAGTATTTTATCCTTTTTCCTTGAGTATCATGGAAGACAAATTATTTTATTTAATTCATTTTTTTTATCCTATATTATCCACTAAAATATATTAAAATTTTAATTTGGGATGTCAACGTAATCAAGGAGTTAAAAATAAAGAAAGTTTCACCAATCTTGCATTTGATCATAATAAATTCTTAGTTTTTATTTTAGGAAAGTTAGTAAGTAATTATGTTCGAGTTGATTAAACGCGATTTTGGATTGTATAGAAAGAAAGAAATTTCCAGAAATTTCCTGACTCATTATAATGATGATGAAGTCAATTTATGAAGAATATGAAACTTGCGAGATTCACAAAATAACTTTGAGTTCGTATCGGATGAAACGTGTTTAGATCTGTACAATTTTCCAAAATATTTTTCTAAAGATGTGCTAGATGAATTTAACCCTCAGCATGTTCATGTTAGACCCCAACATTATGCATTTGGTTACAATTTAGTTAAACCCTTTGCCACACCATCGTAGAAGTTTATTTTAAGCTCCAAAAATTTGTTCTACGTGCAGGAAAGAGCTTCATAAATAATCAAGTACATCAAGGACATATATAAATGTTATTCAACCTCGAGAAAAGTTTGAGGATGCAGATATTAATATGGATGAACATTGAAGACGTTGTTGATATTGTGAGATAAACAAGATGAAGATGAAGGTACAAATAAAGTGTAAAGTGTAAGTAAATCTCTTCTTGATGTTGCCATATAAAAATTAAATTTTTTACGTATACTGTGAAAACGATCAATTATTAAAAATTTTTTCTGTTCGACGAACCGTTCAAGAAATATATGCAAAAAACAACTTCAACGATCAAACTTGCTCTGATCACCATTGACCACCATTGACCACAAAATTACATACGGGTATTCATTTAGGGTATCATAAGAATTGGTCTTAGAACAATTCTAGCTTTTTTACTTGTTTCAAATATGAGTTTAATTCGTCCAACACATCTTTGGAAAATTATACAGATCTGATTCTTCATAAATTGACTCTAGAAATCATCATAATTATCATAAGTCACAAAATTGAATTGCTGGAAATTTATAAATTTCCATACAATCTAGAATCCTGTTTAATCAACTCGCACCACTTTCACAGATAATTACTTACTAGTTTTTATGAAATTTTGAACCCATTGAGATCCTAAGTTAAAATTTTAATATGTTTTAGTGGATAATATAAGGTAAAAAATAAAAAAAAAAGAATAAAATAAAAAGTTCGTCTTCCAGGGCATTCAAGGATAAAATCCTTATTCTTGATGTCCTTTTTCGGATATATTTTAAAGATGCTATTTTCTTAACTTGAAATCCTGTCTTTCAAAAGAGCCATGTTTCATTAAGCTAGCTTGAATAGAAAAATTTATATACATTTTTAAAGAAGGCCAGTACAGCATTTTTCGCAATTTCAAAAATGCTATAATATACATATAGGGAAAATTTTTAATTCGTATTTTTGTTCTCAGAAACCCTGCAAGTGTGTAAAATTTCAAAAACATTTGTTATGGTCATGTCATACATGTTGCCTATTTGATACGGAATGACCCTCTACCATCATTATTTCTATGTATTAAAAACGAAATGATAAACTTAGTAGGTATCCCTTTTGATTTCATCATCTAGGCTATAAAAATGGTGAAGGAATTACCAATCATAACAAAATTAAATGAAAGCGAATAAAATGCCTGTAAAGAGAATTTTTACAGAAATTATACTTTTTAATACGATTTTCATTTATATTTTAATCGGAGATTATACAAGAAATATCTCCTAATTTACCCTTAATTGATTGAAAAATTTCATTACTTCTTTTTTCTGTGATTCTGTGGTTATACATAAAGTCAAGTCGCTATATTTGCAAATGTTAATGCCATTTTTAGTCTCATAGGTACCTACATAAATACTTTACTAAATTTCTGATGTGAAAACAATATTTTTCGAGTTAATTTCTGCCAAAATCTTGTTTTTTATTTTCATAACTACGGAATGCAGCTGAGATGTTATTTTCCTTGATGGGTTATAATATTATAGATCTCACTCTTCTGCTGTAAGTGTAGCAACAGTGGTGTGGTATTTTTCATAGTGTAATGACAGTAACATGGTATTACTACTATGAATCATGGCTGGCCATGTTGAGCGTAACGGCATCATGCGATTGTACTACAGGACATTTATATTAATACATTTTTATATGCTAGATGAAATCATAAGGTATACTAAGTTTGTCATTCCGTTTGTAACATCAACAACAACAAAATCTTCCACATGGGTTTTTTTTTAAAAAAAAAGTAAATTTAAGTTCGAAAATGGGACAAATCCGGTAACTTCTTCATAGGGTTGCCATACAAAAATTTCGTTCAAATATGACTATCAGAACCAGCTTAACACAAGCTCGCTGCATGGACACGTTTAATAAATAATACATACATACATACAATACATGCGTTTCATCACTTAGTCGGTGCTAGTATTAGTATGTTACACTAAACATAGACCAAACACCAGAAGAATGCATATTCAAAAACTGCAAGCGATCCTGATAGGGTGGAAGAATCAATGAGTTATTCCAGGGTAGGTCCCTAAGAGCAAAGCGCGGGAAATTTCGCTGAGCAGACTCGATACGGACGATGTGTGTACCGTAAAAAGGAGACCAGACCTGGCTAGCGTATTGAAGAAGTGGTCTCACAAAGCAAGTATATAAACGTAATGTTATGGAGGGATTCGAGAACTCTCGGGACCAACGTTTTATAAAGCCCAGAATAGAACTACTCTTAGATACCATGTGGTTTATGTGGGAGTTAAAATTCAATCTATGGTCACATTTGACATCCAAGTCACAGACAGAACTAACGCGGTGAATCGAGGAAGCCGAGAACCCATAGACATAATAGATAGGATTAAGATTCCTATGAAAAGTCATCACCTCACATTTGTCGATATTGAGTACCAAATATTGCTTTTGCACCATTCGTAAAATTTGTGGAGGTCACCCTGTATAAGTTGACAATCATTAATAGATTTAATCTGAGCGAAAAGTTTAATGTCATCAGCATAAATTAAGACTTTGCTGTGCTTCACTACGGAGACAATGCCGTCAATAGATAGAATAAATAGGAACGGGCCCAAATGACTCTCTTGAGGTACGCCAGACGAAGCTTTCAAAACTCTAGAGATGGAGTGGCGGAAATAGATTTGGTATGTTCTGTTATCTAGATATGACTCCGTCCATTTTAGGAAAGTTGTGGGAAACCCATACTTTTCCATTTTTAACAGTATCACGGAGTGAGATAGTTTGTCGAAAGATTTACTAAAGTCTGTCTGGTAGTCTTTTTCAAACCCGTGAATGGTATCAGAGACAAATTCCAATAAGTTAGTGGTTGTAGATCTGCCCGAAATAAACCCATGTTGGTTTGAAGAGAGCAAATTCTTGCAGGAAATTGATAACTGAGAGTAGACGATAGATTCGAATAACGTAGGCATGCAAGATAACTTTGCAATAGGCCTATAGTTAGAGATATCTTTTTTACTGCCTTTTTTGTAGACAGGTATGATAAAAAAATTTTTCCATAGCTGAGGAAAACAACCACTATCGAGCGATTTTTGGAAAATAATTCAGCGGGGTTACCATGGAGAGGCAACATGACTTAAAAAAGGTCGGAGGTATCCCATCAGGACCCGTTGTAAAGTCATTTGGAAGCCCATTAATATGATCAAGTATATCCTCTTCTGAAATTGGAGGTATAGTGAGTGAAACGTTATGAGAGTCGTTCATATGACTGAAATTGCTACTTTGAAGTTGAAAATTTGACGAGACAAAGACATTGTCAAAAAAAGAAGCACACATATCGCAAATCTTAGACGAATCATCACTAGCAGAATCCTTGTACCTCATGGTATTGGGATAGTTATCCGTTTTTTTCTTCATGTTAATAAACTTAAAAAAATTACGTGGGTCACTAAATAATTTCGCACGCATACTTTGAATATACTCGTTATAGAGTGAAGAGGAAAGTTCTTTGAACTCATTATATGATGTGAGGAAGTTCCTTGTCCCTCATATAACTTTGCCACAATTTTTGTTTTTATTTTTAAGACATGCAGTAAAACACGAAATTTTTGTATGGCAGCCCTATTTACATAAAGCTTTAAAAATGGACTAAATCGGGCAACCCCTTTTTGGTGTTGCCATATAAAAATTCAGGATTTTTACGTTTACTGTAAAAATTATCAGTCCTACATACGGGCATTCATCTAAGGCAGGGGTAGTTAAACTTTTGATCATTACGAGCGACCTGTTCTCTCAAATTACAGGTGGCGGTCTGCCAACATCGTATGTGTTAAGTATCATTAGAAAACTAGTAATTAAAAGCCAAAAATAAGTTCAATTTAAAGAGAAAATAATGATTTCTTCTCACATGCTAATTAGTTTATAAATACAACAATATGATCTTTTATTTTCTTATTATTCATGCGAACAATGTTATTGTAATTACATATTACCTATTATTTTTTATGTCGTATCAGAGGATGTACTGGAAAGAGGACATTGCATATTTTCGGCAAGCTTTTCATATTGTGGTTAATATGTACTTATAGTTGTTTGTAAACGTGCTTCCAAATGGTCCTCTGTCAAACGGGAACTTTGATTTAATGGTAGAAAATTTAATTTCGCAGAGGTAAGTGAACCGAAAAAGGTTGTTAAATATGCTGCACATCTCCATAAACATGGATATTTTTCTTCACATATTCCAATAACCATTTTGAGACGAAGCTCTTGATTTCAAAAATGTATAGAATTTTAACTTAAGGATTTCATTCTCAACTAATTCACATCCAAAAATCTTTTAAATTTTATTAACATTTCTTCTTTTTTTTTGCACTTAAAATGCATTTTGTAAATTTATTGAAATTATTTTCAATAAATTTCAGTCTGTTAGACGAGAAATCTCCTTCACGTAATTTCTTCTATGTTTATTTCATCATTGAATGGGAATGAAATGATAAAAAATTATTAATGTTTAATTGCTGAGCATATCCGTTCTACATTAGTTGAGGTATGCGGGAGAACATTAAAAAAAAAGAATTAAGATAAATACGAAAAAATATTTAGAAACATTCGAAAAATGAAATGTAGAAAGTTTGCGGAAAACTAAAGAATCATCGAGTCTCTTACCAAGTGATCATTTTTTAAAGAATTTCTCATCCCTTAAATTTTTAAAGGGACTAAAATCAAAAACGCGCAGTTCTCTCTATTCATCGAATAATTTTTGTAGATTTAGAACGAGAAACTGGAATTAAAAAAACTTAAATTAACACAAAACATTTTTTTCAATGTCGAGATATGAAGGAACATATAAGACAGGCGGGCGAATGAGAATAGTTACGGTCGACGCTTTGGCCACCTCTGATCTGATCTAGGGCATCATAAGAACTGATCTTAGCCCAATTCTAGCTTTTCTACTTGTTTATTTTATATTTATAACAGTTTCAACAATCATGAACGAAATATTAACACTTTATTGCACGGATTAAAATTTCTAGAATATCTTACCTGATAACTTGCGAAAAGTAATACTTTTTTTTAAATATTGTAATTTTTATTAGCTGTATTCTTTTGTGTACCTTGTTCTAGAGCTCCCATGTATACTGAAGAGAACAAATTGTTCTGTCGATTGAAGCGAAATGTTTGTTCTGTTCACTTCATTTAAATCTTCTTTGAAAATGTATCAGGCGTTTTTTGTGTATCTTTCATTCTGCTCCGTTCTGCGGGCACAAAGAACACAGCTATTTACTATTACAAAAATTTCGTTTCCCACTATATACATATTTGAACACTGCCTGAGAACGCGTTGACATAGAGAGCTGAAATTTGGTATATGGTATTTTTATAGTAATAGCAAAAAAACTTCTAAAAGAAACTCAATCGGGCAACCCCTTCTTGGTGTTGCCATATAAAAATTTAGGCTTTTTACATATACTGTGAAAACGATCAGCCCTAGACATTTTTATTGTACTAAAAACTTCTTCAGAGTCCGAAATCCTATAAAATTGGTTATAATAATTTTTTCTGTCCGACGAACCGTTCTAGAATTATATGCGAAAAACCACTGTAAAAATCAAAATTGCTCAAATGGGTGACCATACGAAATTTCATACGGGCATTCATCTAGCTAGGGTATCAAAAGAATTGGTCTTAGACCAATTCTAGCTTTTTTACTTGTTATTAGATATTATTAGTTCACGTTTAGTTTATTTTCCTTTATTACATGGAGAGTTTTTACATTTTTACTTTTTTTTTTATTTATTCACTTTGTTTCTTGTTTGTTTAACTTTAGCTCATAGTGCAGCAGATTTTGTACGTGCACATAAGTAGAAAGCTAGATCTTATCAATGATCACTGGAAAAGTCGCAATGACACTCAGTGAAATCAAGAGATCAGGGACAACTTATCAGAATGATCACTACGAACTCATCGAGATGCTCATTTCATAGCGGGTATATAAGAGAAACAAAAGATTGCAGCAATCTTAAATCATAAGTAAGGCAAAACATTTCATGAAGAGTAACTGTAATAGTCTCCGCCTCTGGACACTTTTTAGGTCATTGAATAATATTTTATTATAGTTTTGGGTTGTGAAAAAAAAAAGTTCGCTTTTAACTAGTATTTAGTATTCGGACAGTACAATTTTAGTGTCCGGTCACAAGTTTTTTGGACAAAATTTATTATTAACCATTTTGTGTTAAAAATAAAAACAAATAAGCTTTTTCATAATAATATATACATTTTATTAATTGAAAGAATTATGAGCACATTTTAAGACAGTCTTCTCATAACAAAACTACACTCATAAAAAACAAAAAACTTAAAAAATATAACTGAAAAACCAAACAAATTGCTTTCCTTCAACCATCAATAATATAGTTAAATATTAAAAACAAATTTAACTCTAAAAATTAGCGAACGACCAACGTCAGCAATTGTTCATAAGCCAACTACATATGAAGCAGGGTTTGTTAACTTTTGTTTAAATTAACGAACTATCAATATGTTTTGGAAACAATGTAAATTATCCACCAACACATATACCCCTAAAGTATGTCACGTGCTCTCACAATATAATCAGATAGGTACATAAATGAAAGAAGAAACTATCAGAATTCGAAATGGGTTATCTGGTGACTTATATACCTAGATCTTCTAGGTAGGTACTTATAGTTCAAATTCAAACACTTTGTTACGAATTACGTGACATACTTATTGCGATAATTCATATGGTATCCTTACTTTCCTCCGCAAAATTTTCTTCGAAAACTTTATATCGACAAATTTTCTTTCGAAAAACTTTTCTTCGAAAATATTTTTCTTTGAAAATACTTTTCTTCGAAAATTTCGTTTATTTGATAGCAAATTGTTCATTTTCAGGGCTTGGGTGGTTAACTGTAATTTAAAATTGTTGTTTTAGATGAAATTTTTGGAGCCGTTACATGGTTTTGAAAATAAATGTTTTTCGAAGTGACATTTCTGCGAAAACATATTTCTTACTTGGAATTAAATTTGATTCTCAAATTGCTGACTGAGTCAACATATTCCAAGACTGTGTTGTTCAAAACCACAGAGGGAAGCTCAGATTTCTTTAAAGCATGCCTATAAATTGCTAAGCAGTTGGATTTGGACGAGTTTAGTGAAAGCTCATTACTTGAAGACCACTTATATAGGTCTTGAAGATCCTCATTGATCCGATAGACACAATCCTCCATTATTCCTATATGTCTACTAAAGTATATCTGTACATCATCAGCGTATATAAATGAATAGAGCAATTTTCAATAGCACTTGGTAGGTCGTTTATATACAGACTTAATAAAAGTGGACCAAGGATTGATCCTTGAGGAACACCTGAGGACAGATACGCCGGATTAGAGAGAGTTTCTCCTACCTTCACCATTTGACTGCGATTCGTTAGGAAACATGTATTCAGTTTAACAGCTGTAGATGCGAAGCCCATTACCAAGCTTAGAGAGTAGTTTTAAAAGATTAACAAAGTCAAGTTATTATCAAATCACCAAATTAGTTAAAATATTTAAATTTGTTTAAAATATGTATGGACAAATTTTCAACCTATCTCTCAAAATATTATCGCATATTAGTTTTTTTATTAATACATATTTCAAGTACATGAAGTCTTTTTGTTTGTTCTTCCCAAGATAATGAAAACATTGCACTGCACTTAGAATAGAATCACCTAGGGCACGAATCATAACCAATGTTTTTAAATCGTCATCTTCAACATCGTTTTGTGATTCAATTAAAACATTGCTCCTGCTTCTTCTTTTTTGTTTAGATTTTGTTTCTTTTTAATTAGTTAATTACGGCATCGAATAAATCCTGCTTGTTTTGTTCTTTTATGTCGTTTTCGTTTGAACATTAGGTTTGGTCTGGGGGCAACCTAGGTGGTGTCAAAATGTTCGTTTGAAGCAAAAATGACGTCATATGTTGTCACCGTAGGCAACCCAAAAAGCATCAGGTGCGCTCTGAAAATTTTCTCGAGCCACTGTAAGTGAACTACACAAACAAAAACTATCTGATATTAATTATACATACACAAGCAAACATTCCTCAGAGGCATTCTAAATCTGTTGAATCCACTGACTTATAACAATGGACTGAGCGTATTGTCATTTTCCTATAGGAAAGCATGGCACAAGTTTTATAGTTCTCTCTTTCGCCCTATGGCAGAGTTAGAGCTACCAACAGAAAATATTGCATTCTGGAACATTTGCTTATGCCATTTGATGTTTTTATGTTGGATACAGATGCAATCACCTCAGAAGGAATAAGGTAAAGATAGTGTTTACCATGTCCGTCTCTCTTGCCCATAAGCAGGATTCAGTTAAGAATAACTTTTGAAAATTAAAATCGGAATGAGTTTCATTCCTTATAAGCGATTAAAATATCACTTGGACATAAGAAAATACATTTTTTTAATTTAATTCGATTTTCGGTGTAAAATTTCATCTGATTGGTTGAGTTTTATATGTTTTTTATGTATTCGTTTTAAAGGGTGCTCTAACGGTGATATACAGAAACACAATATTTTTTGTGCCACATGAAATAGCAAATCGCTCAGTCCATTGTTATAAGTCAGTGGTTGAATCCGATTGAACGGGGTTGCATCCAGAACGAACCGGATTGTTCAAACGAAAACGAAATTAGAGAGTACATTTTCGTCATGCCTCTGAAGAAATAGCACTGGGCGATCTACATTTTCTTCTTTCTTAATTCGGGTTTTACCCCATAATAAATTAGGGTAGGGGAAAAAGGGTGCTTACCTACTAATAATTGAGCTGATGGATGAGCTTCTGCTCACGATCTAAAGTGTAGTTGCTATCACTTGTAATGATATACGAGAAAGAACTGTCGTCGCCATAAAAGAAGGACTACGTTTCGGAGAAATAGTTTCAACATTTTCAACTAGAATCAATAGTTCATCAGAAAACTTCCGTCATCATTCAAATCAAATGTGCTTCCCGTTAAATCATTGAATGTAAGATTTAGCTTTGGAACGCTTCAATCGAAGCTTCTGTTGCGGCTTCCTTTATGATGTCCAGAACTTGATTATTTAATTCAGATCATATGTTAGATCTATTAGCTCAATAATTTCAATAGTAGGGAGAAACTTCTGTACTGTATCACCATGTCGAGTAGTTGCAAGATTTGTAGCCACATTTTTCACACATTCACTAACGGCTTTTGAATAGTAAGTCTAAAACCCACATTTCCTAAAGCTATTTGTATCAGGAACCGAAAATAACTGGTATTTTGAAAATTTTAAACAAAAAAATCTGGAATAAATCATGATTGTGGAATTTAGTGGAATATACCAAAAGATTTCTCGTGATTCCTGTAAAGTTTTTGAAAACTGAACTTTTTATAAAAAAAAAAAAAAAAAAAAACTAAGATGGAAAGGCTTTTTATTTTTTCTGGCAAAAATAAAAAGCCAGCTTGACTTTTTATTTTTTCGAGCTGAAAGTAACAGGTTTTGAAGCCGGAAGTATAAAAAGCCAAGCTGGCTTCTTATTTTAGGTACCTGTTATTCCTCGCCGGTAATAGTTTTCAAGCTAGAAAAGCAAGCGCGACGGCTTGATACTTTTTTTTCGGTAAAAATATAAAAAACGAGCCCGGCTTTTTATTTTTTTCTAGCCAAGCTGGCTTTTTATTTTTATCAAATAACAAAAAAAAAAAAAGCCTTTCCAGCTTAGTGTTTTAGCTTCAAATTATTATCGGTCAGGAATAACAAGTAAAGTTAGCTTTTTTTTGTAAAAAGTCATAACTGATTCGGTCCATGATTTTTAATGGTGGTTGCCATATTTAAATTTGGCAGGATTGCAGTTTCCCGCAAAGGATAGAAAGTTTTTTAGTTATAAGTTGGCCAAGATTCTTGACTATCATTTACGACGGGCTTTTTTTCCAGCTGACGTCCATGCATATAAAATTATACTTATTTCATTATATAATTTTCACTCACTTCCAACGTCAAGTGCGACTTGTGGTCGTCTACGAAAAGAATGCCTAGTATAGTAACTTTTACTATTAAGGTCATTAATCACATATTCGAAAAAGATATCGCTCCTCATCCATCTTTTTTTTTTGTTCTTCCCAAAAACCAATGCTGGCATGCCATTTACAATATATTTTAGTCGCACAAATATTGAAAGACGTTTTACTGCCTGCGGAAAATTCAATTCTTTTTCGTTTTCGATCTGAATTTGATAAAAGTTTTTGTATCCACGAAATGTAATTACTTTATTGGTTTTCCGAAAAAGACAAAAAAGCCGTTTTATTTTTATCCCCATTCAGTATTCGGGCAGGATTATTAAATATGTGGTCTTGTCCGATACTTTTAACGAAGGAATTGAGCCATGTTCTTCCTCCATGTTTGAGCGGATTATCTCTCTTTGTCTTCTTCGTAATATGTTGTACAATCTTGCTCATGGCTTGGTCATCTTGATTAAATGGAAATCCACATTTATCAACAACACTTCATAATTATTATTCAGCACATTTCCTAATGTTCAATTTATTTTCTTTGCCTTCTACTTAGTAGAGTTTAAGTCATCGCTGCATCATTATTAACGGATCGCTTTTTCGGTTTGTATCCAGAAATAGTGTCATCCATATTATTGGAAATTATTATCCTTATTTAATACTTTTAATCAATCGATTAGGTTTAAATATTAATTAATTAATATAACTGACATTTTAGTAGTCAGACAGAAAAAAATGGCATTTCTTAAAGTGCGTCCGAATACTAAAACAATGAAAAACATATTTGTAGAGAGTAGGTAAACAGGAAATAATTTCTTTTGAAGCATATTTCAGTCTCCGGAAACTATACAAAATTGTGTCTTTTTATTGTTGTTGTAGTTACCGGACACCCAAAAGTTCAATGCATTTAAAGAAAAATACTTATTTGAAATTACATTGTATGTGTAAGACTGATTTATTTTCTCGATTTCTAAAAGAAAATCATGATGAAAGGAAAAACAGCAGATGGTCACATCCATACCGTTTAGATTAAGAAATTAGCTTGGAGGGTGAGCATGGTGTGTAGCACGAGTATTTTACTCTCGATGTTGTCAACATATGGAACTATGCAAGATATTTGTTTGGAACAGTATCCATAGAAATAGAAGGCTTTTATAATGGTAAATCTTAATTTTAATAATTCGTATTTTGCTTCTTTTTACTGGTCTGTTTTAAATTCAATTAAAGACTTAATGGATCTATTTTATGCTATATTAAATGATTGTTGTGATATTAATTTTTTTATTATAAAAAATAAAAACAACTTATGTACAAGACTTCACTCTTCTGATGTCAAATTTATAAACTCCTACCCTTATTATACCCTAGATGAAATCATAGGATATACTAAGTTTGTTATTTCGTTTGTACCTAACGCATAGAAATTATCATGGTAGATCAGAATGGATTGGACACCCACGCATAATATTAAAAGTTATTTTGATTTTTTTCATGTCCGTCTGTCCGTTCGCAGAACAACTCGAGTGCGCGTTCACTTACAGTGCGGAAATCCTGCGCATGGGCTTTTTTGTAAAAAAAAAAAGTAAATTTAAGTTCGAAAATGGGCCAAGTCGGGCAACTCCCTCATAGGGTTGCGATACAAAAATTTCGTTTTTTACAATATGTATTTGAAAAGTGCCTGAGAATGCATCAACGTAGAGAGCTGCAATTTTGTACACGGTGTTTTCATAGCAATTGTAATTAAAATTTCAAAAATGGACTAAATCGGGCAACCCTTTCTTGGTGTTGCCATATAAAATATTATGTTTCTTACGCATACTGTAAAAATGATCAGTCCTAGACGTAAAACTTCTTCAGAATAAGAAATTCTTTGAATTTGATTAGGCATGTGATTTAGACATCCGACGAACTATTCTAGAAATATTTGCGAAAAACCCTTTCAAAAATCAAGCTTGCACAGTTGGGTGACCATACCAAATTACATACGGGCATATACGGAATTGGTCTTAGAGCAGTTCTAGCTTTTTTAATTGTTTATAATAATTATTTCTTTTCATGAGAAAACTGGACATGGCATCAGATGTTTCGTTGAAAATATAATGTATAATATACATATTCGTTTATTGGTATTTTTCAGTGGAATGGCATTTATTTTAATCAGATCTAGGTGGTTTTTAAAATTCAGAACAGTTTGTTGCGAGGAGTTTGAAACGACGTAGCTCGGGCTCTAAGTCCTTTTGGCTGCTAGTGGAGACGGTATAGGTTAAAGAAAAAGGTCCTTTGGGCGCCACGTGATTATCTTTATAATAAGGTAAATCACGAAGAAGATTTTTACAAATATGTGTGAGTGTGAGATGAGCGTGCAATGGATATATACAGGGTGTCTAAGACTAATAGGTTAATATTTTTCCAAATGATTCCTCCCGTCCAGGCAAGTAAATAGTTGTACGGCAGGGGGGGGGGGCAAAATGTCACCCTATCGAGTTATAGTGTGATTAGTAAAATATTCTCTTTTTTCATTAAACACCCTATATCTTCAAAGTACATCCTGTACGGTCTATTTTAAGACGGAATTGTATGTAGAGCTTCATGGCCTTTCCAACGACTGCTCAACTACCCCCCATCCCTCCCTACTCCAGAGTTATGACGCTTCAAACTTAAAAAATTTTTTTTGTCTGTTTTGTTTTTAAATTTCGAAAGCCCAGAATCTACTCTTTAATTAAACCTAGCACGCTTATGTTGTATCTGTGACGGTTAAGAGTTATTAGCTCTTAACCTATTCAGGTCAAAGATAATTTGTTCCCTTAGTGACTAAAAACACGTCAAAACACGTCATTTTATAAAAATATCGTCTAATTTTGGTATGACCTGAACAGGTTATGAGCTAGGGTGTTGTAGGTTAGATTAAAGAGGAGACTCTGGGATTTCTAAATTTTGTAAAAAAGGTGTACATTAGTGGGGGTATTCAAGAAAAAAAAAAAACAGAAAAATTAACAAAAAAAAAAACGAAATTCTGAATTTCAAGCGTCATAATTCTGGAGTGGGGAGGGATACGAGGGTGGCTGAGCAGTTTTTAGAAAGACCATGAAGATCTGCATATAATGCCGTCTTAAAATAGGCCATACAAGGTGTACTTTTGAAGATATAGGGTGTTTAATGAAAAAAACAGAATATTTTACTAATCACACTGTAACTCGACAGGGTCGCATTTTGTAGCGCCCCCCCCCCCCTTGCCTAACAATTTTTTACTTGTCTGGACGAGAGTAATCATTTGGCCAAATATTGACCAACTAGTCTGGGACACCCTGTATATATTGTAATTATTTTTCCCGGACGGGAATCGACCCCACACTTGTTAGAAAGAATCTGTCAAAGATGGAGAATAGAAAAATTTTAAGAACTTTTATTTTTAAGAGTGAAAATCCCAGACGAGGCGATTGTGTTTTCCTCTAGTATTTGTGTTTTGATTTAGAATCGTTACAAATAAAAGTTCTTAAAATTCTTCTATTCTCCATATATTATATGTTTTCAAGTAAATAATGAGACTGAATTGTTATTCTAATTATTAATTAATAATCTTTCGGTCTTCTTTTTTTGTCCGAAATTGATGTGGTCCTGAGTTTTCATTCCACTATTTGGCTTACTTTTTTCCAACAGGACTATTCGGCCACTTTTGTTTTAAATATATTTTTTTTTATTATTTCATTCTTAAATTTTTATTGTTGTAACGTTCTCCGATCTTGCCTACTTGGTGATCAGCCCTGGAGAGAGAGAAGCTCCATCGTTTTCCATTACCCCCCTAATCGGCATGATTCGATATCGAAATCAGCCACTAGATAAGAAACTTATCGAATCTCACGATTTTGTATGGACTAACTATTAATTATTATTATTAACTATTTACGAATTAGAGTTTAAGACGGAGACTTTTGTTTTACCCAAACGTTAATTTCATTTGTCCATAATTTTTTCATTTTTGGAAACCTGGGAAGAAATATTGCGTTTAAATTTAACAAAAATAACAGCACGGGAGCTCCAAATCGCCCAAAACAGGCCTAAGAAGAAAAGTAAATTTGAGCTAAATAAACTAATGCAACTCATTTTGCAAATCTAATAAAGTTTTAACTGAAATTGGACAATTCAAGAATAAACTAAACTCTGGCTTAGAGACTATTCTCACATACTTATTTTGAATTATTGACAAAGCTCTATGTGCTCCTCCACAGGGGCGCACCGAGAGGGAGGACGAACGGGACCGGCCCCCCTCCAGAATGTCAGTTTTCTGAACATAATTTACAAATTACGTATAAAATGTGGTCTGTATATTATTACAAAGTCTGATAAAATAAAATAACATCTTTTAATCTTCAATAGCAGTCCTTAAGTGCTCAGATGGGTGCAGGAAACGACTTTAGAGCCCTATTTTTCTGACTTGTTAGGACTTGGGACACCTATGGTCCCCCCCAAAGCCAAATCCTGGGTGCGTTACTGGTGAAAGCTTATGTTAAAAGAGAATTATCAAAAAAGTTATCAAGTATTATTTACAACAGAAACGATTTAACCTTCAAAGAATATAGAGTAAGAGCCTTAGAAAGCCTCATGGAAGAAGGTTTGCAGACAGTCACTCCAACAATATGTGCCAATTGCATCGCAACCTTTGAAAGAAAAGTTCCTGATGCTCTTAACTTAGAAACTATGCAATACTAATAAATTGCTTCTAAAATATTTTGTATTAAATTATTTTTTTAAATTAAAAAATAAAATTCTCAAGTTGAAGTTTACTATTCCCATATTGAAACTGAAAAGGTATAGATCTCCGATTTAACGTAATGACCTTCTGATGTGAGTTCCAAATGTGTTTCCATATTATTGTTAATACGTTAATGATTTTCCACAAAAAAGGAAACATTTTAAAGGCAATATCGAAAAAGATCGTTTCGCTTTCTTTAAACCATTACTATATTTTTATGGTAGCTATTTCAGACGAAACTACCTTGGAACCCGACCATCTTCGATTTGCATGAAACTTTCAGAGTTTTTATGCCCATATTTTGTAGGAGCCCTACACTTAGGAGAACATAGTATTATTTTCTACTGGGGAGCACTAGCACTTTTTCCTTATATTTTTATTTTAAATATCTACGTGCCAAAAATCGTGGAGACGCTAGACTTCGTTTTAAACAAGTTGTTAAATTCACCATATATCCTAAGTAACATACATATATGTAGCATGGGAGCGTTAGACTTAAATCATAGATGGCACAAGAACTAGATGTCGCATGCAATACCAAAAAATGTATACAAAATTTATATGGCTGGGTGGTCCATTCCGGAATGGACCACAACATTTGAAATGATATATAAGTTGAGTGATTAATATTTTTTCATATCTGGAGTGTTCAGGAAGATGATCAAATGTATACAAAACTGCTATTATAAAAATATTTGCTTTCGGCACGCTCTAAAACATGTTATGGTCCATTCGAGAATGCACTACCCATTTCACAATCTGTATACTCTGCTCTAGTCTGCCATGCGACATCTAGTTCTTGTGCCATCTATGCTTAAATGTATATTAATTCTTGTGTCTTCTGAAATTTGGGAAATTTATCTAGTGTACCTATAGAGGTCCTCTTACCTAGCTTTAAGTTATATATATGTAGGTATGTTCCTATTTCTTCCCTTCTAAAAACTACATTTGCACTATTTTAGCACACGTCATTTTGGGTTTAGATTGTTTTTCGATTTAGGTATCAGAAAAGAATACATTTGCCTAAATTTCTTCCTTGAAGATGAAAGTAATAATAAATGCAACTGTGTAATGTCAGTGACATATTTATCAAGGTTAAATTTTTGCAGATTTAAATGTACGTAGCCTAGACCGATACCTGGGGTATTAGGATTGTGTGCATATTTTTGGGCTGCATAATTGAAAAACACAGTAATTCGCACTTAAATTGTTTTACTCAAACGAGTTATGTCAATCCAAAGTGTAAAATAATAAGTTAAGAAATCTATATACGTTATTCGTAACAATTTAAAGCAAATAAATAAGTAGGTAGGAGGTATTTTTTTCAGACTGAAGGTACGATGAAGTTGAAATGTAGTGCTTACGAACAATAAAACAAAAGCAGTAATTCATGTCATATCGTTAGCGGTAATTTAGCTAATCACCCATGCTAATCTAAGGTTCTGTGGTGTGGTGGAAAGCAATGGATTTCGCCAATCATCGTAAGATATTGGAGAAGTTTCAAAGATTGTACCTCTTCAGTGCAAGCGGCGCTCTCAAATCAACTAGCATTAGCACTCGGACTCTTGAGGTTATCCTCAATAAAAACCCTGTACAAATACATATCAAGATTCTTAATCACAATGAGATTCACACTGTAACAAGAGTACCACATGAATCCATCTTTGAATTCGTGCAGTCAATCGCACCCAGCATCGACAGGGACAGCGACCACCTCCTCGTGACTATGCTAAAAAGCAACTTTTAATCTAGAATTCCATCCATGGCTTGGTGCAGCCGCAGAGAAATCTTCCTCCATAATCTGGATTGAACCAAAACACCTTGTCTCAATTCTTTCGGTTCAGGCTAACCGTCAACACCGTCGCCTTTGGCTAGATGATCCTTCGGGTAGAACTACATAGGTACCATAGGGTAAACATAATCCAAACCTAACGAATAAGCTCTTGCGTCTTAACAAGCCAGCCGACCCTGAGAGCACTACTGTTTATTCTCACTGGGCAATCTTTACAGTTGTTGATGATCTTATATGAAGGGGTTGCGGAGAGGAGTCAAAAACAGAAAGCGACACAGATGCCTCGGCTCACATCCCCTGGATGAGCTACACGAAGTCGGCAAGGAGGGCTGGGGGCCAATACTTAGCTGTGCAGGGCACCCCTTGGGGGCCCAACCTCTTTTCAAACTAATTAACTAGTTAATCGCGCAAGTTCAGAGGATCTGTACAGTTTCTGCTGGTGGAGGCACCCTGTTTTACAGCTTCTTGCAAGACCCAATAAAACTTGTGCGCGATATGTATCAGTTGATTAACCCGAATTGCGGCATTACTAAAACATCGTTTCTATGAGGACCAAGAATTTGTAGTCAGGTGAATTGTTTGATTAACTCTGACGCTGTTGACGCTGGCCAAATCTACAATTCATTTGTATTACATGAGAGTAGAAAATGTAGGTATTAGAGCACTGACCCACAACACCACCAAAAACACTTTGTTGCCAGATTGAAGACACGTTTGTCTGGTAAGGAATGCGGATACACTTCATTGCACATGGAAAACCCTACTGTCGGTGCAGGTCCGAGCTCTTGTCTTTAGGCTTAACCACAATGGACGTAAAGAACTTTACGAATTTAAACGAGGCTTAGGTTTACTTACGGATAATTGGCATTTTGACCTAAATAGTCGCCACATTCCTTAGGGGTTATTATCTTGATATTTAATGTTCTCAATTTTAAAAAGTGGTAAAAGCCAAAAATTTAACAAACGGAATTTGATTTAAGTGGGAAGTGGTACTCTTTCGAGACCTGTATAAAATACAAGTCTACAGATAATTCTCAACCTACTGCATATGAGCAGAGAAAATTAAAAAACAAGTACCGAGGTACTGTCAGTTACTGGCCTAAAAGCCGAAGACCAAAAATTCCATAAAGAAATTTTTGGGAGTATAGGTACTGTGTGTAAAGTGTTTCGATCAGCAGTAACAGGGCGATCTCATCAGGACAGCAGTAGGTTGAGAATTGACTGAAAACTTGTATTTTATACGGGTCTCGAAAGAGTAAAAAACTCATTAGCACTTTCCACTTATTAATTAGAAATGGGATGCCCTAATATCATTTTAATTGTGAAGACAACCAATTTTCCTCGAAATGATTCACACATAGATTTTTTTTTTTAAGTCTATATATCCACCAGCAACTTATTGGCATCTGAGTTAACTGTAGTGTAGACAGCAGGGGCAGTCTTCAGGGTTCATTGCTGTCCTGATGAGATCGCCCTGTTACTGCTGATCGAAACACTTTACACACAGTACCTAAATTTCTTTATGGAATTTTTGGTCTTCGGCTTTTAGGCCAGTAACTGACAGTACCTCGGTACTTGTTTTTTGGAATTTGATTTAATTGAAGATTTGTGCCATTATGAACATTATATAAAAAATATAGGCACAATCTGAAGAATAATCTAAAGAAAAATCGGCAGCACTTCCAGAAGCAATATATCGTAGCTCCTTTCCAAACATTTCTCTTAGCAGGGACCATTTCTTTTCACACCGATTTCATTATCATTTCATTAATGTTATTGCATAAACAGACTTACACCCATTTGACATTTAAACTTAAAGAAAGCTTCCTTATCGACAGGTTATTTTGGGTACGTTTGCTTAATTTAAAGGACGCGTTCGCCTTACGTGAGTAACTTTACTTACGTATAAGTGCATTGTAGGTCAATTCATTATTCGCTGGTTATAACAAGTCACAACAGTGGAAAGGTGTGTATATTCCACATGAGAATGTACTGAAAATCAACCGAAAGTGATGAAATATACATGAAGTAATTGTTTATCGATACATGGACTTAACTTCATACTTCAACATTAAAGTGTCATTCAGTTCATTATAAAAAATTGCAGGAATGAATTGAATGTAATTAATTTATAAAAAAACGCAATGTATTTCAAATTAAATGAAGGGTGAATAATACCAAAGAACGGAAAATGCAGAACAATGTGTAACAACTGGAAGCTTTGGTGATAAATGAATGGCAACGTGTAGAAATAAATATCTACAAATTTGCATTTTTATTAGAATAACTTGACTGCTCCTTCATGAATTCTACTAACTGTTTACACCTGCACTGTAAAACACACTATAAAACTTGAGTAGGTGTAGGTAATACTTTACTTTGCAGTCAAGTGCAGATCATTTATGGAGGAGAATGCGTAGTACCCTAAATGCAATAACCCAGCGGAAAAAATGGGAATGCCTGACTTAGATAAGTTGTACTATTAACATTACCTGGAATGCATTAGTCATGAGTACATGAACATACAATACGTTTACCTGGTTTAGAAACGCAGACGTAATGATTCATGCGTCGTATTTTTAAGCAATCTATTTACCTTCCAGGGTATACTTAGAGAAGGCAGAGGTAATGAGTAGATATATTCATTCGTGTTGTTATCGAAAAGAGAAAGAAATTTGTGCTTCTATATTTGCAGAGGCTGCAGTTCGAGGGAGTGCATGCAGGTCGAAAATGAGTCATATAGTTTCATTGTTTTTCTAAGAACAATGAAGGAAGGAAAGTGTGTGCAGATGGAAAATATTCGGATTTTTGCATTATTTTCGACAAAGTGGATTATTTTCATTTAAGTACGAGATTCCAATAAGGGAAGACGTGTCTATTTTCTGCATCTTTCTATGAAAGCAGATAAAGCTCTTCCCTTTACCTCGCAGTGAAAACAGGAAGAGTGCTTTCCTCCACTTTCCTGAGAGCATAAATTGAATGGTTTTTTTTTCAATCTTCCAGAAAACTCATGCCTAATGGTTCCGTACACTTTTCTGAAATGGCAGTATGAATGCTTCCACTGAATTAAAAGTGATCCTTCTTTTCACCTTCCAAAGAATTTAAAAGTAATGCTTCTTCTCACCTTCAAAAGAATTAATAAGGAATGCTTCCATTCACTTTACAGATCATGCAAAGGTAAGGTATATAACCACCTTATATACACTCCCGCCGTAGGACATCAATGGATTAAAAGAAATGGACTGGGTATCAGAGCGTATTGCTTACATACATTTCAAAAAATGTTTTGGGAATGCATCCGGAATGCTTCCATTTCTCGCTGGGATAAGCTAGGTATCATATGCAATACCAGAGCAGAGTATACAAATTTGTGGGTGGTGGTACATTCCGGAATAGACTACAACATTTTAAATGATAGATGTGACGAGTGATTCATATTTTCCAGCATCTACCGTATTGAGGAGGCCTATAAAATGCATACATAACAAAACTACTTTTAAAGCAACATTTGATCTCGGCACGTTGTAAAACATCCTGTTGTCCATTCCGCAATGCACTAGCCATTTCAAAATTTGCATAGTCTGCTCTGGCTGGTATAGCTACTATGTGATATCTAGTTCTTGTACCATCTATGGTAGTACGTAACCGACATGATTACTGCCAGGTATGCGGAAACTAATTGTTACCATATCTGAACAGACTTTTTTAGAAAGTGCAAAAATATTCATTAAATTACGTAATACGCTTTAGAACCATTCCCAGTACTGTGGAAAGAGCATGCACTCCGTTAGAGATTTTTAGCTGGAGGGATGATGGGCGTAGTATCTATAAAAAAATTTACGTTTTGATAAATTTTAAATTTATCTTTCCCTTTGGATCTCTATTTAAAATTCTTGTTATTCACTTTGGCAAATCTACATGGAAAACTCTTCTTGGAACTTTCACTTATTTGCAGATATAGGAACACTTTTTAATTTCATTTAGGCATAATTTCAGCTTTATGATTTTTAGTTTCAAAATTATTGTAGAAAATTCTATTAAATTGTCAATCTTCTGTGTTTTTAGTGTGCCTAGTCTAAGTACAGTTTGTTTAGTTCCTATACAATTCTTTGAGCTTTTTGCGTTCTTTTTAGATTTAGTTAGTTATAGCCGTTTTCTGTTTACCGAGCCACTAATTACATGTTTTTTTTTTATACTAAGTGTCATATGTACATTAAAAACAGTAATTATATAAATTTTAAAGTTTCGTAGAGTTATATAGACTTTTATTTCTTCTTATTAAAAAATATTTTCAGATATGATCAAAGAAAACGGAAGAGTCCGGCACATCTTTTGAAAGCAACCTTTAATAATCATCAATGGACCAGATGAAGATGCTCTTTTGTGTACATGGGAAAGAGGTTCCATTAAATGTAAAATCTGAACTGAAAAGTTTTGAAGAGCTTTTTAACAACAAGTATTTTATAAATTTTGTAAATGTTAGTAACTATAAAAACCGAAGTATAGTATGATCTATGTATATATCTACATATCTACATATGTCTTTACTTTGTTTACTTTATACTTATGAAGTAATAAAAATTTGAAACGTTTAAGAATGCATTTTCTTATCTGCAGTAAAAACACAAAAACAGATTTCGTGCAACATTGCCACATATTTTCCATTAGTGTGGTTAGCATGCTTGACTGAATTAATTTTTAAAAATAAATAAAAAAATAATAATAATTTGTCGTATTACGGCATATAAAATTGAATTGCATTTCATCCAAAATAAAGATAAATAGTCCAATAAAAAAAAAACTATGTTTGTTTAATCAATTTAGTTACGAGTAAAAGAATAAATCGCTATTGCGTTTTAAGTTTTTACTCTTCCAGTAAATCGAAGTTAGCTGAGAGAACATACTAAAATTTGTAAAAATATTTTAATTTCTTTGAAGAAACTAAATGGATTCCATTTAAGTTTTATCCGAAATGTTGTGACATATATTCTACACCGATTTAGAGTATCAGCAGCACCAGTTTGGGTAATACTAGACTTCAAATTAAACTGGAGTACAAATATGAATGAGCGCGTCAAAAAGGTAGTTATTACTTTTTATGTCTGCAAGAAAACTTTTACCAAAAGATGGGGCATCCATCGTCGCATCGTGAACTGGAAGTGCACTGCTAATGTAAACCTATCTTCACTTTTGAATAGCCGTAGATCTTGGTAAGAGCAAAATATTAAAGATCTGTCTTGCTTGAGGGACTGGACTCCATACAATTACATTGTCCCACGGATTGATTTGAGAAAAATTTTCAACTAGCGTTCCTAGCAGAGAGGAGTGGCAGAATAATCGCTTAACAAATGACTTTAATATTTGTCTTTACAGATGGTTTTAAAATAGATATGGGTGTGGGGACCAGGATATACTAAGCATCCCTTCAAATACAAGAATCGTACTGCCTACTAGGCTACTACTTATAGTGTCTTCCAAGCGGAAGCTCCAGCTATAAAAAATACAGTAAGACTGCTAGAAATAACTTATAACACTCTCTCTCGTCAAAAATATCAGGAACAACTTCAACAGTTTTTATAAACTTTCACTGTATTTAACAAAGGTGAAGTGGTTTTGATGACCCCTTGGATAATGCTAATATTTTGGCTGCAAAATCGCTGTTTTACACCAAAAACCAATACACATCCATACAAGAGATGTGTTCAAGGTTTTTAAGGAAAAAATAATTCTGTCATTTGAAAAAAAAAAAATAATAATGCTGTCATTTGAAAAAATCATGCCTATTTATGATAATAAAATGAATGAGAATAAAACGAGGAAAAAAAAAATCGCCTAAAAAATCAAATTTCTTGTATGGGGGCCAACTTTGATTTTTAATTTAATTTAATTTAATTTTTATTATTTGTAGTTATAGCGGCAATAGAAATACACACTCTGTGAAAATTTCAGCTTTCTACTTACTACGATTCATGAGATACAGCCCGGTGCAGACAGACAGGCGGACATCGAAAGCCTAGTAATAGGGTTCTCGTTTTTATCCTTTGGTTACGGAACCCTAAAAAGGAGAGGATATAGCCATCACCCAAAATATCGACTAATTGCAATCATTTCGTTTCTTTTGAAAGTTTTTGAATCAATCATTAACTTCAAATTAATAAAATATCCAGAAACTAACCATCAACTCACAGATTTTACCGATAACAGTTGGTGGAATAGATTTATTTTAACTTCCATCTTATAAAAGATAAGTAAACACTTGACGTTTTTTCCAAAACATACATTACACGGTGTCCAATATATTTGAATACAAAAATATATTGAGATATAAGAACAAATATTTAATATTTTGCAAAGATGTTTATTGAAATTTAATGGTACATGAATACCTAAAAACCTACAATAATTTTTTTTTTTGATAATACCTCCTTTTTCTGTTTTTACCAATATAATCTCTTTTCGAAAGAGTTACAGGCGGCACGAACGTTTTCCATGGGCATTTCCTCCCAAATTTTGGAGATAACTTGCTTGAACTGCTCTAAACGATTGCTTTTTCGTTCCTCGAGTTTCGCTACCATATAGCCTCAAGCAAAGAAATCCAAAGGATTTAAATCTGGGCTACTCGGAGGCCATTCATCCTTCGGTAAAAAGTCGGTAAAGTTTTTAGCGCACCACCTCTGAACTACATTCGCGGTGTGCGAAGGCGCTCCATCCTGTTGAAAGCAGTAATAATCATCTTCAAATAGCGTTTTGCAGCTTGAAAGGACAACTGCTTCAAGAATTTGCTTCTGGTAATATTTAGCGTTAACCTTCACACCTTTTTCAATAAAAACCAGGGGAAGTTTGCCTCTTCTACAAAAACCACCCCAAACCATGACTGAGGATGAAGTTTGACATCTGGGCATATAAAGTTCATTTTCGGAAATGTCCTCCATTCTCACTGCCCACATAAAGGACTTTCCAATAAGAGGTGTTATTTTAATTAGCCCGCTCTTTCAGTAGATGTCACTTTTGGAGCTGTCATTTTTTGACATTTGACAAGTAGAAACTACGCCATTAATAAAAATGGAACGATACACGATTCAACAATGCATTAAAATTATTAAAATTCACTATAAAAATAGTGAAAATGTGGCAGAGATGGTTCGTAAAACTCGAACATTTTTGGGTCGTCGTGAAGCACCTTGTCGGACCGCAATACAGAAATTGGTAGAAAAATTCGAGCTGTCGGGACAAGTTAGTGATGTGAAGAATAAAACCCGTGCACGTCGCTCAAGAACAGCCGAGAATATTGCTGCTGTAGCCGAAAGTGTTGAAGAAAACCCAGGTTTGTCCATTCCTCGTCGTTCTTTGGAATTAGTCATTCCACAAACGTCATTACACCGTATTTTGCATAAAGATTTGGGTCTTAAGGCTTATAAAGTTCAGTTAACACAAGAACTCAAGCCGGCCGATCATCAACAACGTCGAGTCTTTGCTGATTGGGTCCTTGATGGAATTCGTGAGGCTATCGAGGACATAGGGCAGCCACTTTGCGATTTGGTTATGGAAAATTTCATGAAAAGGATATGGTCCTGTAGGCGTGGTCGTGGTGGTCATTTGGCTGATGTTATTTTCCATTATTAACAGCATACCTTCCTCTTTATAATGAAATAAAGATCCGATCATTTATCTCACAAAGTGGCATTTTTTCTTTGAATATCAAAATAACACCTCTTATTGGAAAACCCGTTACGATCATTTTGTGGATTGTGTGGTTGCTTCAGAATGAATAGTTGTTCATCGGAAAACATGAACTCATCATCACCGTGCCAAGCAAATATGGTTTCAACTCTTGCAGCTCCATGAATTTTATGTTTTTTGTAAGGATTTGATCCTAGATCCTTGGTGAGTATTAATTGTGCTGAAGACTTTGAGATTCCCAATTTCGCAGCTATTTTTCTCACCGAACGACCTTTTTTTCTGCGAATCTGCTCTCTTATGATCTTAATGCGTTGCCTAGTATGCGCACTGCGTGGACGTCCACTTCTCTTACGATCCTTAACAGAGGATGATTCCTTATATCGTTTAATTGTTTTATATATGAAGTCCCGCTTAATCTGTTCCCTTCGTAGGTCCCGCAAAATTTCGCATGGTTTCGTACCTTTAATAAATTTTTTAAAAATTAGTTCACGTATGGATTCTATCGCACTCCGCTATCTAAATATGACTGATACAAACTGTATTTTTTGTTTTAGCATGTGGACTGCTAGGAAACTTTTGTTTTAGGAACTAAACATTTTTGTTTCATATTTAAACAGTAAATCACTTTTGTATTCGAATTTATAAGACACCGTGTATATATTTTTATTTTACATATAATGTAACCGCCCAATGCGTTTCGTCTTATCAGGACATCATCAGGGCTCTTGCTGTACGGAGGGAATGATTAATCTAGCTCCTAACTAAACTCTTATGGGTAGGTAGTACACTAAAATTAGCATTCAATAGTGGGCTATTGTTTTCAAAATCTATCTGATCGTTTACTAAAAAATACCCAAGTAACAACTTTAGTTTTAACATAGCCTACATAACGTTGTCTATATATGTACTATTTCATAAAACTTGTAATAAAGCTATATAGTCAAGCCAATAATAATATGACCGCAAAAAACTTCTTATAAAACTAAAGGTCCCACGCTACAATAAGCTGTGAGGGTTTATTTTTAAAACTATATAAAGCCTTATTGGTCTTATCTGGATTACTCTTTGCGATGATTTGCACTCCTAAAAAAAAAACCTTTTATAAAACTAAAAGCGTAATTTCAACTCATTCACCTGTTCGCATAACGTTATCAAAACCATCATAAAACTACTCATCAAACCTTCTTTAAAATAAAAAGGCATTTGAAATAATATTTCAGCAAACCTTTTGACTTCAAACTTCAAAATAAAAGTGATCTTTAAATCCATAATTATCTTAATACAACCAAATAGATTTATATGTTCCACTTTACAATAATTTAGTAAAATGTTGACATGTAATTCAATTTGATGTAGGTATAAATATAAAATATAAGTGCAGTTTTAACAATTTATTGTAGCAAATTTTACGGCGATTGAAAATTTACTGATTATATGACATAGGATAGTTTGAAAAATAATAACGCGCCTCAGAAATAATTCAAATTAGGAAAAGTTTAGAAATATGATATCACCTATAGCTCTGAAACGTTTAAAATTCCTGAAAATAATCAATTTAAAAATAATGCATTTTAAGCATAAAATGGTGATTTCACATTAAAGCCTATTTGTAAATCCATTTGGTTTTAAGTAAAACCTTTCTGAGTGCTCCCAGACTGATATAATGCCATTTGCTATTAAATAAAACGATTTAGTTTTGTATAAACGCATTATAAAACTTAGTGCACTTATGACACTTATGACACTTGTCCCGTAAGTCGACGTCAAGCCGGAACCGGGTGATAGACAAAATCATAATAGTTACCAGAAAAATATTTAAAAAACTCGAAGTCATGTATTTTTTAAATTATAGACAATTCTTTTGTTTTCGAGAAAATGTACACCCTGTGGTTTTTTAGCTCCTGTTGCTACAAATCTTTACTTTTTTTCAATTTTATTTTTCTTATGTAATCGTGAATAGTGCTTATGTAACCTGTTCTTAAATTACGGAAAAACAAAATTTTCTTCAAGAAACCCTGTTTCGAAAAATTTCTTTTCACCTACTAAAAATGATTCTAGTGTACCCAAAGCTTACCGTAAGACCGTAACTTTAAGATTTTAGTTTGAGTGAGATGGAGAGTCACAGCATGAAGTGTTAGTGAGCCAGATAGTGACGCTAGCGAATCAAATCATCGAGTTTTTACAAATGTGAACTTGTATTGCAGCTGAAGGAAGGCAGTTGAACATCTTTTGTAAATAATAAATCTTAACATCCATATAATAAGTGTTTAATCTTAAACTTAATGAAAATTTGTCCTAAATTTAACATAAAGTTAGCATCTCTAACTTGAAAGCGTCACTATCTGTCTTACTCACAATTCATGTAATGACTCTCCTTCTCACTCAAACTAAAATCTTAAAGTTACGGTCTTACGGTAAGCTTTGGCTACACTAGAATCATGTTTAGTAGGTAAAAACATATTTTTCGAAGCTGAGTTTCTTGAAGAATTTTTTTTCCCCGTAATCTAAGAAATAATGTAGCAAGTATTATACCATTTTAGAATCCTTATTAAATGCGTCAACTTTTAATGTTACTTGCCAAACTGGCGTAGTACATTTTTGATTTTTCAGTACAGTCAGTTAAAGTTGGGTGAGGTATTAATTTTCTATTCTTGATTCGGCAAAATGTGACGTTTTCTTCCAACCTGGAGCAGTTGGCTTAGAATTTAAAGCAATAGGTTGCATAAACACTATTTGGGATTACATAAGAAAAAATAAAATTGGAAAGAGTAAAGATTTGTAGCAACAGGAGCTAAAAAAAATCACAGGGTGTACATTTTCTCGCTCGAAAAACAAAAGAAATGCCTATAATTTAAAAAATACATGACTTAAAGTTCTTTATATATTTTTCTGGTAACTATTATGATTTGGTCTATCACTCGATTCCGGCTTGACGTCGACTTACGGGACACCCTGTATATGTATTTGCAATCGAACATAAATCTTGTTTCTGATGCCCTTTACCGTGCTTTTATACTATTTACAAGGCTTAAGGCACTTTCACATCAAAAACAAGAACAGAAAAATGTAAACCGAAAAACTCAATTTATTCCACTTTAAAACAAGATTTTTGTTCCAATTATTAATAAAATCATGGGAAATAGTATAAACTAATAATTTTACTAATAAAATAGTATATTTATTTAAGATTTTTAAGAAAAACACCACTTTTATATTTTAACGGTCGAATTTTTCCGCCGAAAATGTTTTTCGGCCGATAAAATATAAAGGTTTTGTTTTTCTTAAAAATTTTACATAAATATACTATTTTATTAGTAAAATTATTAGTTTATTCTATTTTCCATGATTTTATTAATCATTGGAGCAAAAATTTGGTTTTAAAGTGGAATAAATTAAGTTTTTCGGTTTACATTTTTCTGTTCTTTTTTATGATGTGAAAGTGCCTTTATAGTACTTAAATCCAGACATTTCGGAGAATTTTTAGTCTTTTTATAGTCTTTTTAACTTATAAAGGCAAAATAATTTTTTTTTTACTTTAATTTAGGGTCTAATAAAACCGTTGCTCGATTTCTTCTTGAAGTCTAATCATTAATAATCTAATTTATAATATGTAATCCATTATCCCAAAGCAATCTCATGCATCTCTTTAAAGCAAGATCATCACTTAACCATTTCCGTTTGTTTTTATGGAGCATTATCTTCCGATTCAGCGTCACTAAGCATTCTTGGCATTCTTTATTTATTCAGTCTGCCGATTTTAACAATCTTATAGACAGGAAATATTATATAATTACATACAGGCTATGTATACATTGGGCAATCATTAGAAACAATCATAGACCTCATCATAGAATCATTAAATATCATTATTAACATAATCATAGACATCATTATACTTGAGGAAGCATTAATTATAGAAAATTATTATATGTAGATACATTAATTAATAGCTAACTTTTTTCCTTAGAAATATACATAGACACATGTCAGTTACAAAGTTATATAGAATTATATCGAATATATCCTTAGAAAACACAATTAAATGTCGATTGAAGAATTTTTTTAATAGCAAGGGTTAAGGAATAATGCAGAAAATGGAAGGAAACTATGTGCACGGGACCAAGTCGAGGTGGTAATCGAACCCACGACCCCAAGGATGGTAGCCAGCGCACTTACCAACTGAGCTACCGAGGCCACAATATTAATATTGCCAGTAAATTAAGCTGGACAGATCACATCTTCTCTGCTGCCAAAGAAGCATAGAAATATCTTGGATTTCTTAAAAGGTGTAAGAAATTATTTAAGCCCGTTAAATCTAGCGCTCCTCTACAAGTCATACATCAGACCTAGAATGAAATACAATATTCTTGCATGTCACATGACGAAGACACTTAGAAAGACGTATACTAGGTTTATAAGGTATTTGAGCAAGGCTCTTAACACGTTACGGTCCGTTCACGCGTTTTCGCGGGATAGCAGAATTTTGAGGAAAGTCCGTTCACGCGTTTACGCGTGTTAAAAATATTGTATATTTATGTTAAAAAAAATGTCGTAAGAAAATGATACAGATTTAAATTTCTTTAAAGAGATGGAAGTATATATGTACATTTGTAAATATTTTAGTAACGTGAAAAATAGATTTCAAAATATAGAAATGTATAATTAATTTTTTTTTACAAATAAGTCAATAGAATTTGTAAGAAAAGAGATTGACGAGACGATCTATGCGACGTCATTCTAGACCCAAAATGGTGAACGCTACAAGATGGCGGATTACCTCTTTCTTCACAACCACCTTGACATGGGCATCAAATAAAAGGGTTTGACGAGCAGAATACGATAAGCTATGTTGCGTCATTCTAAACACAATATGGCGGACTACCTCTTTCTTCATAACCCACTTGACATGGGCATCAAATGAAAGCGTTTGATGAAAGGTCTACTCTACTACTATTGCGGGGGGGGGGGAGAAGTCTGTGAAGCGCAATGCTGAACAAGGTGAAAGCTGTATAAGAGGAAAGCATGCATACATGATGGATGAAATTTGTTGGTTTGTTATTATTTTAGTTGTTTAAGTTGTACTGCAGATCGCTTTGGCACGTACAGTAAAGTAGTATGGGTGAAAGATACCATATGCACGAATTGGTACTTCTCACGGCGAGATAACTATACCTTAGTGAAATAAAAATAGAGATTTTTGGCTCTGTGGGTACTGTAGTAGGGCTTTAATGACAGGAGGTCGTTATGCATAGAATTTAAGTGCTCATGATAGTCAGAATAATAAAATCTCAGACATAGAGATTAGAGAGAGAGAGAGAGGAGAAAGACAGACATAGCCTCTTGGACAGGGAGCGAAAGGATGTCTTAGTTGGTGAATAAGTTGATTAAAAGCAGAAATGAGGTATGTATGTTAGTACTGCCTATATGGTTAGTATGCATGCCCAGCTATAAGATCCAAATGGTGAATCTCGAAGCCTATCCAGAGTCCAGACTGAATACGGGCATATCTTAACCTTCACGTGGTCCCCTCTGACAGCGTCCATAAGCGTATAGGCCAAGTACAATTCTTTTAGACGTTGCTAATAAGATCTAAGCCCGAACGGAGTTACCAGTACCGTTACAAAAAGGAGATCTTGCATGAAGATTGACACTGGGAGTATTCATGGTCCGTTGATCATGCTTTATGAAAGCTGTACCAAATGGGCGGCCCGACATTGGCTAACTTGGTACCACGGGGTTGAGGAGCCCTGGATAACAAGGATTACCCACCTCAACTTGGGATGGACCCTTTATGGGAGCATCGTGGTGGCAGTGGTGAAGGGTGCCGTGACCTTAGATCGGCAGAGATTGGATAGGTCTCATTTCTACCGGTAAGTTGATGTCATGTCATGCTCTATTGGCATACTGGAACTCGTTTTTTCGCACATGAGGACGTTGATTGTAGATAACAATCCGAGCATGAAGAATGCCGTGAGATTAAGCCATACATGGCAGGTGCTCACGTAGGAACTTTCTACTACAATTGGGGCAGGAGTTACAGCTCGACATAATAAAAAAATTCGAAAATTTTCCAAATTTTTCCAATTTTCCCGCCAAAAAGGACGATAAACATGATTTTTTCAACATTTGGAAACCACAGTTCGCTACCTTTGAGGGCTTTAACTATCTTTATAATGTATAGCAAAGTCTTACAGGGTGTTACGAAGAAGTACACATAATTAAAATCCTCTTACCGCTCTAAGGACGCATTATTCTACCCCACCCTAACCGTGCTATACACTTTCGGTCATAACTCAAGGCCTTGTATCAGTTCCCGGCATGTGGACTGCCCTGTACATTTTTCATGTCAATATATACCTAATGACATCTATTAGCGGATAGCAGGGCGCACATTTCGCGGAAAAACACTATGTTTGGATTCCAGTTAAAACCACATTTGTACATATTTGTATAATTTTAGTTATTCTTCGTCCAGGAAGGAGCGTAATTAAATCATGTACGAATTGTAATGTCCTTTCCAGATATTTCGTGTTTTTATAACAATTTTCTTTCTACTATTAGTCGGTTATTATTGTTCTATTGGGCTATTCAGTATATACATATAGACATTTTGAACTTATAAATTGAATTGACAGTGATTTTAAATATTTTTCAAAAGTGGTTTATTTTTTTTTCGAAAGAGTTGTGAACATATGTGACTTTTACTTATTTTCTGTCATTTGTTTAAATTCTACCGGTTTTATGTTGAACTCTAAAAATATGGCTGAGGGTGATGATGCATTTTTGGAAGAGAACTTTAAAGACAACTAATCTGATGGGCCAGATGATTGCAGAAGTGACCCAGAAAATGATAGTGATACAGCCCGTATGATGCATCTATCTTATTCAATCGATGAAGATAGTGATGATGAAAGTATTTCAGTGGAGTGGACAGATAGAGATATTACAAGAAATAATAATTATTTTTAAGGAGCACCTGGAGTAAAAAAAAATCCGGAAAATGGTACCAATGTGGAAAATGTAACCGCTTTGTTCATTGGGGATGATTTATTTGCACTAATTGCTTCAGAGACTAACAAATAAAGAGCTCAAAATCATCATAAATATAAGGTAATAAAAAATACTGTCAAATGGGTTGACGTTACTGGAGTATAATTAAAAAAAATGGTTTGGATTGGTCATCAATATGGGTCAAGTCCGTAAAGGTACATTGAATGATTATTGGTCGACGGACAAACTTAGAGAAACGCCAATTTTTGGAAAAACCCATGAGTCGGAATCGATTTAAAAAAAAATCCTCATATTTCTCCATTTCAACAACAACTAGGACATCCCATATAATTCAGCCAATAGGCTGCTGGAGGTACAAAATATTTTGACTTATTTTAAAAATAAATTCAATGAAGAAACCAAAACAAAATCTTTCGTTGGATGAGGGAATGATCCCTTGGAGAGGACAACTTAATTTACGAGTTTATAATTCAAGCAGGATCATCAAGTATGGTATTTTACATCGAATGCTCTGCGAGGCAGATACTGGATACATCTATGTATAATTTTAAATTATACACGGCGGATGGATCAAACAAGTATGGATCAAACAAGTATCTTAGAAAATAATCTAGATAAGTGGCATCATATATACGCTGATAACATTGGAAAGATCTCAGCGAGTACATAACAAAAAATTAGTTACTTTTTTTCCACCCCACTTTTCGGTCGATTTGGCGTCAAAAACCTTTATTTTGGTAAGTGATACCACCTCCGAAACTTTCTTGAACCATTTCCAACGTCTTATTATAGGCATTTTAATCCTTAATTTGTTTGTTATTTCAAACCAAAAATACGAAAAAAGTGCTAGAGGTCCAGAGTAAAAAAAAAATACATTCCCATCAGTGCAGTGCTTGCTCCAATATAGGTTACTTTGGGTATACGGTGACGTTAAAAAGTCATATCTCAAAAACAAAGCCGAACATCATCCCAATTTTTTGTGGATAGATAGATAAGATTTCTAGATTCAAAATACAAATTTTAAAAAAATGCTAGAGGTCCTCACTAGTGAATAGTACTATTTTTTTTTTAATGTTTTTATTAACAGAAATTTTTTTTCGGTCGGTGCTGCTATATTTTTTTACAAAAAATATAAAGCATTAAGCCTAGGATCGAGTTCGGGTAAAGTAAAATTTTAACGCGGTCTCCAAATTTTTCACATTAAAATCACTAGTAAAATTTTGACGTTGATTAATTTGGAGAAAACAAGGTGACAGATGTTTAAAGATTTAATCGCTGAGAAACTTCAAATCGTTTATAAAGTTTATATAAACGTTTTTACAATTAACAAGGTGGACTTAATTAATCTGAAAATTTTTAAGAGAAATTAAGTCTTCCAATAAATTTACAAAACAATTTAAAAATTTCTAATTAAATAAAAGCCTTCAATAAATTAAAAAAAAAAAAAAAAATCTGAAAAATTGTCATAGAAACAGAAAATGTCATAATTTTACCAGAATTTTAATGTTCCGTGCATTAAAATGTTCGGTAAAATAAGTGGAGACATACATGGCTCCATCTATCTTAAAATAGAGAAATATTAATTTTTTACCGGTGAACTCCGTACTGCACTAGTAAAATCATAAGTAACATTTTTGCTTGCGATTTTACCAGCGCTAAAATTTATATGGAAACGTCACATTTTACTTGAACTCGATACTAGGCTTTAAAGCCTAGTATCGAGTTCGAGTAAAATGTGACATTCCTTACAAATTTTAGCTCTGGTAAAATCGCAAGCAAAAATTTTACTGATGATTTTACTAGTGCAGTACGGAGTTCACTGGTAAAAAGTGAATATTTCGCTATTTTAAGGTAGATGGCACTTTGTATGTCTCCACTTATTTTACTGAACATTTTAATGCGCGTAGCATTAAAATGCTGGTAAAATTATGACATTTCCTGTTTCTATGACAATTTTCAGATTGTTTTTTGAACGCATTGAAGAATTTAATTTTAATTGAAAATTTTCAGACATTTTTCTTAATTTATTGAAGGATTTAAGTTCTTTTAACAATTTTAAGATTAATTAAGTCAATTTTTAATTGTAAGTTGTAGAAAAAATTATCTAAACTTTATAAACAATTTGAAGTTTTTCAGCGATAAAAGTTTTAGACATCTGTCACTTTGTTTTCTCCAAATTAATATACGTCAAAATTTTACCAGCGATGTTAATGTGAAAAATTTGGAGACCGTGTTAAATTTTACTTTGCCCGAACTCGATACTAGGCTTAAAGCTTCATTTGACATTTGAATCAGAAAAATCGGTTGCTCCGTTTTCGAGATATATTTTTTTTTAAATGATGCTTTATTGTAAAATTACGAAATTTCTAACCTCCTTAGTGAGGGAGTGGGGGGGGGGGGGGGGTGGTAGGAGAAAAAAAAATGTGTGAGCTACTTTAGTATTCCCTACCAACTGTGAAACTTTCAGCCAAATCTGAGATGGAAATTCGCCCGGACTTCACATGAAGTTTAATGTGGAACACTGCGGATCATAATATGTTAATATAACCTTCATGAGTTTTATTTTTAAGTTTTATAAAAGATTAATGCAATAGCCTTCGAGGATGCCATAAAACCATAATAAAACCAAGCGCGGTATTTAATGCCTATTTGGCTGCCTAATGGTTTTATCCTAGTTGAATTGATGACAATGATAAAACTTCTATAAGTGCAAATGGACTTAAATGCAAAATAATTTTAATACTACTCTCTAGGAGGTTTTTAAAACATCACAATAAAATTAATTTGTCTAGAAGAACAATTGGCATGACTTACAATCACCATAAAACTATTTAGCAAGTTCAAAACCTTAAGAAAACAATTATAAAACCTTAGTAAAACTAAATAGCATTTAAATTGTTACTTGGGTGCCATCGTTTTTAGCTTTTTTAATCTCGAAAGTTTCATATTTATCTAATAATCTAATAATAATTTAATGTCGTCTTGATTAGGCTTATGTTCAGTTCAGCTAAGGTGTTTAGCGAAACCGGAATTTGGGTTTTTAGCCTTTGTGCTATTCATAAGTTCCTTAAATTTTTTTCTTATAGATCTTTTGGTTTGCCCAATGTAAATGGCATCACAATTCGCACAATTTAGCTTATAGACTCCGCATTTGCCAATTTTATTAGTTTTAGCTTTCAATTTATTGTTGACTAGAATGTCGGAGTAAGTGTCTTTACATTAAAATCCAGTTTGTTATCCGTTAAAGATATTGTCAAGTCTAGGAAATTAATGGATTTGTTGTTTAATTCTACTTTGAATTTTATATTGTTGTCAAGTCTGTTTAAAACATTATTGAGAAAATTATTTAATTGTCTATTTGTTCCTATCAAAATACAAAATATGTCATCGCAACTAAAACATATTTTACAAGGGGATTCTCCAGTTAAAGAGAATTTTCTTTATGTGGATAGTTCATAAAAAATTCAGCTCGAAAGGGGGAAAGGGCAAATCTCATGGCCAGGCCATCCTTTTGCAAAAAAATTCTTTTGTCAAACATGAAATAATTTTTTTCTAGGAAAATATTTAACAAATTTATTAATTGTGCAGATTTTGATGTGTCAGTGAATTTCCTGTTGATTGATCAATTCCTTTAATTTGTTAACAAGGACCGAAAGGAAAAGGCTGCAAACGTCAAATGATACCAGTTTCGAGATTTCGGTAAGTTTTGGTCTTTAATTCTTTTGACTAAGTCCTTAGTTTAGTCTTTAGTTTCTAATAGAATATTTAGGCTCAAAATTAAACCAAACTGTGCAAAGCCTCTATGCAGGCGCATTAAAAAATGCTAAAACGGGCCGAATGGGTATATTATTTTTGTATAACTTTGGAAGCCAATAAACTAAAAGCATAAAAGGATGGCTATTTGTTAGCAAGTACATTTTTTCATATCGAAAATTTTATCTGATCTGTTTATAAGTAGTTTCATTTATTAATCTATTGAATTTGTTTGTTGGATCATAATTAATTTCTATTAAGTTAATTGAGTTTAAACATCTGTCATTTTTTGGCTATAACTAGATTCTTTTATTTAAAATCGTAATTGAATTGCCTTTATCGGCCTTGCATAAAATTAAACTAAATGTCTCCAATTTCACTTACTACCTTTTAGTACTCTTATCATATTGTGTTCTATTATTATTATCTATATACCTGATTTGTTAAACTTGAGCATTAGTTTTAATTTCCAGATCAACAAAGGCCGTGTCAACATGAATTGCTCATCAACGATAGCCAATATGACTTGTTGACTTATCTTACGGAACGTTGGAACCGTATAGTCTCCACAATATTGAATCGTTACCCTAAATATTTGAAAGGCCTTTGATAGAGTCTGGCATCTTGCTATTTTAGCCACACTTAAGTCTCTCTCCTCATCTTCTAATATGGATTGAACGTTTTTTTATCTGAGCATCAAAAACGGGTTGCATTCGGTGGCCTTACATCTGAACCTTACCCTATAAACGTCGCTGTGTCCCAGGACTCTGTTATCTCTCCGTCTCTCTTCTTAGTTTTCATAAATGGTCTGCTTTCCCTTACCTGGGGAAAATACAAGGAAGTACAGCTTGCATGCAAGTCTCCCTTCTAACGCGTTTTTAAAATTGACAGCAGAAGGCAGTTCGCTTAATGTATTGTAAGTTTGTATGCAAGGTCATTTAGAACAAGTGAAAAAGCTGGAATTTGTCTAAGACCAATTCTTATGATAGATGAATACATACTCATATGCCATTTCGTATCGTCACCCATCTGTGCAAGTTTCATTTTTGAAGTGGTTTTTCGCATATATTTCTATAACGGTTCGTCGGACAGAAAAAATGATTATAACCAATTTTATATGATTTCACATTTTGAGGAGCTTTTCAGCACAGTAAAATCGTATAGGATTGATAGTTTTCACAGAATACGTAAAAATCACAAATTTTTATATGGCAACAGCAAGAAGTGGTTGTGCAATTTAGTCCGTTTTTGAAATTGTATTTACTATTTTTATTATAACACTATGTACAAAATTACAACTCTCTACGTTGACGTGCGCTCAGGTAGTGTTCAAATATGTAGTGTAAAACGTATTTTTTGTATGGCAACCCCACGAATGAGTTGCCCTATTTGTCTTATCTTCGAACTTAATTTTCCTTTTTTTTTTTTTTTTTGTAAAGTTCATGTGCAAAATTTCAGCTTTTTAGCTTTTTAAGTACACGCGCTCTCGAGATATCGTGAGCACGGACGGACAGGCGGACAGATGGATTGACAGACGGACGGACCAGACAGACGGACAGACGAACAAATGGACGGACAGACGGAAGGACAGATGGACATGAAAAAATCAAAATAACTTTTAATACAATGCGTGGGTGTCCAACCCATTTTTCTCTACTAGCATTAGTTCTAGGTGTTACAAACGAAATGACAAATTTAGTATACCTACCCTTTGGGTCTTTCCCTGACGGGTCGGTATGGTAGCGATATAGTATCGACACAATATTTAGCCCGTCGATTCCGTACCGTATAGAGGCTCCCTCACGGTTCGACATGCTACGGACTAAATCAGCAGACATTTTGGTAATTTGACGACAAAATTCACATCTCAACTCGGTAAATGCCGTTTCTATACTGGTCGTATGGCAAGGCATGTCGCAACGTTGCATACTGAAAACATGTTGCATCTCAACCACGCAGTGCAGACCTGTGTGTAGATGCTGATTAAGGCCACTCCCTGACGGGTCGGTGCGACATCAGTACGGCATTGACTCGGTAAGCGTGCAGCATACCGAGCCACTGTCGCCACCGTGTACTTAAATCAGTACCCACACAAAAGGTCTGCACTCCACTGTTGAGATGCAACATGTTTTTGGTATGCAGCGTTGCGTTATTCCTTGTCAGTAGAGAAGCAGCATTTATCGAGTTGAGAAGGGAATTCCACCGTGAAATTAACAAAATGTCTGCTTATTTAGTTTATAGCATGTCTGAGAGTGAGGGAACTCTATGCGGTACAACATCGACGGGACAAATGTCGTAGGTACCGATACTATGTCGCAAATATACCGACCCGTCAGGGAAGGGATTAAAATACACTGTGTGACTGTGTGATTCTACATGCTGCACGTTTACCGAGTCAATGTCGTATCGATGTCATGCCGACCCGTCAGGGTGGGCCTCATTTTTCCGTAATAAATTTATTAAATTTCTTTTCTGCCATCTTGAAAACTGTAATTGTAATTTGTCATTACTATCACTTGAGCTGCTATGAGTTTTCAACATGCAAGTTCGCTGAAAGCTGAGCTGCCTACATGAAAGTGTGGATTATACCGCGTGCAAGAAGTAGGTACTTAGTATCTACAATGGCAGTAGGTACAGCTTTCTTTCTCGTGAAATCCTCAGGTTAATTTCAATTCCATCCATAGTTTTTTTTTTATCGTAGTAAGAACCTTTAATTTCGCTCTCCTTTAACACACTTTTGCGAGCTCCAGAGGAAATGCAGCAAGTGTCAAACAAAATTGCTTGATTAGATCATTGAATAACGACTTTCACGATATCTTCGCTGTGGGCAAATCGAATCGCGTTAAATTCAATAAGTACATTAAAATAAGATCATCATTTTACCACTGCCGTTTCTTCTGATAGACCATTTATTTCCAATACACCGTCTCTAAGCACTGACCGGATTCATTCATATTATATTGTAAATCAGATATAGAATGGAATAAGAATATTTGACTCGGGCTGGGGATCATTGGCTCCTTTATTGTTACATGTTAATGTTCCAATGAAATATCTAGTCTGATCCTTCGTAGATTTATTCATGCACGCAATACACGCGCTATCAGTCGCACATAATATCCTTCAAAATACTGTCAGACGGTCAGTAAAATTCCGTAATGCTTTTTTATACCGAACTGTATGAATGTGGAATAGTCTATCATCTTCTGCTTAACAATTCCAGTAAAATTTTAAATTAAGAAAATATTTACTAACATTGAGAAAAGATTTATTTTATGCCAAATTATTTTTACTTTTGCTCATTTTATTTGGTTTTTCCAACATTTGAATGAAAATTTTTTTCCGTGTAAGTAGGTATATGTACCTAATTCTGATTACCTATCTATGTAACGAGAAATTGTTGCTACCATATAATTCAAACTTGCTGTTGATAAAAAGTATTTATATGGGAAATTGGGTGAACCTATCATCGAACTTCTCTGGTTGGCGATCAGAGATAACCATACTGATGAGATCTCTCTGATCGCTGGGTTGAAAAGTTCGATTTTTCTACATTCTAAATGCATTTTAGAAATTAATTGTAATTATTTTCAATGAATTTCAGTCTACTATAGACGAGAAATAATTCACTTACCTATTTAAAGGTAAACTATTTCCCGAAGATTGTCAACAATTAAAAAATTTATTGTGTACAAATTTTCAAATCGCTTCTCTGAAAAATATCTTTTCTTTCCTAATAAAACTTAATATTAAATATTCGAAATTCATATTATAAAAAATCTTAATTTCGAAATATAGGTAATTGCAATTATTACAGAGAAATCTTTTCAAAAGGGTCCAACATTTCTTCTTAGTCAAATGAAAGCAAGATGCCTTAATGCAAAATTGACTTTTCCCACGCAAAAATGCCATAGACCATCAAGGGACCAAGGCAAGACAAGTGCGCATAAACTAATTAGTTCCTTCTTCCTGTATTTACAGATATACAATGGTTTGTTGTTGGGTGCGAATGGAATTTTGTCTTTTTTAATGCCAACAATAAAACTTTTACAAGCCCAGGTAAGTTTCAAACATTTTCTCACGGTTAGATATTTTCAACACCAAACATAGATAGACTCAGCAGCAGCCACAGATTGGGAATTTCCCAATTCACTACAAAGTATTTTTGTAGGCGGCATGAAGTGTTTTGTAGTAGAGGGAAAGGCAAGAGTAGACTCGCTTCCCATAAATTTATTGCCTCATTACCATTTAGACAAAACGAAAATGTGCGAAACATATGACGCCGAATTACACCCTTGCATTATCTCGACATAACAGGCCATACAACAGTATCAAACTCTCGAAAGAATCTGATTATGGTAGTAAAGATTAACAAAACAAACAGGACAATTAAAGGGAGCTCACTTTTACTCGGTATTACTGTTATAATAAACGAAAGAAGCGGTAATCATATGCTTGCGGAAGACTTGGTGCCGTAATTCCTATCGCTCCCCACAATTGTGCTGTGAAACGTAGAGCAATCAAGAGCATAATGGTAAATGCCATCTTAGAGCAAGCATGACACTACATCGCTACAGGAGATTAGCCAATTTATGAGTAGACATTCAGGAAATCTGTTGCTCTCCAATCGATTCCCGGTCCTAATAGGAAAAGCAAATAAAGTGAAATGAATCTGAATCGATAAGCGGCTTCTGCATCTGGCAAAACTCTCTAGTTAGTAGTCCAAAGTACCATGGTAGGTACATACATAGATAACCGCAGTCTTTGTTATTTTGATGCAAATTGTTTCTTTAAATCTGACACCTTATACTTAATTAATGAAGTAAATGAAAATGATAAATTGGTAGGTAGGTAAATCTGGCTTAAATTAGCGCGTGTTTTGCTTTATAATCAACATTACCCCGTCTACATATTGCATACAAATATGTGTGTTCTCCCAGTTCTGTTTGAAAAATGCAAATTAACTGGCAGATAACGAAACCCAACTACTACTGGTTTTTATAGGAGCAACCAACCATACCTACTTAGTTTTTTTTTTGTTTTTTTTTTTGTTTTTTATAAAATAAATAACTTCCGTCTTTAAGCGAGTAGGTAAAGTACGTGATGCTCGTTTTGTACTTTTTCGTATACATAATAGAATGGGGTGCATGCTGCTCTCTTAAAGAAAATCAATAAAAGTCACGTTCTTGTTACACGAAACATCACGTTCAGAAATTTGACAGTCAGAAATCAAACAAGGTCCGGAAGCATGCAGAGAGATGCTATTGCAATCAATTTTACGTCCTTTGTAATACTTGGGACCGCTTTAATGCTCAAAATTTAAATAATACTGGCGGCGTGGCGATAGGTAGGTACCTACTTTACCTGTTTTCCAAAAACGTGAAGAGGTAAATACAATGGTCGCGGGAACCTTTTAGAGAGCGCACGGCATCGGCATTAAGTGAAAAGTTCTATAAAACCAGTTGTTGGTTTGGTTTCCCATCAAATGAGCAGTTGCCTGCCTTACTCAACTGGATATTGTGTGTGAGTAGAATATAGCTTCTTCCCGTTCAACCTGGCCCTGGAATATTATTGGTTTGTGCCTTTTTTGTTTTGTTTTTTGTTTCTGTTGTTTTCTGTTCCTTAATGTCTTCTGCATTTGGGCTGTTGCTGTTATGTGCTCCCTTCTTTCTATCAGTTTATTATCAGCAAATAAGTAAGGCACGCCCCTTTTATTTTCATGCTGCAACAAAAGAAGGGAACCATAGCATAGCAAACATCATTGAATTTAAAGACCCGCCTACAAGGTACTACATATATAGCGAAATGGAGGCCTCTTATTATGTATACACAAGCGCAAATCGCTGTATTTTAATTGAATTGGAATCGAAGGGGATTGGTAGACGCACAAGTGATAAGCACTGGAATGGAAGACTATAAATAAAGTTGGAATTTCCTATAGGTACATACCTACCTATTCCAATTGGAGGAAAATTGTTTGATTTTGTGCGGTAAAATATTCACACAATACCAAATTAAATTTGATGCGGAAAAATTGAACAAGGAATACTAAAGAGATTTGTGCAACTGTTATTATTAGATAATATTATTTATTTATTTATTTATTTATAAAAAAATTAATACGATAGTAAACAGATACATAAATCCAATTACTTACTACTGTTTGGTTAGCGCTAATTGATTTCAAAGGAAAAAAAGAAAAAGAACCAACTATCAGATATACATAAGGAAGGAACTTAAACCTAAATACAGAGGACGATAAATAATAATTTCATTGGAAAAGGAATTGTATAAAATTAAGTTATGTAATTACAGATAAATTTCAAAGTCATAGACATACCTACTATCTAAATTCATTTATATAAATCAAAAAGCTTAAGTAAAACTAAGGATAATAGAAATACAGATTTAAAAGTAGGATAACACATATAGGAGTAAAGCTAGAAATTAAATTAACTTTTAAACAGGGAGCAAAGTAGAGAAGAGAGGGCAATAGAGCAGAAAAGAGAAAGTGAAGGAAGGATGCAAATAAAAATTAAAGTTAAGTTGATCAATTCAGAATGGAGAAATTATCCAGAGCATTAATTTCAGCTAAGAGGCTGCGCTTAAAATATCCGAAGCTATCAATGAGTATATCCAAATTATTGTACATTCCAGCCAAAGGTGACTTGAGACGCAAGTTGGTACGGAGTGGATCTATGTGAAACGTAGATAGGTAGCTGTCGAATTAAACGGCTAGAAAAGCTAATTTTTAATTTGGACAAAAGCTCAGAGGAATCAATAGAGCCGTGTAAGTTTTTAAATAACAAAGTTTCATCAAGATAGGAACGACATGCTTCAAGGGATACCATGGAGTATCTAGTCAATCTGTCGTCATAGTGTTCATATGAGCTCGTGAGTTTGAAGTGCAAGTACCTTACCTACCTAGTAAAACTGCGTTGGACACTCTCGATTTTATTTTTGTATGTTTTGTAAAAGGGATTCCAGATTGGGGAAGCGCATTCTAATATGGATCTAATTAGGGTATTGTATGGGTAGCTGTTTAAAATGCCAAGCGAAACTTAAGACAAACCCCAGAGTTTTAAAAGCTTTATTGGTGATATTATTAATGTGAGCGCTTATTATCAAATTGTACTCCCAGGTCATTTATTTCTGAGACACGGGTAATTGGAAGAGTACCCAACTTATATTCACAGTAGGTACAGCGTAGTGCATTTTCTTGTAAGAGAAATGCATTTGTATTTGTCCACGTTTAGGGACAAATGGTTTTTGTTAAACCATGAGAGTAGCTTCTGGATATCATTTTGGAGATACTGGGAGTCAGATGGATCATTTATAACTATATAAATTTTAGTGTCATCAGCATAGATTAAAGATAAGGAGGAGAGTTCTTTGGGAAGGTCATTAATGTATAGTAAGAAGAGAAGCGGGCCAAGAATCGAGCCTTGGGGTACGCCCGAAGTTTGGGTATATATGTAGATAAGATGAGAAACGATTTATTACGACAGAGAGCTGTCGATTCGAGAGATATGATTGAAACCAGAGGGTACTGCTAGAGTCAAAGCCCATTTTCTTCATCTTAGCCGTAACTGTATTGTGATTGATTCTATCGAATGTCTTAGATATGTCCGTATAAAAAACATCTACCTGTTTGGCTTCATCAAGAGCTAGGGAAATAGAGTCTGTGAATAACGAAAGATTAGTTATAGTAGATCGACCTGGCAGGAAGCCATGTTGTTGCAAGGGCGGAACCAGACATTTGCTCTAGGGGGGGGGGGGGGCGATCGCCCCCATCGCCCCCTATAACCGCACTTGCCATCAGTTGTGGAGAGCGCTTTCCGTTTGAGCATAAAAATTTCATTATTATTCAGATATCGCCGGATTTTTTTTATTTATATGATATAAGTTCTTGATTCCGTAATCATAGTAAAATTTAGTCCCACATAAAATAAACATTATACACTTCTTGCCTTGTCTTACTGCTGGTGTTTTACATATAAAGGTCGCTTGCATTTCGTTCAAATATCATAATTTCCTGGGCTGGACTGCAATTTCTTGCAAATTAAATGGTTAAAGAAATTTTCGGGGGAATGCTAATTAGATAGGGTTAAAAATGTATAAAATTAAATGAAAAATTTACAGGAAAACTAAATCTGAGATTAATGACCCCTATGATAATTTTCCCAACATATTACTTTTCATCAAAATACCCGGCGTTTCGATCACAACAAAGTGCAAAAATTTTGCTTGTACTGAAAATTCCTTAATGGTATAATTTTAACTTTTTTGAGAATAGTTTATGACTAAAAAAGTAAGAAATAATAAATACAACAAATAATATTTTAAAAAACTATCTAGAGTTTTCCATTTAATTAAATATTTAAACTATATTACATTTGTGTATGAATTTTAAAATATTTAAAAGAAAGCAAAGTCCGAGCAAAGTAAATTAATTAAGTATTTTGATAAACATTAGGAGTTCCAAATTTCATTGTTATTCACTGTAGTGTTAAAACTAAAACTGCGCAGGGGCTAGATTCCGCAACTCTGTGAAAAATTGGCCAGTGCACACCGTGAGGGAAAGTGTATGCTTAAATGCTGAATGAAAATTATTCTGTGCAGAATATTATTTGAGTAAGAAAATAGTCTTTTTGAAGAAGTTAAGTTCAGTTATTAGAAATGAGTTACATAAATTCACTAGTATTAGGGCGACTACGGCTTAGAAAAAGGTAAAATAAATAATGTAACAAATAATTTTGAAAAAAACGCTTAACAAAAACTCACAGGTACCTCTTCAAAATTCACGACCAAAATGGCGGGGAGAAAATATCAGTTAAAGTGTACAAAATTTTGGTACAGAAAAACTCATTTCCATTTCTGCGGAATCGAAACAAGGTGGTGTACACAAAATTTTGTGTGCATGCGTTATTAGTTTATTCGTTGCGGAATCAGGGCTCAGATCTTGCTTTCTTTGTATACCTCGAAAATTTTAAAATTTATACACAAATGTAATATAGTTTTAATATTTAATTAAATACAAAATTAAGGGAAACTCTAGGGAACTTTTGTGATGTATTATTAAATGAAGGGAGAAATTATTTTCTATTTTTTTAATCCAGATTTAGAAGATTTGCAAAGATTTTTTTTTTTGTATTTTCCATTTCATTTGATTAGAGTATATATTTTGATTTATTAGAGCTCTAGAGGGGGCGATCCCCCCGCTGTATCCACCCTTGTGTTGTTGTGGACTAATGTAGGGTTTCATTTTGGAGCAGTAGATTATTGTAGATTAGTTTTTCAATAATCAAAGCTAAGGTATTAGAAATAGAAATAGGGCGGTAGTTCTTTACTAGTTTTTTATCCTTAAGAACGTCTGGGTAAGTATGTTTGGAGATAGAAGAGTTAGTCAATACGGTAATAGGTTGCGATAGAACTGAGGAACAGTTCTTGTAAAATGTGTTACGAATACCATCTGGACCCGCATTTTTGTAACAATAATAATAATAATTTATTCACTGGCCCATGTATACAAAGATTGCAATCTTATTATATATTAACTGTACTAGTATTCGGACAGCTCCAGCATTCGGACACTTTTTATTTTATTTAATAAAAATAAGAAAACTATATACGCATTAGGCTTAGAGCTCCATTAGAATTTTGTTTATCTGATCTTTTTAGATGCACATCCAAAATTTGGTTAACACACGTGTCGTTTTTGAGAAAATACTTATCAGTCTGTGTATGTACCTACTTCACGTCAGTAAGTTCAACACGTGTTTTACGTAAAGTTCAATTACTGCATTGGACATCAGAGAAAGTGAGATAAAATTATTAAGTATTGCTTTTAACTGTCTTTGTCTGGATTGAATATTATATTTTATTAGTATTAATGCAAAAATATGATACATTTTTTATTAAGCTCATAAATTTTTGGATCTCCGGTAACAGAAAAAAATCAATTTTGTTTAGTTTCCGGACAGGCTGTCCGGACACTGAAAGTATGCTTCAAAAGAGAATGAAAGAACGACATATTAAATGATCATGACCGAATACTAAATGGGGATAAAACGAGTTTTTTTTTTGTCTGAATACCAGTAATGTAATTACATGCCTTGGATTCAAAAACGTTTATCAAATTTAGACTGGAGAAGAAAAAGAATTTTATTTTCTGCTGGCAGAAAAGCGTAGCGTCACTTAAGGATATTGTAAATAGCATCCCAGCGAAACTGTTTTTGGGAATAGAGAAAGGATGGATGAGGAGCGATATCTCTTTCGAATATATAGTTAATGGCGGAGTTAATGGGTGTTTCGAGGAGTAAGAAAATACCAGACCGCAGGCACCCTTTTTTATAGACGGCCAGAAGTCACACTTGACGTTAGAGCTGAGCGAAAATTACAACGAAAAAAAAGTATAATTTTATATATATTGCCACCACCACAATATGATGCAGTCAGCTGACGTCAGTTAGAAAAAATCTTTGGAGAATGGCATCGTCAAGAATGTTGGCCAACTAATAACAAAAAAAAAAAAACTTTCTGTCCTTTACTGGAAATTGCAACGAAATTCAAAAATTTGGAAACACCATAAAAAAAATACTTCAGGAAATGTGGGCCTTACCCTTACGAACCGAAAACAGTTGTTTTCAGTGAATGTGTGAAAAATCTGATTGAAAATTCTGCAGTTACTCGAAATGCAGTTATACAAACTAAAATGAAAGAATCAATTCCAGTACAGAAGTTTCACACTGCTATTGAGGTTATTGAGCTTATGAATCATAAGTTAAGAAAGAGAAATATCCACGAAAATCAAGGTTTGGACATCATCAAGGAAGCGTTACCAGAACTAGATCTTACATTCACGGCAGAAACTTGCAACTGGTATAAGAGTAGTGATTAGCTATTGATTCTAATTAAAAAAGTTGAAACTATTTCTCCAGAACTTAGTCCTTCTTGTGTGTCGCCAACCACTGCTCCTTGTGTGTCACCGGGAGCAATTCAATGCCGTATAGAGAAGACTAATGAAAAAAGAACAACGTCCAAAATAAATTTCAAAAAGAAGAACAGGCAATATTTTAATTGATTTACAAAGCGATGTTGAAGACGACGATTTAAAAACATTGGTTAGGATTCTTGCACTAAGTGTTTGGTAGTACTACCTCAAAGCCACTCCAATGTTTTCATTATCGTACCAGGAGCAAGCAAAGACCTTGTGTGCTAGAAATATTAACAACAGAGCTAATATGCGATAACTTTTTTGAGACTATTGTTTTTGTTTTAGTTATCTACTTTATAATATTTTTAAAATTACTTGGGTATGTTTTTTTTTTCATTATTACCAAGTTTGAAGCATTTGCCTGCATAAATTCTTTAGTTTTTTTAAAGAGAAAAGCGACTTAAAATGTGTTCATAATTCTTTCAATTAATAAAGTGTATATAGTTTTTATGAAAAATCTAATTTTTGTTTATTTTTAACAAAAAATGGGTAATAAATTTCTTCCAAAAAGCCTATGTCCGGACATTGAAACTGTACTGTCCGAATACTAAGTATTGGTGTCCGAATACTAGCTAAAAGCGAACATTTTTTTTCAAAACCTCTAAAACTATAACAAAATACTATTAAATGACATAAAAATATTTACTTGTTAAATGTAAACAGCTTAAATAATAATAAAAAAATAAAATATATTGCATATTCTTAATAGCAATAAAATAATTGAGCAAAAAAGTAACATGAAACGTTAAGTGTCCGGGTACTAGTACATTTACCCTACTTCTAATTTGGTAGATTATATTAGAAAACTTAAAAATAGGCCTGAATACTTAGACAAATTAAAAAGTTTAAACAAATAAATAAATAAACATGAATAAAATAATAATGAAGAACTAAATCATTGTAAAATAAAAAGAGGGAGGAAAAATAATAATGCTAAAATAAGTATAAATGGGGACATATATAAATAAATATGTAAGTATGAATAAAAAAAAAACGAAAGATAATAAAAATAATTAAAAAAAAAGGAGAGGAAAACAGACACTAACTTAAGCTCTAATTAAAAACTAATAATACATAAAGAAAAAGGAATTCAAAACATAAATAATAAAGAACAAAAAAAAATTAAATTAAATTAATAAATAAATAATAAAAATATGATATTCTGTTATAAGAAGAAAGTTACACAAAAAAAAAGTAAAAGATCAAGTACACAACAAATTTAGACTAACAAAAATCAATGAGTTCACATTAAAAGAAGAAGAAAAAAATTAATATAAAGCAAAATAAATTAGTTAAAAAAAAAAAGAAAAGCTTAAAATAAAATAAAGTTTTAATTAAATCCAATAAATTGATTGTTTGTTACATATTTTGCATCATTCATAACTAAAAGCTAGATAAGTCCTTAATAATTTTAGAAAAGGTTCTGCGAGAACTCGCACGCTGGGCACCATTCGAAAGAGAGTTTCACCTTGGAATTACTTGAACAAGGTAAGAGCGGTCGCCCAAATATGTGAAAAACTTCTAGGAGCAAGAAGCTTGAATTTAGAAATTGTAGTTTTTCATAAAGATATTCTGGTGTTTTCTCATAAATCAACGTACGTAATAATGTTAATTCGCGACGTTCTGGGAAAGTTTCGAAGGAAATACTAAGGAACAAATTTGAATACGCCGACACATGAGAATGCCTACGGAATTTATAGACATAACGAATTCCATCGTTAAATGCCACATTTAATTTTCTTTGACACTGTGAGTCAAGTTTGGCAAATACAAGGCTGCCATATATGAAATGGGGAAGAACAAGTGCTTTTGTTAATCTGGATCTTAAACCTAACGACAAGCAGAGCAGCTCGTAGTAATGCAGAGTTGTCGAGGACTTCCGTATACTTTACCGAGTAATGCAGACATATATGTAGTCACAACAGGTGAATTTAGAACTCAGTTTGACACCTAGATTTTTTACAGAGTCTACATACGCCAATGGCGTATTGTTCATTGTTACAGATGGTGGTAAGTCAATGTGTTCAGTATTACTCCTGTATACAGGTAGGGACTTAGACTTTGAAGGGTTGATTGAGAGCATATTAGTTAGTGACAAGTCATATATTTAGCCTAGATCCTCATTGATACGTTGCACATAGTCTTCAAGTAGACCAATTGGTCGATTTAAATAGATCTGTATATCATCAACATATAGATGTATGGATGCATTCTTCACAACGCTTGTTAAATCTTTGATATAAATGCCGAATAGTAAAGGACTAAGGATATGACCCTGGGGAACCCCTTGATAAAGGAGATTTACATTAGAAAATGCATTATTCACTTTAACGACTTGATTTCGCATCGACAGGAAATTATTATTGATTAATCTTAAAGCTGATGAACTTGCGTTCTAAATGCGTTGACGGTGTTTGCGGTTTATGTAGCTACGGGTAAACTAATCCATAATCTGATAGACTGAACGAGGTAAGAACTTTTCATAACTGATCTATAGAAACTATGCATTACAAGGTCTTTGTACCGTTCAGATGAAGTAGTCTGGAAAAGTGCCCTGAGATATTCCGTTTTATTGGACCGCAGTTTGCCAAAGTGTAGATAAAGCGCCCAGCACTTTAAAAAAGATTGCAAAGAACACCCAAGTAATCGAAACGTGATTAAATCTTAGCAATTTAAAAATAAATCGAATACAGTCGTTGAATGCTACCTCCATTTTACGTGCACATATACTATCTAATTTGGGGAAAACAACGCTTTCAAAGGAAAAATTAAGCAGAATCAACATCTTCACTAGGATCAGACGAGTGTTACAAGGTAATATATCGGCCAAAAGCCAAAGTCTCCGGAGCCCAGTATAAATTTTTCCTAGTCTCACCTTAACATATTCACAGCACTTTACACTGTTGTTTAATTCAATGCCAAAATTGGTGACTTTATTCAGCATGGGTACTGGAGAATAGTTCAGGACCACTGGTGAGACCACAGATATATCGAAAGCATTATTATAAAAACTTATCGCCAGTGACTTTACTGGATTAAGTTTTAGACCATTGTCAATAGGCCAGTCATATATTCTATCCAGATCATCTGTATAGAAATGTATTTCAACATCACGAATTGCTTTCGGTAGGTCATTAATGAATAAGCTGAATAACAGTGGACCCAAAATCGATCCTTGGGAGACACCATACTCTAGAGGCAATAATGCAGAATAAACATTGCCGACCTTGACTAGCTGACCACGCTCACTCAGAAAGCTATCCAACATGAGCGGTGCTGAATTACCAAATTTGAAGGAGGAACAGAGCTTTTGTATAAAAGTTCCATGGTCCACACTATCAAAAGCCTTCGAGAAATCCAAGAAGGAATAGGGTAGTGAATTTGTCACAATCCATTGCGCTTCTAATATCAGATATTTCATTGAGTTATCTACGTCCAGCACACCTAAGCACACTAAGTTTAGTGATGATACAGTCCTCGAGTTGGAGAATACGTTATCACAAGTTACCCAACATTATAAAAATGTAGTGATTGGTGGCGATTTCAATATAAATCCGGAGAGCATTAATAGACCAATTTGCTCATCTTATTCAATCCCTGCATTTCAATATTGTCAATACTTCGCCTACTTTTTTTAATACTTCAAACCCCCTCGACTATTGATCTTATTGCCTACCTATATATTGTTTCGGATAGGGATAAAGTCAATCTTCAAAATCAGCTCCTTCCATTCAGCACAATTGACCATGACATTCTATTCCTTAGTTATGCTTTCAGGCTGGATGTGATACCGCATTATAAACATGTCTCAAACCGAGACTATGAGAATATATTGATGTAGAGTCCCTCTTTTTCTTTTGCCATGGGATGACATCTTTCACTGCATTGAGGTAGATGGTAAAATATCTATTCTTTCCTCATTGATCTCATACCTCTTCGAAAAATATATCCCGTTAAAGACAATAACAGTATACCCATTATTGGCTGTCCATGGTTTCCTCCCACAATTCGATCCCTTATTGCAGAAAAAGAAATATTTATACAAACGTTATAGAACCGAACATGCCCGCTAACTTTATAAGGAATGCAAAACGTCGACGAAGCTTAACAAGAGTAACAAGAGTATGTGGCAAGGACGAAATTAGTTGCAGCTCTAATTCGGATGAATTAAATACTTTTTTTTTTTTACTTCCACAAGCTCATAGCGCGGAATTATTATCTTTAGGGCTTTACGTCCAAATATATCTTATCCCTTTTCTTTTGACGGGGTCTGCTTCGATGAGATTATTCAATGGTTATATTCCGTAAAATCCGACATAACAAGACCAGACAATTAATCACCCCGTTTCATTAAGCTATTGTTACCAGTAATCAGCAAATATGTCCTACATATCATTAATTCATCCATAACATCGTCGTGTTTCCCCAGCAGCTGGAAAATCGCCACGGTGCTTGTCATTCCAAAAAAACACAACCGCCCGACTTTCGTCCAATTAGTCTGTTGTGCTTTTTATCAAAAGTATTGGAGAAACTTATATACGGTCAGATGCTTGAATACATTGAGATTAGAAATCTGTTGTCATGTTGGCAATCTGGTTGCGCTCTTCACACAGCTGTGAGACCGTAGTCTTAAAAGTTTCAACCGTGCTATGGAATTGGAAGACTATACAGCCCTCATTCTTCTCGATTTCTGCAAGGCATTTGATAGTGTCGACCATATTATTCTGCTTCAAGAGCTGTCGATCAGCTTTTGCTTAAGTAGGTACGTAAGCTATCTTTATGGTATGTAATTTCTTGTTGGGCCGCAGCCAGCGTGTAAAAATAAATGATTCTCTTTCATCCTTTCTACCATTAATATGTGGAGTACCCCAAGGATCAATCCTCGGCCCATTGCTCTTCAATTCCTATATAAATTATATTTCAAATGCACTACAAGATGTGAGGATCTATATGTATGCTGATGACGTGCAACTGTATATTAGCAGACCAATCGGTCCTCTTGAAGATTGCATGGACCGGCTAAACGACGACCTATTTAGAATAAATAAGTGGGCCCAACATAATAAATTAGTCTTAATTTTTTTTATTGCAACTGTAACAATCGAGATTTAATTGATTTTCCTACAGTAGAGTTAAACGAATTTACGATATCCGTTTTAAGGAAAGTAACTAATCCGGGAATTGTGCTGAATGAGAAGATGAATTGCTGCGACTATATCAACTCTATGCTGCGCAAAGTCTATAGTGGCTTGCAAAGACTTTGGCCTTCAGCTAATATTCTGTTAACTGAGCTTAAGCTGAAACTTGTCAAAATACTGATTTTGCCTTATTTTACTTATGGAAGGATTATTTTTCCGAATCTAGATAGTGTCTGTAATAGCAAGGTAGATGTGGCATTCAACGATTGTGTTCATTTCATTTTTGGGCTGCACAGATGTCTCACATCTACGACTCCGAGTACTGATTTGCTCCTTGAACGATTATATAAACCAAAACGGGGTAATATTTTTAGAGAGTATTTTTCGAATTTACAACGTCTCAGAAAAATTAGAACCTAATGATACCGCATTTTCGGAAATCTATTATGGAAAGTTCTTATCTGGTCACGTTTATGGAACGCCTTACCAATACCAATATTAGACCTGCGAGTACTGTCGGTGCATTCAGGACATTTATTAAATCTCATCTGGCCTAGTTATCTCCATCAATTGCTTTTATATCTTCACTTCTCTTTTAATTCCTTTAAAAACTTTAAAACTTCGTAACTTTGCAATTTTGTATTTTTGTAAATTTTATTTACATTTAATTCTAGTTTTTGATAAAAATTCATGCGTTCATATAAACTAATCTGATAAGATACATGTATACTTGCTAATTTGCTGTTGTAGATTAGACTTTCGTATCTAGTGCCAATTATAGTAATAAGTATTTATAAAAAAGATTTCTAAATTTTGTGTACTTATATTTTATTGTATACTGAAGACTGGATCTAATTATAAACTAGTTTAATCATGTAGTCCTCAACTAACACCCTTTTAAACACAATGGTCGTGGTTACGTTTTTCTGTCTAGCAGTAGTCCCATAAAGAAACGGACGTTACGAAGCAACGGCGTTCCGAAGTTATCTATGTTACCGAAATGGGGCAACGCAGTGTGCAAATTATGTGGGCATAATATCTAAAGTGTTACTAGTTACTAGTAATATTGAGAGTTTTAATACATAAACAAAAATGTAAGAACTTGGTCGCAGTGACGCAAATGTGCCGAAGTTATGCCGTTTGGCACATATACTTACAAAATGTGAACTTTTACGCTAATATATGTACGCGATATATATAGGTATATTTTAGATAATGGTAAGTATCTGGGTATTTGTTTTATTCGCATATTTTTGTAAAATTGAGTACGAGCTCTCTATGTCTGCGAACATCTTTGAAATACTTTTAAAATACTTGTGATCTATGTGATCTATGTATAATATAATAAAATCTTGTTTTTGTTTTTCAACTGGGTGAAATTACAAACGAAATTAAATTGTCTGTAAAATCAGTTACAAAATTTCTAAATAACTGAAGCGCCTCCAAAATCTTTAATAATTTAAGTATTTTGTAAAAAAAATCAGTAAAGACTTTTTTAGAAAAACTATAAGTAATTAATATCAAAATAGTGATAGATTAAAGAGGTAGTATTTTTATAGACATAGAGGGGTTTTTGTATCTAAAAACACTTAGAAATTTTTCAAAATCTTATATCACCATTTTGTTCCATTTTATAGATCACATGTTCTCAAGAAGGCAATTCATATAGTTTGTGCCCATTAAGGCTAACACAGGCATTGCTTCCAATTTATGTATATCTTGAAGTTATACCCGCCAGGTAAATTTTCTATTTAGTGCCTATATATGTATGTTTCCGTCTCTAGGTGGCCCGTAGAGCGGGAGGTAATAGTAGGTCCTCACGTAAACAAAAAAAAAAAAAAGGCAGGGGGGCGGGGTGAGATCCACATCAACAGTTTTGGAGTTACAGGGTGATTAAGAAAAAAAGCTAGTTTATCATAAAACACTCTGTATCTAAAAAGGAACATGCTGTATGGTCGCACATAAGGACTCAATATATGCACTACATGGCCTTTACAACGACTGCTTAACCAGCCCAGCACTCTTTTCTTCTCAGAAGTTATGTGGGTTTAAATTAAGAATTAAGAATTTTTTTTACTTTGACCTCTATATTTTTTGAGAAAAAAGTCCTTAATATAACTTTTTTGTTAACTGTAGACTCTCCTCTTTAATTTGACCTATTACACTCTATGTCCTAACTGTAGCCGTTAAAGAGTTATTAGCTCTTAACCTATTCTTAAAGCTATTCTCAAACCTATTTTTAAAGACAATTTGTTCCCTTAGACTTAGTGACTGAAAATCGTAATTAAAAAAAAGAATCGTCTAATTTCGGTACCACCTGAATATATTATGAGCTAATAACTGTTTAACGGCTACAGTTAGGACATAGAATGTAATAGGTCAAATTATAAAGGGGAGTTTACAGTTTTCATAAAAACAAGTTATGTTAATGACCTTTTCGAAAAAAAAAATAGAGACCAAAGTAAAAAAAGAGGTAAGAAAATCAGAAATTTTTATTTTAGCCCCCAATAACTCCTTAGAGGAGCGGGGTACGGGGCTGTTTGAGCAGTCGTTGGAAAAGCCATGAAGTTCTGCATACAATTAATTGTGACTGTATGCCCTGTACTTTTCAATATACAGAGTGTTTTGTGAAAAACTAGCTGTTTTTCTTAATCACCCTGTAACTCCCAAGCAGTTGATGTGGACCCCTCTGCCAAACAACTTTTTGTTCGTCTGGGTTTGAGTACTATCACCTATTACTCTATGAACCACCTAGACGAAAACACCCTGTATAGGCACTTTTAAAACTTTGTGTTGTCAGATGTGCGAACAAAGTCAGAATTCGTAGTCAGTGCCTATAAATGTTTATAGGAACTATTTCCACTGTACGCCGTCAGATATGCCCACATCAAGGTCGGACTGGATCTTCAAACTGGCCCGGGAAAATGACAACAAACTAGCCCCTAAAGATCTCCAAAAATTACTTTTTTATAAGACGCAAACAACCCAAATTATAAGCCTGATTTCCTACTGAACCGGAGAGCAAGAAGAGCAAGACAACGTTTTCCATGACTGTTAGATTTCTTTGGCTTTTGTTTTCTAGATTTAGCTAAATTTAATAAAGAAGAGGAAGCAAGAAATTTAAACAGGAAATATGTATACAGAAAATATGTGTTAGAGCGCTTTGGCTTTTTCATCCTTAAAATTCAAACTAAGACAGAAATTCTCTGTGGAAACAGTATCCGAGAGACGAACAATTTAAGCCGTGAAGCAGAGCAGTAACAAGATGAAGCAAGGAGGCAGACGTTGAAGCGGAGGGGCGGACCTCGTTTGAAAAACAAAAAAGATTTATTATATACGAAAAAAAAAATAATATTAACAACATTCGCATTTGACAAATATAGATTATTTTTGAGTTATTGCCGTTTATTTAAATAATTTTTTGTTCTCGATTTGAATTTATCCTATTAAAAAGGCTGTGGTTGGGTCGTGACCTGGGACAAATTTTTGTTAGCTGAAGATGTGATTATACTAGCAAACGTTAAAGCAACAAGAACAAGAAAGAAGCGACTCGAACAAAACAAAAACTTCGTTCACCAATTTTTGAATCGATCGATGTTCTTTTATTCTAAATGACGTGGAGATATGAAATGTTGGAATAAGTTTTCGAAGATCTTGGATTTCTTTCCAGTGATATCTTTCCGCTTTTAAATTTGCTTTAATCGTGCAAGAAAGATTGTCGGAACGAAATCTTATTGTTTTCTAATTTTTTTTCTGCAAATAGATTAGCCCTTTCCTTACTAGTAATGAACCTTGAATTTTGCAATCTTACGGTAGGTACTGATAGACTTTTGTTGCAGAAGTTTGGAAATTGTCCAGAAGGGCTTAGAATTATAAGCAAAACTGCGGATAAGTTTGCTCCGCTTAACATCTTTCTTTTATAAGTAGCTAAACAGTACCGCTGCCATAGCAGACGAATATTATCACGATGATGAATTAATTCTCTAATATGTCTAGTAAGTTTACAGGTGCTTGTAAAATTTATGTTTGTACTCGGAACAGCAATATCGATACCATAATTGAGAATACTGGTGAAGTATGTATTCTAGTACTTCATTATGTTCAACTTCATTTAATGAGAAATTTTTAAGACATAGTTTTAAATTATAGTGAATGAAAGTTAAGAAACGCTGCCACTCAACGTTATCGATATTATAGGACTTGAGTTTGAGATAACCGGATCTTTAGATAATTTAATTAGAACAGGTAGATGATCTGACGAAAATTCGTTAATAATGATAGGTGGAGGTGGGGCTATTATTTCTGGGATGTTTGTTAAGAAAATATCGAAAACAGAAAGATTGATTGTGTTTCAATGAATAGGGTATACATATATGTGGGATCTGGTAGGTATAACAGCACAGGTGAAATTGTAGGTAATAGATCATGGAAGATATTTCCCCAGCAGTTATCGCGCAGGCAATCTCAAGAATTGTATTGAGATCACTATCAATTAAGAACGGGCCCTGAATTCGTGATAGTTTGAGAAGATCAGATTTAAAAGACACTTTTTGCTAGTATGTCTAGTACATATTGGAATTTCTTGCAGTCGGAATATTATTTAATTATTTATGTTTTTGATATTTATTTATACCTATTTAATATATAGGAATACACCTATATGCTGTAATAATATATAAATAAGGGAAATTTTGTTTCAGCGATGTTCCTGGACCTAAAAAGAGCTTTCGAAATGATAAAACATGATATCATATTGGGTGACCGAATCGTAGTCCCCGTTTTATATTTCGGATATTATCAACAAGATTTAAATAAATTACTGTTATTATTATTTAAATAAGTTCGTAAATGTTCCACTCTTCAAAAAATTTAAAATTTCAGTAACGTTTTGTGAAATATTATCCTTAAAAACATTGATTTTTCATTTCCGTGGTTATCCCCGGGTTACGTGTAGAATCTATAATGGCAAAAATATCAGCGTCAGTGCACATTTCCTCAATATTGTTAATGCTAGGAGAACGAGAAGAATTTAGTCCAACTATATCATGCTATTCTTCTAAGAGCCCTTTAAGAAAATATTTAAATATAATTCTCTTATTCTTACTCTTATGTTTTAGATTTCTCTTAAATGTATTGCAGAGTATAATTCCAAACGCAGAGTATCCGAAGTCTATAATCTTGTAACTAAATCTCTTTCAATATCAATCATGTTGTGGTTGCAGTAAAGGAAAGTTTATTAGTTAAATGCCGACCGAAATTAAAATTGTTGCTGGTCACAAGTGGTTTCATCATTTCCATTGTCGACTTTTATGCTTTTAATACATAAAAAATGTGGTATTTAAATTGTTAATGCACTCATGCACTCTATGTTCTAATACCGACATTATTATTCTGATAAAATTACATAGTTTTTCCGATATTATTTAAGAAAAACTATAAAAATTTCATTACCGTGGCTAAATTTTATTCACGGTAATGACCTGAGTGCACGGAAATGTCATAATTATAGCTTCCGTGAAATTATTTTAGCTGCAACGACTATTTTTTTTTTTTCAACAAATTATGATAATGGGCAAAACAAAGGAAGATCTGTTAAGACAGGATCGAGAAGCGGAGATAGAGCGTCTTCGTATAGAATTAAAGAAGAACCACTTAAAAATGAGATACAAAAAACAAAAGGAACGTTTGAGATATCTTAAGAAAAAAGTGAAAAAGCAAGTTGTTTCCATAAAGGAAAAGACCGACAGGGATTAAAGGAAACAAAGAAAAGTATGGAGGGAAAGCCAGCGAAAATCAAGAAACCAAAAGAAAAAGAAACAGCATCAGATGGAAAGAATTTTAAATGAAAATACTCCACCAAACAGCGACGAGGAAGGGAACGAAGTCGAGCCAGCACCAAATATACGGAACCATTACTAAAAAAATATGTGCTGCGAATAGAAAACCTCGGGCTAGGAAATGGAAAAAACAAATGCCATATACTAAAAAATTCCGCGTTACAAAAAAAGATGTAAAAGATTGAAACAGAAAAGAAGTTCAACAGAAACTGACTTAAAGAAAAAAGTTGATAATATTATGCAATCTGGAATGGTTGAAATTCCAAAAAAGTTATTGTTTATTGTTTAGGGAAGTACTTAAGGATCAATTAAGACATAATTACTCCAACTTGAATACACATAAATTTTAAGAACTGCTTACTAACTTCATCAGCGGAAAGATAATAAAGAAATACAGAGCGATTATACGATGCTCAAAATTCTTGACTTTAAAACAGTTGTCAAAAACTGAGTTAAATCAACATTTTATACGAAAGAGTAGAATAAATACAGAAGCCAAACGTAAAATACAAATTTTTCTAAAAGAAAATGGAAACAGTAGGATATGCCCTGAGAAAAATAAATATGTAAGTAGAGGAAGAATTACAAAGCAAAAAAGATTCCTCAATGACATATTAAAAAAATCTTCATTCAAAGAACCTCTTAAAATATCCAAGTACACAGTTGGACTACTCTTTATTTTGCCGAAATTGTCCATTTTGGGTTAAGCAAATGAAGATATCTGTCATTGTTTAAAAATTGTGTTTTCGAACAAGGAACCATCAATGAAGTTATCAACTTAACATGTTGTTCAAAATCAGTCAAATGTCTTTTAAGGCTTTGCACGACTTGTAAAAATAAAACAGTAAGTTTTCTCGAGAGCTCGGAAAAAGACGTTTCATATCTTAAATGGATGTATCAGAAAGAAGAAATATATTACCAGAAAATAAAAACGAAAAATATGATTACTAAAATGTCGAAACGAAACATAAAAATCAAGTTAACCGATCTTATCAAAGAGTTTGAAGATGCCCTGCCAAGGTTTTTGAGACACAAGGTAGAATTCTGCATCAGTATTTCAAAAATTTGTGTGAGTTGAAAAACAACTTAAAAGAAGACGAAGTACTCATTCACCTTGACTTCAGTGAAAATTATTTCATGAAGTACTGTGAAGAAATTCAGAGCTTTCACAATACCGAAACAAGACCATGTTCTTTGTTTTGGCCAATAAAATAAAACAGTTCTATCCAAAGTTGGAAAGATTCACATAGAATTATTCTGAAGCTGGCCATGGGAAAGAAGCTCTAGATGGAATTGGTGGGGTATGCAAACGGACGACCGATCGTATTGTTACTTGCGGACAAGTAGTTTAATAATGTATTTGGAGAAGAACTGCAAAGGAATCAAATTTTTACTTGTTAAAGAAGAAGATATAGAAAACATTTCCATAACAATACCCAAAAATTTAATTTCATTTTATGACACAATCCAGGGGCCGGATTCTGTAACTCGGAGAGTTTGGGAGTTTGGGAGATGAGAATTTTCGTTTTCCCCGATTGAAACTGCATAACTCTCCATTCGAGATTCTCTAACATACTTGGGGAGCTCAAGAAAACGTGAGAAGTATTGAAATATTGAAAGACGACTAACTCTGTGTGGGAGGATCGTAGAGCATTGGGGTTTTTTCTATGGATTTATGGTCTAGAGTACAAAAATATAGGTGAACAATTTGTGGGGGAGGGTCTTTTGTGGATGAGGGGTCGTACCACCCTCAATTGGGGGTTGCCCAAAATACGTCATGTTTGGTATTAAATTAAAGAAGTAGAAGCCAGTAATCGAGTAGTGTAGTTTTTTTTGATAATTTCAACTTCATAATTGACTTTTTACCGCCGAAAGACGGATTTTTTGCACTTGGGTCATATACACCCCAGTTCCTATATTTTGCAAATATTTCTTCCGTTCTTTGTTTCACATCCATTAGTACTCTGTTGTGAACAATTTTCTCATGGAAAGTGAATTTCTACGACTTTCCAGTTCTTCATAATGATGAGTTGAAATTGTGTCCATTTTTGTAACAAAAAACGGCCATTCTTTCATCTTAAGAAGGACTGATTCACTTCTTTTGCAGTTATCTCCAAAACTATTTACTGGACTCAAAAACTAATTACATATCTAATTAGGGGACAAAATGTAGATACGATTTCATCCTACATACAAGCTTTAATGTGCATATTTAATATTTTTTATATTTTTATAGCATCTCTTCTGTACTGGAAGGCGACTAAATTAACCATTTTCGCGTGAATTACAATTTTTAGCGGGTACCTTGAGACACCAAAATCCTTATTTCTCTGTAAGTATTGCAAGGATGTCCATAATTTTTTTTTGTAAATATAGCCAGGATATGCAGTGAATCCATGATTCAATTTGAAAATGCTGTACATTGGTAGCTTCACAAAGGACAATAAAAGCAGACAATACTGTTAGTTGAGAAATATTTTTCTTACTTCTCCACAACTAACAGAACCGAGAGTTTTGCTGAGTGCAATAGAGAGTTTGGTAAATCTCAATACAAATTCCACGAGTTACAGAATTTCGAGTGGCAAAAGAGCTCTCTTCTTCACAACTCCACAACTCTCCGAGTTAATGAATCCGGCCCTAGGTATACATCAAATAGTTTCTGGCATCAATTCGGAGCTACTAATGAGAAAATTGACCTGTTTTCATTGCCTTCATCAGTGCGAACATTTCGGTTTCGAGAGCCTTAAATATGAAAAACAGACCGTGGTGAAAGCGATGAAGAATTATTAAAATTTTTAGAGAAGGCTGGACCAAGCTGTCGAAAACTCAAGTACGGTGAAGTATACTCGTCATCTTCTTCAAATTCTTCCCCATCATCTTTACCTTCAACCGATGCTTTGGAAGACGTAAAAAGAAAAACATTAATTATTTTTATTTTTAATATAGGTACGTTAGCGTGTGCCAAAAAGACGTGGAGTATATGGCTAATGGTTTTGAAGTGGAGGTTATATCCCTAAAAAGCATAGACAGGGACAAAACCACATACAAATTAATAGAAGATGATGTTTCTTACGAGATCCACATGCTGAGATACGCAATGGAAAAATTTTATACAAATTTTCAAAAATAATTGATGTCGCTGAGTTTTGAAGAATAGTATTCATTACAAATTAAATAATTGAACTGATTTTAATTTTGTGATATTAGTTTTTGTTACTCTCTTAATAGAAAAAAACGTTAAATTTTATATTTTTATGTGATGTATACCTAAATTCGCAAACAAGTGCAAATAAATTGAAGGATTTTAACATCACATCCGAACTTTGTCATTTCCATGATTTTACTGTCATTTCCGTGTTATGTGTGCTGAGAAAACCTGCTATAAGTAAGTAAAAATAAAATAGGCAACGTGTTCCCGTTAAGTATTGCTATCATTTTTAAATTAAGATGAATCCTTAATACTAAAATTTCCTAAATAAACTTATTTTATTTTTGTAAATTCTTGTCCAGATTTGCGTCAATTACCATGGAATCACCCTAATAAAGCCTAGTTGACATTATGCTGATGTAAAAGTTAAACTCGTTTGACTTTCTCGATTCTGGTAACATCAGCAGGTGTGAAGTGCTGATACTATGAGTATTAGTGTGTGCTTATGATGAGCTGATGCATCAGCGCTGGTCAATCAGCATAATGTCAACTAGGCTTAAAAAAGTTACGGAAGTATGGATTTAATATAAAAGAACAATATAATGGGTGAAAAGTTATTTGAAATGAAGAGGACAATGAACAAAAATAAATGGGAGGATTTCTGGAAGAATTAATGTTGCTAATATTGGTATTCCGCAAGGATCGATTCTGCTGACTGTTTTATTATTATTATAAGGTAAGCGGACCATTTCGTGTCCACTACCCAATTTACATCCAGTTCATTTTATAACATGCCATAAAACGACATATTTTCCTTAGAATGCAGATATTTGTATATCTTCATGTTCGTGTATGTATGTGTGCTATCCTTAAAGTGAGCAAGATAATCGTTGAGTAAAAGTTCAGTAATCAGAGTTCAATCAAAAAACATATAACAGAAGTTAAATTATATATGCTCTTTGGTTCAATTCATTAGGAGTCAGCATGTAAATAATGCTCATATGCAATTAAACATATATTTGTTTTTTTAATGTAGTGCTATGAGTTTAAATGGTGAAGGGCTGCATTTTTATTAAATAAGAGAATTTTTAAAGTAGTTATATTTCAAATAAAAATAATATTGTTTGAAATTTAAGTTAATTTTCACAATACAGACATCAATTTTAGTGGCTGCGAAATAAATCAATGATTACTATCATGAGCCAGTTTGCGTGTACTGGTTGGCCGCAAATTAGAGTTGAGTTTTTTACTTTGCCCCAAATTGCAGCCTACAAGCAGCACTTTATTAATTAGTCTGATTTAATGCATTGCGTATATAAGGGAATATAGAAGGATATACTGCTACAACGCTAAATGAAGCATTGTCGAACATTTTAGACCAGGTAAATTTTCTATTAAAGCAGCTAATCAAATAATGTATTCCAAAAACATTATTGCAGCATAAGTTGTGCCTTCAAGATGTGGCGTAGAAAAGTCTCGGCCACAAAGTATTTTAACCGAAACCAAAGAAAAAATTAGTTAAGTGGTGTGAGTCATTAGAAAAATGTGGGGTTCTGATAGCTACTTAAATACAGTTCAAAAAATTGAGCAAGACGATAGCACAATTGCATACTTCAACAATGGGTGACCATGGCGAAAATGGTATAGCCTTTTCCTGAAATGCAATCCAGAGCTTACGCATTGAAATCCCGAAGGCCTAACTGAATCCAAAGATACGTTTTCAGAAGTGGATATTCGAAAATGGTTTACAAAGTTATATAAAGGAGATGAATGTAGGAGATAAATTTGAAGAAATATTTGTTTTCTCATACGTACGACTACCTAAGGATATAGTCAATATTCAGCTATACGAGAAGTCTGATATTTAGATTGTTCTGAACCACGCTGGAATGCGGTAAACACATGGTTAATTAATGAACAAATTCAAAACCATTTGATCATTTTTGATGACGGCCTAAAGTCGGAGCTAAGCGTGTTTTCCAATGCAAACGGGATAATTTTATATGCACTTCCTCCGAGCACAATACTTATTCTATAAACAGCAGATGTTAATGCTTTCAACTAATGCCCCATAAAAAAAAACGGAAAGTGATGATCTTGTTGATGATGAGACACCTTTGGATCTTAGGCGCATTGAATTCGACGTGATTCACTTTGCTCCAAACGAGGATATTGCCAAGAAAGTTATTCAATGATCTAATCATTGATAACTTATTAGACACATGCGGAATTTCCTCCGGAGTCCGTACTGTTGGAAATAATACAACCGTATTTTCATACACGCACACAATTCTACGCACTATTCGTGCACTGTGTGGTGAGCACACTTACACTGATCCGAACTTGACAAGCGTCAGTCTATTAGAGAATTTGACACGCGTGCGTCGGTTGTACTTTGTACTTAATTATAAAAATCATCTTAATAAAGCTCTTAAATTGTTATCGGACTAAACGTGCGTTTCATCTAATTTTTTGTTCTAGTTATAAATAACCTGCCATTCCCAACAGGTTATGGGCCCAGGCACAAAAAAAAATAAAAAAATAAAATTGTAAGTGAATCGCCATGAATTCTGCAACAAGAATCGAGTTGCTCAACAAGGAGAACTTCGATAATTGGAAAATGCAAATGCAGGCATTGCTAACAAAAAACGATCTGTGGCAATATGTAAACGTTAAGGAAATCAAACCGGAACCAGTCGATGGCGACTTAAATCGTGCCAAGGAAATTTCTACGTGGGAGAAAAATGACGACAAAACAAAGTCGGAAATTATCTTATCAATATGTGCTTCTGAATTAAAGCAAGTAAAGGGGTGCATAACTTCGAAGGAAATGTAGAACAAACTCGAAGGAATTTATCAGTCGAAAGGTCCAGCTAGAAAATCGATGCTTCTAGAACAACTCATACAACTACGCATGGAAGAGAACAGAAACGTGCGCGAACACACTAACATGTTCTTCGACACCGTCGATAAACTGACAAAGATGGAAGTAGATTTATATCAAGACTTGTTGTCAGTGATGTTGTTGTGCAGTTTACTACGAAGTTATGAAAACTTTCGGTGTGCGATCAAATCACGTGATGAGTTACCGAGCCTAGAAAACTTTCGGGTTAAAATAACAGAGGAAAGTGACTCTGGTGGTAGTGAATCTAGTTCTAAAACTCAAAATGTATTGTTTGTTCAGAAACACGGACAAAAACATAACTACCATCACAAAAACAAAGTGCACACAAGTGAATACGGGAAAGGTAACTCTAATAAAAACGAAAAATTTCCGTTCCAGTGTCATCGTTGTCGAAAGTATGGGCACAAAGCCATCGATTGTAAATCTAAAAACGAAAATCAACAATTTGCAAGAAAAACCGAGGATTTAAGTTTAGGTGCGTCGGAAGCCTTCATCGGGGAATCGGAATCTAGGAAGTGGTGTCTGGATAGCGGTGCAACAAGTCATATTTGCAAGGAATTAAAACATTTTGGTGAAACACAAAATGGTTGTGTAAAGTTGAACTTGGCAAATCAGGACATAACTGAAATTAAAGCAAAAGGTGATGCTTCATTTTTCAATAACTACCTAGGGTCAGAAGTCAAAATTGACCTAAAGGACACACTATACGTTCCCGACTTGAGAACAAACTTAATTTTCGTCGCAAAAATCACAGAAAACGGGTATGACGTTTTGTTTTTTTTTTTGGGTACTATCAAGCCATCCCCGAAGATTTCTTTAGTTCCATAGATGAACGTCTGGAAGTTGAAAAACAAAATCCCCCTATCAAAGTCATAATGGAACCCCCTTCGTTGCTGGAAGAGAACATCAACCAACCGAAACAGCAGACGAAGAACGAATCTGACGATCTATTCGGAAGCCATGAAGAAGAGGAAACCAGCCAGGAAAGTGAATGGCGTGGACCCGGAAGACCAAGGCTTGAGCGTCCTGGAGCAAGGGGAAGGCCCACAAAGGTTTACAACATGATTACGACACAAACGGGAAATTCGGTATCGGAATTTGCGTTTCTCTCGGAAGTACCCATCAAGAATGCTGTATATGGAGCAGAATCCGAAGACTGGTACAAAGCTATGACAAGTCGATTATTAAAAACAACACCTGGGATACTGTATCTCGACCAGACAACGTCGAAACAATTGGAAGTCGTTTTGTTCTGAGAAATAAGTTCAACTCGGATGGAAGTTTACAGAAGAAGAAGGACAGAATAGTAGCTCAGGGCTTTGTTTAAAAACCAGGTATACATTTTAACGAAACTTTCGCTCCTGTTGCCAGATTAAGTTCTATTCGTCTCCTTATTTTCCATCGCAACTCAAACGGAAATGAAGATTCATCATCTAGACGTTACAATTGCGTATCTAAATAGCACAATTGAAGAAACATTATTTTTGGAACCTCCGAAATATATAGCCACGGCACTGGAATACCTCGTTGAAATGGAAAAAGATGATAACGACATTCAACGCAAGGCTATACAGATGTTGAAAAGCTTAAGTTCAGGTAAGAACGTACTTCTTCTTAAAAAATCCCTTTACGAACTGAAGTAATCCGGAAGAAATTGGTATAACACGCTGAAGGAAACCTTATCTGAGCTGAGCGCTGTTCCCTGTAGCGGAGATTCTTGTATATATCGCATCGGAAAAGGAAACAATGCAACGTTATTACTGTCCAAGGATACAGCACAAATGAATTTCATCAAGGAGATATTATCGAAATATTTTATGGTGAAGGACATGGGTGAAGTGAAATACTGTCTCGGAATTGAGTTTTTACGAGATAAGGAAGGCATAACCATGCATCAACGAGGTTACATCAACGAAGTTTTACATCGATTTGGAATGTTTGATGCCAAGCCCGTACTTACTCCTCTATATCCGAATTCGAAGCTTACAAAGCAAACCTGTAATTCCAAGGAAGAAAAATCCATCGTTCCTTATCGTGAATTAATGGGCTCTCTTACGTATCTTGCGGTATCCACCAGGCCTGACATCGCATTCGCTGTCAGTTATCTGAGTCAATTTAACGAGGATCACGATACTACTCATTGGAAAGTTGCAAAACGTGTACTACGATACCTTAAAGGTACTCTCGACCTAGGACTTTCTTTCAAGCGAAGCTCTACCCCGTTAAAATGCTTCGTGGATGCAGACTGAGCAAACTGTCCTGAGGACAGGAAATCATACACTGGGTATGTTACCATGATCGGGAGTTGCATTAGTTCATGGGAAGCCAAAAAGCAGGGAACTGTAGCCCTATCCAGTACTGAGGGCGAATACATGGGACTTACAGAGGCTACTAAATAGGTCATATATTTAAATAATTTCCTCTCAGAATTGGGTTTCAGTGAATTCGCAGATGCAATTATTTTCAATGACAATTCTTGGATCGTTAAAGCTGGCTGAAAATCCAACTTATCATGCACGTAGCAAACATATAGACGTGAGGCATCATTTTATTCGGGAATCTCTGAAATGTAAAATTTAGTATTGGAAAGTATCCTCATTTTTGTTTAAAAACATTGCTTGTAAACATATTATGTATGTATGTAAATGTATATTATATTAACTTAATAGTCCTTAAATTGAGGGGAGTGTTGGAAATAATACAACCGTATTTTCATACACGCAGACAATTCTACGGAATATTCGTGCACTGTGTGGTGAGCACACTTACACTGATCCGAACTTGACAAGCGTCAGTCTATTAGAGAATTTGAAATTGTACTTTGTACTTAATTATAAAAATCATGTCAATAAAGCTCTTGAATTGTTATCGGACTAAACGTGCGTTTTATCTATTTTTTTGTTCTAGTTATAAATAACCTGCCATTCCCAACACGTAAGAGTATCAAAAAAGTAAGCAAGATCAAGGTACTGTTATTAGCAAAACTGTGCTTTTGAGAACAGAGCTTTTTTTGGTGGTAATTCTCCTTAATGAAAATTCAGAAGAAAGTCGAAGAGATACGAGAGCCCTGGGGCATACCAGCATATATAGGGTGAGGTTCAGATGTGACGCCACCTAATACAACCCATTAGGTGACCAGACAAAAAAAAATCAATCCACAATAGACGCGGAGGGGAGAGACCAAGAGTTTTTAGTTTGACTAAAAAGTATGTTGAACTAAATATAGCTTTAAGGTAAAAGTTTGCTTATTATTTTAATTTATACTATAAAACGTTGAATTTCATTACGTTCAATAATTAATATAATTAATATAATATAGAATATATAATAATATATATAATATATAATATATATAATAACATATTTCACATATTGTTTTTGAAGTATCTCCATTTTAGATATAAAAACGTATCCCTATTTCTGAAATGGAACAAACCGTTTATTTTATCAAACTATACCTAGAACTGGTGGGACAAATTATTACCGCTGACTCTAGGGGAAGTTTTTTTTACTGTGTACAAGAGAAAAAACAACGGTCTCGTCCGGGGTTTGACACGAGGCGGTTGTTTTTTCCTCTTGTATTTATGATTTAATTTAGAACCATTAAAAATAAAAGTTCTTAAAATTCTTCTATTCTTCCAAAATTATAATACTACCAAAATCATTTCGTTACTCGAAGTAACGTTATAAATATAATATAAATTATTTCGTTACTTAAAATAAATAAAATTGATATGGAGCCCTGATTGTTATCTAATAAATTACCAAATTATGCTACGGATTAGTTGAATTTAAAAAAAAAATACAAAAAGGCTAATCATTAAGAATGTAAAGGAACATTTTTAGTTTACGTATTTATTTATGTATGCTTGAAATTATTTTAAATTATTTTGTTTTCTAAATGGCTTCTTTTACGCTAATTAGGTAAGTTATCTATCTATTAATAATTCATAATGGTATTTTAAGAGATTATGATTAAAAACATATAGGTAATTTTTGGAAAACCTAGTAATCTTTGTGATTTTCTTTTCAATAGTAAACACTAGCCAATGATTTCTGTATACAATATTTTAGAATGTAGTAATGTCTTTTTTTCTTTTCAATTTATGGCTTAATTTAGTAGAATTTGTCAGCTATTCCACTTATAGAGATTTTAAAAACAATGATCTGCAAGCACTTTCAGGCAATTGCAATGGAATTTCTTGGAATCATCTCTATGATGAGGAGACACGGGATTGTAAAGTTTCTATCTTAACCAATACCATTCTGCGTATGTACCTCTGAAAACTTGCAGTATTCGTGACAAAGAGTTTCCCTGGATTACAGATGAATTTTGTCAGGGATGAAATTTGTCAGCTGATGAAATTTGTCAGGCTTAACGTGATTTCTTGCTTAAGTGATTTAGAAGAAATATTTCTCTACTTCGATCATCTAAACGTGCCTATTTTGGGACAAAACTAGATCCAAAGCATCTTGTGAAGCAGCTATGGAATAAGCTATGGAATCAGTATTTATGGAATGAACCCACCAGTTGCAAATTTCAGTCCTGATGACCTAAATAACTACTTTGCTTCTAGTTCTGTGGCCAACTACGTCTGATTACAACTTTCACGAATACTCTCAGGAGGGTTTCTCCTTTTAATTCGTAGATGTGTGGCGATAGCAATAGTATTAAATCAATTAAATTGAGGCCGTAACTGTGATTAACATTTTTAATTTTCGACTCGGACATTTGTAGGTTTCGTTTTCGAAATTAATAAAAAGCACGAAGATTTCGCAAAGCATCAGAGAGCAGCAGGCTAAGATTTTTGAAAAGTAAAAGACTACAACAAAAAATAGCTTAGATCAGTCTGTCATATTTTTTCCTTGCGATAAGACGAGATATTTTGTTAAAAAAAAAAGTTTTATATTTAAGAATTAGTAATGGCAACTTATTAAAAGAAGGTTCTAGATATGGGTACTGTTTAATAAAAATCGAATAATTCTCCTTCTAATTGTGCTAAACAGTAATAATTTGTTTCTTATAATTGTGCTTAACTGGATGTCAATAATCGAACTGTTAAACATTATTGTATGGCCCATTTGTGATTGGCTTGTACTATACCGACATCAATTAATAAATTAATTTCCGAACTCGAATATGTAATTACTAATAAGATAATATCGTAATAAATAGCAGGTTGCAAATAAGCAACGTTCAAGGTGATATTTGTTTTTGAATCATCAACTTACTGACAAACTCAAGAATCAAAATCAAAAGGATATATCCTGCAGCAACAATTCCAGCTATACGCAACATAGTGATCAGATTTCCCACTGTGATACACGGATAATTGTACATGGTATTTACTGATTGCTAAAGATGGCCCGAAGGTTCTTTCGACTTTGTATTCTATTATGGTTTTATCTTTTGAATCTGATGCTTTGCCACCTAAGTTCACAAAGTTAGTGGCGATCTCCTTGTCATGTCATTTAACGCATATTTATAATTTGTGTCTTACCACTTCGCAATTTCCCTCTCAATGGAAGCAGGCAATAAAAGTTTCTGTTCCTAATTAGTGCACTTAATATCCTTACTAGAAAATATTATGTGCAGACAAATCATGGAGTATAATGGGCGCAGAGAGGTCACATCTGATATATACAAGGCTCTTGACAATGATAATTTAGCAGTACTGGTCCTTCTCGATTTCAGTAAGGCTTTTGATTCCATGAGGCACATCAAGTTGATCTGCAAGCTTGGCACTAAATATAATATGGCTTCTCATCGGCCGTTAAGTTAATTTCCGATTTTCTTTCGAATCGCACACAAGTTGTTAAAGTGCAGAGTTCTATCTCTGTTCCATTGCCTCCTTCGGTGTTCTTCAAGGCTCGGTTTTAGGCCCCAATCTCTTCTCCCTCTATATAAATGACTGGTTCAGTTGTACCTTAACAGGCCCATAGGCCAGGTCGAGTACTGTATTGCTCGAATCAATGATGACCTACAGCACGTACATGATTGGGCAATGGATTTTATAACCTTGCAATTAAACCAAGCAAATTTTACTCCCTGACGGTATATAGAAGCGTTTTCCAAATATCTGATTTGCCATCAGTTCGGTTGAATTATTCTCCGCTTGAATATGTTGAGTCAGTTAAAAATTCGAGAATTCAACTCAATTCTAAATATAGTTTCAGCGTTTTGATGGAGAAAATGTATGGCAGTCTTCGTCAACTATCTATTTTCTCCACCTGTCTGTCTGAATATTCACAGGAAATTGGCGATGACTTTTATTGTTCCCCATTTTAAATATGGAAGAAAATTTACTGTAGCCTTTAACAACGCCATACGTTATATGTATATGTTATATGTATATCTACGTACAATGAACGCTCTTACTTCGTCCAAGTTGCCCGAAAGTGAAACTCTCTTTCAAATTTAATTCAGTGAATATGTTCCGGTCTGACCTATGCTAAACTAATCAAATATTACCCTAAGTATTAGTTTGTGACTGGTATTGGTTCTTATGGCCGGTTTCACAGTCAAGGCTTAAGCCACAGCGATGGCTTAAGCCAAGGCTTAATAAATATTTCGGTTTCACAGTCAAGGCTTAAGTGAAATCACTGGCTTAAGGAAAGCTTAACTTAAGCCCGTCATCTCGAAGGCTTAAGCCTCAGATTTTGCTGTGAAACACATAAGAAATTATTGCTAAATATATATTTTGCCTAAATATTATTATTTTTGTTATTAAATGAACGTGCATATTTCAAAAGTTATATTTTAAAACTAAATTGAAATTTTCCAAGCGAAAAATAGTTATCTAATTAGCAGTTTTGAGTACTGTCTGGCAGCTAGTGTCAGCATTCCATTTGACGTTTTAAGAAGAAACCAAACAGTTTAGGACAAAAATGAGTTATTTATCTGATGCAGAGGGTATAAGAGACCAAGAAATGTATAATCAAGGTGTGACCCGTGAAAAAATTATAAACAGTCGCCCGCAACATTTCGAGAAATGGGATGACGTTGATTTTTATTCTCGGTTCCGGCTGTAGATACATTCGGCTTTGATGGTTTACGTTGTCGAAACATTCTGCAACAATGATTTTGGATTTGATATCCTTCCAGAAAATAACCACAACAAACTGGTAAATAAAAAGATCTTCTTCTTTTCGCTTAGTTTTTAATCCACAATGGCAATTTTCCTTTAAAAAAATTCACAATTTCCTCAGTGCTGACAACTTAAAAATTTTCATCCGCGGCTTAACTAAGCCTCAGCTAACTGAGTACTGTGAAACCGAGTAGGCTTAAGTTCTGGGCTTAAGCCACACCCGTGGCTTAACTAAGCTCTGGCTTAAGCCTGGACTGTGAAACCGGCTATTAGACCTTTAAATTCTCGTTATATTGCTTAATTAACTTATAAATTTGTTTATGTTTTTTTTTGTTTTCATCTTAATTTTAAGTTTGTTTTATTTTTGCTTTTCATTGTTTTGTTCTTTTCTTTGCGCCTTTATAATATAAGTTTTTTCTTTTTCATCTTTTGAATTTCTTTTTATTAAAGGAAAGGAACATTTTTAATTTACGTATTTATTTATGTATGCTTAAAATTATTTAGTTTTTTAAATGTCTTTTTATACCCTAGATCAGGGCTTCTTAAAGTATGGGTTGCGACTCCAAATGGGGTCGCTTAGCGAAATCTTGGGGGGTTTAATAAATACAATTTTACAACTTCTTGTGAAATTTTTTATTTTATATTCTTGTATGTTTTTTAAATAAATTCTAAAACTATATTTTTTCATATGTATATTTACCTAATCAATAAATCTTCACAAAATATTTATACATCTTTATTTTATATTTTTTGGGTTGCGAAAAAAATCGCAATCATAAATGGGGTCGTGAATGAAATAAGTTTGAAGTCCTGCCCTACATGATGAAATCATAGGGTATACTAAGTTTGTCGTTCCGTTTGTAACGCATAGAAATTAGCATGGTAGAGCAGAATTGATTAGATACTCAAGCATAACATTAAAAGTTATTTCGATTTCTGCATGTCCGTCCGTCAGTTCGTTTGTCTTTCGTCCGTCCGATAACTTAAGCACGTTTACTTAGAGAATTAAACTTTTGCACACAGCCCTTTAAAAAAAAAATTGTGGATTTAAGTTCGAAAATGGAACAAATCGGGCAACTCCTTCATAGGGTTGCCATACAACAATTTAATTTTTCATTGTATATTCGGACACTAACTGAGACCACATCGACATAGAGACCTGAAATTTTGTATATGGCGTTTTCATAAAAATAGTAAGTAAACAATTTCTAAAATGAACTAAATTGGATAATCTCCTCTGAATTTTGCCACACAAAACCTAGATTTTTCACTGTATTTCACTATTATTTTCATCGAAAGTATAATATTATTAATGTTATACAATTTGTATTTTTTCTCTTATTTTCTTTAAATTTAATCTTTTATGGAGCAATTTAAAAAATCACCAGCAGTTCCAACATATGCTCACCAATATATTCTAAAAATAGCCAAAGGATCATCTGAGAGAAATGCTCGAAAAAACATAAAAGCAATTGAGAACAAAGCTTCTGCTATTACTATGGGCAACGGACAACGATTGTAACAAGAAGCTAAGGAAAGATTTTTCCCGCAAGGGAGCGAGATTACCCATTCAAAAGAAGAAAAAAAAAGAAAAAATTGTATCTATCTTTAAAAAAAAAACCGACTTCAAAAATATAAACTAACACACTAACGTCCGCTATTGTGCTCATTTAGCGGATAAATATTTAGCAGCAATCGAACAGAGACCTTTTATATGGCTAAAATTGTTCATTGTTTTGAACTATATGTAGGTGGCTGCTTTTGACAATCAGTTTTCGTGCATTTGTGATATTATTTCGTGTTCTTTTGGATTGCCATTGCAATTATCCAATCTCGAAATAGTACGTAAAATTATATTTATACTTACTATTTTAGTTTCATTTCAAAAGAATTGTCTAAATGTGAAGATGGATTTTTTCAAGTATTCCAATTTCATTCAACTTCAAACTTCCAAATTTTAGCGTGGGAAAAAGGCATTGAGCGGATAAATCTGATGCTAAATATATGATAGTGGAAATTACTGCCATCTACTTGTCAAAACTAAACAAACTTTTAGCTGATAAAACATAATACCACTTCCCCCAGCGATTTGGCTAAATATTTCGCAACTAAATTTCACCGCTAAATTTCCATACAAATTTTATCCGCGAAATGAACACAATACTAGGCTTAAAACGTTAAAAATAAAATCTTTTTTACAAATACAAAACAACAATTGTGCATTGTTTGCCATGAGATTGTGAACTAAATCTTAAGTTTCCTTGGTGCAAGTAACCGTGAAGTACGGTGACATTGTCATTCAAATTAAGGTAATGATTTGCCAGCAGAGCTGGTAATTCTGTAATACTTTTTTCGTAGTTGATGAGAAACCGTACTGTAGAGGGAAGCAGTGCACGAGTCGTTCTTACGTTATTGCATGACTTGGTGTCGACTCAAAAACAAATTCTCAACAGAATTACCATCTTACCGTACGTCACGGTTACTTGCACCAAGGAGACTTAAGATTTAGTTCACAATCTCATGGCAAATAGTGCACTGCAATAGCAATTGTTGCTTACATAGCATTTTATGTGCTTGATCCAAACTCATGGTCCAAAAGTGAAAGCAATTACATAGTGCAGAAGAAGTAGTTTTGAGTTATTACCAATATTATTAATGTAGTCCTGAGCAAGTAAGTGCCTATATTATCTCCTTACTGTGACCCTTGGCTAACCAGCAAAGTTTGGGCTAAAAGTATAGGTGCCTGGCATCAAACTAGTAAGGAAGAGTAGAAGGTAAGGGTCTCTCGACATCAAACTGGATGCGTGTTCCAACGAAGCGACTGCCAGAGATAGACCTCTCTCCTTCTGTTTAGCGACAATAAATCGACCCCAAGCCAAGGTTGGACTGCATATATCGAGGACTGCGTGGCCAAGGGACGCTTGGTCCCTAGTATAACGGGCTCCAGATTTTTGTGCACCTTTGGTTTCAAGTAAGTCCCTTGCTGTAGTAAGGGGTTCTGTTATGGTTAACCATTAATTCTCACTATCTATTCAACAATGCATGGATAGATCAATTAAAAAACCTCTAAGTGTGATGCCCCTCCAAGCCAATCGTCCAATGGGACATTATCAGGCCTACAGAATAACTTTAAACTTAGGCTAAAAGCATTAAATGTCTTTAGCTTAACTTTCACACAGCAAAAAACGCTTCCGCAACTCTATCCGAAAGGTTTGTAAGATTTGGATGGGATATTGACCCTGATTGAGGATCCTTGGGCATATAACGGAAAATATGTAGCCTCCATGGAGGAAAGACAACAATGGCGACAGACTCAGATACAGTTATTATGTATGGAAAGGATACTATCGCTTTTCCCTTGGATAGATTAATTACAAGGAATCTAACCGCTGAGTTAGTAGAATTCAAAAATCTCGAAAATGGCAAAGGGTAGATTATAATAGCATCTGCCTGGTCTCCTGGGGGAACATGAACTCTCCCACCGCAGGAGGTTAAAAATATTGTGGAGCATTGCAACATAAATAACCTTAAACTTATCATCACCTGAAATGCCAATGCTCATCACATAGCTTGGGGAAGCAGCGACATTAATAAAAGAGGTGAGGAAGTCCTACATTATACATGCTCAAAAGGCCTATAAATAGTCAACCGATGTGTGGAACCTACCTTTGTTACGCTTACGAAGAGAGTTAGCCTATCACCGCCATCCAAAGGAAAAGTACGTTCCTTGATGGAATAGCCAGCTCGGAAAATTAAGGAGAAGCCTGAGAAGGCCCTTCAACTCAGCAAAGGGTCCAAAACAGGGAGCTGAAGGCATTTTTGCGAGGAAATAGAGGACACTTCTAGAGCCTTGCGACTCTCAAAGCTCTTCTTAAGAATCATAACAATGGCATTGGCTCTTTCAAACACTGTGACGGGAGCCTTTCCGTCAACACCAAGAGATCGCTAGAGATTTTGCTTAAAACGCACTTCCCACTTTGCGGCCGAAACCCGACCTAGACGCCAGTCTATACATGGGATATATCCCCAAGGCATGAAAAATCGAGAGAAAATAATCGACAACTAAATTGGACGCCGTCCCTCGAAAGTTATTCACTCAATGCCAATCAATATGCCTACCAATCCGGAAAATCTACCGAGGATGCTATCAGCAGTCTTATAGAGACCATCGAGAAAGCCTCACAGGATAAGAAAATCTTTTTATGCCCTTCATGAGCATACGATGCACCTTCGACAATACCATATTTGACTCGATCAAGAGATCCATCGGCAGATGGATTGGAAATATTTTTTTTATGACGTTGCCAAAGCTCAGGGGATACCCTATGATACCGTAGCTGGAAAAACGCTACATAATAGCTGCATTAAATGGTGTATCCACAATTATTAAGCCTACATGGATATGCTGATGATACTGTCATTTGTGTTAAAGGGAAAATCGAATCGGCTTTACCCGCGCTTATGCAACTGACTTTAACATAGTCACTGGATGGTGCCAGAATATGGGAATATAATTAAATCCAGGTAAGATTATGTTAGTCTCTTTTACCAGGAAAAAGAGCATCAAGGTCCCAGCTTCTAGGTTAAATCGATTTGCACTAGAATATTGCAAAAGAAGCAAGAGTAATCCTAGATAGCAAGCTTATCTGGAATCCCTACCTTAAAAATATAACCAACAAAGCTATGTGGGCATTTGAATCATGCCAAAGGATTCGTGTTGTTGTGTCGGGGTTTGTATTTTGTGCTTCTTTAAATAAAAAACCTTAAATTGTTCCGCTAATAATGTTAATATGAAATAAAAATATTTTAAGTGAAAAGCCTCTAATTTCAGTTCATAAGGGTGTGAATCTTTCAACAGTGAATAGTGCTGTGCAGTGCTGTTTGAATAATCGCCAAAATAATCCTGGAAAAAATTTTTCAGGCAGGTTGAAATGCTGAAATTAAACTAGAAAGTTTTTTTTCTGCAAATATGTTCAAAAGAAGTGAAAAAGGGAAGGGAAACAAAAATATCAAGATCAATGTTCAAAATATTTCAAAAAGTGAGAAATAAAAGTAAGTACAAAAGAAAGATCACATCTTCTCTGGTGCCTAAGAAGCATCAAAGTGTCTTGGATTTCTGAAATAAAAAGGTGTGATAAATATTTCAGCCCGTCAAATCTAGCATTCCTCTACAATTCCCACATCAGACCTAGAATGGAATGCACTCCCCATATCTGGCCCGGGGCTGGTCGCACAGCCTTAGCTTCATTGGCCGATGCGACAATTACTTGTGGTATCGACTAGCTCGAGCGCCGCCGCAATGAAGGATGCCTTTCGCTCCTTTATCGCTACATGCATGATCAATTTTTTGATGAAATATCTAGTCTGTTCCCTTTGAATAAGAATTCCTACACTAAATACTCGCGCTGTAAATCGCGTACATCCTTTCACCTTTCAAATTACTTAAGAGGAGTCAGTACTCAGCAAAAGCTTCAATTTAGATACCAGCGAACTTGTAGGTAATAAAATTTACTATACGTAGGTTTGTGTCCTGAAAGTGATAAAATTCATACAAAATTAGCCTATACCTAGACCATAGAGCACATTAGAGACATCTACCGCAAAAGACAGGAACCCAACATCCGACAAAACCATAAAATTTAAGACGAAAAATGAAAATTTGTAGTTCACATAATTTGAAAATTTTTAACGAGAATTAACTCTTCTAAATTCTTTTTGCCCATAATTGTGCTATTTTGCTTTGTATTTAAACAACTTTTAAATAAATATTGCAATTTCTCGTCGGTGAAATGTCGGGAGAAAAAACAAGTACTATTAGAGTCAAATAATTATAACAAGCGCCACTAAAAATGAAAAAACTCGACGTTATTTGCTAGATCTAGGTCTTATCTTTCTAAAACAGTCACAATTTAAAGAAATGACAATACCCACCCACAGGAAATCGATTTAAAAGACTTCAATTTTTACCAATTTTTACAAGTTTCCGAGCTAATATCTCCATTCCAATAAACTTTTTTTAATTTTTGCCGACGTTATTTACTAAACTTCTTCATTACCTTTAATTTAAGATATAAATCATTATTCTGCTACAAATAGTTTGCCAGAAATTCGCATTGAAAATGTATGAAACTTGCAAATATTGGTACTGACTTTCGGCCGTACAGTAAAACTCCGTGATGCTATTTCATCGCGAACTATGCGAATGTGGAACAGTTTAGCATCTTCCATTTTTCCTCCGGCATACAATCTGCGTGAGTTTAAGGGCGAAATTCATCGGCACCTCCGCCGCTCTTCTCATAACTCCAATCTTTTCTCTATCTCCTTCCTCCTATGCTGGGCTTTGCATCATAGGGTATCCCCTGAGCTTGGTTTAATAATATATAAAAAAAAGAAAAGAGAGCGTGTGTGTGTTTGTATACAAAGAGAGGCGGAGAAGGAATAGTGTATGTATTGATGCAGTTCTTACAAAGTATTGCATGCTTGAAATAGGAAATAATTTTTTGTAAAATTGTACGTACCTACTACTACTCACAAAATTTTCCATTTTTTAAAATTTTCATTTTACGTAACTGCGAATTTACGTAAGTCGCGTATTACGATCTTGAGGACTACTATATTTTATGTTTCCCAGAAGAATTTAAAGCAAATATTACTATTTACAGTGATCAAAAGTATGTTAACAGGAATATTAATACCAACAATGTCCACCATTACTCCGAGGCATCTTAGCAATTCTATTCAGTAATTAAAGCACATATTTTCTGTTCTGGTGAAAATGTGAAAGAACATTCCTCAATATACAGGGTGTTTCCCACTAGGAGGTGAATAGTGAATAGAGCAGGAGGTGATAGTACTCACCTAGACGAACTAAAAATTGTATGGCAGGGGGGGGGGGGCATATCAACCGTTTATGAGTTACAGGGTGATTAAGAAAAAAAGCTAGTTTTTTAACAAAACACCCTGTATCTTAAAAAATACAGGGTGTGTGGTCACAGTTAAGAGTTTATTGTATGCAAAACTTCATGGCCTTTCCAACGACTGCTCAATAAGTCCTATACCCTTCTCCCATCAAGAATTATGGTTGTCTAAACTAAAAATTTCGGTTTTTCTTACCTTTTTTTAAATTAACCTCTATTATTTTTGCAAAAACGTCGTTAACATAACTTTTTTTTATAAGAATAGTAAACTGTAGACTCTCTTCTTTAATGTGTATGATATATGCACTATAGCTACAAGCTACAACCTCTTGATGTGATACGCAGTTTTTAAAAATGCATATTTATCTGCTTTTAATTTTCAAAATGCTACTCAAGGATTTGTAGAAACAATTAGGAATTTATTGACAATTTTTTAACTTTGATTTTCTATAACGAACCACTTGAGGGCGTAGGGAGGTGGTTCGACATTCGAAATCATAACTGAGAATCACCTTCATAAGATGCTTAGCAGGGAATTTTTTGACTTTGATGTCTTATAACTACTTCCTTGAGGGGTTGAGATGTTGTTCGACATTTGAAATCTGAGCTGATACCATATTTACATGCAGAGTTGAAAGATTGAGTCGAAATTGAGTTGAGTTTTCGACTCGTGTTTCTGAGCACGCAGGGTTGAGAGATTGAGTTAGAAACGGGTTCAAATATAGTTGAAGTAACAGTTAAACATAACATCTTATTTATGGTTTTTTTTTGCGGTGGAGTTAAAAAAGTTATACCACCATTTCGACTCGAGTACGTCAGCCAAGCGCGAGGAGTCGAACCAAATTCAACTCGAGCCGCGTATACATGGAGTTGAACCCGAGTTGAACCATGGTTCAATTCTGCATGTAAACATGGTAAGAATCACCTTCATAAGGTGCATAGCACCCAAAATCACAACTCCCCCTAACTCCGAAAGGATGCATTTTGCACCTCCCCGTTCTCTTCCATTCGATGATTTTTTGTTCCTCTTGACATGGGCTATCTATAGTCATCTATAACACCACTTGTTGGATACTCTGTATAAATAAAAATAGAAGGTATATAACGGTTTTCCCTGTACACCTCTTTGGCATGGGCTCTATAAGTTTTCTAAATTACAGTGCTATGCAATGCTTTTCATAAATGTTCTAACGATGTGGTATTTTTGCCTTTTTTAGCTTTTTCCACGCACCCCGTATATAGTAAAAAAATTTGCACCAATTGTTGCCACAAAGTTTAGGTAACGGGCTTTCCAATAAGAGGTGTTATTTTGATATTCAAAGAAAAATTCCATTTTTGAGATAAATGATCGGATCTTTATTTCATTATAAAGAAGAAGGTATGCCGTTAATAACGGAAAATAACATCAGCCAAATGACCACCACGACCACGCCTACAGGACCATATCCTTTTCATGAAATTTTCCATAACCAAATCGGAAAGTGGCTGCCCTATGTCCTCGATAGCCTCACGAATTCCATCTTTGAGGTCTTGAATCGACGCTGGGCTGTTGGCGTAGACCTTCTCTTTTACGTGGCCCCAAAGGAAGAAGTCGTAAGGTATTAAGTAACAAGATCTCGGTGGCCAATTGTGATCACCTCTTCGAGAGATAACACAGTCCGGAAACTTTTCCCGTAAAAGATCAATGAATTCGTTGCTTGTATGGCACGTAGCGCCGTCTTGTTGAAAGTAAACGTTGTCCAGATCAATACCATCCAATTCCGGCCATAAAAAATCATTAATCATCTGTCGATAGCGCAATCCATTCACCGTATCTGTTGCTCCAGTCCCATTTTCGAAAAAGTAAGGTCCAATGACCCCGCGGGACCATAAACCGCACCAAACAGTCACACGTTGAGGATAGAGAGGCTTTTCAACAATAACTCTTGGGTTTTTCGAGCCCCAGATGCGACAATTTTGCTTGTTGACGAAGCCATCGAGGTGGAAATTGGCCTCATCACTCAAGATGAGTTTTCGATGGAATTCCGGATCTTTTCATGCATTTCAAGGACCCAATCAGCAAAGACTCGACGTTGTTGATGATCGGCCGGCTTGAGTTCTTGTGTTAACTGAACTTTATAAGCCTTAAGACCCAAATCTTTATGCAAAATACGGTGTAATGACGTTTGTGGAATGACTAATTCCAAAGAACGACGAGGAATGGACAAACCTGGGTTTTCTTCAACACTTTCGGCTACAGCAGCAATATTCTCGGCTGTTCTTGAGCGACGTGCACGGGTTTTATTCTTCACATCACTAACTTGTCCCGACAGCTCGAATTTTTCTACCAATTTCTGTATTGCGGTCCGACAAAGTGCTTCACGACGACCCAAAAATGTTCGAGTTTTACGAACCGTCTCTGCCACATTTTCACCATTTTTATAGTGAATTTTAATAATTTCAATGCGTTGTTGAATCGTCTTGTCAAATGTCAAAAAATGACAGCTCCAAAAGTGACATCTACCGAAATAGCGGGCTAATTAAAATAACACCTCTTATTGGAAAACCCTTATTTTTCGATAATATTAGGCAATATTTTGTAAAATGTAGGGAATATTTTCTAAAATGTTCAATATTTAATAGATATTTAAAAGACAATTACCGAGGTACTGGTCAGTATGCTCTCAAACTAACCGTACCTCTGTACTGTCTTGTGGTAAAATATTGTTCTATTGTTCCAACATATTGCATTCATTTTCAATTGGTTACTGTAGGATTTCAATCTTTGGCTGTCAATAAAGAAATAAAGTGTAAGGAAATTAAAATAGCATTTTACATAGCTATGCGGTCCGCAATAATATCTGTGGACCACTTAATTGATCTCTTTAATAATATGTATCGTCCTAAATTAAGTGATCTATAATTAAAAGGTGATTGCTCCAGTATAATTAAATGATCTTATTGAAAATATTGGAAATTCATTTTTTTCTATTGTAATTGATGAATTCACAGATGTATCACATAATATATATTGATGTATGTGTTAAATATTTTTCCCAAAAAAAGAATTCAATTATTATAAATTTCTTGTCCTTAATATTTGTAACAAACACTAATTCCCAGGATATTCTTGAACCTATAAAAAATCATTCAATTAAATTAAAAATAACAAATATTATTGGAATTAGGCCGGATGGCGCAAAAAATTTATGCGGTAAAAATAACTCATTATTAAGGAAAGAAAATGCAAATATTATAATAAATAATTGTATTTGTCACAGCCTGCATGTTTGGTCACCAAACAAACTACTTTCGTCCACCACCGCTACTGGATTCCAACTAGATATTGACTAGTTGTCAACAGATGGCGCGCATGGCTCTATTCGGATAATCAGATATCCACAGCTGTGCTTTAATGAGCTTTTGAGCTTTCGTGCTATAAAAACGTGAGCACGGAGCTAAAAACCAGTCAGTTTTCCTCTGACCATCCAACGAACAAGTATAGGACTCTAAACTAGACTTCACCTAGAATTCGAGTACTTTGAGCCGAATTTAAGTTCCTTCCTCCAAAACCCACCAGGATATGGACCTGGACACTTCCGCAATCCATAACGGCCCGAACATTGATCAGGTCTCCACAAATATTGATTTGGGGATTTCACTAATAGTATAGACAGATAAGATAGACTTAAGGCATTCCTGGGTGGTAGTTGAGAAAAGTGATCTCGCTACCCACAACTTTTATTCCTTCGCATTAAAAGTAATTTTTTTCTTCTTCTTCTAATTTCAGCTCAACCCAGATATATCACAGAAAACGAGCTGAATTTTTTATAATTTTATTTATTACTTGAAATGTATTGAGTTAATTTATTGTTAGCATTAAGGTTTTAAAATTGAAAAATTTTAATTTTGAATAAAAAAATATTGAATTCTTGGTTTTATCCTTCCGGCACCCATTTCTTTTTTATGTGTTTCTCAAAGGTATCAAACATTTTTTCCGATGACATAGATTTCTTAGTTAAAGAAAATTTTAATTGGTTCGTTGATAGCTCTCTTAGAAAAGCTAAATATAAAAAAAAATTGGAATTTAATAAATTCAGAAGGTAACTTCTTGAAACTGATCTAGTTGAGCTCTACACGTTGGTTCGTGAGATACTTATAAAGGATACTATCGCAATATTTAGAATTATAAATATTTTTTTTTCTGTGGATGCGCTAATAGATGTTATTCGGCAGTTATACTTGCAAATATTTATAAAGATAAAAAAAATGTTTTGATATTGATATTTCTTAAGTCAATATCGAAGATTATTAATGGTTTGAATTTATATTTCCGAAAAGACTCCATTGATTTCTTTATATCAATTGATGAGATTTTATTGACTATAAAATCACTTGGAAGACGCGTCTCTAAAGATATCTTTTTACAGTCCTATTCCGGAGATGTTTTTAATTTAGCAGCTGGAATAATAAATATTTCTTTTCAACTTGATATAAATGATATAAATTATGGGCAGATTTTTGAAAGGAACACTTTAGGCCTAAATGCAGATGATCCTAGAAAGTTGAAAACAAAAAATTAATTGATGATAAAACGTTTGACCGAAAATATTGATGATTTAAAAAAAATTAAAAACTTCTCTTCTCGTATATCCTTAAGTCAATTCAGACCAAAGTTTACTGAATTACCTCTGAGTTTTTTTTTTTTTGTATTTAAAATGGTCTAACATATTTGAAGATATTCCAAATGGTATTTTGACATTTTGGGAGAAAGTTTCTCAAATTACGACATTCTCTGATAAGCCAATGTTCAAAAACTTGAACAAATGTGTTTTTATTTTACTATCATTACAAAGCTCCAATGCTGTAGTTGAACATGCCTTTTCAACACTTAATAGTATTAAAACTGAAGAAGTAAAGAATAAATTATTGTTAGAGACTTTAAATGCTATTCTACGCATCAAATTCTTTGTTTTTCTAACAAAAACTGTTGCAACGGTTTTGATTCAAGTATCCGAATATTAGAAAGAATGAATGCTAGTATATACCACGACTGCACTTCAGAATCTGGTGATGAAAGTGATAAAGTTTTCGAATTAATAAAAAAGATATTCTATATTTCAGCGAAAAAAGACATAAATGAAAATTTTCTATGTAAAATTCGTGAAAACAGTGAACACTTTCTATAACGAAACTCAAGGGACCTAGCAATTTCTTTCCTTATCGAGAGTTTTCGTTATATGGAATGAGTAAAAAAATAACAAAATATTGTTACGTGCAATAGAAAGAGCAAACTGGTGACATCTACTGGCAATGGAAAGTAAACAACTTCAGGGTCTGAGAATCGATGATAGAATCTTCGGGAAGGTTCAGGAATAGGATGAATAGAAGAGTAAAGAAGGTTCTGGGATAGAGCACTCCAGAATAATCTGGAGAGTTTCTGGGTATAAATATAACAGTTGTCACCGCCAAAAAAAGAGTCCTGTCTTAGACGTTGCAGTGTTAACAAGCGAAAGTAATAAACGTGCGAAAGTATTGTAATTTGATTGCGATAATTGAAAGTACAGTATTAGCGATAATTAAACTGTAGTTGATTAATTGAAGGTTTATGAATTTTGTATGATTGAAGTGAAATAAAGAACTTTTGTAGCAAATATTTAATATTGTGTTTTAAATAACGAACCAAAGGCCACTCTCGCAACAATATGTATGTTTGGACTAAATTAATTTTATTGCTTGAAGGGATATAAAATAAGTTAAACTAAAATAAAATACATTGTACGGCTTAAAACAGTCTGTCATCTTCGCTTGCACTTTTTTGTTGTGCCAATATTTGGCTTGCACTATACTATGTATTTTTGACATATCTTGAAGTGCTCTAGAATCGGCTTCGATAAACGAAAAAGAATTTCTCTAGTACTTTGACCACATCCAGAGCTTGTTGGATGCTTAGTGGTTCGGGGTCATCTGATTCTTCCTCCTGTTCGTCCTCCCTTTGCTCCTCCTCGTCTTTCATGGCTGCTTTCAGGATTTCCTCGTCAGTTAGCTGTACGGTTGTCGCTAGTACTTCATCTACTGAAACAAAGCTCTGCAGATCGTCAGGAGTGAAGTCGGTTATCGTATTGAATTGTTTAATCCATTCGCTTAGTGACAGATCGTTCTCTTCTGATTCTGATTCCTTTTGCCCATATGTTTCTGTAGAACTTGTATAAAGCACTGCATGGCGAAAAGAATGACGTATAACTGCTTCCGTCACTTCTTTTCAGGCGTCCAGCATACTAATGAAGAACCTATCATGCGATTCGATAATCTCCATCAATATCTTCTTTCTGTAGTGGCTTTTAAGGCTTTTTATTACACACTGGTCCATCTGCTGTAAAACGCTTGTTGTGTTAGCTGGGAAAAATGCTAACTCTATGTTCCGAAGGTTGGGGATAGTAGAATGAGCAGAGCAGTTGTCGATGAGCAGTAAAATTTTTCGTTCCTTCAACTCTATATGCCGCACTTCGTCTTCAAAAACCTGCGACGTCATCCATACGGACTTGTTTGCTTTTTAGGTAACCGGCAACCGTTTGATGTTCTTGAAACATCGTGGGTTTTTTGATTTACCAATCACCACTAGCTTTCTTTTTTCAATGCCACTCATGTTGGCGGCCACTAGCGCCGTGATACGTTCTTTAGAAAATTTTCCACCCAAGCACCTCTCAACTTTAAACTTTAAAGTTTTGTTTGGAGTCATTTTGTGAAAATTTCCAGTCTCATGGCATTAAAAATCTTGTCGGGGGAGTACCTCTCCTTCAACTTTAGCCACACATTCTCTAGCCATCCGTTGGTAATATTGATATTGACCTTGCGGGCTTCTCCACTCATATAGCCGTAGTTTATTCCATTGCGCTGTAGGAACTTTCCCAACCATCCTTCTGAAGCCTTGAAATCTTTTATTTCCAGTACTTCAGCGAATATCTCAGCCTTAGATCTTACTATAGGCTCAGACATCGGCACATTGTTGATGCACTGCTGCTGAAACCATTGCAGCATGGCTTAGTTCAGGTCTTCAAATTTCGGCTTCCTCATCTTTTTACAAGAGTTACCCTCACCTTCTCCTTGCACTTCCAAATGGTGGATATAGTGGAAGGAGTGTATCCAAACCGTCGTTCGACTTCCCTTTTTTTTCACCTTGTTCTATCGTAAGAATTAAAGAAATTTTTTGGTCTAAAGACAAGATTTTTCTTTTAAAGCTAGCCATGTTTACCAAAAGACTGAATTGCATTGATATGACAGTATCAGAACCGCGACAGCAAATCATTTTCATTGGTTGAAAACGATAAGCGGATATGAAAATCTGATTTGTAATATGAATCATCTCTTATAAACCGAGCCAGTCAGTGGTCAATAAAGGCAACAATCACAATAAACAAAAGAAGCCACGGGTTCAAAAAACCGACATACCTGTAACTTTAGGCGCTTATCCCCGAAAATTTCGATACCTTTGTGAGCATCTGGCCAACTATCTTAAACATTTTTTGGGTATTTTTTTCGATATAGAGAGTGTTTCACTCCGTTACAGAGGGTGAATTAATATATTAGGGGTATTCACGCAATGTTGTATCAAAGAGTGTATCGTTGTAAAAGATGTATTTGATTACAACCCAGTAAAGTCATACAAGGCTTATGCATATAAAATGCAATACAAGGGTCTTGTATTTTTACATTCACAAATTGGCAGTGTAAACCGGGTTGATTTAGCATGGTGTTCAATTTACATCTACCCTTATCATGGTTTTCCCCCACAAAAAAAGGTATTGCAAATTTGTGAGCCCAAAACATCAGTAATGGCGCATCAAAGAGCAAGAAACTTTCTGGAAAACTTAATAAAAAATCACCGAAAAACAAATCGGTGCGATCGATTTTCTTTTTCCGCCCTAAATTACTTAATAATAGTATTTGAAGCTCAGAAATTAGCTTTAATTATTTTCAAAATTTTAACCTTTCTTGGGGGATGAGGAGGGGACCGTTCAAAATACGAACTTGATATTCGTCTTTAGTTCGACAAGGCGATTACATTTATCGAAAAAAAAAGTTTCGAGTGGGGGTATTTTGGGGTGCGGGGTTGTTACCCCACCCTCCACAAACCCCAAATATGAAATGTGGGGCGCCTATTTAAAACCCCCGCTGAGCTCTATCGAATGGCGTTTTTTAAATTTCAATCCGGTATACTCCATAGTATATTTTTTCCACCCTCTAAAGCTTGATTACGTTTTAATTGAAAACCACTTTTTCACTTTGTCGGACCCTGCATCATAAGGGATGCCCCTAGAGAAAAATTTTTGCATCTAAATTAAAGGTAATAAAATTTTCTATCTATTAGAAGGTTTTTATTTTCATTTCGAGATATTTCCACACTGAGCTTTTACTCCCAAAGTTCACTGTTTTTCCCCATCTGGGTCCCATATACGCCATTACTACATATGAGTTATTTTTCTAATTTTTTTTCAATCATAGGTATAAGTGTTCGATTACGAAACTGATTCATCTTTACAAAAAAATTCCTCCGAACCACCGTTATTCCGTAAAGGTAAATTGTAAATTTAATTAGAAATAACTGTTCCCAACAAAACAGGCTTCATTTTATCCGTTGACATTATACTGAAATAGTGTATAATTAAGTAGTAATAGTAGAAATAATAATTTGGGAAACAACCCAAACGGTTAAAAAATTCTATAAAAAACCGGCATTTCCTTAATTTAAGCCGTTTTTTCATAAATGTTGAGATACTTTAGTTTTTATCTCAGCTATTTTTAACCGGATCTTCACAATTCTTCTTTCTAGGATAACTATGAATCCTAGGAATTTTGAGGATTTTCTCAATTTTTCCGGGGCCGGGGAGACCTCCTACGGGCTGCCATTTTATCACCCTGTTAACATAATTACATTTCGAAGTAAGCTAAAGGCTAAAGAGCGTGTTCACTCTTTGTTGTAAATTCTTGTTGTATATTTACATCGGTTACACAGATACATTAAAGAGCGAATACCCCTATTGATTCGTAGGCAAAACAACCAAGTTCAACTATGTTTACTTTATAGAGAGTTTTCACATGTATTTTTACTTTATTTTTAAATGTGAAGGTTTTTGTTACGTTTTTTATTATTAATTATGTTTTGCATTAATCAAAAAGCTTTTCGGTGTTACTAAATTTTCTTTTTTTTTTTAAATCGAAGCAGTAGCCATCATAAACTTTTAAACAAACAATTAAGAAAAGAGAACGGTTTAAAGCAAGAGATTGAAACTTAATATTAACCTGTAATAAACTTGAATAACAAAAACAAGATCTCGCTCATATATAGTTAGCTGCCATTTTGGAATTAACTTTATCTATAATTACAGCGAAATATTTTTTCAGGGCAATAAGTTGTCTGTAATTCCCTTTTCTTTAAAGTTTCAGTTAATTTTTGAATTTTAGTAATTGCAAATTGTTTGGCGCGTTTTGTCTCTATTTAAGGAATTTCTTGGCGCCACTTTTTTTCGAGACATGGCAACTCAGGCGGGCACTTATAGACAGTTTTTTTTTTTTTTTTGCAAATGTACAATATATTTTCGGAATAACGAAATCGAACTATGTAGTTGTCAAGTCTGGTTGCATCAAATATCACTGAACCAAGGCTTTAGGCTTTAATAGAATTGAGAAAGCTTTTGAGAAATGAATTAAATTGGCAACTCAATAAGCATAAGATGCACTATACAAAAAGTGAATAATAAAAAGTGTAAGGGCTCCAGGCAACGAAGCAATTACTGATTATTGTACATATATGATTGAATAATTATTGTCATTTGAAAATTCAGAAGACCGTCGAACTCAAGATCAATCAACTAAAAATCTCCATAGAAAATATTAGAATAATCAACTAACATCTTTAATTAATGTGCCTAAAAGAGCTTTCGAAATTGTTTATATTGCATTGAAAAGTGCTCTTTGTCTGCTGTTCTGAGTCACTAGTAACATATCCATATATTTTATACTCGCTAATATGAGATTAATTTGTAACAACGCAACGTACTGTTACAGGTTATTAAGTTCTATGACCAGGCCAACTTTTATGTTCATATGTACGAAATGCTTTTTCTTGTCGTTAATTAAAGTTATAAATAGGTGCCAAATTTACATAAATGTTGTTCAGCCTAGAAAAGGTAAAAGTAGAATATACTATGGACGGAACTGTATTCAAACAAAATAATTCTTCTTAAAAGCATTTCAAGATCCCTTTGCAAGAATAAGCAGATTTATACAAAGCAAAGGTCCACTTCCTTTGAATAGAAAATGCAATACACTTTCAAGAAATAAAACAGTTCAAAAACTGGAAAAGACTTTATACACGATATTTCTGACAACATATCATATCATACTAAGTAGACATAAAACTCAACAGATCAGGGTGCTGATTTTGAACTTTGTCGTATAATTTTGTCACATATTATAAGATTTCAACCACGATTTCGTCGTACTTTGGTTGTCACCTCATTTTGATTTATCATTTTCATAAAATAAACTAAAATGAATTTGCAATAAATGAACATTAGAATATATGCCAGAAAGTTGGACAAATCTGTCAACTACAGTCCCGAAATTGTGACAATAGGTTTTAATTATGATATTTAACATTTTCTTACAGCATCGTAGGCTTTAAAATTTTAAATAATATATTTTTATTACTAACACAGTGTCAGTTAATCAGTTTTAATACATTCTACGTCATACCAACTAACTGTTCTAAATAAAGGCACGAAAAAGCAGAAGAAAAGTTCTTTTATACTAACAACAACGTTAAAAATCACTTCCTGATCTTGTTAATATTGTTCCGAACTTCGAAAGAAATTTTTACAGTAACGTCCTTGCAGTGGCCGATCCAGGATTCTTGTGAGGGGGGGGGGGGGGGGCGCATCTATGATTTAAAAATGGTGAAAACTGATCGAAAGTTTGAAGACGTTCGACACCATTCGCAAATGTCAAATGCACAAAATTTATCATTTAAAAGATACGTGTCGAACAGATTAGCAAGAGGCTACCAGTAGCAATGAAGAAATTTGCTAAACGTTCTTTGCCACTCCCGAAAGTAAAAGGAGATGTTAGATTATTCATTTTGTTTTGGTTTGTAAATGGTGGAAGTGTAATACTTTCCAATCATCCATTTTAGTTAATAAAATTAGGGAAACGTACTTTATTCAAATTCACGAATAATCATAAATTGTATCTTTGTAAAATAGAGGAATTAAAAATTTACATTTATTTAAAATAGCAGTCACAGAACAGATGCAATACATACCTTGTACGTATATAACTTCATCGGAAAGTTAAGAAAGTGTGACTTCTTTTGTTTTTTATATTTAAGCCAAGGTTAGGAGATATCCTATGAACTGAACTATGATGCAAAGCACAGCATGGCAAAATGGTGATAAAGAAAGGAACTAGGGAACGTGAGGAGAGTGGCGAAGTTGCTGATGTATGTTACCCTTAAACTTTCGCAGATTGCATGCTGGAAGAAAAATAGAAGATGGTAGTCTGTTCCACGTTCGCACAGTTCTGGATAAAAAATCATCACAGAATTTTACTCTCCAACTGAAAATATTTTGAAGGGTAAAAGGATGTGCGCGGTTTGCAGTGTGAGTATTACATGCAGGAAATAAGGATCAGACAAGATATTTCATCAGAATATTGACCATACATGTAGAAATATATGAGGGAAATGTAACCAACATTGCGGCGGTGCTCGAGTGAGTCCATATGACAAGATTTTGCCACATCGCCAATGAGCTGAAGGACTTGTTGAGGAGCGCTAGAATCGATGGGCTGAAATATTTCTTACACCTTTGTAGAAATCTAAGATATTTCGATGCTAGTCAGTAGAGGCTCCGTGAAATAATGCCCTACGAAATAATTCCCAAAAGCGATAAGTGATATAAAAACCAAAAAGTTGGGGTCTTACTTCCTAATGAAATAAGGCTCGAAAACAAATATGAAATACAATCATTTTTTAATGTACATCCAAAGTAGGTAAGAACAGGTAAATAAATTAGAGCCGAAGCCCAAAATTCAGCACAAGTGAACAAGCAAATGAAATAACGCCCAAAATATTGATAATGAAGGGTGTAACGTAAGTTCGCGTTGCGTGTGCGTGTGCGCAGCATTGAGCGGGGGGCACTGCGCCGCGTCGTGGTGGAGTTCACCCGCGTTAGTGCTACACGCCACCTCAATAAATTTATATATATTTTTGTGTTTTTTTGCACTTTATCTTAAGCATATCTACCGAAAATGGCTGAAAAAGTTCAATAAATGCCACAAAGTTGGCAATTATCTTTTGGAAATTACGATTTTCAAGTACCAAAGTTCAAATCATCATCATAGGGTATAACATTCAGAAGTTATAGTTATCTTTAAGTCCCGTTATTTCAGAAACCGTTAGAATTCCCCTCGACCAACCCATACATATTTTTTACTCGTCTAAGTATGACCTATCCATAACTTTCGGGTATCACACAACTTACGGGGCACCCTGTATATACAGACATATATAAATGGTGTTACAATAACATTTTAAATTTCGTGATCGCCGACATAATGAAAGCTCAAATTAATGCTGCATCCTTCTTTTCGTTGCTGAATTCATAAAGAAATGAACATTAAAATGGACTTTCCTGTCAAAAGATCATAAGAAAGGAGCTCTACTAAATATCGGAGAAACTCTTTGGTGGGTGAAGGAAATTTCACACAAAAAAATTTTTGGATCCTTTGATGTTCCAAAAATTGTTTATTTGGGGATGTGCCCTTCACTCTCACATTTATTTAAATATATTTAATACTACTGGACAGTTGTCAAAATAATTGCAAATCAAAGGTTTAGAACTAATTAAATATGAGCCACTAATAATTGGAAAAATTAGATACGGACCTTGAAATAGAAGATATCAAAAAAGGGGCGAATGAAGAAGATGTTTTACGAAAGAAATATAAATATAATATCATAGATAATAAATTTAAGAAGTTCTAGGCGAAAGCCTACAATATTATGTTTGACAATATATGCAGACAATTTTCTAAAAAGATTGTTTTAAATAAGTTTTTATAGATCTTGCTATCATGTTTTAGAAATCAAGAAACAAAAAATAAAATTCCTAAAAACTTTATAGAAAAACTATAAAAAATTATTAAATTTAATTTATTGGGGGCACGAGAAAAGCTAAAAGAAGATTTCTTAAATTTTGATTTTAATTGCGAAAGATTAAAACTTTCAATAGAAGAATCGTATAGTGTAAACTACAACAGTGAGGATGAAAAATGATGAAAATAAAAGAATGTTTATAAAAGTTGCAAGATTTGTCCAATTAGTTGAACGTCAAAGTTAAATCTGTTTCAAGAAGCATATGGATATCATGTTATAGCTTTATCGGACGTGCAGTGGATCAATTTTAATCCAATTTCTTTTTAATTTTTAAAAATATTGCTTTTGTTTTTTAATTATTCAATCAATTGTTTTCGCTTTTTTTGTAAATTGCTATCAAAGGATGGTTATCTTTATTTAATTCATATTATTATACCAACCTATTATCTTTAGTGCTTATCTCAGTTATCAAATTGCGTTTCTTGAGCCATGTGCTAAATTAAGATAACAAATCTTACATACAACAATCTTTAATAAAAAGTTATAAATTACTTGTTATCACTGATAATTTCTTATGTAGCCAATGAACGATCCTTTTCGACCCTCAATGTACACACATTAAAACGGTACTAATTGGTTTATGAGATTGTCGTCTAGACTCATTTATAAGCAGATGAGCAATAATGATGATGAAGAAGTGATTTATATAGGAAACTAGTTCCTTATTAAAAAAAACCTACTTCATTAATTTCAATAAACGGTTTATAGCACTTTCAGATTTAATTAAACCTTTTCCAGAAAGAACTAAACCTTTTCCAAAGCAATTAAACCTTTTCCATAAAGCATTAATCCTCTCCATAAATGTACAAAAAATAAAACTAAATTTATAAACAATTAAACCAATTACTTTTTTTTTTACATTTGTAAATAGTTTTTGGTTAGTGAAGTGATTCGCTACGCGATACAGGACTAACTTTCATCATCATATTCATTACTTTCTATAACCGAAGTAAGGCTGTGCTCAACAGATCTATATGCGAGAATTCTTCCCGCAGCTCTCCTTTAATATTTGAATATTGAAGTCTTGGGTTATTATCGGTGGCAACAACCTCTCGAACAGCATTTGTCTTGTGCATCTTATTTATGCGAAATTTTACTTATAAACTCTCTAAGGAATGAACAAAACAAAAAAAACAAACTTTGGTTTAATTGTTTATGAATTTAGTTTTATTGTTTGTGGATTTTGTTTAAATATTTATGGAGAAGGTTTAATTCTTTGTGGAAAAGGTTTAATTGTTATGGGAAAGGTTTAATTCTTTCTGGAAAAGGTTTAGTTATGTCTGAAAAAAAAAACAATTCTATATTCTATGATTTGATATCAATTTTGAGCACCTATAATGTAGTATAAATACGTTCCTTGGTAGTTTCAAAAATATATTATTATTCCTGTATGAGCCTAGAGTAAATAAACTTCAATTATGCATATACAGTAAACAAACCGTTGGCTGCACTATAGTAACTGTGTATAAATTCTCAGGCTATTAATCATTACTTCTCATCACTGTTGTAGGGTTTAATTTAATGAAGACCAACACCATTTATTAGCATTGGCTTATGCTCCTACTAAAGGAAATTATTGACCCCTAAACAAATCTACCTGATGATAAACAGGATTCTATTTTCAATATTTTATTCAAAAATTCGTTACTACTTAAAAAGCTAATTAGGATGTAGGATACTTCTTTCCTATGACCAAGAGGACTTCACGTTAATCAAAAAGATATTTTTGTACCTAAAATCTTGCAAAATTTTCTGGTAGCAGAAAAGAAGAGATATCCTTTCAAGATAGCTTAAATAACAGAAATGAATTGCCATTCTACACATAGATATAAAAAATGAGAAAAATGGTTTGGATTTTTAAAAACAATTCCGAAAATAATGAGAATGATCTTTTTGAAGATATATACATAGATTTGAAAAAAGAATAACGGTATCTACCTATCCCGTATTTTGAACTTTAATATACTGATGGAAATGCCACTAATCAAGCAAAGGAATGAATTTAGTGAACGACTATACCACAACAGTTGCCGACGAAGACTTAAATACAGACATAAATAAAATTTAATATTATTATTAATAGTTTGTTGTTTATAAAAGTAATAGAGTAATGCCCTAGACACACAGCGCTCTTAAATGAAGAAATAACTAACGACTCATTAGTGTATAATGATTCATTATAAACTGGAGACACATAGCCATTTATTTAATTTAGTTGTGCTGTCAAACTGGTTTTGATGAACTTATGACCTTAAAGAAGCGATATGGATCGAATTAACGCGATAAACTTTGTTTTTATTAATTTTAATTTTTATTTATTTTTATTTTATTTCATTTAATAATTGAGAAATGAAAAAAAAGTACATTAATAATATTTTGACATAATTACTTCGTGCTTTGCATTTCGTCTTCTTATTTTTCAAACCAGCAGATGCACAGCGGAGCTCCATACTTAAATTATATGCTAAATCTAGCATATTTTTCCTCATTATAACTATAATGAAGTAGGAAAACACTTCATTAGTGTACTTCATTATCATCTGATTTTCGTGCCATAAAGACGTATACTGTATGACACACGGCATTTTAATGAATAGTTAGTACTAATGATTCATTAGATCGTGCTGTGTGTCTAGGGTATAAACGTATTAAACTTTCATTATTTTAACTAAATTTACAATTACAATTTTTTTTTAAGCCAAGCTCAGCGGACTCCCAATGTTGGAAAGAAGAAGATTAGTGAACATGAGGAGAGTGGCGGAGGTGCTGATGTATGTCACTTTCGCAGATTGTATGCTGAGTGAAAGACAGAAGATAGTAGGCTGTTCCACATTCGCACAATTCGGGAAAAAAAGCATCACGGAATTTTATTATGCGCAACTTTCAGCGCAAGTATTGCGTAAAAAATCACTCTACAAGGTATCAGACTAGATAGTTCATCAGAATATTTACCATTCATGTAGCGATAAAGCATCGAAAGGCATCCGACATTGCGGCGGTACTCAAGCGAATCGATATGATAAGTTATTGCCACATCGTCAATGTACTTGAAGACTCTTTCTTGTGCAGTATCTAATGAAGCTAGAGCTGTGCGACCAGCCCTGGCCCGTATATGGGAATTTTATTCTATTCTAGGTCTAATATGTGATTTATAGAGGAGCGATAAACTTGAAGGGCAGTAATATTCTTACACCTTTTCAGAAATATGAGATATTTCGAGGATTCTTTGTCAACAGAGAAGATGTGATCTGTCCAGCTTAACTTACAGGAAATATTAATACTAGGAATGCTTAGTGACGGTGTATCGGAAATTAATACTACATCAAAAGAAATGGCAGTGGTAAAATGATGATATTGTTTTAAAGAGATGAAACAGTTTTGGGTCTTATGCCTAATCTAGAATGCATGGTAAAACCACGTCGTCAAACGATATCGTTTGCTAAAGAATGCATATATGTAAATACACGAAATATCTACATAAGTAGTGGTAAGCTGCTAAATTAAACAGCTGTTGAACTGTCAATTATCATATATGTAATTGCTTTCTCGATTTCATTGCAGACTTACATCAAGGGAAGTATTTGGTCTGAGTAATTTATACTATAGTATAGTACACTAAGAAATTGTTTGGGACAAGTCGAATAATATAAAATATTGCTTTCAAGACTGAAAGTACAAGTTCTAGTTTATAGCTGTTTTGTACTAAATTCCCCTACATGGTTCTAAATTATGTTGAATGCACCTGAGGTATTACTACATCGTTTTTGCTGATTAACTACTAACTATAAGGTGAATTTTCAAATGCAAGAGTGGAAAGCAAACACAAAAATTCATGTCGTTTTGACGACGTGGTTTAACCATGCATTGTAGATTAGGCATTAGACGCGTTGAATTTGACGCGATTTGCTTTGCCCGAAGCGATGATATTGTCAAGGACGGAGAGATAACAGATCCCTGGGGTACACAGGGATTTATAGGGTAAGGTTCAGATGTAACACCATCTAATACAACCCGTATTAAGCAACCAGATAAAAACTTTCAATCCATAATAAAAGAATAGGGGAGAGAAGAAGTACTTAAAGTTTAACTGATAAGAGAGGATACCAGACTCAAAGACCTTTGCAATATCTCGGGTAACGTAAGAGGAGTCAGCAAGTGTCCAGATGAGTGCCCAAACGGAAAGCTATATTGGCGATCGTTTATTATTGATTTTACTTCAATATCGGTGTAACCATTATTTAAATACTCGTTACACAAATAGTAAATACAAAAGTGATGTAGAAACCCATTAAAATATCCCAAAAATAGCTAGATATACTTAAATTGTATCATAAAACTAAATAAAAGAATATAATTAATAGAAATATCGTTCAACTCTATAATCTTCATTTTTTCCATTGTGTTCATTTCAAGTTACGTAATTTTTGCACTCATAACCTCAATATATAATATATTACTAGTCTGGATGCTCAATTTAATCCAGTCTGTAGAAGAATCAGCCTGCACAAATGATTAAGATTTTCAATGCTATGTGATCTGCAAATACAGACTTTGAAGATTTTTCAAAAGCACTCCATCTTTATAAGAAATCATAATCGTCAGAGATTTTCGGGAAATAGCAGCTCTTTGGCGCAGAGAATGTTGAAAAATTTATATATGGCAAAATGCTTCTGCATTTTAAGTCGTACGTGCTAAGTGCCAATGCTGGCTGTTTGTTTACTTTCCTTAAATTAAAAAGGTAAACAACCCGTGCATGATGCGTGGCTAACTATACATTCATTAGAGTTTTCAAGTAATCTAATTACTTTAATCGTTTGCATAAATATCTTTCAATGTTTTTTGTTTTTTTTTTTTTGTAACTTGAGTACAGCTGCACTTATGCTAGTACAATGTGGAATAAATTGCCCAATGAATAGTCCACATTCGAAGCTAAGAGTTTCCATATTGTTATGAAATATTGAAGTTTTTACTTTTCTGAAAAATGCGTAGTGGATGTATTGCTTATCATAAGTTATGTACTATATATTATGTATGTAATACGTGCCAAATTTTATATATGAGCTTCGACCCAAGAGATATGACCCAGCATACTTTTTATTAATTCGCGACATATTTTGTTTTTGAGTTGTCTGTTTGGACTCTTCTCTCCTATTTTGAATAAATATGGCATGAGTGCGTACATGATGCTATGAAAACTTGTACTTTCTTCCACTTTTGTAGTAAAACGTGCTTTAATTGAGCCGCTCATGAGAGACTAAATGCCAACATTTTTATGGCCCTTGAAATTTATAAAAATGTATGAATGTTTTCTATTTTTTCTTTTATGGAGTTAATCAATTTATGCAATGAGCGGCTCAATTGAGCGGTCAGGTAATGGTAGTTAGTTCTTTATGAAGAGAACTCTTGTAGAGAGTATACCACCTATAGGGTTTAATATTTCACAGGATTGTTGCCGATATTAATTGAAAAACAATTTGTTGTAAATAAATATGTTTGTTTTCCTATTGTACTGAGATATATAGCCGTTTTTGACATAACCTCCAAAATGAAAATGCTTTTGTATAAGGATTCATAGCTTCAGAACTATACTAGCTGAGTTAATGCGACTTTTTACACTGGATGAGATGATGAAAGCTTAAGCTCAATGCGATGCAGCATTATCATATATACAAGTAATACCGACGAAGTTGCGTTCCTGGTCATCCTTTCAGAGGATGTTGTTGAAGACCACTGGCAGGGATTTCAATGTTTTACAAAACTAAAAAAGTAAAAAAGCTAGAATCGGTCTAAGACCGATTCTTATGATACCCTAGATGAATGCCCGTATTAAATTTCGTATGGTCACCGATCTATTCAAGTTTGATTTTGAAGTCGTTTTTCGTATATATTTCTAAAACGGTTTGTCGCACAGAAAAAATAATTATAATCAATTTTATAGGATTTCGTATTCTGCAGAAGTTTTTAGTACAATGAAAATGTCTTGGATTGATCGTTTTCAAAGTATACGTAAAAAACCTAAATTTTTATATGGCAACACCAAGAAGGAGTTGCCTGATCTAGTCCATTTTTGACATTTTATTTGTTAATGTAGTAAAAACATCACATACGAAATTTCAGCTCTCCACGTCGACGCGTTCTCAGGCAGTGTCCAAATATATAGCGGAAAACGAAATTTTTATATGGCACCCCACGAAGGAGTTGCCCGATTTGTCTCATTTTCGAACTTAATTTTACTTTTTTTTTAAGTCCGTGTACAAAATTTCAGCTCTCTAAGTATGCGCGTTATCGAGTTATCGTGCGCACAGACGGACGGCGGACGGACGGACGGATGGACGGACGGACGGACGGATGGACGGACGGACGGACGGATGGACGGACGGACGGACGGATGGACGACGGACGGACGGATGGACGACGGACGGACGGATAGACGGACGGACGGACGGATGGACGGACATGTAAAAATCAAAATAACTTTTAATATTATGAATAGGTGTCCAATCCATTTTGCTCTACCATCATTATTTCGAGGTGTTACAAATGGAATGACAAACTTAGTATACCCCTATGATTTCATCTAGGGTATAAAAGAGAGTTTCTCTGTAGAAACAGTATCCGAGAGACCGACAATTTTACTTACATAGCTGTAACAAGAGTAAGGTAAGTGCGGCAGACGTTGAAACGGAAGGGCGCTGTCCGTTGAAAAAAAAAATTATTGCGGTCGAAAAAATAATATTAAAAACATTTGCCTTTGACAAATAAAAATTATTTTTGATTCTAAACTGTTAAATAAATTTTTGCCATTGCTATAAAATTTTCTTAAGGTATTGGTTATACCAGCAAACTTTAAAGAAACGAGAAAAAAAAAAGAGATTCGAACTTTTTGAATCACAAAATAATGAGTGATCTCAATATTGGCACAAAACAAAAGCTTCGTACATCAATTTTTGAATTGATTGATGTTCTTTTATTCTATCTGACGAGGAGGTACGAAATGTTGGAACAAGTGTCAGAAGATTTTCGATTCCTTTCTGACGATCTTTTTAGCAAAATGTACGCCGATAGTCTGAGAAAAGCCGCTTTTGGAATTGCTTTAATCAATTCACGACTATAACCTTCAAGAATCATATCAAAATATTTGAATCGCGCTTCGACTTTTTCTGACATTGCCAATGACGATAGCTTTATTTGAAGCAAGTTTCAGCAAATTGAAGTTAATAAAAAATTACAGCTGATCTACAATGGGTCAAGAAAGATTGTTGAATGTTGCTGTTGTGGCAGCCGAAAAAGAAATCACTTCGAATTTCGAGAATATAAACTTGTTCGTGACGGCAAAAGCTCGAAGAGTCCATTTATAAAATCTTGCAAATATTTCTATCAAACTGATTCTCCTCAATGTTTTTAAATGTACTTTACTCGCAAAAAAATAATATCAACTAATAATTTTATGTGCAATAAATATTATTTACTATTCTTCTCATGATCAATTGTTGCTCAACTTTGTTCAGTCTATTGATAGACCACGTCAGAAAACCTAAAGTTAATTAAGGTTATGTTGAGAATTTTATGGATCAGGGGCGCAAATTTATACGTTTGCTTCCTTATAAATTGAATCTTTCCGTCACTTACTTATATGGCCCAATATAGTAACAAAACTAATGCCAATGCTTCACCACATGTGGAAAAATTCACACTGTGTCTAATATTTGGGTACTTAATAACACTGGAAATTTGTTATTTAAGTTAAATCTGGCTGTAATATACGCATGACCATTTATACTCTTATTCAAAATTGATTTGCATGAAATACAATTATCTTCTTTTAAAGATAAGAAAATAAAAACAAAATTTAAAAACTGTTTTTATATTTTCTCTTCAATTTCGAATTTTTTTTTAAAGTACACATAGCAAACCTTAAATATCCTTGTTGAAACCTTCCGATAAAAAACACATTTTCCGTGCGTTTTTCGAAATAAAAATGATATGATGCAAAAAATAATGTAAACTGTTTTACAAAAAAGTGAATTATTTTGAAGCCACGAGTATGCTGAATTTGCCATATATGCTGCTATCTTGGCAACGTCCACATTGCTCCGCATCCTGTCAGTGTTTATAAGTTGTGGGACATTTCTGAGTATTTTTAATTCATAACTTTCCTCTGCCCAGATGGCCTTGTTGTCGTGGGCCAATTAGCTTTATTGTATTAGGCTTTTAGGTTATGCAATAAAGTACTTTCTTAATTTCATTCCACTTTTATAGCTCTCCTCCCACCGCAGCCGCACCATTCGTCCAGAGTACGTGGTAAGTACGTGTGGTCGCTTTGAGTAATTAATTGAAGTAAATTGCTTCTTTTCCTCTCGATTCAATATGGCTTTTAGCAATGAGCTTGTATTTATGTTATTGTAATTTGGCTCCTGAGGCAACATTTTGCAAAATATTAAAGGTCTATAATGATAGTCGCGACAGTAAATTATATGGGCTAACTTGAAATGTATAAAAAAAACTGGGTATATATGGATATAGTTCTTAATATTCAATTTATTTGTAGTAAATTACGGAAACATATCAAATGAATATAATAATATTTTATAAGTAATGCGTAGGTTTTACAATAAGTTTTGCAATGTGACAATATTAATGTCATTTAAAGCTATCTGACATTTCCACCGTAAATTTTGAAATTTTTTAGCATATACGTACCTACTCAGAACTTTTTATTTCTATTTGTTTAATTTTGGTTGACTTGAAAATGACATCTCGGCCAAAAAATGGAGTTAAATCGTCAACGCTTTTGCGCAATGATTTTTTATGATTTACAAACTGGGTTAGCTTTTCAGCAGTGTGCTGATAGAATTCAATCTGTATTTGATGATGAAGCCTCACATAAAATTACTGCGTATCAATCGTGGAGTACTTCATTAGCGGATGAATTTCGTGAAGGTTGCCCAAAATCGGTTGTTGTGCCAAAATCGATGCTGTGTGTAATGAAATACTGCTAGATCGTCATGTGACTTATCGTGTTGGATTCCGCATAATTTGATAATCGTTCAAAAATAGGTGTGTATATCATCTACACAGGTGACGAAACTTAGATATCGTCGTATGAGCACGAAAGTAAACAGCAGTCGATTGTATGAGTGTTTGAAAATTAGCCAAATCCAACGAAAGTATTTCGTGCACGAAGTATTTCCAAGCAAATGATGGCTTGTTTCTTCCGTATAAATAGACATATCGCTACTGTTGATTTGGAGAATCGTATAATGGTGAATTCTGAGTGGTACACCACCATTTGTTTGTCAGATGTCTTTGGTGAAATACGAAAAAGAATCCAAGGCGAAAAATTATTTTTCATCGAGTTCTCATACATCGGCTCAAACAACGGCATATTGGAGCATATATGATACAACCCGTGTACCTCATATCTTAGACGAATATTTTAGTCAAATATTTTGACACTTCACCACAAATTTATCGTACTTTTATGTTCACCATATTCATTTTATTTTATCGTTTTCATCAACCATAAAATAAACTAAAATGAACTTGCAATGCATAAACGTCGTCTAAAAGTAGGACAAATTAGTCAACTGTTTTAGTTGTTACAAAAATTATAAACTAAGGTAAATAGATATTCTATATCAATTTAAAGTAATACAAATGCTTAAATTCGTAATAATATTTTTGAATTTGTAATGTGAGGTGTCATTTTCAGTTCTTTCTAAGTACACTGTAAAAAAATGTAGGACAATTTCTTAAATTTAAGACACATTTTCTCCTAAAAATAAATATCATTTTCTCTTATATAAAAGGAGAAATCAGTTTAATTCCCCCAAATCAATGGAACATTCAATGGATGTAGGTATTTAGCACCAGAAAACCTATATAAGGTACCTGCGGCAAATAAAGCCCGGAAGGTAATAAGGCCCACATTCAAAAACTCCTACTAAAATTAATTGCAGCAACCTCATACTTTATTCACACATGCATTAAGGCTTAACCACAATGTGCATATGCCTGTATATGCAAGCCTTGAAAATATTACGAATGCTTCCTTATGCATCACTAACATTTGTATAGTATTTACACAAACTGTCAAATTTGCTTATGCAAAGTACGATCATGAGCGTACAAGACAGAAATTGATGAAAGGAATTAAAACTTGACGAACGGCTTCTTATTCCCATAGGCCTAAGCACAATTGCGACGGTAGACGGAGAACGACGACGAAATTCCGCTGTCAAACTTCTAAAAGCACAGCGTCTTATCCGAATGCACCAAATTACGACGACCGACGGTAAGCGGGCGACGATGTTGCCGTCGAGATTGATCAAATTCTAATTTTGCGGTCGTCGGTGCAGTGTTACCAACAAAATTAATCGAATGAAATTGTTTTGGCATTCAGTTTTGTCTTTTTGAGGTGGTAGCACGCCGCGGTAAATTTCAAATAATGAGCTTTGAAGAAAAATTTATTGAGGAAGTACGAAATCAGAGAATAATTTATGATTTGCAAGACAGGCAAGACAAGTGGCCAAAAGAGACGTGGTTTGGATCGATATTTCAAAGCGTTTAATTTAGTTAATTTCTGCATTTCCAAATTTTTTCACACTTTGGGCCATTGCATTTCTTTCAATATAATATAAAATACTCTTCTTAAAAATCTCCTTTTAAAACGCTCGAAACATTTAATAAATGTAATTTCAGTATCTTCTTCTTTCACAATCGTCGCTCACCGCCTGTCGTTGCAATTGTGCTCCCAATATTTCGAAGGCCTGTTTTGACAACCGAATTTCCTGCTGCCGTCTGCCGTTTTCCGCTCGGCCGACGCAATCGTGCTATTGTGGGTTGTTATTCTGAAAAGGAATTGCTCGTATCTTTCCACATGCACATTGTGATTAGGCCTTTAAGGCCTGAAACACAATTGGCCAGCTGTATGCCCAGCTTTCTGCTAAAGCTGACTGAAAGAGCCGAATTGAACACAACTGGTGTTTTTGACATTTGCAACTTTAACTTGTTTATGTTGAAAATATTTATTAAGGAACGACAGTTAATGCTTCCGATTTTCCAAAATTACGATAAATGCATACTTTTTTGGATAATTTTGAGATGTACCAATTATATGTAAAAATAATACCGAGTTTTTTTTATGTCCCACAGAAACTGCTTAACTGTTAACTGTTTTAACATTTTTGGTAGCTGTTTACTTCTTAAATGTGTTAACAGAAGCCATTCTCATGTAATATTCGACATTCGCATAGTTGGCAACATTAAAAATTCCCTAAGTTGGCAGTCATTGGGCTTGAAATTTGCAATTTGATCAAATCTCAAGCCAGCTTGTAGCTGGCAAAAAAAATTAAAGCTCCAATTGTGTTCTTCTACATTGATTGTGATTGTGTTTCAGGCCTAAATCGACACGAACACCGTCAAGGGCGCGTCCGGCAGTTCGCGCCGCCAAGTTGCTAGTAGCGAACGGTACGTTACCGAGAGGAGTATGGCTGCTTGGAATGATTATTTTCGCCTAGACAAAATCGTAAGCTCTGCTGTTTAGTTGTTATTTTCACATGTAGTAACTTGTTTAGTTTGAATTTTAGGTAATGTAGCTTATGATTTCGGTATTTATTTTCGCTCAGCATTGTGTTTATTTGATTAATGGGTAATTTTGTCAAATCTTATTATAGGTCTAATAAGGGCCGATGGAGTAGACCGTAGGCTTTTTACCCTACCTAACCTACATTCGCAATGAAATTGATGTTCTTGTATAGGATTATGATTGTGACATTATTTTTGTTCCAAAGAATGAAGACTGTTTGGGTTTATTCTGTTGTAGGTTAGGTAATTTATAATTAAAGTTGTTGCGGGGCTTTCTTATCCCTCAGGGGGTTAAAAATGCCCATTTTTATTGGAAATTAATTAAAAATAACCGAATTTTGTTAATTTTCTTAGTTTTAGCAAGTTTAAATGGAATCATTCCACTGATTAGATTTTGATAAAAGTTAATTTTTGCTTTGGGCCTAATTATACTGTGCTAGTTTAATAAGGCCCATGGAAGAGGTTTTATAAAACTGAATTACTTTTTTAAATACTCACTTCTGTTTCTGTTATAGTTTTTCTATTGTTTTAGTTGTGCAAATAAATAAACCTGACGAAACTTGTCTTTGTAGTTCTATATCACCAAATACTTGATTTATTTGCCCTAGGTACCTTAGTAACGTACGTAAAACTCCCGAAATGTTCAACTTTCGTGGATAAAAGGAAGAGAACATTCAATAAATTAGATATTATTCTACATTTGAAAGTACCTACATTTTAGGGATAAAAACTATTCCACTTTTTCCAAGGTGGAGCATTCCCTAATCTTATCAAAACATATCTATGCTTAATGGCACAAATTGTTGCCACTCACTTTGAGGAAAACTTTTTTACTGTGTAATGCAAGGCTTAATGAACTCAATAAAAACACACAAAAATTAGTAGAAAAGTTCATTTCATTTTGTCGTATTATCTGACATTAGACAAAAGATCAGAATCACCCCCCGGATTAGCTCACAACCTCGCATTCTAAATTTAAACGAGTGGGACAAACCTATATTAAAAACGCGTTGAAAACTATTAACCAAAACCGAGATTTTAAATATGTAATGAGAAATGTTTGTCGATATATTTATTTTACCAACTAGAAACCACTTTGATTCTTATAACGTTTTCATCAAAACGAAATGGCATTCTTGTAAGGGTGGTCACGACCATCAACCCAAGAAGCAACTTATTCTAGAGGAAAACCTTTGCAGATATCCATAACTTCGAAAATTCGCCTAGTTAGTTAGATTTTTTGAGAATAGTAATTGCCGCATAGACATGTTAATCTAATCAAAGCAAAGAAAAGAACTCTATTTTTAATTTTTTTTTTAATTATTAAGGTTGTATTAAAAAAATTTTCAAATGAGAAGGAGTAATGAAAAGGGTAAAGAATTGTTTTTTGTTTTTTAAATTACATGGCATCTTATATACAAAAAAAGGACGTAGTCATCAAAACTCTATAACTTCATCGAGTGCTATTTCACCCATATGCAACAATATTTCTTATGCTTATGCTTATGTTTGTGGCTACCATATCAGCGAGATATAAACAAGATAATTCATAAGAGAACTGTTTTTGCACATGATGTTTTTTTAATTTCCTAGCTCATAATGACATCCTATGTAAGCTGAAAGGGAAATTCAAAAGCATATCTAGAGAGAATATCTCCTTGAAGGAAAAGAAGTTTAAAATCAATGTGAAGAACACAAAATGTTTCGAAAGATCAAAGAAGTTTAAAAATAGGTATAATGAAAAAAATAACAAGTTAATGAAAATAAATATTTAGGCATTATTGTATGTAGATTTCGAGGTGAGATTTAAGCAGCATATTTTATAGTCAAAACGGGTCTAATGGTAGGATAAATTAAAGAATAAATAGTAGGCTGAATTTATTAAGTGTAATATAAATATATGCAAGATTTCCGTGGTGAAAGCTGAGTTAATTAATTGTAATCAACAATGACTTATACCTACAGGGTGTTCCAATTTGAGTATGCAATACTGAGGTAATTTGCAATCGGAGAGAATTCTTTACTTCTGCATTATTCAAGATCATTTCTTTAGGCGGCGATAGTGTAAGGTTAAATGATGACACAAGAACAACATTATGTCTTAAGCCATGGTTGATCTTCTATTTTTGCTGCGATACCTAAACATAAAAGACGATTTGTTTTGTCTTCATTAAGATTTTCAGTCCCAAAATTTCATGTTTCTAGGAGATGTTATTGGTCACTCACAGGTGAGATTCGACATTGTTTTATTTATTATTATAACGACGGATTAAGGTTAATTGTACAAAATGTGTTACTAACAGTCTTAAACGTAAATTTTAAAATTATGAAATCGGTATCACTCGATTGTTATGTTTAAATGCTCAGTTTTCCCACCATTATAAAAATTGTTGAATTTCAAAATAATTTCGTTCAAGTATGGACGAAGTATGTTGCAAGACATCTTCTCCTATATTTCAGGGAGTACTTAGATAGACTAGTAATATTGGATTTATATAAAAGGTAATAGATTAGGAAGATTTGCTGTGGGTACAGAACAGTTTGCTAATATCGCTACTTTAGAAGATAATTTTTCGAACTGAAAAACAATTTTGAAGTTATATCGTTAATTTTTTACTTATCTATAAATTTTTTGATGAAAAACAAGTTATTATAAATGAAGGCCAGTAGTAATATGAATCAAATAAGACTAAAATGGCGGTTTATTAAGCAAAACGAGCTGAGTTACTACAGTCAAAAAAAGCTTTTCTAGGATCACATTTTCGAAAAAAATCTAAAATACCCTGTAATTTCGAAAATAACATGAATTCGAAAAAAATGACTATAATATTTTACAATTTCAAATCACCTCATCTTTTAAGGGTTTCAGTATTGCATACTCAAATTGGAACACTCTGTACAATTTTTATTCGATTTTTCTGAAATTTCCAATAGGATAATTGTGTTTGATATGATTTCATTAGAAACATAATAACCTTTTTGTCCATGTCGCTTAATTTCAACTTGAATCTCAGTATGAAAACATGGATCTCAGTAGTACGATAAGATTATGGAAACGATTGCATAAATTCAAAGCACGTAATAAATCTCAAAACCAAATTAAAATTATGCATCCTTACAAATTGATCGTCTTTTAGAAAACCCTACGATCATAAGCTTGCCTTTTATTTTTCTCAAGTCATAATATGAAAAAACCTTACATACTTTCTTATAAAAACTTCCTCCAACTGAATTGACATTTGTATTCTATTTTATCCCAAGCTAATATTATTACAGATAGTTCTTAAAGTTTCATAATCGATGTAAATTCAATGAATTCCAAATTTTGAATACTATAAAAACTTGGAGACTTTACAACTAACACTACTAATTAATCTGTGAAAACGTGGAAGAATGTGTACCAAAAGCTAATTAGCAGACCTTAATAAAGACAGTTATACCTAACTTATTGGAATGAAGTTATTCACGGAAGTAAGTATATGCAGTTATAGCAAAATATATGTTTGTTAACATATTTTTCAAAAAATGTATTAAGAATATTATTTGTCTTCGTTTTTGTACATAGTGATTCTCACATGGAATTTAAACTTAAAAGAATAAATTCGACAAAGAATATCTCTGTAGGATGGATCCACAGTATGCAGAAAATAAAACATTTTGCAGACACTTATTCTTAGTGATCACACTGATATGTAATTACGAAATTGAGAACTTTAATCAAAATTTTAGACACTACAGAGGCACAATAATGAAGGTTACTTAAATATCTTTAAGAACATTTTTTGTATGAATTGCATCACTTGAAGAAAGTAGTAACAGTTCACTTTTAAAGTAAGGGTGTATGATCATCTAATCACATCACTTTGTTATTGCTTGTTATATTTGTTTTAATTACTCCCCTCCCATAATAATCTGTTCTTGTAATTATATTATTTGCATATTATATTATTATTGTTATTATTAAATCATTTGCAATTAATCTTAAAAGAAAATTTAACAAAACAATTATGTATTACTCTTTGCATCCATTTTTGTAGATATGTGAGTTCCCTTCCGCGGAAATTCATATCTTAAGTACAAAACTGTTGAAACTATCGAGAATTATACAGAAACTGATTATCTAAACGCCAAAAACATCACGACGATACTAACTAATAGGTTTTGTGTTCAGATGAGTTTGGTTGCATGGGACCGGTTGCATACATCAGTCTCAGAGCAATGTCAGTCATCACGGACAATGTCACCATATCAAAACATTTACAATGTAAAAATGCATTGTCCGTGACTTTTGCCCACCTTGCAAAAACGCTAAATTTTTTTTTTTTTTTTTTTTTTTATAAACAAACTAAGCCATCGCATCGGTCGAAGCTTAGTCAAATTTCAACTGGAGCACGTGGTAGCATCTTTGCATCCACATAATGTAGATATCAGATTACACTCCCAGTCAGGTTCGCACTTATTATGACACACTTTTAAAGATAAACAATTGTTATTGTTTTAAATCTGGGAGTATTTTTTATGTGTCATTCATTTCATTAACATATTGAAAGTTGAAGGAAACTATCCAAACAATTTATTAAGTACCTGTGTACCTGTGTTATAGTAGTGGCTCTTTTCCATTGATATGTTACCAAAATCTTATTAATTGATGCATTTTGTATACAAAATTATATGTTCATCGCAGAAATGTCGAGTGTTGGCTACAGAGATTCATAGAATTTGTGATGTTATTATTTTATATATAAATTAGTTACATTATTTCCTAGTAGAATTTATATGTTCGATAACATAATTTTTAATGAGAAAATGGAAAATCCTGGAACAAAAACATACCACTATTTTAGTGAAATTTCTAAGCCGGCAACATCCACTTTACATAATTAAATGGATTTTCATTTAGGAGATTCCGTCTATTTCTTCCGACCTAGAAAAAGGGGCATGTAGTAGATGGTGTGATGTTATAAGAGTTCCTCGTGAGTCAATTCAATTCATTTCTTTACGGGCAAAGTATGTATGAACAAGATTTGTCATCATTTTGTGTGCAAAATAATTTCATTCATTTCAATTCAAATTAATAAAAGAAATAAATTTAGAAATATTCAAATGGTTACGTATATAAATTTGCATTACAAAATCTTGTAATCTTGAATCTTGTAGCTCAACATTTTCCATCACAAAATAAAAAGGTGCATACAAAATCTTGCATGAAATGACAACGAATTTTTCTGGAATACCAGTATTTTCTTGATTTTCGGACTTCGAGACTTTAACGACCCCCATAAATGAGGCACATTTTACGGCAATGTACTGCTTCTGGTCCCGTAATATGGCGCAATATTTTATTTCAGTAGTTTCTTAAAAATTTAAATATTTCACATAAAATGTTGCCGATATATATTAATAGATATATGATTGATGAAGATTGAAGTTATAACCGGGGGCCGTCTTAGGATCCTCGTAGGCCCTAGTCGTACTTTTGCATAATATATTATTCTTGGGCCCCATAAATTTATGCACAAACTTATATTATTTTATTTAAAAGTAATATAGTACATGTTAACACAAAGGTCTTATTAAACCTTTTTGGGTTTGTCAACGCAGGTGTTAAATATAGTTATATTAACTTAACCTACAGTGACAACTGCAGTAAGTTATTTTAATTAATTTTTATGCTTCCTGAGTGAGCATCACCACGGACTGTGAAGACGACTGCTTTGTCCGTACAATACAGTAATCCGCACACTTCACAGACGCATTATTTACTGGTTTTACTAAGTAATACAAAAAGTCGCCAAGTTAATATGATTTAACTTGTACTTAACTGTTTTTTTATTACAAAAGTTATTAAATATGTTTTTATAATTTATTTATTTATTTTTTGTTTGTTTGTTGTGTTCCTGTTCAGGTCAATAATTTCTATTTAAAATTTCATTTTCAGATTTTCTTAGGCCTTTTTTAGGTTCGTAGGCCATAAACACAGTGCCTACTGTATTTAATGGATAAGATGGGTGTGGTTATACGTCTGTTATTCGGTAGAAAATTTATTCATTTTTAAAGGATAATGCTAGATAAAAATTTTTTTATTAGATTTTTGTATATGTATCCAAATATTGGAATATGACTGCCATGTAAATGCAAATGATTTTGAGCCATAAGAAAAAAAGAATAAGAGAAAAAAATTATATAAAATTTTGGATAACTTTAGAAGAAAAATTATTTGCATATCGAGAATTTGAAAGCCAAGCTAACAAAGATTTATTTTACTTATATGAAATATGAATGGCAGAGAAAGGCATATTGTTGGCTTAAGAAATTATAGAAATTTACATTTCTTTCGAAACAAGAAAACAGATCTCTAGTCATAGATGATGCAAAATATTTCAATACTTCTTGCATGTAAATATAATTTTTCTTCGATCAATTATGATCATCAGCATAATTAACTAAAGTAACATCGGAGGTTGAATTTCTTATCATCGTAAACTAATTTTAAGAAATTAACCTCAAATCCAACTTCCTTTGAGGTATATTGAGATATTACTTAATAATTTCTTTTTAATTTACCTCGCGAGATTGAGGAAAAATTGGGAAATAAATAAAGAGTATTAATTTCTGCCAACTTTTAAACTACTTTTTCTAAATTTTTCTTTTAATGTATTGTTGTGAGCGTGGCTTTGTTCGATATTCAAAACACAATATTTCAAATAAAATTCACAATTTCTCTTTATTTGACTATACGCTTAATTTAATAAAATGCACAAACAATTATTAATCAGCTATACTTTAATTATGGCTAGTACTGTACTTCAAATTATTGCATGTTCACTTCACTGTTTGAGACAAGACTCTCTCCTGGCCAAGCGCGCGCGTATGATCTAGACCTGCAGCTAGAGGGGGGGGGGGGGCACATGTAAAATATTGGTGGGGGGGGGGGGGATTCGGAAGAAGTCGCTTTTGATTTAAGTTAGATATCACAAAACCCAATTTTCGGTGTGATTTAAAAAAGCTATCGATAATATTATCCACATAAATGTCGATATCAGGGTGGACAGGCATTTAGGACTCATATCCAGATACTCCTTTTCGTGCAAAGATTATAGAAACAGATGTGACGCAACCGCTTCTGTCACGGGTGAAATAATAAGAGTGAGAGCTTGCACCTTGAGTCACATTCAAGCGAATAGGATTAGAAGTGCATGATATGTCACTGACTATTTCTTTTGATGGGAGCTTCACTGATCTTCGTTTCTTCTGGAAAACGTTGTCAATCAGTCTTCTGCTCTCCACTTTCGCTACTAAAGGGTTTTCCAATAAGAGGTGTTATTTTCATATTCAAAGAAAAATGCCATTTTTTGAGATAAATGATCGGATCTTTATTTCATTATAAAGAGGAAGGTATGCCGTTAATAATGGAAAATAACATCTGCCAAATGACCACCACGACCACACCTACAGGACCATATCCTTTTCATGAAATTTTCCATAACCAAATCGCAAAGTGGCTGCCCTATGTCCTCGATAGCCTCACGAATTCCATCTTTGAGGTCTTGAATCGACGCTGGGCTGTTGGTGTAGACCTTCTCTTTCACGTGGCCCCAAAGGAAGAAGTCGCAAGGTGTTAAGTCACAAGATCTCGGTGGCCAATTGTGATCACCTCTTCGAGAGATAACACGGTCCGGAAACTTTTCCCGTAAAAGATCAATGGCACGTAGCGCCGTCTTGTTGAAAGTAAACGTTGTCCAGATCAATACCATCCAATTCCGGCCATAAAAAAACATTAATCATCTGTCGATAGCGCAATCCATTCACCGTAACTGTTGCTCCAGCCTTATTTTCGAAAAAGTAAGGTCCAATGACCCCGCGGGACCATAAACCGCACCAAACAGTCACACGTTGAGGATAGAGAGGCTTTTCAACAATAACACTTGGGTTTTCCGAGCCCGAGATGCGACAATTTTGCTTGTTGACGAAGCCATCGAGGTGGAAATGGGCCTCATCACTCAAGATGAGTTTTCGATGGAATTCCGGATCATTTTCATGCATTTCAAGGACCCAATCAGCAAAGACTCGACGTTGTTGATGATCGGCCGGCTTGAGTTCTTGTGTTAACTGAACTTTATAAGCCTTAAGACCCAAATCTTTATGCAAAATACGGTGTAATGACGTTTGTGGAATGCCTAATTCCAAAGAACGACGAGGAATGGACAAACCTGGGTTTTCTTCAACACTTTCGGCTACAGCAGCAATATTCTCGGCCGTTCTTGAGCGACGTGCACGGGTTTTATTCTTCACATCACTAACTTGTCCCGACAGCTCGAATTTTTCTACCAATTTCTGTATTGCGGTCCGACAAGGTGCTTCACGACGACCCAAAAATGTTCGTGTATCGTTCCATTTTTATTAATGGCGTAGTTTCTACTTGTCAAATGTCAAAAAATGACAGCTCCAAAAGTGACATCTACTGAAATAGCGGGCGAAATAAAATAACACCTCTTATTGGAAAACCCTTTATTTCTACCTCCTCGCTAACTAGTGCAGCAAGTTTATCCTTCTCCTACAAATTAAAAGTAAACGTAAAGTTAATTTTAACAACACTACTTGAATTAATACGAAAGTACAACCAAAGCAACGGCAACTACCGCAGGCAGAGGAAAGCGAATGGTTTTTATTTTTATAGTCTTGCCGTAAAAATTGTGAAGAAAAATTGTAGAATCAGTTGCCACCAATAGTGTATAAAAATTCGAAAGAAAAATATTCAAGTAAATTTCTAAGAACAGAATGTATGCTTGCCACCGCTCAAGGCCAAGGCACCTGAATGAATATAATTCTTTGGAACCATCGTCTGCCACCAATAGTACATGAAAAATCTAAAGAAAAATTTTCAAATCTTTCTAAGAAAACTGAATGCTTGTGCCCCTGTCCGAAAGAGTAAACCACCAGAATCAATGCACCAATTCATTTGGACCATTATCGGTGAATAGTATTCATTCAAATTCTCAAGAACAATTTGCAAGTGTATTTCTAAGAAAAATTTAATGCTTCCTTACAAAATTTGAACAACTCAGGCTTGAATCAGTGGGCGCGTTTAGGCGGAGACCAAACTTTTCAAAATTACTGATTTTTCCTCCGCGTAATTACAAACCATACCGAAGTGGTTGGTAATTTTACATGGTTGTGACGAAAGGCTTCCAATTCTTCCAAACTGGTTTGGTCTCCGCCTAAACGTGCCCAGTGTCGCTCTATGAAAAGTCAACGGGTGGCTAAACGTTGATTGCATAGAACTAAGGTTCTACGTAAAACGAAATTTGTTAAACACAATTGCGACGGGCAATGGCAGACGACGAAAAATTGCCGCTGCCAAGCTTCTAAAAGCAGAGCGTCTTATGCGAATGCCCCAAATTACGATGGGTTACGGTCAGCGGTCGACGAAGTTGCCGTCGCGATTGATCAATTTCTAATTTTGCCGTCGTCGCTACAGTACTACTAACAAAATCAATTGAATGAAATTGTTGTGGCATTTATTTTAGTCAAGGTTGTAGGATGTCGCGGCAATTTTGAAATAATAAATTTTGATGAAAAATTGATTGAAGAAGTGCGAAATCATAATATAATTTATGATTTACCAGACAACCAGCATAGACGAGTGAACAAAAAAGACATGGTTTGGATGGATATTTCGAGGCGCTTAAATACAAATGGTAAATTTGTGATATTTTTGGCATTTAGTTTGATTTTAATTTAGTTAATTTCTGTATTTTAAATTGTTCCTTTCCCCACTTTGGTCCATATAATATAATATAAAATATTCTCGATAAAAATCTGTTTCAAAATGTTCGAAACTAATAACAAAAGAAATTTCAGTATCTTCTTCTTGCACAATCGCCGCTCACCGCCTGTGGTTGTAATTGTAGGTATTCTCAATTTTTCAACTGCCTGTTTTGACACCGAATTTCTCGCTACCATCTACCGTTTGTTGCTCTGATCGTCGCAATTGTGTTTAATGTCGATTTCCAATGATATTTTAAGAAAAGTGCACGTTAATCAGTAAAAAACGAGTTCAATGAAACAACTTTTGACGCGATGAGAATGAAATAGTAGCTCATATCCGTGTAATTTGTGAGATTGAAATTTTCTGGAAAAAATAACATCACGAATAACGTAAAAATTATGAAAATGTTGCTTAAAAGATTTTGGCGTGATTGCGGATGAATTTGGTAGAGTAATAGTTGAAGATTGATATGTAATGCTCAATGAGATTCAGTTGTGACATTTCTCATGTAGATGTGTGCGTTTTTCGGTGCAACACCGCCGATTTTTCCGGTGTAGCACCAGACTCATTTGACGTACACTTTTTCTAGTAGTGTAGGTCAATGGAACAATTTCGGTGTAACACTGCAAGAAAACTGCCATGACATGTTTTGATTACACTCCAGCTTTTTTTCGCAAAGGGAAATTGAGGTCTTTCAAATTACTAGAAGTATTGGAAGGTTATCAGCTTGCATTTCAAAATATTGCCACCGATGATGAAGAATTACTGGAAAAATTTCTTTGTCATATTATATGGAGATCGGCAGATTAACAACGTCAACGATGTCAGATTTGATTTATTTTCTAATACTTATCAGTCAAAAAATTTCACTGAAGGTTTGGGTAAAAATGCAAAATTTCGATCCATTAAGCTTACCACCGTACAGAACTGAATTATGGCAGCATTTATTGAGAGTCCAATACGTGACCACATTTTGGAGAAATGCTCACTATAAATCTACTACATCTACAGAAGTCAATGTATTCAAAATAAAACTTGTCATTTTTATATTCCAAATAATTGCTTTTATTAATTTTCGCATGGAAATCTATCCAAGTTCCAATTCAATAGCGGAGCTGTATAATAGTGGATTTTTTTTTTCAGTATTTTACCAAGAATATCCTCAAATCTGAGCCAGATTTTGCCTAGAAGCATTTCTTTAGCTCTTGAAATTCTCTACAAAAAAAGAATTGGACAAAATTATTCTATCTCGCTGATTTCATGAAATATTCTCAAAACATCATCGTGAGAAAAAAAACCCACTTTACCATGCTCATATCGGTCCGGTTCCTAATGAGCAACCGAATTATCGCCTGGAAAATTAATTTCATGTGGATCGATAATTAAACTAGCTCGTATAAAAATTACAGCCGTAATAAAATATTATTTTTAATGAAAAAAAAATATAATATATATATATATTGTAAGGAAAGGCATATCAAAAATCTAGCCGAACTAAAGTAATATCTCGAAAAAGGCTTCTAGCTCTTAGACTAGCAAGGATTCCATTAAATTAGGCGTAGTCCGCATTCTGGGATGGGCAGGCCCACCCTGTCCTCTACCTAGTTAGGCCAATGGTAATATTGTGGATGCCTCTAGAAGCATTTCATTATTCAGTCAATGAAAAATCTAGCTAGAAATAACAAGCGAAAGATAACTAGTTTCAACACAGAAATGGTTCTGGAGGCATCTACTACAGTCTATAATCAAAGTATAGCAGTAGTGTGGATCAATAACACAATAATTTAAAAATCTTTGCATTGAGCTATATATCATGTTTCGAAACGGTGAAAGGTGTATTATTCCCTGCAAATGTTACGAATGTCCGCGAATATGTGTTCACAATACATGCGCATGAAGCTTGCTACAGATCTTATGCTATTCGACTTTAAAATGTTTAGTTATTAATATTAGACCTTTTAATGTTGTTATGCACCTAATATCATAGATGACACAAGAACTAGATGTCGCATGGCATACCAGAGCAGAGTACATAGATTATGAAATGGGTAGCGCATTCTTAAATGGAACATAATACCTTTTAGAGCGTGCCGAAAGAAAAAGTTTTTATAATAGCAGTTTTGTATACATTTGATCGACTTCCTCAACTTTGTATACGAAAAAATATGAATTGCTCGACGTATACATCATTTCAAATGTTGTGGTCCATTCCGGAATGGACCAACTAGCCATATAATTTCTGTATACTTTTTTGGTACTGCGTGCGACATTTAATTCTTGTGCCATCTATGATATTATGAACATCGAAATCAGTCTCTCCCTTGAAAAGTATTTTATCTCAGTTTCACGAAGTGTTAGATACATAACTGGATAAGCAAACCGGGTGGTTAAAAATTTGAATATCAGTACTGGATGGACCGGATGGATATGCGTATGATTACCGGAAAATGGGTGGAGGATCGGTAATTATATGGGCCTCTATTAGCTATCACAAAAAGATCAAAATTCTGTTTTTAACGGCGAGATGTATAAGCATCGAAGAAGACCTAATACCATTCCTATGTGATGATTTGGAAGTCCAGGATATGATATTTCAGCAGGATAAGCCGTTGTACATACAGGCAGATCTATAATTGAGTGGGTTCGAACCAAACAAATCGATATAATGAAATGGCCGATGAGGTCTCCAGACCTCAATATAATAGAAAATTACTGGGAGTATTTATAACGTCGGATTTATAAATATTGCAGAGCCTACAGGATGCAATTAAAAAAGTCTGAGAGGAATTACCACAAAAACTTATCAAAAACCTATATGAAACTATTCCAAATTGCGTTTGTAAATTATCGATGAAACAAGGTAAAAATACTAAATATTAATTAATATTAATTTGTCGTTTTATTGAGCTTTTCATAATTACATCTATACTTTTTTCGCAGCTATAAAATTATCTTTTCACACTTAAAAAGCAATAAAATTCTCAATAGCAAAAAAATAAATGTTTATATTGTGGTTTTCTAAAAACTCGTATTAATTATACATACATATCTTAGAAATCAAAAAATCATGTAAAGTGTGCACTTTTTTCGCGAAGTATCTAGGTAGTTGTTTGAAGTTGGCGTTATTGAAGGTATGACATAACGTAAATATTCCTATACGATTGCGTCCGCTCTAAAATTCTGAATTAAACACATTGTAATGTTTTTTATTGAGAAGAATATGAAAAAAAAAAACAATCTTATATTCAAAAGATAGCTTCACTATACGACAATCTCTTTCTTTATTATTACTTCATGTGGAACTCTAAAGGAACACTAAACGACATATTCATTTTTTATCACCATGGATCTCAAATCTCGGCTAATTACGCACGTCCACGCATTGGCATTTTAAGAGAAGAAAAGAAAATCTCCCAGCTAATTTGCATGTTAAAAAGTCTTTTCATACGCCGTACGGTGCCCGGGAACTGAATGGTCACAGTCAATTCTAGCAACAACACCTTGCGCTTTGTATACCCCCAACTTTACGATCAAGTTCTGAGAACCGGGAAAGCAGGCCATCACTTACTAGCGAAACACACCTGAAACGTAAAATCTCTGAGCGTATACATACATGCTATGTATATGTTCTATAGTCTGACTCAAGAGTTTGTTTTTTTTCTTTAATCGGAATCTCGAGGATGATGGTACGAAAAGAAAACATCTTAACATTCGCTAGTCACATTTACCTTGTGAAAATTTCCAGACCGTAGCATTCTGATTTGAAACAGTTATTAAAAAAAACATATATTGCGCGCGGCTCTATTATTTACCCCGCCATCCTAAAAACTTGGGAAAATAAAACAGGAACAGGACGAGCGACAATTTCACGCACTATCGATGTCGTAATTGATCCAATAAGACGGGCTTCCCGTAATTTGAAGCTGGAAAAGGAAACGGAATGCTGGCCTGGTCGCCACCCACGGATTCGTGCAGAATGTAGGGCACATACATACGTGCCTTCGCATGTTTAAATTGGTTCGCTTCATTTGTAACTGATTGAAGGGCGCACGTGTGACTCCTGCGTTAATTTCTTGCCATGCTGCTGCGATAATAATGATTTCTTTTTGGCAGCTGTAACCTTTGATTTTGCTTTTAATAAGGACTTACGTGTTTCTAAAGACCTCATGATAGATTATAATAAAACTGTGCATTTTTTCTATTTAATATATATATAAGTTACTAGGGTGGCCCGTCGGCATTGCCCGGCGATAATATAGGTACCTAAATTAGTGGGGGTGGAATGGGGTGGTTAGAGACAAATAATATCTAAGCTATTATTTGACTCCATCGCGCGATTCCGTACTCTAGGGTCTCACTCTGTGTCTGTAATGTATGTTTGTGCGCGTGTATGAGTGTGAGTGCATAGAATCATATGTGTGAGAGAGTTTAGCTCTCTAGGTCGACGCGTTCTCATGCAGTGCCCAGATATATATAATAGTAAAACAAGAAATTTTTGTATGGCATTCCTACGAAGGAGTTGCCCGATTGGTCCCATTTTCGAACTATATTTGCAATTTTTATGAAAACGCCGTATACAAAATATGAGCTCTCCACCTCGAAGCCTTCTCAGGCAGCTACCAAGTATATAGTAAAAAACAAAAGTTGTGTATGGCATCACTAACAAGGGGTAACCCAATTTAGCCCATTTTTGAATTTTTTTTTACCATTGCTATGAAAACACCAAGTAGCAAAATTTTTGCATGGCAACCCTACGAAGGAGTTGCCTGATTGGTCCCATTTCTGAAATTAATTTAATTTTTTTAAGAAAATCTCGTGTACAAGATGTCAGCACTATACGTCGACGCATGAGGCAGTGTCCAAATATATAGTGAAAAACTAAATTTTTGTATGGCACAACATGCGTTCTCGGACAGTTTCCAAATATATAATGAAAAACCAAAATTTTGTATGGCAACATCAAGAAGATGTTGCCCGATTCAGGCCATTTTTGTAATTTTATTTACTATTGCTATAAAAACACCAAGTATCAAATTTTAATTCTCCACGTCGACGCGTTCTCATGCAATACCCAAAATATTTAGTTATGTATGGCAATCCTACGAAGGAGTTGCCCAATTTGTGAAAAACTAAATTTTTGTATGGAAACACCAAAAAGTGATGGCCCGATTTGGTCCATTTTTAAACTTATATTTGCAATTCTCATAAAAACGCCGTGTACAAAATTTGAGTTCTCCACGTCGATGCGTTCTCGGACAGTTTTCATATATATAGAGAAAACAAAAATTTTGTATGGCAACATCAAGAAAATGTTGCCCGATTTAGCCAATTTTTTTCAATTTTATTTACTATTGCTATGAAAATACCGCGTACCAAATTTCAGTTCTCTGCATGTACTCGTTTTTGAACATGTACTTTCAATTTTTAAGAAAACGCCGTGTACAAAATTTCAGCTTTCCACATCTACGCGTTGTCAGGCAGTTTTTTACGTCTCGACAACAGCGCCATCTATCGTATCAAAAACTATTCTATCTCTCAAGCTGTAACCAACCAAACACATTCACAAAATTTCATTGAAATCGGTTGGGCGGTTTCGGAGATTAGCTTGTACAAACACAATGACACTGGATTTTTATATAGATTATGTGTTGTGTGTGATGATTTTAAACGAATCGGAATGGAAGTAGTTATTGCGTCTTACATAAAAGCATTAAACTTATTATAGCACAATTTAGTACTGCAAAAGCCTAACTTCAACTAGTCATACTTAATCATCAATTCATTTCATCAATATTACACCGTTCAGTAACGCACCCAGGATTTGGCTTCGGGAGAGGACAATAGATTGTCCCAAGTCCAAAAGAAGTCGTATTTCATCGGAATTTATAATAATATACAGGTTACATTTTATACATAATTTGTAAATTATGTTAAAAAAACTGACCTTCTGGGGAGGACCGGTCCCGTTCGCCCTCCTCCCTCAGTGCGCCTTTGCACCATATATGCGGTGTTCCACAGGGTTGAATATTAGAACACCTACTATTCAGAGCCTGTTCATAAGTGACTTGGCAGTAGTAGTATAGGACGCGTAAATGCTCATCTAAATAATGCAGGTATGTGCAAATTTATTTTAGCCATCCTGTCATCTAATAGAAGACTGCATAGAGCGCATCAACTGTGATCAACGTGAAATCCACAACAATAAAAAAATCGAGAATTCTTCTATTTATTCTTTGTATTTAAACGGAGAAAAACTTATGCATTAAACTGACTGAAACTCTAAATTATTTTCTGGGAAATATTTGGTTGAATTCCTTAGGCTAGGCATACACGCTGCTAGAGCTCGTAGATGAGAGAAAAATATTGCTTTAACTTTAGAATATATAAATATGTGTTAGATCAAATTTTTTCACGTTGAAAAGAAATTTGAAATTCCTTTAATCTCCCAACACTGTGGGTGATTAGTGGACTCGGCTACTTATGAGGGAACCTTATATCCCTTTCGCTTTGGCTTGCTAAGCGTTTCTCTCAGATACTCATCGGTTTTTCTTAATGTGATTTTATGAGCATATGCTAGGGCTGTCAGTGATTTTTTAACAGGTTTAATGATGAATGTGTAGCACGAAGTAAATCTAAACAAATAAGTTCGGCAATGCAGATTTTGGCAACACTGCTCGTAGTATCAACGAAACCTTTTAATTTTTTTGCTCAACTCTGGCTTGGAGTGAGTGGAGTGAAGGCACTGTTGGGAGATCGTGGAATTTCTCCCATATTGTCGGAATTTCTGGCTTGAAAAAAAAAATTAAAAATGGAGAAGGGAATAATTTCGTCTCCCTGAACAAAATTGTGAGAAACATCATGCATCCGAGGTTCAGGAAATATTTCCTTACAATTGACAGAAAAAATTAAATATTCCTGCGTAAGTATGTTGATTTGCGCGGGGTCCCATTCATCTTTAGTTACGCCACTGTGTATGTGAAATTGATTGAAGTATTTATATCATTTACTGTAATAGTTAGTTATGTACTAAATAAATATCCTATCTATCTATCTATTTATCTATCCTATCTGTCATTACTACGAGGTTCGAAAACCCGAAGCTTCTTTTCTCATTATTGCAACTAATTAAATCCTAAGAATTTGCTGAAAGAGAAGTGCGGAACTCCTAGCACCTTATATACATACACCTGAAAGATTTAGACAAACGGTTTGTTCACTTTCATCCCTATCATCATAACAACTCTCGCCATCGTTTGGGCATACCGGATAAAAAAAAAAAAAAAAAAAGGAACAAACAGCATTAAATTTGTACCAATTAATCGTTTCAGCCAACGAACCAGAAAATATCCAGTTTTTTTTTTGCCGTCGGTAAACTCAAAGGGGGGAGGAGTTACATAGTATATAAATATATACCCAGCCTAAATTATCATATTCGCCCCAACAAACATTGACTGGTCAATAGTACATACAACAGACCGTCCTTTGTACTGAAATTAAAAAGTCGTCAAAATCAAAATTTGGTTAACTCGAACATTTTTTTGATGTCGACTTGTCGACAATGTACCACCTAAAACACGTTTTTAGACAGAAATAAGGTCGTCATATTAGCCACCAAAATAACCTCCAAAACTAAACTGAATGAGTACATTTTAGTTGCCCAGAAGACGTCATTATAAGACCTGAAACACCACCAATTATTAATACAAAATGACCTCTAGTGGGCACATCGAAAGACAAAAACGCTTAATGAAAAAACTCACTTTTCCACCCTGGAACGACGAATATTTCAAATAGAACTTAAACTAAAAGTAGGGAAATTCTTAAGTTTTTATTATTCGGAAGAAATTTTTAATTTTTTACGTTGTTTCGAGAAAATCATTTTTCAATGTTCACAAGAAAATTGAAATAAAACGATCTATCCAAAATGCATAACTTCAAAACAATTGAATATTCTTTCGATTAAAAGCGCACAACTTCGTAAGTAGCGCATAGTACATTTTTGGAGAAATGTACTTTTGACTAAACACCATAGAATTGTTGCCCGTACTGGTGCTTCAACAAAACTAATGCAAGTCTTGAATGTCCGTCCTTCCACGAAGCTACAAAACATCGAGAAATGACGTGAAAATTACGACAAGCAGCGCCACTTTCAAATGCAGTCAAAAACTGACGAGAAATAGACAACGCGCGTGCCTATGCAATAGCAACAATGACGACAAAAATACGGCAAAAGTAAGATATCAAAAGGAGGTTAAAAACAATGTAAAAATTTGTAATATTAGACTCTAGAGGGTAACTAGGATTACGTCTAAACACGGCAAAACGCTGTTAAACCTAGGGTCTATTTTGAATCATCAAATGACGTTCTTTCATATATTTCTGTACAATACATGCATGGTCGGCCATTTTGTGATCAAATTCCGATTACATTATTTAAACTTATACCAACTTGAACTCCTGAAAGACGTCATATGTCGACTTAATAAAGTGCCAGTCAAAACGAAGTCTATATTTTGACAGAAACTAAACTCGATTGTTTTAAAATTTCAAATATTGACGTAAAAAGGACGTCGCTGGAAAGGGCTCAATAATAAACGAAAATTTGATCAACATGTCCTAGTTTCGTAAAAAGCTTACGTCTAAATGACGTCGAAATGAGCAAGGAATTCATATCTATTTTCAGTTAAAAAATGACGTTCTATAGATCAGACAAGTCTTAAAATGTTTTTTGGGCGCTCTGCTAATTAATTTCCAATTTCTTTCTTTATTCACTTCTTATAAATTTCCATTAGCAACCAACAAAATTAATTATTCAACAAATAAATATAACTCATTAAAAATGTTCCCACTTTCCACATTAAAGTGTGCTTAGGTCATGTCTAACAGCTTAAATTCAGACAATGTAAATTATCATGAACAGCAGCCAATTTTTTTATAATTTTTCAACCAATCAACCGTAAAAATTTGCTTATTAAATTCGGAATTATTTTTTAGTTTTTTTTTTTGTAATTGTTGCCGTCCTGTTCCCATGGGCTAGTTTAGTACGCAAACAGTGACTAACTGTCACCCAATAATCTCATATTTTATATCATCATTCATCAATATTAACTTCGAGGAGGCAGCTGTGATATGTGTATTTATCATAAGGACATACATAGAAAATATCAACGCTACTGGGCTCTTCCAATTTGGAACGAAGGGGGATGCTTAAAGGAAAATTTCACTTAATGATGAACTGCAATCCTCTCCTGAAAGATTCTCTGGATATCTCCGTATGAGTGTTCAAAGCTTTGATGATTTACTACAGATCTTGAGACCTGCTATAATTTATCAAAGTACCAATTTGCGATCGTTAATTGAACCCGAAGAGAGACCTGCTAAAACTCTTAGGTCTATAAACACTTTCATGAATATGTCTCCTCACATCTTTATCTTCAAATTGCTACCAGAGTATTCCTTAAAAGTTTTGTTTTTGTTTTATAGGGGTGGGTCTCATTTGTACTTCTTGTATTGTTGCAACAGACATTTAAAAAAAATGCGTATATTTTTTCCTGCCTCTACAATATCTTCAAAAACAATGGCAGTCAAGCAGCGACAGAAATTTTACCAGTGCATGCACATTTATATAAACGTGAAGGCTCGGTGATAGTTTTGTCACCCAAAAGTTGCTAGCCGGATGAACCAAAAAATGATGGTGGTAGCAAAACAGTTTCATGACAAAAAGTCTCCAGTGAGCGATATGTCTTAACATACTTTACGTTACTAGTCCTGTTGATAGCCCAAAGTATTTTAGAAAATAATTTTTGTTAGGGGGCCCCCATATCCTAAAATGCCCAGTGGCCCCACTTGGCTAAAAACGGCCACGTATATTACAGAGATCAGGTAAAGAACAACTGTAATAAAAGCTTGGACTTGGTCTTTACGTCGGATGCTTCGAAATGTATGTTTTGTCCGTGTGACATGATTGGTTCCTATTGACGCAACCTTAGAGGTGATAGTAGGCATTGATTGAGAGGGTACTGGTGTGTTGATTGAAAACACACCCACCTTTAATTATAAAAACAGTAATTTTGATCTACTTAACTTTAATTTGTCTTCTACTAACTGGTTCTTTCTATTTAGCAATAATGATGTAGATCAGTGTTTCCCAACGTGCCCCACAGGGGGGCAATTCGATTGCTAAGGGGGGCAATTCGAAAATTCTTGAATTACTAAAGTTTTTTTTTGTAATTTTAATAATTATTTATGACTACATAATATTTTCTTTTCTTTCTTTCATTCTTGCAAAAAAATTACATATTGTCAATAAATTTCGTCACAGATCTTCTAAAACTAATTTGTAATTCTAATTTACAACTAAAATGAATATCATTATTTTGATGCGGAAACATAAAGAACTTCAAAATGGTTTTTGGCTTGTGTCGTAAGTAAATTGAGTAATGAATGACAGTTCAAATATCCTAAATGGCTTGTGTATAAACTAAAAGAGAAATATCTGTAGCACCTTTGGCCAAGGTGCTGAAAGGAGATGTAAAGTTCTGTTAAATAAAATTCTCATTTCTCCCAAAAATATCAGAGAATCCAGCATGAGTTTCTCCCACTTAATCTCTTCAGAGCAAAATGTATGTAAACAAAAGCACATGCTGTTCAAAAAATATCCTAGGATTACAGCAACAAACATTGGGCTATCCTACACGAGTATTCTTGATGCAGTATGCAAACCGGTTTTCTAGCGAAGAGGTGAAAAGAAGCAAAGAGGTATCTCTCCAAAGTGTAGATTAAATTGGGATTTCAGCAAAAAATATTGGGATAAACCGTAATGTTAGGGAGGGGGGGGGGCATAAGAATTTTAGAAAGCCTTAGGTGGGGCATAGCACAAAAAAGGTTGGGAAACACTGATGTAGATGAACCTCCAGCACAATTTTACGATGTTATATTTAATTGTTTCAATGATTGTATTCCATTGTCTTTTATCAAGAATGGCTCATCGTAACCTCCTTGGTACGATGCTGAGCATAAACGCTTGCGCAACTTAAGAAATAAGACTTGGCGAAATTTTCACCTCTCTCAGTCTAAAGGCACTTGCACATCAAACACAAGAATCGAAAAATTGTAAACCGAAAAACTCAATTTATTCCACTTTGAAACAAGATTTTTGCTCCAATGATTAATAAAATCATGGGAAATAGGATAAGCTAATAGTTTTACTAATAAAATAGTATATATATTTCAGATTTTTAAAACACAACTTTTATGTTTTATCAGCCGAATCTTTCCGCCGAAAAAGTTTTTCGGCCGATAAAACATAAAAGTTGTGTTTTTCTTCAAAATCTGAAATAAATGTAACTATTTTCTCAGTAAAATTCTTAGTTTATCCTATTTCCTTGATTTTTATCAATCATTGGAACAAAAACCTTGTTTTAAAGTGGAATAAATTGAGTTTTTCGGTTTACATTTTTCTGTTCTTGTTTTTGATGTGAAAGTGCCTTAATGATGACTCAACGAAATTTTTGTTTTTTGAGGAGCGAATTTCATAATGCTCTTTTGCATGCCAGTGATACGTATCTGTTTAAGATGAGAAATGTAATAAGATTGGATCCTAGGCAATTTTGAAGTTTTGTAAATACCAAAAAGAAATCTAATAATTTTCCTCCTCTGTTAGTATTTAATAATAATTCTAGTCAAGATCCGTCTGTGATTTCTAATCTCTTTGCTGATTACTTTAGTGAATCATTTTTAACATGTGACGGTCAAATAGATTTTGCTTATTTTAATTACTCAACGACACTTCCTAAAGTTGATATCCCATGCTTTAATATTGATCAGAAATCTGTGGAGGACTACATGACCACGCTGGACCCTGGTTATTCTGCTGGGCCCATGATGGGATGCCCCCATTGTCTTACAAAACTGCAGTGGAACGATTTCTTACCCGTTAACATTTTTATTTAATCTATCACTGCGGCTTGGAAAGAGTCGTTTATTGTCCAAATCTTTAAGTCCGGTAAAAGGGAGCTTGTTACCAACTATCATCCTATTGTTAAATTGTTTTGTATTCCCAAACTGTTTGAAGCTTCTTTATATGAATTCTTGTATCTTCATTGTAGTGGAGCTCTTAATCCTCATCAGCATGGTTTTATGAAGGTAAGGTCAACAACAATAAATTTGTTCCAGTTTATATCTACCTGTATCGAAGCTTTTGAACGAAACGCACTGTATTTATATAGACTTCAGCACGGCTTTTGACAAGATTCCTCAATCGATTTTGTTATTTAAACTGTTATCTTTAGGTTTAACAGTTTGGTTGTTTAACTGGTTATCCTCCTACCTTAAAGATCGCAACGTTAGGATTCAGTTCCATTGAACTCTGTCTGAAGAGATAACGGCTTACTCCTGTGCTCCACAGGGTAGTCACTTAGGGCCCCTTCTCTTCAAATTATTCATAAATGATGTTTCCTCGACTCGCATTGCGATTGTCTCAAATTGCAGGATGACCTGGACAGACTGTTGAATGGTATGAAAAGAGTTCTCTCATTTTAAACGTTGATAAATGTAGGGTAAACATTTTCTCTTGTAAGCGAGTACCGAAAATTGATAAAATATATGACTTGGAGATATTGTTTTTGAAACTCACCTTTAACATCCATATAGATCGCATCGTTAATAGGGAAAACTCAATTTTAGGCTTTGCCAGTCCTGTCTGGTCTCTGTTTTACAAAAATTACTCCGATCGTATTGAGAGCGTACAAAGAAGATTCTTACTTTTTGCTCTAAGAGGTCTCGAATGGAGGGATAGACTTCATCTTCCACCTTATAACAAAAGATTAAATTTAATACACCTTCCTACTTTTGAGACTCGGAGAAAAATTTTTGATATAAGCTTTGTATTTCAACTTGTAAAGGATGACATTGACAGGCCTTTGATGCTTGAGAAAATTAATTTCAATTCACGATCTCCACTCTTGCGATCTAATGACTTTATTTATTAGTGTTTCCATCGCACCAACTATGGACACTTTGAGCCTATGACTAGGATGTGCTGTACTTTTAATTTGAATTCCCATTCGATAGATTTTAATATTAATAAGACTCAATTTAGAAAAATTAAAAAATTAATAGGCGTGCGCTTCATAAATTTGAGCTTATGCGCTAGTTTACGTGTTTTTATCTGGCTTGTGCGCTTCGCAAATACACGGATTTTCTCTAGTTTTTCTCTGATATGAGGACGGTGTCTTTGCAATTTTATTTAAATTGACTTTTTCTCATTTTTTAGGTATCCGATAATAAAAAAATTTTCATAAACATACAAAGGTTTTACATGTTTGTAACGAGCAACGATTGTAAAAGGAAGTTAAAGTTAGATTTTCCCGCGAGAGAACGAGATTACCTGTAGATTACTGCATGCTTTAAAAAGCAAATAACATTCCCAAATATGTCTGTAAATTTGAAAAGGGAAAAAATTTTTTCAAACGAATTTTCATATACAAAGAAGTTATTGCTTAGAACGATTTAGGCAACAAAATGCATCATAAATCGTTCTGTGGAAAAAATCAAAATTCTTTTCGTTGGATTGAAAGAACCAAACAAAATGTTCTTAATGTACGTAGATCACACTGTTATTATGGACAGATTTGCAGATTTTAAAACGAAAGTAATTTTGTAGTTATGAGTGAAAGCCAAGTACATATGAACAATTCCTCTCTTATACTTATAATGCTTTTGTGCCGAACATGTGTCGACTTTGTTTAGCACAATTCGATCGTTCTGAATGAGTTAAATGATTAGGTATGACAAAAACTTTTTATAACTGTTTTCGAATCACCATAAATTCGTAACAAAACATAGTCTTAATGATAGACTTGATCCAGAAGATTACTTGTCTTTAACGTGCTTCAAAGATATGTCTGCACTCATTAAACAGATAAGTTGTGACCAAATTTTCGACACCTTTCAATAGGCGACATGGGACAGTAATCTTAATACACATGAAGAATTGGATTGTTATACTGAGCAAGAGACAGTTAGAATATAGATAATCGATATTGAACTGATAATGACAGCTCTGTTGAAACAAGCGATAAATGCTAGCTTCGAAGGTCCATAAATTATGGTCTATTATGTTCTAAAAACAGGAAATCACGAGTACTTGATTTCGAATTCATGGACACGTTATAAAAATGTTATTATTATACTGGAATACATCTACACATGGGCAATAGTTTTTGATCTCATGTCTGTGCGCCTTAAAGAGATTTCACGTATATCTTTTTTATTTTAAATACAGTAGCGAACATAAAAACTGAACTAATTGAAATTTACTTTACATTAGGTAGAAAGAATCGTATAAACGCAGGTAAGTAGGCATTCATGTGAACAAATTTTTTAACCCTCCAGCCACGGGTGCTTCTTTTATTTTTCTGTATAGAATCGCGGGCTATTTGAAAGGATTATACTACAGGAAATTTTTTTTTTTTTTTTTTAGAAAAAAGTTGTTATTTTATTGACTTTTAAAGTACATAATGCGGGAAACGTCATGATTCTCGCGTTCAACAGCGAAATTAGTAAAGAAAACTTACTAATAATATTTTTGAGTATGGAATATTTTGAAGCAAGGTTTCATACACAAACCAACATTATAATCTACGCACCAGGCTCTTGTCTCTCTTCGTATTTTCTTTCCATCAGCATTTTTTGTTTTTTTTAGAACAGCATACAGCGCATCTTCTGCGAGGTTCCTTTTTTATTGGATGGGGAGGAATGTGGGATATGAAGTGCCTTACAATCAACCTTGTTGTGTTATTATTCCCATATACATATGTCGGGATGATGCTTGTAGATATTTTTCAAAAATCTCTTTAATCTAAATTCGAAAAAAGTTTTTTTGTGTTCGTAACTTTTTCGAAAATAATAAATGCGTTGAATCGAGACTGATCCAAGAGATGACGAAACACTTTTTTGTAATACTTCTTTTGTTGCTTTCGAGTGATCTTGTAATATGAAAGTTCTTGGTCGGCCCTGTCAACGCTGCCCATCGTGTAATTGTAGTCACATATCAATTGAGGTTTTATCATTTCATCGCTTTTCTTTTACCTAACTGCACACGATGATGGATTGTTAATTGTGCTCAAAACACAAACTCTTTTTTTATCTTTCCATTTTAAGACCATCAGTTTTCCCCTTTGATAAGCTCTGACTTCTTCTTTCTTAGGAATGTATTGTTTCCAACTCAGTCTTCTTTTGCATAATAACAAACTTCCATCCACACTAACATTTTTTTCTGGAACTAATTCTGAGCTAAATTTTGGGCGTAAATATTCAATGACTTCATATATTTTTCGTAACTTTGGACATGAAAGAAAAGTGTCAGTATTTCATAATCAGTCTAAATCTATCTCGTTACATGACCTTTGAAAAAATTGAAATATGAATTGATTCTAGTTTTGACCACTTCCATTCTTGATCAGATAAACTGATAACACTTTGTAATAACAAAACACCTATAAAAGCTCTCCTTTCTTCTTCTCTCACATCTGTCCATTTCTTTGATTTTGAGCATGCAGTTCTTCGAGACTGCTTGGCTAGTTCCTGACTTGTATATTTATTGGTTTCACTTACAAGAATGCGAATCAAAGTATCATCAAAAAATATTTCAAAATACTTGAGCGGTGCTGGATTTTTATCTAAATCAATATTTACTCCCGGTTTTATAGTAAAATGGAAAGCTGGTGGAGCAGAAGGAATATTATCCATATCAATTTCATTCCATATGCAGCAAACTAGCAAAATCATTATCATCAGCTTCTGATTCTTTATCGCTCTCACTAAAATTGCTCTCAGAACCACTGTTTTCACTGCCTTAATTTACGCTACCGTCACTGGAGCCACTATCACTGTATTCCATAGCACTTTTATTACTGCAGGTTAGCAACTAAGGTTCATCATCAGTCTCGGTATCAGAAGAAGAAATTACATGTTTTGACATTTCAAAAACTAGATGTAACAATTCACATGCCAAATGTAACAGTAACATAAACGTCTCAAACGCTGTTGTGCAACTAATCATGAATTGTAAAGTACAACTTTGAATAATGTATTAGAACATGTCATAACATGCTCGTAGACACGGACAGCAGTTTGCTTAAGAACGTAATAAGATATTAGAACAGAGAAATAACGTCTCCCGATGTTAGAAAATGAAAGAAAATTGAATCGACGGAGGAATTTCGTTTCCCTACGCTCAAATATCCTAAAAGTTATATACAATGCGGTATTAACGTACTCCGCGGAAATGCATAAAAAAAAATGAAACGCGATATCCGCGTTGCTCGAGACTAGAGGGTTAAAAGGCATGCAGCTGAGTGCATCATCCATTATTACAATCAATCAGTGCAACCAGTAAGGCGGTATTTTTAAAAAATTCAAACTAAAAGAAATGTATACGTTCAATTAACGAGAGTGAAAAAAATATCAAATATAAAAGTTTTACATGTGTGCGGAAAACGACGTTGTCAAAAGATTGCATGATTGTTAAACAAAGCTTGAGAAATGGTTTTGTCACAGCTGAACGGATATTATTACATGAGGCCTCGCTATCAGGAAGAATACCCGCAAAAGAAGCCTCTTCACACAAAGAAAATGAAGCTGACACGTCTCGACCAAAATGCACCTGAATTGAACAGCTGAGGTCAGCATATCTAGAACTGATTGAATGCAGTATATTCGACGTAAACGTGGAGAAAGATTCTCTAAAATCTGAAGTATTGCCAACGATTAGGATATCTGCAGACCAAATGATATGGGCAGATTTTCTTACCATAGACTTGAACGATTTCTCTTCGTAACTAGTAATATAAATGGACAAAATCATCCTGGAGGACAGCATGATACTTTTACTGGACAAGCATCTCGCAAAAGAATTGATGGTCATATTCTTAGGACTTTTTCCTCCTTGCCACCGAGTGAAACTGATAATTAGTCTTATTTGAATTTATTTCATAACAATATCTACACAGTAAAAAATTTGCACAATTGTTGCCACAAAGCTTAGGTATTTTTCCATAAAATGTAGGGAATATTCCCTAAATTGTAGAGAATATTCCTCTAAATTCTAGGGAATATTCCCTAAATTTAAGGAAATATTTCCTAAATTTAAGGGAATATTCCCTAAATTTAAGGGAAAATTCCCTACATTTTTGGTAAAAATACCTAAACTGTGTGGCAACAATTTATGCATTTTTTACAGTGTACTTAATATAATCACAAATTTCATAATTTCGTTTCAAGTTTAAATTAAATCGAGATAGAGACCATGAATTGGCCAGGAAATATCTCCGATCTCAATCAAATAGAGAATCTGTTAGAGAACAATGAAAAAGATAGTCGCTGAAAACCACCCTACTAATATTAACAACACAGACCTTAAAATAAACTAGAACTGGTCTGGTACGACAAAATTTCTTTAAAGGAAATCCGAAATCTAATAGATTCCACGTATCAAAAGGTGTTATCAAGGTCAAGAAGGAGGTCAATTAAGTTCTTTCTTTGAATAATGAATAATTATGTAGATATATATTATATATCCGGCTGATTTCCGAAACTATGTTCCGCGAAACACCAGTGTTCCGACAATTTGGGAAGGTATTATACACTTGCAATATTCTGCTTCATATTGAAAAGCGAGTGATGATCAATCTCCACTAGTGATATTCAAAATTTTTGAAAACGTATCGATGAATCGACTTATTCGATTATTTAGAGAAAACAATAGACGATTAAAAAAACTCGCCAAAAAAATATTGATGAATTGATTAAATTAAGCCGTTTGAGATTTTCTCCTACCGCGGCTGACAAGTTTCGTCACTTTAACGAAAGCTGTCAAGATTGACAGAACGGTTAGTCGCTCTAATGGATATTATTCATAAATCTGATAAAAAAAACAAACAGCTGGAAAATATGTGTTAAACATTCAGCATATTAGTGTATAAATTCATTCATCTATCACACGTTTTTAGATCTACACCCAGTCCCCTATTATGCAAATTTATTTTCATGATTTCACTTTTACGCAATTTTTGGGTGGCACGATTTTCACTTTTGAATTCAAAGAACCATTTTAGTTTTCTATTACATTTTTTATACTTTCTTACACAATTTCTCACTGTTGGGAACTGTCAACTGTCAAATTTACAATAGGCTTTAATAATTTTTTACGTATTTTTATTCTAGTCGTTATTTCCTGGAACCAATGTATTCCGTTAAAACAGGATCGGGTGCATACTTGCCGAAATTATAAATGAATTAAATTTGCATATAAATGTAACTATTAATTTGGTCTGATTGCTTACAATGTCGAATTTTGTCCATTTTGACAAAAAATGTATTCTCATTACAGAATTTAAATATTATTCAGAAAATACCCATGGATTTTTGGTTGAAAGCAGGAGCTTCAACAAAAGGAAGGCCAAGTAGGTATTTCTAGTGATCGTGTATCATTGAAGAAGAAAGTGATCCAAAAACTGTGGTTTCTTCAAAATCTAATATCAAAGAACAAGTGTCATCTACGAACAGCCCAAAACGGAAATATGATAAAAGTTATTTAAATTTGGGATTTACGTATATTGGCAATTCAGATTCTCCTGATGCAATGTTTGTTTTATGTCATAAAGTACTTGAAAACAGTTCTTTGGCTCCAGCAAAACTTCGCAGGCAATTCTAAATGATACACATTAATTATAAAGGAAAAGGCATTGAATTTTTTAAGAGACATCGTAACTCACTAGAAAAGTTCAAACTCCAAATGATTACAATGGCTAAAAATGAAACTGAAAATGCAACAGAGGCATCTTGCGCTTAATTGTGAATCTCATACAATTGGAGAGATACGTATTAAGCCATGTGCGAAAGACAGCAAGCTAGTAAAAAAATAGATGCAATAAAATTATCAAATAATACTGTTTCACGACGCATTAAACATCTTTCTACTAGCATAGAGAAAAAGTTAATTCATCGTCTTGGATATTGCAGTGAATATGCATTGCAAATGGATGAATCTACAGTAGTCGCAGGACTAGCTGTACTACTAGTATTTGTTCGTTGTACTTATGTATAATAAAAGTATTGAAGAAGATATACTCATGTGCACATATTTACATGGATAAACTACAGGAGAAGAACTATTCAACTGTATTAATGACTACATTACAAATAAAGAGACAGGTTAGGAGAAGTGTATTGATATTTATACAGATGGGGTTCGAGCAATGGTAGGATAGATTAAAGGTGTTGTATCATGTATCCAGAAACTAGCTACAAGAGTAACCAGCAATCATTGTATATTTCATAGGCAAGCACTGGTGACTAAAAAAATTCCCACAAATTTAAAAAAATGTTATGGTTGAAGCAGTAAAAGTGATAAACTATCTAAAATCAAAACCACTTCAGTTCAGATTATTTAAAATTTTGTGCGATGAATTGGATAGTGTACACAAAGCACTTTTATTACATACTGATGTGAGATAGCTATCCAGAGGAAAAGCACTATTAAGACTTTATGAACTTCGAAGTGCGTTATTTATTGGTGTTCTTGAAGGCACAAAATAATTCAGAACAAAATTTTGTTGAAGATTTAACAAATCATTCATGGTTTTATATTTATATTAGATTATAGTCTTATACGAAGAAGAGTTCTCGTCTAACAGACCTTATTGAAAATAATTTCAATAAATTTACAAAATGCATTTAAGTGCAAAAAAAAATGTTTGAACTTTTCGACCCCCCAGCGATCAGAGAGATCTCATCAGTATTGTTATCTCTGTATAGTTTTATATTTAAAAATAATTACTAAATAAATAATGTGCTTTAATAACTTTTTTTTTTTATTTTTACTAGTAGAAATTACCCAACCTAAAATATAATCTAAGTGTTCCGTTAAAATGTCCGGGTTTGGGTAGTGTTCCTTTGCAGAAAATGTTTGGGAAACCCTGGAAACAATATAAATCAGTAACGTAATTATTTTCAGTTTCGTAAAATGGAAAACAAATTTCCTTGAAATGAGCTGTTTGGAAGGTGATGCTGATACCACAAGCAGATAGATATTAACTACCTGAGATACTTCTTCGTGATTTAGTTTTATGAAAAAAGATTTTCTTCAAACTATTCCGAAATGAAAGGCAGTTAAAAATTTTTCATAATTGTTCACACTAGGTAATTTTAAAGGAAATATTTAAGTAACGAAAAGTGGTGCCATTTCCATCCTACTTAATATTTATAATATATGTATATACAAATAATAATAATATTAAATAAATATGTATACCTATATAGTAGAACTTGGTACAAAAATGAATCATAATCAAGATCAATATATAGGATACATTTCAAATTCGGAAAAAATATTATAGCTTGTATTATGAAAATGCAAAAAACTACCTCATTTGAATGTTGATATTAAGCATTCTCAGGGCGCCTGATGAGTATGTACTTGAGGTCACCTTATATGTATAATTATCATACTCCCATCCACTTCCCATTCAAATTTTCTCAGTGTCCTTTCCAACAAGTTGTATTTAAAAAATTATTCACTGACTCTTATTGGACTGACTTTAATTTTTGTTGGTAAGTGATTACGTATTATGTAAAAACTTTTTTTTTCAATCAGCAGTAAAAGCTAGCCACTGATTATTTTAAATTTCCGTATGGCCTCAAAACAAAAGTCATTCATGAGACTTATTTTACTAATGAGAAAGTTATTTCTGAATTTTTATTTTCTTAAAAAAAAAAAAAGTCATTTCTGACTTTTTTTTATATGAACAAGAAGGACCTAATATATTTAGTTGGACTGTTAGTAACGTTTATCCATCCTCACCATAGCATTCTATTCGAGGAACATAAAGAAATCCTTACTGAGCAATACAAGTTTTTATATGAAGTAGATTTTAATGCTTTTTGATTATTTTATTTGTGAATTAGTTTCCACAACCTTTCGGAGCTAAACAATACCGTGGAAACGTGGACACATAACTATCAGAACAGCCCTAGATTCTCATAAAATGTTGCACGGAGCACACATAACAAATAGATCTTTTAAATGATCAGAACATAAATAGTTGATCAAAAAACAAGATGCACAAAAGAAGATAGCTATAGACTCCGTTCGTATTAAAAAATATGAAAATAGTAAAACCCATTTATAATATTTCAAAAAAAAGGACCACATGAGTTTGGTTTCGGCTCTATGGAAACTTCGATTTACTTCACCAACATTAAGAATCGTAAGAGAATCATTTCAATAACTGTCTTCCTATTAGATTTTGTCTTTTTTGATCGATATTAAGTCTTTTTGAGTGCTTTTGGTTTAGTAAAAAGCACCTAATATCATAGATGGCACAAGAACTAGATGCCGCATGGCATACTAGAGCAGAGTATACAGATTGTGAAATGGATAGTGCACTCCGGAATGGACCATAACATGTTTTAGAATGTGCCGAAAGCAAATTTTTTTTATAATAGCAGTTTTGTTTACATTTGATCGGCTTCTCCATTACTTCAGATACGAAAAAATATTAATTACTCAACGTATACATCATTCCAAATGTTGTGGTCCATTCCGCAATGAACCACCGAGCCACATAGTTTTTGTATACTTTTTTGGTATCGCATGCGATATCTAGTTCTTGTGCCATCTATGCTAATTTTTACATGAAACTAACGCCATATCTATGCGAATTGTTAAAGAAGTAGACAATATAGATAAATTGAATGAAATCTCTAATTTACGTTAATTTTTCCTGATCTTTACAAATTAGATTATAATAATTTATGTGCAAATTTATTTAGTATGCGTGTATATTTTCCTAATTAGGATATGGCTGTAATATTAAGCTCATAATTAAATGAGAATACATATTATACTCCTTTGGAACTTAATAAAATATGGAAATAATGAGTTTTGTCAACAAAAAAATCTGCGATTTTACACTTAGATCGTATTACTCGTATAATGGATATAACTGGGCATCTCCAGGATACTTCCTTCATTGGAAACGATATTAAAATCTGACTGGCAACATATGATAATATAGATGAACTTAATGTAAAGGAACTGGTAGGTACGTACAAATGTATGATTACCTCAAAGCTCACAAAGAAATATTCAATACTATATATAAGCACCAGAAATCAAAAAATAAATTTATATAACATAAAAGCTATCGACGCAGCAAAAGAAGAAGAAGGAACTCCAAAACGGTTTAAAGAAAATAGACCACCATTAATTTTTAAGAGCAGAACTTTTAAGCAGGGTGAATCTTTGTTGGCGTTCCCATTGGAGGAAGCCCAAGATGGGACTGTTCCAAAATATAATTTATATAGCTGAAAGGGGGCAATTGTTCGTAACATTGCATGACCTTGAAAATCAACTGATCCTGAGGTACAAAGCAAGCTAAGGTTTTTTTTTTAATTATAAGTGATATTAAATAGTGCTGAATAAAGTAAATAACTTTTATAATGGGTTATATTTTCTTAAACTTAAAGGGTTTTCAAGATATCACCACTTTATTCCAAATCTTGAGCTCTCTTTTTTCGAAATTTTATAACCCGGGAATTAAATTTGTTTATCTACAATCAAGCTGTATATGACAAAGATTTAATATAAAATTCATTTAAATTAGATGATCAAATTGTCTACCACTCTTGGTGCATTGCATAGGTAGATTTGGTTAGAGAAGGTGTCGCTAAAATGAATTTTAGATTGTTTCACTTTTAGACCATTGCGGCACATACAATCATGGAAATCTATCCTTCTAAGGATATTCCAAGATCTACCCTGTTTCCATAAGGAATCTCAGGATACATCTAAGTTTTCTCAGTGCCAACAACAAGTGGGTACCCAATAGCCGAACTGATTCGATTTCTTCAAAAACTTTACACTTCCGACAGAAAACATTCGACTCTAGATCCAATCTACTAGCATGATTACCTATGGCCCAATAACCCATTATCACCCGGTTTCATAGTTTTGTAATTTAATTTTGTAACTCAGTTCTCTTAATCGTACAAAAACTTGAATTTTTATTTTCATATCGTCCTTAGTAGAAGAATGCTGAAGTAAACGATTTCCTTAATTTGCTTCCAGAGAAAAAAGTCCGTAACACCTGGATCAAGATATCTAGCAGGGAATTGAACAAAATTATCTCGGCCTATAAAATTATTTGGGAATATATTATTTATTTAATTACCAACGACATTCTACTCAGGCGCGTAGCGCGTATACAGGGGGTGGTTCACCGGGGGGGGGGAGAGATTTTTATACACTATTAGTGGCTGAAAACCATCAATTGGATTAATTCAAGTGCCGCTAAAATTGATTTTACAATTTTTCTTCAGAATTTTTACGGTATAAAAGTAAAATTCATTCACTTTTCTTTGCGGTGGTTGTCGTTGGTTTCCTTGTACTTTCGTATAAATTCAAGTAATGTTATTTTATTTAACTTCATGATTACTTTTAATTTGTAGCAGAAGGACAAACGTGCTGTATTAGTTAGCGATGGAGGTAGAAATAGTTGTAAAAGTGTAAAGCGGAAGATTGATAAGACCACTGACAACTTTTTTCAGAAGAAAGCAAGATCAGTTAAGCTCCCATCAAAAGAAATAGTTAGTAACAAATCATGCACTCCTACTCCAATTCCTTTAAATTTGACTCAAGCTGCAAGCTCACTCTCAGTCAATTACTTCACCTGTGACAGAATCGCTTGGGTCAGCATCTATTTCTACAATCTCTGCACGAGAAGGCGGATTTGGTTATGAGTCCTTAAAGTCCACCCTGAGATCGACATTGATGTGGATAATATTATCGATAGCTTTTCCAAATCAAACCGAAAACTGGATTTTGGCATATTATGTAAATATGATTAAAAAAAATTTAAAAGCGGCTTTTTCCTGCCCCTCGAACATTTTAGTTGTGACCCCCCCCCCCCCCCCCCGCCCACTCTATGCAACAGGTCTGGATACGAGCCTGATTCGACTCTGAGTAGGTATTTAGCGGAACATCTTCTAGCAAAAATATCAAGACATTTTTTAACAAATTAATAAATGCTTTTGCATTTAGTGTGTGGAGTTACTACTAAATGGCATGGCAACCAATAATCCCAGCACTAAGATTAATATTTCGATGGTGTTGGTTATCAATGGTTTTGTTTCGCTCTATTAATGATTATTTTATAATGGAGCATAGCATTTTGAATGAACATATAGCATAGTATCTGCAATTAACCATTCAAAAAATTTAAAACGCATCGCGAAATCATTTCCTATAAGCTCTTGATATAAAAAAATATGATAGAGTGGATATTTTTGCTTTTTTAATACCCTTATTATTACTGATAGTTAGTCACGTGCAATATCACGTGTTGCCACTAACGAGTCGGATGCATTTCCAACTAAATAGTACGCCTATACCAACAGAATTATTTCCAAGCAAACTTCTACTGAAGTATTGACGATTGACGGGATCTTGGCTGTGTATGTAGTACATTTTCACTACTATCTCTACTATTTCAGATAATCTTCGAAACACAGAAAATCGAGAAAAATACTTTCCTTCTAGATGTCGTCTGAAATAAATATTCCGAGCTTGTTATTAATTTTGGTGACATATGAAGAGACTACAAAATATGTAAGTTTTTGGTATTTAAATCGCAACGTCACTTCGGCAAACTTTTCAATACGTATAGCGTTAGAGGCATATGCGATGAAAATTTACATGGTTGGTCAAGAAGTATGAGCAATTTTGTGAGTGTCGCCAGGTCCAAGGCTCAAATTATTAAATGTGGAATAACTTCAACTCATGGCTCGCAATATAAAATGTCGACATTAATTTTAATAATAAAAAATATAATTTTAATCATCGGACTGGGACCCAGCATAATCAAGTTTATAGAACAGACTGAGGAACAATATTTAGTGACCTTGAATGTCCTTAATGAGTTTTCAGATTCTTAGGTACAGAGCACAATAGTTTCATTTTTATTATAAGAGGTACTTTCGAGTCATCCCGTAGATAGTAACTTAATAAGTAAACCATTTTCATAATATGATTTTCTTAATCCAAACGATTTTCAATATATCGTGGCTAGTTTTTACTAAAAATTGGAGTAGGTACTCATTATGTCACACTGGTGACATTCAGTAGATTTTTCTGAGAAATTGTTGGATATGAGAAGATAGCTGTGTTCATTGTTTATGTTATCGTAGATTATAGATAGTTGAATAAAAAATAAATAAGTAAAAAAAACGTTTAAAACTTTTTCCATATCTTTGTCTCCATTCCGGTATTAAATTATAGCATTTTTTCTCAAATTAACCATTTTTTCTTGATATAAATTAATTATCATGACCTTTCTTGTGTATTAGAATCATATTTAACTCTATGATTCTAATTAAATATTTATTTATAGTTTCCCGAATTCAAATTTCAAAAAAATGCTTTTGGACAAAACTTTAATAGCATTTTAAAAAGGTTGTCAATAATGTGTTTCAGAAAAAGTAGGTATGTAGGTACCAAGTTTTGAAATTTGATATTTAATTCCGAAGTACGGAAGCGTACGAGCATGGCTCTGAAATCCTTTGAAATGTAAAAGTGTTATCAAGGACGTTGTCACATTTTATTAATGAGAAGAAAATTTATTTCTTATATTTTTCTAAATTGTAAAAATAATAATTTTGTAATGGATAAATTCTAGTAGTTTTACGGCCATATTTTTCTGTCAATATAACTTTCCATTATTTAAAAATGCCGAACAAGTATCAAATGTTAAAAGAAAATCGAAAAACTTCCCTTTTGTCCATTTTAAGATATATTTGTACCAAATACGCATTGTTAATCACAAAAAGCAGAAAAGGTGTTTTAAAAAAAAAAAAAAAAAAAGCAACACAAATTTCCAATTTCTCCTTTTAGCTTTTTCCACAAATAATATATAAATTCTTTTTTTTTTTCAAGTAGACTAAGGCAAAACAAAAAACCCAATAATTTTCTATCTTCTTCCTATACCTATACACTTATAAGCTCAATAACTGTAATAGTACATCAGGGCTGGACATAATTCATGCATATCACCGACAATGTCATCTCCCAAATAATGTGTGAATTACAATGTACCTACGTAAGTTATTCCTGATAAGAATTATTTCTGAGCAGGACATGGCAGGTTCCTTTGTTCTGATCACGTCCACTTCATCAAACCATCGATTAATACAAAAGATCAGTCGCATAGACGTGATTGTGTTATACCCGCATCCTCAACGCCGCTGTTTCCTGGACTTAAATTTCCTTGATACAGTAGGTACCTATACTATATATGTAGATACTCTAGCTGACAAGGTTTATACTCATCACTTCTTTATCAAGACGATCTCCTTTGATTGACAATTTTATCGGTTATAGTCGCATGGGAAATTATTTCTAGCACTCCTTGAGTTTGACTGGTGGGATATGAGATTTGAAATGAAACTTACCTTAACTAGGAGTTTCTGGCGGTTGAAAATATTTAAATACTTTCACGCTCCACGATCTTTTCTATTACAAACAAAAACAATTTTTTGAACAATAATTCATTGGACACTTGACAAGAACCAACACTTAATTCATCACAATATTTCACAGATTCTTGCATGGAAAACAGCAGGAGAGACAACTTTTTTGGCTAATCACATTTGGCTCATGGCAGTGAAAACACACAGATAAATAAAATACGAACAGCGATTTATTTAGCGGCACGTTAAGTTCCTTGAACTTCCGTTCACTAAACAACGGAAAAATAAACTTCCGATCTGAAAAGTAGTAAAGCTTGAACGTAAATGGAATTGGAAAAACGAACGCGCCAGTCCTGGATGCTTTCCAATAAGAGTGGAACTCACAGCAAAGACGAAACAAGGCGCGACTCAGTCTGCACTCCATATTTCAGCTGGAAAATGGTCCAATGAGAGGGGTGGAATGCAGCCTCATCGTCATCATCATCATCTTCAATTCATATATGAACGTTGGGATTTCAGTCTCAGGTTCAGCGCGCGAACAGCGGTTCTATATGCGGATGTAAGCATAAGCATATATAAAATGAAAGCAATCCAGCCACTTTAAGGGGCCCTCTGCTCCGACTGACGGGACGATGATGATGATGATGATGATGATGACGATGACGACGAAGACGACGACGACGACGGCACCAAAGTGTTAACCCCCTTACTGGCATCTTTGTTCAGTTGTTTTTAGTAACGAGGCGATCAATGAAACAGGAGACGACAAGAATGAAATCCAACACTGGACGACACTTAAAATATATTTTTCGCTTTTATTTTCAATGCATCCAAGACGGTCCAGTCCACATCTACAGTTGGTCTTGGCTCAAGTAGAGTCCATGGTCCCCGTCCGTCACATTTGTTACTAGAGACACAACAAATATTTAATTACTTGGTCAAAAACGAACTGAAAATACGAGCTATGTTCACGGCCAATAAATTATTTTTGTTTCGGTTGTTCTCGTTCAGAGACGGTCAGTCATAACCGAGTGCGAGTGCTATGTGAACGGTGTATATGGATTTATGGAACCTCCAGAATCGAGACTCGGACCAGCAGTTCAACATAAAAATAATGCGCAGCTGCTAATGATCCTTAAAACAATGTTTTTTTTTTTTTTGTAAAAACGCTTTTGAGATGTTATTATCAAAAGGAATTTATTGATTTTCTTATTACTTAAAAAATAAAAAATTTTAAATACCTATGCCTAATAGATAGCGGATTCGTTGGTCCTTGACAAACAGGGAATTGTTTTTATGACTATGATATAAAATATTTACTGAACCCAAAGACTTCAGATGATATAAGGCTTCATGGTCCTTGTTGAGGGGCCGATGCTAACAGAACCTATCTATTATATATATAGTTAAAACTATGATTTATTTATTTATTTAGAAATAGTAGAAACAGTAGTCAAGGGCGGATCCAAACATTTGCTCTAAGGGGGCGATGGGCCCCATCGCCCCCTATAACCGCACTTGCCATCAGTAGTGGATCGATTTGTATACCTTGCTCTTTTCGTTTCAGCATGAAAATTTCATTAGCATTCAGATATCGCCCGAGTTCTTTTATTTATATAATATAAGTTCTTAATCCCGTAAGCATTGTAAAATTTAGTTCCACATCAAATAGACGTTACACACTTCTTGCTTGTCTTACTGCTGGTGATTTTCATATAAAGGTCGCTTGCATTTCGTTCAAACTGGACTCGCTGGACTGCAATTTCTTGCAATTAAACGGTTAAAGAAATTTTCTGGGAATACTAATTAGGTAGGGTAAAAATATATATAAAATTAAATTAAATATTTGCAGGTAAACTAAATCTGAGATTAATTACCCCGGCTATGATAATTTTCCCAACATAATACTTTTCATCAAAATATCCGGCAAAAATTTTTATTGTTCTGAAAATTCCTTAAAGGTATAATTTTAAATTTTTTTAGAATAATTCATGACTAAAAAAGAAAAAAAAAATATATCAAATAACTTTTAAAAAACTATCTAGAGTTTTCCATTTAATTTAATATTAAAATTATATTTTGTGTATAATTTTTAAAATTTTCATGGTACATAAAGAAAGCAAAGTCAAAGCATAGTAATTTAATTAAGTATTTTGATAAACTTTAGAAGTTCCAAATTTCATTGTTATTCACTGTAGTGTTAAAACTTAAACTGTCCAGGGGCTACAATCCGCAAATGTGAAAACTTTGCCAGTGTACACGATTTAAAAAACTCACCGTGAGGGATAGTGTACACTTAAGTGCTGAATGAAAATTTTTCTGTGCTGAATGTTGTTTGAGTGAGAAAATCGTCTTTTTGATGAAGTTAAGTTCAGTTATAAGAAATGAGTTACATGAATTCACTAGTATTAAGGCGACTATGGCTTAGAAAAAGGTAAAATAAATAATATAACAAATAATTTTGAAAATATCGCTTGACAAAAACACGACCAAAATGGCGGGGAGAAAATATCAGTTAAAGTGTACAAAATTTTGACAGAAAAACTCATGTCCATTTTCGCGGAATTGGAACAAGGTCATGTACACAAAATTTTGCATGCACGGTTAAACTCATAGTTGCGGGTTCCGGCCGCAGATCTTTCTTTCTTTGAATACCTTGAAAATTTTAAAATTTATACACAAATTAAATGCAAAATGAAGGGAAACTCTAGAGAACTTTTGTGATGTATTCATTAAGTGAAGGGAGAAATTATTTTCCATTTTTTAATGCGGATTTAGAAGATTTTGTTTTTTTTTGTGTTTTCTATTTCATTTGATTACAGTAGATATAAATTTTGATTTATTAGCACTCTAGGCGGGGGAGGCGATCGCTCCCCGCTTTATCCGCCCTTGGCTACCGTGTATAAATTAAGACGAATTCAAATGACAAAAACTAAAAGGTAGAAGAAGAAAGTTTAAAAAAAATTGAATGTTAAGAGGATAACTAAGTAAAATAATAATAATAACTAAAGAAAAATGTAATATAGAAGAAGAAATTATTAAAAATTGCAAAAAAATTGCAAAAAAATTGCAAAAAAAATTATTAAAAATTGCAAAAATGCTTTCTTATTTTTATTTCTAGTTTTTTCAGAATTCGAGAAATTCAGTTTTTTTCAAATGTGTTTCCAGTTAATTATTTGAAGGTTCAGTTATAATACATTCCTGGACTGCATATCTAGTTCACTCAAATGAAAATATATTAAAGGGAACTGATTTGTAGTTGGGCTGTCTTGTTCGTACTGATTATCCAGTCAAATCTACCGAATTCTATTGAAAATTAAAGAGAAATTCAATAGAGTCCTCATTCTTTATTATACACGCGGACTGAGTTGTGTTCATTTAGTATTGTGAAGTGAAAGTCGACGGAAGTGTTAAAGTGGTTCAAGTATTTTTTAAATACTTTTTATAATTTATAGTGAGATTGTCAGGTAAGTAAAGTGTAAAGGCCTCTAAAGGCTGTAAAGGCCCAATCGGACGTCGAAGTCGGAATTTTGGTTAGATCTTAACTCTGTTAAGTGCGTTATTCTGCATGTTTAGACACTAAATTAAATTAAAATTGTTCGCTTTAATATGCGAATATGCTTAGAAGTTGCTTTTATGTTCGCTTTTTGCCTGTTTTAAAAATGTGCTCATTAGATCATTTAAGTAATTTTTCGTCAGAGGATAAAAATTTTTATAAACAAGGTCATAGGTTTTTACATTTCGAAGAACTTTTCAGTTAATTAAAAATGTTTGAGAAATAAACATGAAAATCTGAAATTTTTTATGCGTTCATACGCAACCAGATTATACTCATTGTTGAACTGCATATCTAGTTCACTCAAATGAAAATCTATTAAAGTGAACTGATTTGTAGTTGGGTTCTACGACATAAGATAGTTTGGCACATAGATTAGTCCAAAATAGCAAAATAAACAATGAACAATAAAATCTATGTAGCAGTCATACCACCATATAGCTTATATACATCATTGAAATTTAATTACAAACATTCAATAGTAAAGCACTTAGATTGCACAACAATATCAAAATATTCAAAACATTTATAGGTAACATATTATATATTAATTCTAATAAAATATTTTATCTTTTTTTTTCAAATACTTTCATAGATAATTTAAGGATGCTCGCAACTGTCTTAAAAAAACTACCCAACCGCCAAATAAAACGGTCATATTGCCAAATTTCCACAGATATGGAGGATTGGGAAGAAAAAACTTCAAGACATTTTTAATGCCGCTAATACAGTGGATCAATGTAAGTTTGAAAATAATTTTGGGATTCAACAACTAATTGACCACTGTTTTGTACTCTTCGTATTTTCAGCTTGAAGATGACATCAATACCATTATAAAAAAAAAAGTGAGGCTCAACCCATAATCATCTGTAGATCTGAGCGACCTTTGGAAACGGGAGTATTTTATGTTGCTTTAGAGGATGTTTTTATAGAGACAGGACAAGATATACGCCATGCCTTCGATATATTGTATAAGGCTCACTATGTATTCAATTTTAAGTACAGTACACATTTGACGAAATTTTTTAATTTTTTTTACGCTTTTATCTATAAAAGCAAAAAAGTAAACCCATTAGGGGTAGCGTCCCTATTTCGCAAAAGTCTTGCCGTTGATTGATTGAAATGAATGTGTTTAAGGATATACCTATAATTTGTTTTTAAAAGGAACTATTGTTTTTTTTTTTTAATTTTTTAGTCCTTTTTTACATATACACTACATATGTATTTGTATTTCTCTGATTATTAAAATCAATAAATAAGTGTATATTTAAATTGTCCAGTTTTGGCTTATTATTTCCCCTTAAATAATAAAAATCATTTCCTGATAAGAACATGTTTACAAGGATATTATACAGGGTGCAGAATGTTGGAAACGAAAATTGGCGAGGATAAACAGGAATGTAGTTTTCGCAACCGCAGCAGATTTCTAGTGAAATTAAATGAAAATTTTTAATTTCACTAGAAATCTGTTCTGATTGTGAAAACTAGATTCCTCTTTAATTAAACTGAATTCGGCTTAAATTGACTGTCAACTTAGGCAATATATCTAACCGATTCGGTCGGCTGGTTAAACTAGAAATATTCTTAAATTAACTAGAAAAACATTTTGAAATTTAATAGTTAATCTAATTGACAAAAAGGGAAATACCATTTAAATTTACTTGAAACCCAGTTCATAAAATAAGACTGGATATATAGTTTTCATGTCCAGAAATCTGTTACATATTCATTAGAAATCCAATAAAAAAGTCAACTGGACTTCTGCATAAATGGTTCCAACTATATTTTTCACTAGAATATCTAGGAGATCCACTCTAGTTGAGTTTTCATACGGATCTAGTTGAAAATATTTTACTGTGTACATTTTTCTTTCTCTGAGTGAATACCTAGAAAAATGGAGTGGTACATGAAAATTGTTCTTACAAAGAAAAATACATTGGAAATTATGGGCCTGAATATATCGCTTAGTTCCCTTTGCTTGTCCCCACTTGTGATCGCGAATTCACACGCCACAATTCTTTCCGGCATTCCTGGATGAGAGTCCCCCTAAAAACTTAAAGTAAAAATATTTAATTAATTGAGTTATTTGAAAAAATATATATTTTTTATTTTATATTCTTTTTATTTATATAATTCAACTTCAAAAAATTGTACAAAATATTTTTATTCCAAAACTTAAAAAAATAAAAATTTATTTCAATAAATATTATTGTATGCGTATGTGTATAGGTTTTTCTCAAAATTTGGGTTTGTGACCCCAAATTTGGGTGATCCAAAACCCTCGAGAAACACTTCCCAAGCCACGAAACAGACTCCCTCACTACCATATCAGAGCCATAGCTTAGTTCTAACTGTTAACATTCTAAAATATTTGCAGCGTTCTTATGTAAAACCACTGACATGTATAATATGGACTGACTACGTCCATAAAAATACACTGCAGTAACTGGGCTCACTTCTATATAGCGTTATGTTTCGATATAAGCATCAAGTACCAACTGAGTGAGAACTGGACACAATAAATAAATAAGTGGGTTCGTCGAAATATATGTTTTTACATTAACTATTTGGGTTAATTATTGATAAAAAGTGTTTTACCAAAAGCAATATATTCAATAGATACTCAACAGAAATTCGAAAGGTTTTATTAAAATCACTTTTCAACTTCCCGCCAATGGTTTTTTTCAATGTTCGCACCCGTAAGAACTATTTTTGACACACAAAATTGTACCCGCTTAAAATAGCATATTGAGCAGCAGTCCGTATTATATATGCCAGTGTGTAAAACTGAGAAATCTTTGGTTTGAATGACCCTGCAGTTTGCACCTTAAACTACTATTGTATTAAAAAATGACTTTTTGTAGATAGATATGGAGGATGTTCAGTCTGCTATAAATAATTTAGGCTCTAGTACAAAGCCTAATATGGATAACATATATACTAATTTACTTAAAAATTACTTATCATTTACTTTTGGCTGCATGGAAGACATCTTATATAACTCCTGTCCACAAATCTGGATCAAAAAATTTGGTAATAAACTATCGGGCTGTATCTATTATGAATAACATTCCAAAATTGCTGGATTTTATAGTCAACTCTAAAATTTCATTTATAGTAAAGGAATTTATTTCTTCGAATCAGCATGGATTTATCTCAGATAGGTCAACATGTACAAATCTTGCAATTTTTTCAAACTATGCTATTAATTCTATTGAAGAGCATGCCCAGGTCGATTCGATATATACCGACTTTTCGAAAGCTTTTGATCGTTTTGATATTATGCTTTTAATTAATAAGCTTATGCGTCTTGGCTTTAATATTATAACATTCTCACATGGATTTCCTCATTTTTAACAAATCGTAGGCAATATGTTAAAATGAGCAATAAATTGTCAAAGGTCATCGAGGTAAATTCGGGCGTTCCTCAGGGTAGTCACCTTCGTCCGCTTCTATTTTTGCTATTTATCAACAACATTGTTTATATTTTTTGCTTTGCGGAATGTTTATTGTTTACAGATGACTTGAAATTATTTGTGAAAATGAATTCTATCACCGATTGCATATTTCTTCAAAACGATCTAAATGCCCTTGGTAGATGGTGCTCAGAAAATAACTTATCGCTAAATGTTTCTAAATGTAAAGTAATGTCCTTTTACCGAAAATCAACACCAATAGTCTTCGATTATAAAATTGGAGCTTCATCTGTTCCCAGAGTAGCGAAAACTAAAGATCTAGGTGTCTAAGTTATCTTTCATTAGTCATATTGAATATATTATTTCTAAATCTTTTATGATGTTAGGCTTTATAAGACGTAACACAAAGGAATTAAAGGATCCTCACTCCTTGATAGCTCTTTTTTATTCATTGGTAAGATCCATAGTGGAATACGCCCCCATTATTTGGTGTCCATCCTATAAAGTACATATAAACCGTATCGAAGCAATACAAAAGTCATTCACAAGACAGGCGCTAGGTAAATACCCTTATTGGAGGCATAACATGCCTTCGCATGATATACGCTGCTCGCTGTTAGGTTTATCCAAGCTGGACTTCAGAAGAGAAGTTGCGTGTACAACGTTTATAAGAGATATTATATGTTATCGTATTAAATCACCGGAGCTCCTCTCAATGATTAATTGGTATGTTCCAGAAAGGCTTATAAGACCACGTCATTTGCTGCAAGTACCATTTCATAGAACCAATTACGGTTATAATGAAGCTATCACTAATTCCGTTATAGAATTTAACAAATATACATACATACTGTACTGATATTGATCTGCCTTGAAAGAAATTTAAAAGTTGTATTTTTGAATTGCAGAATCTACATAGTTGTTCGTAGTTTATTCTTAAGGCTTAGTCTGTAAGGTACTCTGTATCTGTAGACAGGAAATAAATAAATAAATAATAAATAAAATTATGTTAAAAAATGACAGATCATCCACACCGCTTAATTCGGAAACCTTCCTAGTCAGTAATAATTTGAAAAAAATTTGTTTTTCTAAATTCAATTGTAGGATGACCTCCCTCCCTCCCCCCTTAATTTCATGCTAGAGCCACGCCTGGTCGAATATCCATAATTTCTAATTAGTTTTTCGATTTAACAAATGACATAAGGACAACATAAATAAAAAAACTATTATCGAAGATTTTGGTTCTTCCATAGAACTGGGTCTGATATACAGCTAGCATTGTACCAATGATTTACGTATTTTTTTAAACACAAATATGATAGCCAATATGAAATGTCATATATTGTTATGATAGGAGGTGAACGAAAGGCTTGGACATGATTACATGAAGTCTGGACTATCAGCCGAAGCTGATAGCTCACTCTGTGATCAGCGTGGAAGATGCAGGGTGGCCAGTTAGCACTCCTCGGCTATTGGCGGAAAGTGTGGGATGGGTTACACGAAGAAACCTGCCGCTGTCATGCAATATTTATAAAAAGAAATTCGTACCTGATCAAAAATGCAGAGCACATCCGGTCCTGAAGTGACCTTTATAGTATATTTGAAGCAGAGAGCTTTAGTGCTCCTATTTAACTTGCTTCGTTCTTCCCAACCGGTCTATTTGAGTGCCTTCTTTCAACCATTAAACTTCAATAGGGGGCTCAAGCTGCTACTTCCACGGTTACAAACTTTTATATTCGCCGGATCTTGCATTATTCAACTAACTCGAATCTGGAACTCTTTGCCTCATCACATCCAGACACCTAACTCGCTCGGCAACTTCAAACGACTCCTGACTCCTTTCTTAGCATAGTTTACATTCGCGGTGACCTTTACGCGCAGCTTTTTTCTTTTCCTGTTTTTCTTTTCTAATCTATCATTTCCACACAAACAGGGTGATTAAGCAATTATTCCAGGTTTTCAAAAAATGGCCTGTATCATTGAGTAAGAAGTATAATAGAGAACGAAAGCAGAGCAAACTAAATCAGTGCATTGGCAGAATTTCGGTTCATAAAACGATCGCCATCTGTTGACAAAAATTTGGAAAATATGAGCAAATTATGTTGTCTACGATAATAAATAGCGCCATATCACGGCACAGATTTTAATCGAATCTTCTTGTTTTGTTTCTTTTTCCTCATTGTCTAGAAATGGAAAATGGAAAAATTTCTTGATGTTTCTGTGTCTTTAAAATATAGTACACGCATTGAATTCCATTAACTGCATTTAAGTTCCTTACATTCGATTAAGATTTCTTTCGCGAATTTGTTTTTTTTTTTGTTGTGCTAAAAAGTATTTAGCGATTATTCGAATCAATATTTTTGTATATTCCTTTGCAAATAAAAATAAGCCTTAATTTTTTCTGTAAAAACATTAAATTAAATATAAAGCGCTTGTAACTTCAAAATCGCCCGAATTTTTCGATACTTTTCTTTGAGATACCTTAGCTGACAGCAGCAGGTAGCAGATTAAAGGGAACATAGTACAATCGAATTAAGCATGTTTTAGAATTTTAATAAATAATAATAATAATATCAAATACATGTTTGCAATAAGTAATATTAGAATAGGTAAATTATTATATTATTCATTTTTATGCAATGCATATCCCGTCCAACCTTTTGAAACAGGTTCATTTCTCGCTGAAATAGAGCAATTGAAAATAATTTATTTTTAAAATAATTGAAATCCCTTACGTAACACACAAGCATTAACGAAGATATTTCTCTTGCTTATCCTTGGACTTTCTGCACTTTTCTGTAATCCAATTGCAATCCAATTGCAATTTTTGCGGATTAATACACGTAGCATAAAGTCGAGTAGTGTAACTTTATGTTGTTTGCAAGATTCTTCTCCAAACCAGTGTCGATATGATTCATTTATTTGCCCACAGCATATGTCCGTCCAGGTTTCCTTCAGCTGACTCCGGTGAACATTATTTCTGAAAAAAAAAAAATTTAAAACATTTGAGAGCAATTATACTAATTTCGAAGAATTTTTCAGAAGGACTTTTGAGCGCAGACTGCTTACGCAGATTTCTTACTCAATGCCTGTATCTAAAAAAGTACAGGGTGAACTGTCACCGTCTAAAGCTGATTGCATGTAAAACTTTATGGCCTTTAAATGACAGCCAAGCCAGCCCCCTACTCCTCTCCTCTCGGGAGTTATTGTGGTCTAAACGAAAAATTTCGGATTTTCTTACCTTTTTTGTTAGTTTGGCCTCTATTTTTATTGCAAAAAGCTCGTTAAGGGAAAGAAAATAAGCAGTCCAGTATGTATTTATATACATACATACATACATTATTAGATGATAGCTTTCTTTAAAGGGAATTATATCTAAGTCTAATTTGGTTTTCGTCGTTAAAACAACAACTTTAATTGTAACTATCTACAAATATGGTAACAAATATTTTCCCTGAGCGCTCCATGGTTTTATTTAACACGTTCATGCCGCCCGGCGTGCATCATCAGTGGGTCGCACTCGACTGTCCCATTGGGCGGCGTGCATCACCTCACCGGTGGGTCGCACACGATTGTCCCATCGGGCGGTGTGGCGTGCATTACCGGTGCATCACCGGAAGAATTGGCATACAGTTGAAAATCTAAATAATGGAAATTTTACGTATATTAATTCACGGTTAGAAATCTTGGAATATATTTAAATACAATTTCAATATAAATATAAAATTGTATGTTATTTTCTATACACAGCGAATTTGAAACTAATTATGGACAATAATTGAAAATAGTTTAAATAAAATTTTAATTTAATTTCAATTTTTTGGGAATTAGTTAACTAATTTTGTAAGTGCTATATTAAAACTCAATACAAATGCATTAGATTGTAACACACATAAGTTCCTAATCATTCTCTCAAAGTTTTGGAATAAAATTGTATTGAAATTAAATTCAAATTAAATTCAATTTCATTCCAACTATATTAAAACGTAATCACCATTTTTGTTTTTTTATTTTTTTGTTTTTAAGGCAGGGGGACAGGTGACCCTATCCCAAAGCACGGAGGCCAAAGCGGTCCATTATGCTGTCCTGCTAGAAGGCCATTCACCAAAACCTTCCTGTCCTCTTAATAGAGCGCATCTGGTCTTGGTGAGGCAGGTTTTTCAGCTCATCCACATATAGAAGGGCAGACCCTAGAGTATCCAGCCTGCACCCGGCGAAGGCCGAACACGCATACAAAAGTGTTCGCTTGTCTCGGGCTCTCCCTCCAGGCAAAACAGACACTCAGAGCTGTCAACAGCTCCCATCCTTGGTAGATGAGCTTGAAGTGAGCTGTGGCCGTTAATGATGCTAACCACTGTTCTACATTGTTTCCTTTCGAGCCCCACGAAAAAATCGGAGATATTCCCATTGGGCATCAAGAAACAGTTTTGTATACCTGCAAGAATTCAGGTTCTCCAATCTCTGCTAATGCTTTCTACGAACATCCACTTTAATGAGAGATCCGATACTCGAGGTGGCAACGCCTACGTCGGGTTCCGGTTCGAGGAACGGAGAAACAGAGCAAGTCCTAGTTAAAAGGTCAGCCCTTTCATTCCCCATGATCCCTATGTGACCAGGAACCCAGAGAAGGGACACCTTATTGTGGATACACAGCTTATCCACAGAAGCCCTGGAATCCCCCCAGTAACTTAGATGTAACCACCATTATAATAAAATGTACTGTCTTAGCGGATATGTCTCACCAAATCTCTCAGTTTTGTTAGTCAAATCAAACCAGAGGTACCGTAAACAGTAATCTACCAGATGCAGTTACGGTATTAGTCGCAAGTCGTGTGTTGTTAAGTGAATAAAGAGTGGAATTTGTCCGAATAAAGGTGAACAGAAAAAAGCTTCATGTAATTGGAAAATTATTGCAGAGCATTGCCAAAACCCGTTCAATCCATGTGAATTCTTCGAAATTCCAAAAATTTACGTCGTCTTTTCACGAATTTGAGGTTATGGCCGTGCAATATTTTCACAATTATATTCTTTTTAACATATAATTCATGTGATTCATTTATAAAATTATTCTATGGTATGTGTAATAAATAACACTATGATATAATAAGTCAAAGCAATATTGGAGGAATTGTAAGTTAATATGCTTTGTGGGAGAAAATCTTTTTTCATTAGGATCTTATATTTAATTCGAGTAAAAATACTGGTTGGCTGGCTACCAGCTTAAAAAATGGTGATGATAATTGCAGAATAAAAAGATGGAAGAAAACTGCAGACGAAGAAACAGAAATAATTATTAATAGTTGAATTAACTGATCATGATCTGGAGTTCTCCAAAAATTGCGATGTATTTGTACAGGAAAATGTCATTAAAATAAAATTGACACAAACTTTTGATCAAAGGAAAAAAATCGCTTTATTAATAATAAATATTTATAAATACTTTCCTTTCTTTTACTTTAATCCTACACTGGTAAGTTTCAATCTTAAGATTTTAAATTTATTAGAAGTAATATCTATGTTGCATTTATAGATATTATATGACTTTGACTTATGGTTTCAACAAAGCCCAGATCTACTACTACAAAATTGGAGAAAATATTCCGAAAAGATAGAGGAAATATATCATGAAACCTTGGAAGACGCGAAGCAGAATTTTAAAGGTACATATTTTATATGGATGTTGTAAATCGAAAATTTATATTCATTGAATGAAACAGGTTGGAATACTGAAGTGAAAAAATTCTTGATGCTATTAAAACTTCTTCCACCAACGGCATCAGGTTACAAATTAAAATCAGTGAAGAGATCGAACTTTGAAAAAATAGTAGATAAATTTGTAAGGTTTGAATGTAAGAAAATTCAAATTAAGCTTTATTTTTAGCTTTAGATATTTTTGATTTATTACAGATAAATATTCCCCAAAACATCCTATGCTTTAAGAAACCAGCAACTGCTAATATTAGCAATATCCCAATTTTACATATCTGTTGATCAACATTTAATGTATTTACCTCTTGAATTCTTAATTTTGGAATGCTTCGATATGTATATTCAAACTTTTTATATATTGAATTTAGAATTTGATTATGATTTAAAAAACTTTCTTAACTATTTTGCCACATGCATTTATAAAGTAAAGACTACTATACCAATTACAAATACAAGACGGGTTTAAATTAATCAAAAAATAGAATAAAAATGCAAATGGCTAATTAAAATAGAAAAACACAAAAAGAAATTAAAAATATTTAGAAGAAAACTGAATTTATTTTCGTATCTTTTGTACACAGAAATGAAATTAACATTGAATTTTTTGTCAAATTATTATTATTATTATGAAATATATCGTACGGATGAGTTAGATTTAAAAAAAATACGAAAACCTTCAAAGCAAGGAAACAATCGAATTATATTCAATAAATGATCAGTATTATATTAAGAATGTGTCAACAAGTATTTATGTTTAAACTATTTATATTTCAAATTTGTAACTATTAAGAACTACCATACAAATTTCCAAACATTTACAAACATTATATAAAATCATAACTAAATAAATAACATCATGAACTTTATATTGCATTTTTTATTTTAAATGGACTAAACTAAAAATATAAAAGCACATTAATATAACAAGCGTATTCTAATAAATTTTGGAATAAACTATGTATGTAGGGTTGTATCCCAAGTAACAATTTTTAGTGCTGTAGGCTTTATAATTGAAAAAGTAGCTTTATAAAGACTTTATTAAAGGAAATTCTGCATTATAAGCTACAAAGCTCAAAGCTTTATAAAAATAGCACTTAGAGCGCTTAAAATGCTGCTTTTATTAAGGCATAAGCTTTATAATTTTATAAAGCTGAAGGCTGTATAATAATAGCACTGTAAGCTTTTATAATGCTACTGTTTTAAAGCGTTAAGCTTTATAAAATTATAAAGCTTTGCGCTTTTTAAGTATAACACTATAAGTGCTTATAGTGTTGTTTTTATAAAGCCCTAAGCTTTATAATTTTATAAAGCTTAGGGCTTTATAAAAATTGCACTATAAGAGTTTACCGTGCTATTCTTATAAAACTATAACATGTCAATTTATAGTGCTTAGTTTGTTGTTTCATAAAGCCTTAAGCTCAAAATACGTAAAAGGACGTACTGTTTAGCTTAGTTCAACCAAATTACTCTTTCAAATATGGATATTGAAAATTGGAAGAAATTTAAACGCAGTGGAACATATTTTAGATGTTTGCGGAATATCAAAAGGTGCTCAAAACTGTAGAAAGTTTGCAAATAGTTCGGGTAGCTCTGTGCAGCTTAGTGATGTCCGAAAGTCAATAAAAGAAAATTGTTCACTTGATCATAGTTATACTCAGTTATCACAAGAATAATGGAAAATAGCCTCTCAAATATAGAAGGAAATTGTGAAGTGCACACTGTGAAATATAAATGGTTTAATGAAGAAAAAGAGGATAATTGTAAACATAAATTGACGCATATTTTCCGTAATGGCAGCTCTTCTTGTGCTATTACGCAATTGTATTTGCAGGAACTTATTTAAAGTGTCATAAGTGAAATTCCGGTCAGCCTTGTAGACGACAGAATACATAAAATCGATTATGTTACGGTATGATTTCATTGCACCTTTCCTGTCATTTCCTTTAGACGCTCCTGACCATGAGGGTTTTGTTAAAAATGCTCGTGCAAATAGTTTGCCCAATATGGAGAAACAGCAATCATATGCTTTGTTTATGCACGCTCCATCGGTACCATATATTGAACATAGATAACATAGATGATTTATGTACAACAACAAAATATTAAAAACTAGAAAAATAAGACAATTTTTATATGAAATGTTATAAAAATAAAAAATAAAAAAACACATACACATGTCTTTTTAAATTCGTCGTTTTCTAATTTGGCATTTACTTCAATTCATTCTTCTTCATTCGTTATTTGTTGAAATGTATTATTCAATGCAGATTTTGACCTTGATGGTTCTAAAGTTTGTTTTTTAAACGTAGCTGAGTTGTTACTTTGAATTAATTGTTCAAATTGAGCGTTCAATCCTGATATTCCATTTAAAATTTTTCTTAACATTCCGTGCATAGCTTTTTGATTTGTTACTAATAGTTGAAAATTTTCATCTGACATTTTTGCATATTCAGGAATATAAATTATATAAATTATAAGCACTATAGTGCTTGTTATCGATTACTGTTACAGTTCTATAAAATGATTATGCTGCTTCTATAGGATTATAATAACGCTTATGTAAATGAAATAGTTTATATTGGAATTTTCATCAAGTAGTGTTTGGGATCAGATAGCTGAATGGTCAACGTCGTTGTCTATGGAAGTGCAGGGCCAGGTTCGAGTGAGTCCAAGGTAAGAATTATTATGTTTCAAATAAAATAAAAATTTTAATTAAATAAATATTACCAAATGCATATATAAATGAATTATACGAGCTCGGGCGGAAACACTAAAAGAAGGCGAGAGAATAAGAGAAACAAGTGAAAAAGTATTTTATTTTTTTAAGAAAAATTGCCTTTATAAGCACTATAATATTCTTATAAAAACTTTATAGAATAATTATACAAGTCCTATTGCAGTTTTATATGAAACTTTATTATAGCATCCCGAATGACTCTACACAGCGTTTATAAAACTAAAATAGGTTTTATAATGATGCACCGAAGGCGCTTTAACAGCAAAAATACAAACCTTTTAAAGCTTAATGGCGCATCTACAGTGCTTAAAATTACGCATTATAAGCAACTTTATAGGCATTCTCTCAGCCTTTATAAAGCACAAATTGTTACCGGGATGGCTTTCTCAATATAGGAACATATTAAGTTTCAATATATTTTGATTAAACATTTTCAATACACTTATATTAATATTAAATTTCTGACAATATTGCATTTGCAATACTAAAAGCAAATTAAATTTAAATCAATTTATATTATATTGCAATATAATTCAAATTTGAACTTTGATATAAAATAAAGTAATACAATTGAATTAAATTTTAATTTTGCGTAATATTGAAGATTATTTTCAATACAACCTAAATATTAAAATCTAATTCAATTTTGGTGTGGACTTGTATACAATATAGCAATTATTTAAATATATTCCAAGATTTCTGATCGTGTTGAAAAAAGAAAATTTTATTTCAGCTCTATAATATTATTAAAATGACTTATAGAAATTTCGTCATTTTACGATGAAACGTCATATTAAAAAAATCTTATCTCGAGAATAGAACAACCGATTTTTTCTGAATAAAATGGCTCAACTAGTTGTGCCGGGGGGCTTCGGGGGATTAGTAAGGGAAACAAAAAAATTGATGAGCTATTTTGCTATTCGCTACTGTAAAAAATTCATCCAAATCGGAGATGGTCGGGTGCGATAGTACCGCTCCGCCAAATGAAGCGAAACATGAATTCGAGCGCCACCTCACAGTGAAAAACATTACTATCGGCGCCGGCGTGAACGTGTTAAATAGCTCAAAAAATTATTTTTTTACTTTTTAGCTATATCTAAAATGCCCTAAAATATAAAAAGTTTATTTTTTATTTTTTTTAATTACATTTTTGGACGGGGAAAAAAATCTAACAAGTTTTCTTTATCGCTGTGGCAGTTGTTTTTAATTGAAACAAGCTATCCATCGCCCTTACTCGAAATTGTTTCCTAGCTAGTCAGCTAGTTTCAACTGAGACGGCTGAGAGAATGTTTTCCACATTCAATAGGTTGAAATCATGGCTTACATTCCACAGGACGACTGACAGGACTCGCTCTGCTAAGCGTTTATTGAAATCAATGAAGTAATTTCCTACTTCACAGCAAGAGGGTAAAGACTAAATTTAATTCTGTAATTTTTCTTTTTTCTTTTTTATAAGACTACCTTAATATTTTTTTTGGCAATGTAAATATATTTAATAAAAATAGGATTAATTAACATGCTTTCAAACATAATTTATTAAATTTCGGAAGCTTTATACTGCAGACCTATGGAGCTCATTGAGTTCACGCTAATTCTTAGTTATTCTTTCGTCTCTGGAGGATGCTAACCTATTAGGTTGAACCCCTCCCATTCATGATCTATATATGTATACGGCCTTGTATGTAGGTATGTATACTTTATTTTGGGTATCGACTGAAATAAAGTCACTTACGCTGTCGAAATAGTAAATAGCCATAAAAATATTTTTTTTTTTTGTATCTGCTGAAACAAATCGTCTTGTTCCGGGTAATGATTACATCAAGGAAGTATGTACAAACTTTTACTCCGGGTATCGACCGAAGTAAAGTCTAATAAAAGCCGAAAAGTCAAATTACCGATTACAATCTGGTGATTTAAATTTGAATTTTGCTGATTAAAATTATAACTAGTATACTAATTCTATACTAGTATCTACATATGACACGATTATTTTGAAAGTATTGTAAGTCCATCTTTTTTACGATGAAGTATTTAAGTATATCAGTTTAAATAAATTTACAAAAAAAATTAATTTCAAACTTCTTATAGGATCTAACAGTGAACTTTTGTGTTTTTTGAAGTTAAGGATAGTATTAACTATAATAATTTAATAATTTATTTAGATTTATAAATTTAGTAGTAAAAATTAGTTAGCCATAATTAAGTTAGATTAGTGTTTACATGAAATAGAAAACTGAAATAAACCTGAAATCGATGATATTATTTTAGTCCCCTTTTTCACAATTTTTGAGCGTTCTCTCTCTTTAGGTGCATAACATTTTGGAAGGAAAACAAGTAAGAAAGCTAGACCAATGAGCGCCTAGATATGTTCATCGGACAGAAAAAAATAATTAAAACCAATTTTACAGGATTTCACTTTCTGGAGAACTTTTCAGTACATTAAAACCGTCTAGGACTGATCGTATATATAAAAATCCTAAATTTTTATATGGCAACACCAAGAAGGGGTCAGATTTCAAAGTGTAAACTTGGTACTTTAGTACTTTCGTGTACGTTCTATTCTGCGGATTTTTTTTTTTTATCTGATTAATTGGCATAGTTAGGATATAGGAAGAAAGGAAAATTGCCTAATTAACTTGAATTTTCATATTTTACAGATTCCCAACGGATATAACTATATTTATTTTTTCCATCAGTTTTTGCCCAAACAAAATTCTCAAAGAGTTTGCCCAATCAGAACATATAAGTTGCGTATATATATTTATAACTACGCGAATTTGAAATAGATTGCTGGTCCTTGTATCATACTTGGGCTTAAAAAATATTTCAAATTTCCCGCCATTAATTAGCATGACGAATCCATATGCCGAGAAATGTTCTCGACTTTACTAGTGAAAGTGGGTACGCTATGTCATGATTCAGTTCAACTGCATTTAGTTTCCTACTCGAAAAGTTATTTTCAAATACAATAGTAAGTAGGTACTTTCAATTTTATTCTAGGTCAGCTATAAGAATGCATACAAATTCTAAGGAAATAATTTTTAAGAAAAAAATTAGGGCTTCGTTAAGTGGTAAAACCATTTTTATTATGTTTTTTTTTTTTTAGATTAACTAAATACATATTATGCAGAAAAAATTTATTTTACACTAAGTCAAAGCAACCAAATAAGTAGAGGCATCTTTTATGTAACACAGAAAAGATTCTGGAGATATCTGTTGCAGTGTACATATAATCAATGGTATTATCGAAAGTTTTTTTTTATTGATTAATAAGTGGAAAGCGTGAGGAATCCGGACATTCCTCATCCAAGTATCCGAATGACATTATAATTGTATTTATAAAATATTATGCTCAAATGATAAGAATGAGTGCGCCGAAAATGCAGTATAATCGCAACTTTAATTATTTTTGTTGCATTTCCGGTTGGTGAGGCAAGTATTTCAGGGAAGTTCTCAAGGCAGAGAGATCATGGATAGAAGATCTGGAGCTTGTTTCAAATTTTCAATCTTGTACAAATATGTAGGTATCCGTATAACTCAAAAAAAAATTCGAATACATCAAAATATTTACCAATTGTATACCAAGAATTTCTTGGTATATAATTGGTAAATAAAGAATTGTAAATGCTTCTACGCCTGTCAGTATGGACCTCAAAAGGTGTTTTTGATGTATGCAAGATTGCAAAAGCAAGCGGAACTACTCCAGAGTTCCATTCCAGGTATGTAAGCCTTAGAAAGTCGAGAGATTATAATTCTAATATCTATGCTAGATTAAATTATAGAGTATATATTGTAGTATAGGTACTAAGTTTGTCATTCCGTTTGCAAACGCATGGAAATAATTATGGTAGAGAAAAATATTAAAAGTTGTTTTGATTTTTGCGTGTCTGTTTGCTCGTCTGTCCGTCTATCAGTCCGTCCGCTCGATAGCTCGAGAACGCGTTCACATGAAGAGATCAAATTTCGTACACGACTTTTTCATTAAAATCGCAAATACGTCTTCAAAAATTAACTAAATCGGGCAACCCCTTCTTAGGGTTGCCATACAAAACTTTGATTTTTTCACTGTGTATTTGGACACTGCCTGAGAACGCGTCGATGTAGAAAGCTGAAATTTTGAACACGGCATTTTCATAAATATTCCAAATAGAAGTTCAAAAATGAACTAAATCAGGCAACCCCTTCTTGGTGTTGCTATAAGTAGCTTTAGGTTTTCACTTTATTTAACATTTATGTTCATCTAGGGTATAATATTATTGTTCTTGGACCAATTGTAACTTTTTCTATTGTTAAAAAAAGGAGTTAAGATATGTGAATTGGTCTCGAAAAAGTCTAATGAACTAGAAAAGAAGAGGAAGAAGAAAAATGGAGGGGAGTTGTTGCGCAGTTTTATAACCGTGTAAGGTGTCCACCCGCCTAGAGCTGCAGAATAGTGTGGCTGGACCTTAACACCTATTGGACGCCACGTGGTTTTTGTTTCGAATCTACGAACTCTCAAATGAAATGAAAAATAAATCTTTACACTAATCACTTCTTTGTTTTAATTGATCAACGTTATAAATGAAACTTCAAAACTATTGATGAGCTACTTATCGAAATTCCACACGTAATGTGACTCACAGACCAATCGAGCCCGAAAAAGTTAGACTGGCAAGGAAGATAGCATGAGAATAAATGAAAAAAATTAAAAATTACATTTATAAATCACGATTGCAAGAACAATTTCAAACGCAATCATGAACCGGAACAAATAAGTTGAAAATTATACTCATGTTTTTCTCTTTGTGAATTTTCCACTTTTATTCAAGTAATCATGCGCTGACCCACGACTTCCCTACAAACGACGTTACTTTCAACCCTCCTTATTTAACGGCTTTCCTTTTTCTCTTTCTTTTCCTGCTTTTGGTAATTCTATTTCCTTCATAATTTCTCTTCTTTTTATTTTTATTTTTAACTTCTCGACTATTCCTTTATTCTTTTTTAAACCTCCTTCTTTGACCTCGTCGATACCCTTGACACTTGACCTTTGAGAACTGCGCAAGTCACCTACCAAAGCTTTTTTAGGAAAAGCCCACTATTTTGCACATCCGGCCTTTATCTCTGATACTTTTCCGAATTGGTTCGGGTGGGTTCAGCTTTGGTTAATAATAAGTTCAATTTTTTGTTTGGTTTAAAATTCAATTTCTGGAACTCAGCTGTTTGCTTGCTTATATGGCAAAAACTCTACGTTTTTGCTTTGGAATGTGTTCTTGGAGCTTCTCTTTTTTTCCCCTCTTTAAATTTCTGTATGAACTATTTATGGAGGTTTTTATATTTCCATTTACGCTTTGAGCTACGGGCAGCCCCAATAATACAACAAAACTTCGGAAAATTTAGGTTGCGAAAAGCGAATCTTGTCAGTTTTCTGTTGGTGACCAGGTTATTTTAACGATTGTGCGGTATTCCTGTATGATGCGTTAGAAAGGAGTACTGGGCCAGGTAAATTATTGTTAATTTCCGAAAATAATTATTTCTTAAATATAGAGATAAATTCATTCCTCTTCCATTTCTGAGGTATGATATTCAGAAGTATTTGCCTGCCTCATTTCATCTTTACAAAGGTGAATAACATTTTAAATTCATTCAATGTATTAAACTCAATTCTAGTTGATTCTAATTTCAGTAATAATTTGGACTTCTCAATACTGTTTGAGACAAAATAAAGCCGAGAGTAGAATTGTCACCATGGAGCTTATAGGTGAATCGATCCTCTGATTCGGAGAATTATGTCCCTATATAGCTTACTGGACTCACAACGACACGATATTATCCTTAGTAGCCCCAGATCAAGAAAGTATTGTGTATGTATTAGAAACGGCCTCGCAATACATAGATGTATCTCCAGCTGTAGAGCGGATTAGTAACTACACTATAGTGCTAACGATCTAAAAGTAATGTGAAAATCTTTGCAGAATCAACCAAATTTAATACTGGAGTAGATAAAATGAGACGAAACCAATACGTACACATAGTGAATCCCTTTGAAATATATTCTAGCAACTATATTTAAATATTTTCTTCATTTACAGGTCACCACATCCCCTACATCCAGAGTTCACCGCATAAGAGAGTGTCGTGTCAGGAATATGGTAAATAATTTTTGATACCAACCTCTGGTTTAAATTATGCAAGTTAAATACATTCATTAAAACTTTTTCTTCATATGTTTACGTATACATATAATATTTTTAAATAACTTTTATCAACTCACTAACGCTTGACTAAATAACTTTGTGTGTCCAGGACGTCGATCGTGAAGAAAGAGTTTTAGGGTAGTAAACGTTTGTGGATTTTCATGTGGTTTTTCTTTTTTGATTTAGATTTCCGATGGGATAAAAACAATTTATGTTTTTCAGTGTTTTGGGTTTGCTATTAAACGGCATTTTGCTTTTCTTCTGTAAGAAACTTTATACAGTATAATCCTCGCATGAAATCACATGAACGGGGGCTCAATTTGTTGTGCCTTTAACCGGGTATTGCTTAACTAATATCCCAATTATAAACACAAAATGTGCTTTTATAAAAATCCCCGAATAAAAGCACAAAATAATCGAATTTTTGTTAGTAATATAATATATATGTATAAATATGTATTATAAAAAGTTCGCGATTTAAGATACAAAAAACGAGCTATTTCTTATAGAGTATCTGGCTTATACCTAAATTTGAAAAAATAACATAAATTTGTCAAGAAATACTTTTATTCGAGAGCAATGTATATACAGGGTATCCCAAGGAATAGTATCAAGCAGAAGTCTAGAGGTAGAGCACTTTTAGGGGAACCCGAATCATCCCATGTTTATTCTGTGATTTTTTGTAGTTTGCGAGTTATAATTTTTTTCCTGATTTTTTACGAATCTCCTAATTCGGAGACATTTTTGGTCTAGTGACTTGAATAATTGAGACAAATTGCTGATTTTTTTCCTATTTAGCTAAGTGTTAAACCCGTCCAATGCAAAATGATTTGATTTCGTAAGTCATACCATTACGCAAAAGAAATTTTTAAATTCCATAAAATTCAAAATAATAAAATATGCCAAAATCTTTGAGGGCGATTTAAAAACAAAGTCACATAACTTTTTCATCCAAACTTATTATTAAAACTTCCCCATTTCATTGGACTATTTATCGTATTTATTCGGTTCAAAACGTGCTTTCTTAAATCTATTTGAACCTTAGATTAGTAGATACTTTGTATTTGGGGCCTAACCAGTCTTCGTTATTCTTAAGGAATAGTAAATACTGTTGAATGGTGGATAACAGTTTATGCGAGGACTGATGTCTGGAATTATCAGTACTCCATAGGTTACAAGATTGAATGTTGATTGTAGCTGTGGATAACAATTGGGGTGCAACCTTTTTTTGCCACAGAGGCACTGCTGCGTAGCACCATAAAGGTGGAAGTTCTGTTGTCAACACGATAACAATGGCTACTGTTGATAATTAACTCGACATTAATCTTCTCCTGGGCTGAGTCTCGGATTCCTCGTAAGGGCTTCAGGAAAAGGACACGACAGGTTACTTTCTTTTGGATATCTTCAGGACTGTAGGGAAGAAATAATCGGTTAAAGCGTTTCAGCAAAGATTATATTGTTAATCATGTTCGGAGAGTTAAGAAAACACGATCGAGCAATTGTATTGGCTATATTGTTGGTGAAATCAATACAATATTGAAATCACAACATCCAATATCCTTAACGATTTTAAAACTAATATTCTTAAAATTTTCAAAATATATTCACCTTTAAAACGACTATCATTATTAAATATCTTCACAAAACTCAAGAGAGAAAAATTTAAGCAAAACAATTCTATTTACAAGGGTTGCTAGATTTGGAAAAACTACCTCGTTCGCAACTCACCAAATTGATTCCACACAAAACTTACGAATTTTTAGCTTTGTTTTCAGATGCCAATCGTGAGCGCGTTGGTGTGCGTCGGCATTTTGTTCAATGTACTTGACCAGCGAAAGCGACACCGCCACAAATTGACTCTAACTCGGTAGGATTATATCCGATTGGAAAACGGCTTTCACTGCTCAGCTCAGTTCATTACCAACTGTTATTCGCAGAAAATTTTTTTTTTCTCTGGATTTTTAAAACCTAAATGATGCCATATGGAATAACAGCCAATGAAATGGGGAAGTTTTTAAAATAAATTTGGGTGAAAAAATTACGTGACGTTTTTTCTTAAATTGCCCTCAAAGATTTTGGCATATTTTATTATTTTGAACTTTATGGAATTTAAAAATTTCTTTTGACGCAATGGCAGGAGCTACGGATTGCGGATGGGTCTGATACTCAGCTAAATTGGTAAAAAAAATCACCAATTTGTCTCAATTATTCAAGTCACTATGACCATGGACGATCTGCTTCAAGGATCGTCTATACTATCTCTTTGTCTGTTTGTTGATTTTCCAAAACCTTCTAAGTTGTCACTCCTCACCTTCTATATGCAATTCTATAACCTTTGAAAATCACATTTTGAGAACGGTTCATACAATGACAAGATTAAATTGCAACTTCAACTGCGACTTCGACTGAAATTGAACTTTGCTCAAATTGCAAAGTTGGTGTCGGCTGTGGCCAGAGCTGGGCAAATACCAAGAAAAAAGAGGACTTAAGTACAAGTACCGGAGGTCTGAGTACTTCAGAGTAAGTACAAGTACCGCATGTATGAAAAGTACTTGTAACTAAGTACTAAGTCTATACTTCTTGAAGTACTTTTTAAAGTACTTTTTTTGAATCATTGTACGTTGGCAATAATATACTGAAGTTTGTCGAGTTCAGTTAATATATATAAATAAATAAATACCTTTTGAAAACTATAATGTAGTAACCAGTGGCTACTATTTATATTTTTGTATAGTTTTCGACGCTGTAGGTAGAGTAAAACTTTCACCTCTCATTGCTATACTCATAAAAACTGCCCAAGCACACCCATTATCGCCTCCAAATTCTAATAATGCATAAAAATTCTAAGAAAACAATTTCCAGTAAATTTCTAAGAAAAAATTTAGGCCTTCCCTACATCAGGTCGAGGAATCGTTGATTTTATATTGGAGCGAGGCATTGCTTGCTTACCCTTGGTTATGTCCACTGACGTATATAATATGGACTGCTTACTTTTCTATTTTACGTTGGCACAATTGCTTTTATCAAAAAGAGTTCATTGGCAGAAAGTTGAAAAAGTGAGCACGCAGCTCGGAAGGTGATTTTAATAAAACATTTAGAATTTCTTCTGCGTATCTAATGAGTATACTGTCTTTGGTAAAACAGTTTTCATCAGTAATAACCCTAAATGAGTTCTCTCTCAGTTGGTACTTGGTGCTTAGACCGAAAGAGTCAGCAATATAGAAGTGAGCTCACTTTCTGTAGTGTATTTCTATGAACGTAGTCAGTCCATATTATATATGTCAGTGGTTATGTCATCAAGTCGAGGCATCGTCGATTTTATATTCGAGCGAGACGTTACTGGTTTTTGTTCTACTTGCCAAGTCTTGTTTGTATGTTATTAGTTTGTCTAAGGTTTTGCCTTGACGCGTGATTGCGGCACATGCTTTTACAGTTCTTTGCATGCTTTAAAACTCAACAAAAAAGGAGCTGCGCTAGAGAGTGTGTTTGCTGTTCTACGAAGAGTTTGATATTAGTAGGTATCTAATAGACTCTGAAATACTTAAGTACTTAAGTACAAAACTAAGTCTTAAGTACAAGTAAATAGAAGCAAGTACTTATATTCAAGTACTAAGTAAGGGCATTTCAAAAGTATTGAGTAATAAGTCTTAAGTAACGAAAATGTACTTTAAGTAGTACTTAAGTCTTTTATTACTTAAGTATTGCCCAGCTCTGGCTGTCGCCAACTTCAGCTCAGAAATGTCCACGTTAAGGAAAAAATGTGTAAGGAAATCGGTAAAATCGAAATCGTTATTTAATTACAAATTTCACCTCAGCGTCGACTTCGACTGAAAATCAAGTCGAAGTCGACTGAGAAGTTGTAATTGTAATTCAGGCCTAAGTTATAGTCGCTAGAAACATAATCGATTGTAGATTACGTTATAGTAGAAAAGTATACCAAAGCATCTCTTTTCCTTACAAACAAATTTTCGCGAAATCCAACAATTGGAGTTGCGGGTCCGAATTTTAATTTTAAATAATTTATAAAAAATAGAAAAATTTAATTTTCAAAAACATCTTTCACTGCAATAAGTTTATATAACTAAGCTTCCTTAAATTGTAAAAAATAATCAAAGAAAAGTATTGTCAAATTAAAAAGCTATGAAAGAAAATATTGAAACAGTTTTCCTGAAAAGTCCAAACCAGCTAAAAAATCACTATTCTCGATTTGAACGACCTCTAAATATTAATGAATTTCACTGAAATTTTGCATAGACATTTAACACATTTGCAAAACCATACATTTTTGGGCCACATTAATGTACGAATGCAATATACGGGGAAATTTACATTGAAAATAGAAAATGTAAGATGCTTTAGGTATTGTTAATAGGCGGGGTTGCTATTAATAGAGTAAAAATGTTCGAACTTACTAGAAAAATGTTGCGGGCCTCGACAATATATGATAGCTAATAGCTATTATCCGGGGATTACTGTAACAGGCTTTTCTCACCTGAATATCGTTAAATTACGTGATTTTCGAATTGGTTTACAGAGGGGGGTGTAAGTTGGTACGGGGGGGGGCTGATTTTATTTTTAAACACTTTCGCATAATGTTTAACATATTTCATGGGGAAATTCCATTTTCTATGTTTAATTGTGAAATAAAACTCAGATTAAATCATAAAAATTTGCGCATATGAGATGCAGTTAGACAATTGTGATTATAGTTATGGATGCCCAAACTATTACTGATTTAATCTGAGTTCTAATATTTATTATTTTGTAATGAAACTTTTCCTGTGTATATTACTGAGAAGAAAAAAGGTTAATATTATTTTTTAGTGCAATTTACTTACGAAATTTTAAAAGTTTATTTTAATATATTTTATTATTCTTTACATCGATCAGGTTTAGTAGTCCTATTTTGCTTACAATTCTTCTAAATATAATTATCTATACATACATACGTATATTGCTTTGATCTAAATCACAGCTGCTTACTTATCCATACAGACCATTCAAAACTGGGAAATACTCCCACTTGCATATTGTAAGGGTGAATTCAACGCCACAGGACATCAACTCAACTATGCTCTTAGGGCTTTAAGATATAACAGGAAAATATTATACGCGGCTAAGTTATATATTCAGTTCAATTATATTTTATAGCATAATTATTTTTATGAAAATGGTTGAGATACTCTGCTAACATTACTTTAATAGAGTCGGGATATTAGAATTTACAAGTGATATATTTTTTACTCAGTGGTTCAAGATCTAATAATAAAGGGTTTTCCAATAAGAGGTGTTATTTTAATTAGCCCGCTATTTCGGTAGATGTCACTTTCGGAGCTGTCATTTTTTGACATTTGACAAGTAGAAACTACGCCATTAATTAAAATTAAAAATGGAACGATACACGATTCAACAACGCATTGAAATTATTAAAATTCACTATAAAAATGGTGGAAATGTGGCAGAGACGGTTCGTAAAACTCGAACATTTTTGGGTCGTCGTGAAGCACCTTGTCGGACCGCAATACAGAAATTGGTAGAAAAATTCGAGCTGTCGGGACAAGTTAGTGATGTGAAAAATAAAACCCGTGCACGTCGCTCAAGAACAGCCGAGAATATTGCTGCTGTAGCCGAAAGTGTTGAAGAAAACCCAGGTTTGTCCATTCCTCGTCGTTCTTTGGAATTAGGCATTCCACAAACGTCATTACACCGTATTTTGCATAAAGATTTGGGTCTTAAGGCTTATAAAGTTCAGTCAACACAAGAACTCAAGCCGGCCGATCATCAACAACGTCGAGTCTTTGCTGATTGGGTCCTTGAAATGCATGAAAATGATCCGGAATTCCATCGAAAACTCATCTTGAGTGATGAGGCCCATTTCCACCTCGATGGCTTCGTCAACAAGCAAAATTGTCGCATCTGGGGCTCGGAAAACCCAAGAGTTATTGTTGAAAAGCCTCTCTATCCTCAACGTGTGACTGTTTGGTGCGGTTTATGGTCCCGCGGGGTCATAGGACATTACTTTTTCGAAAATGAGGCTGGAGCAACAGTTACGGTGAATGGATTGCGCTATCGACAGATGATTAATGATTTTTTATGGCCAGAATTGGATGGTATTGATCTGGACAACGTTTACTTTCAACAAGACGGCGCTACGTGCCATACAAGCAACGAAACCATTGATCTTTTACTTGAAAAGTTTCCGGACCGTGTTATCTCTCGAAGAGGTGATCACAATTTGCCACCGAGATCTTGTGACTTAACACCTTGCGTCTTCTTCTTTTGGGGCCACGTGAAAGAGAAGGTCTACGCCAACAGCCCAGCGTCGATTCAAGACCTCAAAGATGGAATTCGTGAGGCTATCGAGGACATAGGGCAACCACTTTGCGATTTGGTTATGGAAAATTTCATGAAAAGATATGGTCTTGTAGGCGTGGTCGTGGTGGTCATTTGGCTGATGTTATTTTCCATTATTAACGGCATACCTTCCTCTTTATAATGAAATAAAGATCCGATCATTTATCTAAAAAAATGGCATTTTTTGAATATCAAAATAACACCTCTTATTGGAAAACCCTTTATTCTAAGTCCAGTTACGGTATTCGTGAAATACATAAAGTTTTTATATGCCTCATTTTCTTTAATGGACTTAGGGGCATTAAGCAATCGAACAATTTTTTTTTTTTAATATATTCTCCAAAAGTAACCTTCCATTTTCGACATCCGTTGCGTTTATTTGGATATTCAAAAATTCCTGATTTGATAGGTACATACTTATAAACGAAAATAAAGACGATTTAAGAGAAGAATCGAATTGCAACGACAGCCTAAAATCAGATTACGCTAGTGTGGCTCACTAAAAGAGGTATGCATAAGTAATCGGACGTTATTATTTTTTTTGTTTTTGTTCAGTGATTTCCATAAAACGGAGGCTTAGATCGAATTGAAAAAATTAAACAAATGTAAAAAATGTGATTTTCTGCGGAACCTCCGTGAATATAGTCTACGGTTTTTCCAACAAAAAATGTGCGCAAGTCGCGGTTTTTTATTGACGTTTAAAAAAACTTATTTTTTTCGGAAAAATTACACTTTTCCGAGTCCCAAATAAATAATTTTAAAAAAAAGGGACAATGTTTAAAAATCTATATGGTCATTTGGTTATAAAATTAATGCTTTATACCAAGTCTTTTCCGCTATATTTTTGGTCAACAAATATCACTTAAAAGGACTTGACTTGCCTTGACTTGCATTCAATCTTTTTTTCGAGTCTAAAAACGAAACATTAAAGATCACCCTTAGATTTGAAAGAAATTAAGAAGAAATACTAAGATGGTTATTGCAAAAAAAAAAAACATCCAGACAAATTTAAAATCCCGTTATCTGGATAACTCTAATCACACTTTATATCCCATACAATTTTTTCTTTAAGCGATGAGTTCCCTTAAATTTCATTTCATGCGTATAGTCAAAGAGAGCGTATGTAAGTACACAATTATAGAGTAAACGTATGCTTATGCATTATTGTTTGTAGGAGCCTTATGTATGACTCTGATCCTTTTATGTACATTTGCATCTCTTATTAGTTTATTATCTGCTACCAACTTTAATGACATAACCATAAGCAAATATAAATTGAACAAAGAATTCGAACAAAAGTTGTAAACAGAGAGCGACGTCCGAAGTTCTAGAGATGCACAGAATGGAATTGATCGTTACTGCGTTCCGGTTAATATCAGGCTGAAGATCGCCGCAATTAGCAAGGTACATAAACAGAGCAATTTTCCAAACCAAACAAGACATTGAGGCATCTTTTGTTGAGAGAAAATGTGGAAAATTTGATATTTGCAGAGAAGTTCTTGTAAATCTCAAGATTAAGCATAGCAAACAAAACAAAAGATTGCGTATCCTTTTAAACAGAAAAAATTAATTTTCTACTTTCGAACAGACAAATCCATAAGAACAATATGATACATGTATGTATGTACATATGTAAGTATATGATATCCATATTTTTTTTTTTTGTGATGTTTCTAAAGCTGAGGGAATACCCTACGTTACCGTATCATAGCATTGGAAAGAAAGAAAGAAGGTGTAGGGTATTGAAGATTATGGGGGTTAAGTCAAGTGAGTGATGGAGTTTATTTCACTTGAATGTTTCTTGAATATAAGAGGAAGGGGGTCAGAGGATGGTAAACTGTTCCACATTCGTACTGTTCTGTATATGAAAGATTTGCGGAATTTCAAGATACGGTCGAATTTGACTATAAAGATGCGGGGGTGAACTCGAGTTACATATTAAATCGGGCTATATTTATATATTAAACAATTACTTTAGACTGTTTTGATGCATAGTAGACACCATAAAGGACGATTGAGGATTTTTTCAAATGTAAGAAGTAAAAATGATAGAATTGATCTAAGACTGATTCTTATGATACCCTAGATGAATGCCCGTGTGTAATTTCGTTTCGAATAGTCACATGAAATGTGGTTTTTTGCATATAGTATTTCTAGAACGATTCCTCTGACAGTAAATATAATTACAACCAACTTTATAAGATTTTATATTTCGAATAGCTTTTCAGTACAATAAAAACATCTAGAAGGCCTTCAGTTGCCATAAAGTCTTCAACTGAAAAGACATTGGCATTTATGGGAAATATGCCCTTTGCTTTAAATGCCGTTTCGCGCTTGCTCATGGAGGCCACACTTAAGAATGCTTTTTTGACCAAGGAAGGCACATCATAAGGTGTTATTTTTTCTGAAAGTTCAATCTTCATGAAAAAGTTGCATTCTCTTCTATATGCAGCTTTTAATGGTCCGAAAAAGGACACATCCAATGGCTGCATGCGGTAAGAAGTGTGGGGTGGTAGGGACAACATACGGATATAGTTTTTCTTACAATGCTCATGGACGGCCAGAAAAATGTGGCTCGCATGATTATCCAATATTAATATAACTGATTTTTCTGTTGGGCCATCCTTTTCAAGGGTCGGGGTCATACTCTTTCTGGGAAAAATAAACATTGGGGGAATGTATCCACCTGCAGCACTCATGGTGCAGAGCAAAGTGATATTCTTTCCCCTTTCCCAGCTTATTATAGATCCTATACTCTTCTGTCCCTTAGCAGCTAATACTTTTCCAGGATCTTGGACGTTAGAAATACCAGTTTCATTGCAGTTGTAGATGATTTTCAGCAGAAATTTGTATTTTTCCATTAGTTCTTCTAGCAGCTTTTAAAATCGCTAAACTTTGGTTTTATTAAAAGCTGTAACCCTGTTGATGTTAAAAGCTTCAGGATTCCGCACAGAAATATTATTCCTGGTAACAAATCCATCAAACCAAAGTCGACCAGCCAATCTTGAAGACGTGTTAAAATTGTGTTTCAGCTTTAGGGCTTCCGCGTATTCGAATGCCGATCTTTTGATTTGGTTTGGCGTGCACCCGTAGGAAAAACATTTGCCATTTTCTTGATTATGTCCGCCAATTCTTTTTCCATCTCAGGCGTGAAGACAGTATTACGGCCGAGATGAGGTTTAGTTGTTTTTTTTTGTATACCTCTTCTGAAGACTAGAAAATGGAATATTCATGGTCTTCGTGACTTTCCTCACTGAATAATTTTGTTCGTCAATGAGCTTTACAGCCTTTTCTAGCTGTACCATAGACCAGCCTGCTTTATTTGTTTTACTAGGACGAACTTTCGGTATCTACAAACAAAACAAACATTGTTTCACCGAAATTAGTCAATGTTGGCAATGGCGGTCAGGATGTAGGTAATTGGAGCCACCTGACTCCGATTACCTACATGGGCGAAAAAGAGAAAAAAAAATCCTGACGAGAAAGTTGAAGACATAATAACAATCTGGGTTTTAAATCCCAATCTAAAATGTTATGATTATTACATATTACAAGTACAGAAATTAATATTTAGTAATCTGTTTCTCTCCAGCACGTCGCGCGAACTGAGTGAACCACCGTCTGCGCACGGGAATGACTCAAAGCTAGCGCGTAGGTATGTTCGTATTACTTGCTCGCATTCGTTTTTTGTTATTTTGTGACGATCACCACTGCCAACTGACTCCGATTGCCCACATCTCCCCTAATATTAGCTGTGTTCTTTTGTGTCCGCAGAACAGGGCAGAACAAAAGATATACAAAAGAACGCCTCATACAATTTCATAGAAGACTTATAAATGAAGCGAACACCACAAATAGTTCGCTTCAGTCGACAGAACAATTTGTTCTCTCCAGCATATGGGTGTTCTAGAACAAGGTACACAAAAGAACACAGCTATTATCAATTGAAAGAAACAAAGAATGAAGAAATTCCACAATTAATATGAAACTATGTTTACATACGTTTAATTGATTAAATTTATCATATACTTTTTTATAACAACATACAACTATCGTATTTTTAAGGGAGGGGATACCTCTCGTAGACCTTCCCCTGATTGGTACACTCATGTACCATACTCCTAAAACCACCCTCACCAAAATATTTAATTTATTTTACTATAAATCTTTAATTTAACTTCGAAACAGCTGACTTTTCAATCTTCGACTGGAGAAGAACATTATTAATTATACCCTGATGAAATCACAGATAATGAAATCATGCTAATAAGTTTGTCATTCCGTTTGTTATACATAGAAATAATTATGGTAGTTATTTTGATTTTTGCATGTCCGTTTGTCCGTCCGTCCGTCCTTCCGTCCGCACGATTACTCGAGATCTTATTCACCCAGAGAATTGAAATTTTGCACACGGCGTTTAAAAAAAAAATGTAGATTTATGCTCGAAAATGGAACAAAACGGGTACGGCTGCCATACAAAAATTAAAATGTCGTTATGCAGTATATATTTGGATACTATAAAATCTTTTGTGATATTATCTCTTAGTACCAAGGGCGTCGATTCGAACTTGAGGTCTTTTACAAAACCTATAACGTTCTTTGTAACTATGTCTGGCAGTTGGAATACCTTTTATATATGCTTTATCGTTATAGCGCAAGAGTTTCACAGTCACAATAGACGTGTTCAGCAGCCTCATCATTTTCAATATAATAGCGGCAGGTTTCTCTGTCTTCCTTACCCATTTTTGAGAAGATATGCAAATGGCCAATGTCCAGTAAGTAGACCCGATATGACACTTGATTGTTTCCTGTTGAACGTCAGGAATATGTTTCGGAACGTACTGAATGTCTTCATCTATTGCAGCCCTAGGGTGTTTCTCTGTGTACCAATTTAATTATGTCCTCCAAAAGCCTGAATGATGGGGAAAGGCGGCTCTTTGGGTGACCATAAAAAGGCGCATGGCCAATAAACAGAGATCTGGCTCCTTCCTTTGTAAGGCGATCCACAATTTTGTTGCCCTTAATGCTTCATATTCTGGAGGGTGATTCTGATCTTTTGTTGTACTTTAATGTCAATACGACAAAATGAAATGAACTTTTCCAGTGCTTTTTTTTTTATTTAGCTCAACAAGCTGCATTCCGTAGAATGAACTGAAAATGACACTTCACATTACAAAATCAAAAATATTATTTCGAATTTAAAGTTCTAGGATTAACCTAAAATGAAATTAAATCTTGGATTCAAATAATTGGCAATGTAAAGATATCACAAATTTTAGAATGGTAAGAAATCGCTCGTATTTCACATTCCTTCAACGAATGTGACTAGTTGCATGCACAAATCTCTGTAAACAGGGTGTGCCGTATGTAGTCTGGCACCCGAAGGCTACGGATAGGTCATGCTTAGACAAACAAAAAATTATATGGGTGGGATGGGGAAGGAAATCGTAACCGTTTCCGAAATAACGGGACTTTAAGATATTTGGGTATGTTTTTATTGATCACCCTGTAACTTCTGAACGTTATAAACTATGATGATGATTTAAACTTTGGTAGATAGATAACCGTTGGATCTTTCCAATGGTATATAAATTTTTCATATTGAATTTGAAATGCCCAAAAGCTGAGCTTTAAAATGACCTATCATACTCTGTACCCAAAATGTAACCCTTGCTGTGTTTTTTGCACTTTTTCTTAAGCATCTCCAGCGAAAATGGCTGAAAAAGGTCATTTCAAAAAGATAATTGCCTACTTTCTGGCACTTACTGAACTTTTACAGCCATTTTCGCTAGGTATGCTTAAGAGAAATTGCAAAAAACACAGAAAGGGTTACATTTTCGGTACAGAGTGTGATAGGTCATTTTAAAGTTAAGCTTTTGGGCTTTTTAAATTCAATATGAAAAATTGATATTGAAGATGTGTTTTTTGATAAAAATAGTAGTTAAATAACAAAAAACCAGTAAAAATTCCGAAATTTTAACTTTGTTTAGGCATAACTTAAAAACGGAAAGAGTGAGGGAAAGGTCCAATGATTATCTATCTATCAAAGTTTAAATTATTATCATTATTATCATAGGGTGCAACTTCATAAGTTACAGGGTGATCTATAAAAACATACCCAAATATCTTAAAGTCCCGTTACCTCGAAAACCGTTACGATTTCCTCCCCCCATCCATACAATTTTTTATTTGTCTAAGCATGACCTATCCGTAGCCTTCAGGTGCCAGACCACATACAGGACAAGTAAAAAAGCTAGAATTGGTGTAATAATACAGGGAATAAAGACATTGCAGAGTAGAATAAATAGGGGAAAGCTGGATTTTTGCATGAACCTTCCTTTCATGGTTCTAAAAAACACATAGCATTACTTTTTTCATAAGACTAACGGTTTTTGAGAAAACTCGATTTAAAAAGCTGTAACGTTTATGTTTTGTTATGATACGTACACTCCTTTCCACATCACCTTTGAGATAGAGTACAAAATGCGTTTTTTTTTTAGTATTGTCCTCAATAGGCATAATCCACGTCTATTTGTGATTGAAAAATGTGGAAGTATTAAAGAAAATATACAAATTATCAATTTTTTTTATTTGAAAAATTATTATTTATAAAAATAATTATAAAATAATAAAAACAAAACGAATTTTTTTTTAAAGATTATTATCATTTAGTTTTTCTATCATTATTATTACAATATTTTTTTGATCAAGGCTATTATGGTTCTTCTTCAGATCCCATTTCAATTTCCATTTTCATCTCTTCATTACCTTCTCCTTCTTCTTGTTCTTCTTCCGTTTCCAGTATTTCCTTAGTTTCAGTCAGACGAACAGCTGTCAGAATGGCATGACTAGGTAATGGCAGCGCATTTTAGTTTAAGACTATCCAGCGCAGATCTCCGATTTTTTTTTTTTTATTTCTTCTAAAAAAATAGGTCAGTGAACTTGGAAATTCGTCATTCATATTCTTGAACATTTTGCTAGGAGAAGGATAATTTTCATTATTTACTACAACCGATCTAATGTCTTCCCGAATAATAACTGCAGCTGTTTTTAAAATTCCAAGACATTCTTTTTTACCATATTTTGTAACAAGTTTACTCTTAATAGTCTTGTCATCTCGAACATAATCCTTGCACACATCTTTTAACTCGTTTAAAGTGAATTGATATTCATATCATTATTTTCAATAAATGAATATATTTCTTCCATCGCTAATGATACTTTACTATCTTCAGGACGACTAAGCCTTACTATCCGTGGTAGGCTTCATAAAATGATGAAAATAATCGGAGTGATATCGAGCCTGAGTAGCGACCAAATCGTGTTCGTAAATAATTCGTCGTGTAACGGCCTTAGTGCTGTCATCATTACGCTTATCTGCTAGTTCTTAACAGAAAGTATCGAGAACAATGGATTTTACGGCAAATATTTACCCTTTTTTTCTTTTCTTTCGCATCATCGACATCTTCACCGCAAAAAATACGAAGAGTTTTAAGCGAAAAGCATGGTTCACTGAAGCACATTCTGTTGTGAGATGGACTCGTAAATGTCGATGTGCTTGCTTCATCTCGCTGTCTTTTTGATGCCACTATGCTTGACTTCCGCGTATAATCCATAATAATACCACAACTAGCATTTCGTAAACATTCATCTTTTCCATCCTTTCTTTCAACACTTGACTGTATCAGCGTGTCAAGTCCACGTTCCACAACAACAGTTTTACTTTCCAGCAAAAATATATCATAAATAAAGCAAATATCATTTAATATTAACATTAGTTCGTTCGTATACTTAGAATTGACCAATACAGAAAACAGGCATAAACAAGTTTATACTCTGACCAAACATTGGCGAACAGATGTCCGTCAAGGTCGTATGACAAACGAGAACATTGCGCGTAGCGAGGTAGGGGCACGGACAATGCCCCCCCCCCCCCCCCCCAGACAAGCCCGTGTAGGCTCTGTGCCCCCACCCCACAGAAATACAAAGCAATTATTACTAAAAATTTGCAATTTTTTCTTTCATTCATTCTTCTTTCATGTAGTAAGATATACATACAAGCATAATTGATTTTATTCAATTATTTGCAAAATTTTGAATAACTTCAAAATCCTTTCAAATTATTCATAATAATGAATTTTTCGTATATCCACTCTACCTCAATTTTTTTAAGAAAAAGACAAATGTCGTTTTGGCCAATGTGCTGAAAGGAGATGTAAAATGTCTATCAGTCAAATAAAATTCTCATTTTTCCCAAGCCCATCAGAGAATGAGTTACAGTAGCGTTGGGAGATTGTTACGGGCATAATTCTCTCGAAAATGGGAATTAATGGCGAGTTTTCCCACAAATTATTATATTATGCGAATTCCGACCATTTTTATCGTAGGTAGCAAAAGCATAAGAAATACACCAAAAGGAATAGTTCAGTTCACGTAACTTACGAAAACTAATTAATTTTTATTGATATAGGAGAGTTATCTATAAAAGTACATTAGCAACTAGGCGCAAAGTAATCAGTGCTACGATATATTAATTTACTACTTTTCAATATCATAATGGCAGAAATTGCCAGAATATGGAATACCCACGATCTCCCAATACTGATAACACCCACCCTCTTTAGAGCAAATCGTGTAAACAGAAGCACGTTCTATTCAAATAACATACACCGTAAAAAATATCTATTGAAAATTCCGCTACTATAATAGGCAACAAATTGCCAACAATGGTAACGGAAATTTACACAACTTTATGCGCACTGCATGACCTTATGTAAAGCAATTTCGCACTGTATGTAATTTTACATTGTTTATGTATTTTTCAATTTCCGATGTAAAATGCCATATGTAAAATTACATCATGCTGTGGAACTAAGTTACATAAGTTGTATGTAATTTTACATTGTTTACACATTTCTCAATTTCCGATGTAAAATGCGATATATAAAGTTACATCATGCTATGGAACTAAGTTACATAACTTTAATGTGATTTGACATTATTTATGATTTCCTCAATTCCGTATGTGAAGTACACAATATGTGAATTTACCAAAATTTATGTAATTTATTTCAATTGCCAATGTAATGTGTCATCCGGAAATTAATAAATTACATACATAAACAAGTGAAAAAGCTAGAATTGGTCTATGACCATGGCACTAATAAGTATAGATTAACAATCAACATGTAAAAGAAGTAATACTAGTTTCGATCCTAACAGTTACCGTAAAATCTTGTAAAAATCAATAAATATTTGTAAGTATGCAGTATTTCCATGATTGAGTTTTTTTGAGCGAAATTCAATTATAAAAATACTGCGTATATAAAAATATTTTTTGATTTTTAAACGGTTTTTAAGGTAACTGTTAGGATCGAAACTAGTAACATTTCTTTACATGTTTTATGATTATTAATCCATCACCAACTGCACTCCACAAAATCAAACTATATATTGACCGGCGACCACATTCTGATACAATTTCCCGTATAATGATTCATAGCAACGCATCCTGATAAACGTATGAGCATGAACAGAGCACTGAAGGAAAGAATAGAGATAAATGCAAACATCATTACTTATGTTTTATTGAAATTTCCTTTTTAAATATGGGGAATTCAATGCAAATTACAGTATTGTATGGAATTTCACGCAAATTTACAGTACGATACAGAACTTTTGTATGATTAAATGTTAAATCACAGTATTGTATTTAATTTTACACAAATTAACAGTGCGATACAAAATGTTTGTGTAATTAAATGTAAAATCACATAAATTATCTAAAAAATTACTTACTTTACTTATTTTTCCAATTAAAAATAGCAAGTTTGCAGATTACGTAAAAAGTATTTAATTTCTTAATGATTATGTGTATATACATACATTTTAAGCGGTAGTGACTATTTTAACCATAGTAATTTTCCACAAAGTTAGTTCATGATTATTTACGGTGTAGGATTATACAGCAACAACTTTGGAACAAACTTTGGTGACTTCTTACAATATCTCAGAAAAAAGTGCTTTCACAAAAGCGCGGTATTACATGAGAGTAAATCTGAAAATTCCGCCACTTGTCATTATCATATATTTATGAAAATTAATCAATTTGCCGCTCTGTTTCGTTGCATATAAATCTGCGATATCACAATTTTTGTCTTTATTCGTCAAACCAGAAGGCGACATCTTAAAAATTGGAAATTAAAAGGCCTTAACGGGCCGGCTACAGCCGTGCAGTAATAGCTCACTCCTTAGAATATATAGCAAACAGGAATGGTTGAATCGTGTAGAATTCGTATACATGAGCGTAATTTGTCAAGAGCAGGAGATTATACATAAGAGTAAGTGAGATGCTGCAGGAAAGATTTGTCAAAGCTGGGTGCAGAATTGTCAAATGTGATTTTGTTTTGTGAGCAGATTTAGTCAACTTAGAATTCTTTTGCGAAATTTAACACAAGTACCGAATCAATTCTTTTCGAAACTATTTACCTTTGAACTTTATTTAGTGCAAAGTTTTATAATGCCACTAGTGCCTGTTAAAATCTTCATATCAATTAAAAAAAAACAGAAATGAAGTGTTCGGTCAGTGCTTGCAAATATAAATTGGATTATAAACTAGGGAAATCCTGTTTGAGGCAACTGCACTATCCAAATTATCTTTTTTGTTAATATGTAGAAGCAGAGATTTATATAAATTAATTATGTGAATTATTTCAAAATAAAGTAGAAAAAGAACATTTTTTACCACAAAACCTTTGTTTACTTTTTGCATATTGACAATTTGCTTAGAATAGGGATGGCGGGTAAATACATGTAAAAATGGACTACCAACACAACCAGAAATTCATTACGCAAAATCTGGCTCTTAGATATGACAAAATTTTACCAGCAATTTTAATGTGAAATATGTATTTGGAGACCTTGTAAAATTTTATTTTGCCAGAACTCGATTGTAGACTTAACCGATTTTATAATATAATAATTCAATTCTCATTATATGCTACGAATTGGTGATACAATTATTATTTATATCAATAACTGTAAGTTGATCAAAATTGTTGAAGAAACAAAAGCATGCGGCTTTTTTTCTTTGAGTGTGAACGAGGCCATGTACTTTAAAGAGGAACAATTGTCAATAACCGTAAGATATGCGATACAATTATTATTTATATCAATAACTGTAAGTTGATCAAAATTGTTGAAGAAACAAAAGCATGCGGCTTTTTTTCTTTGAGTGTGAACGAGGCCATGTACTTTAAAGAGGAACAATTGTCAATAACCGTAAGATATGCGAACAGTCCCGATATAGTCGAAAGATTTCTAGGTTTTATAAATTGTTCCACTTCCAGAGATGCACAAGGACTGGCTAAATTAATTTTGGATACATTGAACAAACACCATTTGGGTGATATTGAAATTCTTGTACAGTCTTATGATGGCGCTAGCGTCATGTCTGGTAAAAATAGAGGCTTACAGGCAATTATAAAAGAAACTCACCCTTACGCGATTTACATCCATTGTTTAGCGCACAAACTAAATCTCGTTGTTGTTGACTCATGCGCCAATGTTTCACTAGCAAATACATTTTTTAACGGCCTCGAAGCTTTGTATATTCACTTCTCACAACCTGGTCATCATGCGAGCCTGAAAAAATTACAAAGCACTCTCGGAATCCATACCGATCGTGAAATGGGAAGTCTAAGTACTACCAGATGGAGTTGCCGCTACGAAAATTGCAAAGCAGTACTGGCAAGTTATGATGCAATTAGATTGGGTTTGGAAAAGAGATCACTGAGCACCGTGACAAGCACATAGAATTTGTCGTTTCCTTACACACATTTCATTCAGTTCTCAGTATAGTGAATGTACTGAGTAAATTGTTCCAGAGTCAAAATGCCACTCTTGGTCAGGCTAGTGACCTCATAGCAAGTACTATAAGTACTTTCGAAGCATACAGGAATCAGTTCAAAATTTGGACTGACATCGAACAGTTTTCTGAAAAGCACGAAATTTCGCTAAACCCAGTTAGTGTTAGAGTCTCAACAAAAAGGCATCAAAGGACTTTTATGCAGAGTCGACAGTTGGCGAAAGCATTACATTAGATTTGCCAGCCGATACACAACCAGAAGAATACTGGAAGATTAACATTTACTACAAAGTAATAGATAATATCATGGTAAATCCAAAACGCCGATTTGAAAACCTACCGTTAGTTCGCGCTGTGGACTCATTTCTTAAGTTAGACATGAAGAACGGAGAGGATTTCATCAGTAATTATAAAACAATCTTAAAAATTGATACATCAGCCTTGGAAGCTGAAGCAATGGTAATGAAAAACATGCTTCAATTAAAAAATTATGAGATGAATGCTGAAAATTTGAGAGAAAATGTTAAAAAAGAGTACTGCCCTAATTTATATAAACTTGTCCAAGCAGCAATAGTACTCCCAGTGAGCTCCGCCGGTTGTGAGAGAAGTTTTTCTGCGATGAGGCGTATAAAAACGTGGCTTAGAAGCACAATGCTTCAAGAACGATTCTCTCGCATGTCACTGTTCAACATAGGGAATGCCAATGTTAAAAAAAAAAATTACAGCTGAAAAAGCATTGAGCCGATTTGCAGGACAAAATAGAAAACTAAAGCTTATTTAATAGGTCTTTGGGGATTGTTGACAACATTATCACAGTATACATACAGGAGAACAGCTTAGAATAAACTATTGAAAACTGAATTTACAAGCCGAATGACATGGAAAGTGGAACGGAACAGTTTAATTTTGGAATTCAATATATGAATATCCCCTGTCCTTTGCATCTCCACTAAAAATTATTGTAGAAGCAAGTAAGGGAGCCTCTGATTATGGCAATAAATTTTGTGAAGCAGTCATTTCGAGCTTTATTATCTCTTACGAAATTGAAAATGCTGCTAAGGAACGAAATGAATTTGTGAAACCGATAATGTTTAGCGGAGTTGTAGGAACTATAAATGCAACTGAGGAAAAGAGTGGATCCATCGAAAGGTATGGATTGAAATGCTTCTAAAAATTTTACTTTTACCAAAACAATTATTCTTTTTAGGTATGCTGTTAGCAAAAATTGGAGGCCGTGTTTACCCTATTGGAGTTGGAGGACGAGTAGCAAGCTCTGCTGAAGTGCAAGAAGATTTCAGTGCCGAATTAGATTTTAATACAGTTATGCTTGAAAATTTAGAAATGGAAAATAAATTGAACCGACAGAGTGCTACGTGCATGTATTTTTAATTGGGAGATCCAAGAATATAGCCCCAGAATGCCGAATATCAAAAAAATAATACCATTCCTTGCAAATCTGAAGATAAAGAGCTGTTTCAGAAGATCTGCAACCCAGAAAGATGCCCCACTAGTTTTAATGGGGTGGTCTGGCAATGGATATGTTTCATTAATCGAATCGAATAAATATTTCGATAGATATGGCGTTTAATGATTTAATACAGATCTGCTTAAATCTCGTCTATCTCACTGGGAATATTAATTATTTGCGAGTTTTGTATGAATTTAAGAAATTGAACTTTGAAGTTAGCACTATTAACTTATTGAAGAATTGTTGAATATGTTTGAACAGCGATAGATTCTGCAAGAATAATTTAAATCTGTTTAAAGTTTTTTTTTTTTTTATGTCATTTATATAAAGAAAATGGATATGTAAATATGTATCTCTAGTAATACATATTTCTTCGTTATTTTAAAAATGAATAAAAATAGATTTAAATCAATTCGTTGCTGTATCTTCATCCACTTAAGCGTATCTAACAACCACGTAACAGACGAATATCTTGCACACAACAACAGTGTACTTCGCATCGCTTTATTCTGGACTGTTTACTGAATATTATACCCTAAATGAAATCTATTGGGTAAACTGAGTTTGTCATTCCGTTTGTAACACATAGAAATAATGAAGGTATAGCTAAATGGATTGGACACCCAAGCATAATGTTAAAAGTTATTTTAATTTTTGCATATCTGTCCATCCTCACGATAGCTCCAGAACGGATTTACTTAGAAAGCTGAAATTTTGCACACGAACTTTTCGAGAAAAAAGGAAATTTAAGTTCGGAAATGGAATAAATCAGGCAACTCCTTCGTTGAATTGCCTTGCTATACAAAACTTTGGTTTTCCACTATATATTTAGACACCGCTTGAGAACGAGTGGACGTAGAGAGCTGAAATTTTGTACACGGCGTTTTCATAAAAATGATGAGTATAATTTCAAAAATGGGATAACTCCCGCAACCCCTTCTTGATGTCGCCATATAAAAATTTAGGATTTTTACGTACAGGTACTGTGAAGACGATCAGTCCGAGATGTTTTTATTGTACTGAAAAGTTCTTCAGACTATGAAATCCTATGAAATTGGTTAAAATAATTTTTACTGTCCGACGAACCGTTTTAGAAATATATGCGAAAAACTACTTCAAAAATCAAATTTGCACAGATACATACGAGCATTCGTCTAGGGTATCATAAGAATTGATCTTAGACCAATTGCAGCTGTATTGAAGAAATAATTTTCTAATTTCAGGGCTATTATTTGGATACATTCACAATTTATTAGAACCATGAATTTGAAATAACTTTTTTTTAGAAAACCATATAATTATATGTTAGCAAATTATTCTTATTTTGTTCTTGTTTTTAGGAAATATTCTTATTGTTGTTTAATTTAAACATACATTGGTTGAAAAAAACAACGGTAATCAATGAAAGTTTGCTTCATGTAAGGAAACTTGGTTTTAACACTGATTAATGTTTTAGAAAGTTATACACATTTTTGAAAAACAATACTTGCTTGAAGAATATTATTCTTAAATATTGTGTCAGTCTGGCCCCTACTGACCCCCCCTCCCTCCCACTACAAAACGCTGGCTACGCCAATGGACATGAGTGACTTTAAATCGACATAGCCATGCATTTTTCGCACAAATACTGTTGATGAAGGATACAATGTACAATCAATGGTTTTGAACCATGGTCATTTTCTATAACATTTGATATACGAGAGCAACGACACCTTAATTTTTTCCACACATGTCTTTGCCACCATCAGTAGTGATACACTTCAAGTTTTTCCATTGAAGATTGCTTTTTTGAAGAGAATTTTCAACTCCTTTAAAAATATCTTCTCCAGTGGTCGTGCCGTAAATTCTATGAGCGTCAAGAAGCTCTTCATTCACTTCATAATTCTTACCTATCAATCGAATATAAAGTAACACCTGAGCAGAATCTGAAACATCTGTTGACTCATCCAGATACAAAGAAAACCACTCTAAGTGTCGATTTTTGTCAGACAATTGAGTTAATATATGTTCTGCAATATCACCTAACCTTTGAGTCACAGTGTTTGCTGATAAACAAATATTTTGAAATAAATTAGTATTTTCTGGACACATTTCTTCTGCTGCTGCAATCATGCAATGCTTGATTAATTCACCATCAGTAAATAGTTTTCCATGTTTCGCTATTAAATGAGCTACATGGAAACTTGCATGAGCTGCTGCATCTTGTTCAGCATTTACTTTCTTAAACAACATTTGCCAAGATTTCAACCCGCCTTTCAAAGATTCACAATTTTTTAATGGTAGGCTTCCTGTAAACTTGAAGTAATTCTTAAAATGTTTAATCTTATAATGACGTTTTATATTGTATTCTTTGTAGGCTGATATTGTTTCGATGCAAATTATACACATTACATTATTACTTGACTCAATCACGAAATATTTATGTCCCCATTGCTCTTTATATATTCTACACTCATCATCTATCTTTCAATTCTCTTCCATATTTATACAAATCCATAAAAAAAAGCATGTATAACTTCAAATCAAAATAATCACTAAATACTAAAAAACTAAAATCAGAAAACATATTAGTTCGCTTTTCAGATAACGCTTGTCTCTCCAAATTCAAACTTTAGAACTGTCCAACTCTCAGTTGTCTTCCGTATTAATACATCTCCTCAATGCTCGAAACTGCTCGAATCTTCCATGACAAGCAATCTCGTAGTACAGAACTTTTCCATTACATGCTGTAGCTCTGCTCTCCCCCAAAACGAAAATTTGCATGTAATTCATAAATACAGTATTTTGGTATGATGAGCTAGCTTGGCCCCTAAGACTTAGTGTAGGAATCAGTGTGGCGCTTAGGCTAGAAAGTTTGGAGACCTCTGCCCTAGATGAATGCCCGCATGTAATTTTGTATGGTCATATCTCTGTGCAAGTATGATTTTTGAAGTGGTTTTTCGCATATACATATTTCTAAAACGGTTCTTCGGAAAGTAATATCATAGGATTTCACATTCTGAAAAACTTTTCAGTACATTAAAATCGTCTAGGATTGATCGTTTTCACAGTATACGCAAAAATTCCAGATTTTTATATGGCACCACCATGGTCCCCATGGCCCCGCACGACCCCATTTAGTCCATTTTTAAAATTTTATTTACTCTTGCTATAAAAGCACCATATACCAAATTTCAGCTCTCTACGTCGACGCGTTCTGAGGCAGTACCCAAATATATAGTTAAAAACCAATTTTTTGTATGGCAATCCTATGAAGGAGTTGCCCGATTCGGACCATTTTCGAATTTAAGCTTTAAGTAGACGCGTTCTCGAGTTATCGTATGCACGGATAGACGGACGGACGAACATGTACATAAAAATCAAAATAAGTTTTAATATTAAGCATGGGTGTCGAATCCATTTTGCTGTCACATCATTATTTCTAAGTGTTACAAACGGAATGACAAACTTAGTATAGGTACCCTATAGATTTCATCTAGGTCCTAGAGGGTATAAAAAGCAATCCCTTACCTTTTAAACTAATAGCACTACATTGAAACAAAAATATGTTTAATTGCATTTGAACATTATTTACATACGTTTTATGGCATGTTATCAGGCAAATTGGGTAGTGGACGCGAATTGGTTCACTTACCTACCCTAAATGATTTTTTTCGACAATTGCATGAATTTTCTATTGTTTTCTGTTTTTGATTGCTTTTTTATTTTATTATTTTTTTTTTTTTTATGTTTAAGAATACTTATATAAGAGCAACGTTCCTGACAGTGAGAATTTAAAGACTGTCTTAAATATGATTTTTGTTATATATTAGGTTATATACATGGCCGAATACTCACACAAAAGTGGCTAACTAATGAAATATATGAATAGTTTTAACTTAAGTAATGCCAGTTTAGAAAATAAATGTTTGTTTTAAGGCAATAATGCAACTAAATTTATAAATAATAAAACAAATTAAGCTTTTGAAATAAACTAATTTTAAAGTCATATTCACGAAAAGGTAGGTACATTTTACATATTTTTAAGGTATCAAAATCACCTACCTACCCCTACTTAAATAATCTAAACTAAACCTCCAATAATTAGATACCTATGTATGTATGTTCAGTTTATTCTGTAGAAATTCCTAAAATGTTTGCATTATTTTTAACTACACAATAAAATTCCACTTTGATTGCATTCCTACAGGGCGTTTCGTTTCACGTCCACACACCACGCACTTAACAATTTTTCTGTCCCATTCTAATACGATCAGAATAGATTAAACTAACGAAGCGGAACGGAAGCTACTTGTATTAGACTTTCATTATCCCTTCGTGCTATTCTAATTATACATACATATAACTTTACTTACAATATTTACTAATCGAGCCAGTCTACCAGCTGCCTTTTGTAAAGTTCAACTCTAATAAAATAAAAATAAAACATATTCAGTACAGTGCAGTAGCAATACGCATGCTAGAAGAGATGGCACTGATAGCAAGCATCCGACACAACGCAACACCAACCACACACAAAAACAAAATGGGCGGGTTTTAGTTCCCATAGAAAAAATATTTCCAATTGAAAGAAATGGATGGAAGTAGGGATGTATCCAGTGGAATTGGAAATGAAATTTGGAACTGAACTGGAAGCCAATGGATGTATGGGAAAGTTTAGAAGTAATTTTGTTACTTAAGAAGACAATTTTTATTTCATTTTCGCTCTTCTTACGATTATATATCCGTTTTAGTATAATCTTTTAAAGAATTTGAGGAGTTTTGCTCGATACGGACCAGGAAATTGATCTATAACCTGACATTAAAGATTTTCGTCTAATTTTAACTATTTAGCTAGGGTAGGTATCATGATGAAATTGAATGGAACCTCTGGTTACGTATCACAGTAGATCTACGCTCTTTTCTTTACGTACTTATAGGTACCTACTGAATGAAGCCTACCAAAATTTATGTTTTCTAATGTCGTCTGTCGAGTCGATTTCGATCGGACCATTTCAGTGTTGCTCTTTTTCTTGCAATGGAGTCAGTGTTGTTGTTTTGGGAAATTTCAGGAGTAGTACAATTCGCTGCTGAAGTAGGGTAAATGCACCAATTCGCGTCCACTTCATTTTATAACATGCCATAAAACGACGTATTTTCCTTAAAATGCAGATATTTCTTTATCCTCATGTTCGTGTATATGTCTGCTACCCCTAAAGTGAGCAATGGGATGGTTGAGTTAAATCTGAGTCGTCAGAGCTTAGTTCATTAGGAGTCGGCATGTAAATAATGTGAAAATACAAGAAAACATTTATTTTTTTTTTTTGTAACGTAATGCTATGAGTTTAAAATGTAAGAGACTGAGTTTTTATGCCATTTTTATGTCGTAAGAAAGTTTTTTAAGTAGTTATATTTCAAATAAATATAATATTGTTTGAAATTTAAGTAAATTTTCGGAATAACCACATTAATTTTAGTGTCCGCGAAATGGATCAATGATTACTATCATGAGCCAGTTCGCGTGTACTGGTAGCCGCAAATTAGAGCTGCATTTTTTTACCTTGTCCAAATTGCGGCCTACAAGCAGCTCTTCATTAATTAGTCTGATTTAATGTATTGAATATAAGGAAATATGGAAAAATATACTGCTACAACACTAAATGAAGTATTGTCAGACATTCAAAAAGGAAAATTTTCTATTAGAACAGCATCTAGCATCAAATAAAATATTTCAAAAAAACATTACAGGTTAAATTGTCTGAAAGATATCCTGAAGGTGTAGACAAGTTTGGACCATGAAGTATTTTAACGGAAACCGAAGAAAAACCTAGTTAAGTGATGCGAGTCGTTACCCACATGTGGGTTTCTATTAAGTCCTGCTAGCCTTTTAAGCACAGTTAAAAAAAACCGGCCAAGAGTGAGTCGGACTCACACACGTACAAGATTTAACACTATGTACTTTTTATTTTACTATTATTTTTTTATTTTCATTATTTTTTATTATAAGTAGTTGTTCAGAACAACTACTATTATAGCAACTATAGTATTACTCACTCTTTTCATGTGTATACCTATTACGGTTCAAGAGATACAGCGATTGTTAAAGTCGAGCAAAAAACGCCGAAAAAATCAATCAATCAATCATATTTTATGGGGGCTCCCTTTAATTTTTAATTTTATTTTATTTTATTTTTTTTTTTTTTATTTTCATTATTTGTTGTTGTATTGTTGTAGCACCTATAGTATTTCTCACTCTTTGGAAATTTCTACCTATTACGGTTCAAGAGATACAGCGATTGTTAAGGTCGAGCAAAAACAGCTGAAAAATCGAGATTCTTGGGCCCCCTTTAATTTTTAATTTAATTTAATTTTTATTATTTGTTATTATAGCAGCAATAGAAATACACACTCAATAAAAATTTCAACTCACTACCTATTACGGTTCATAAGATACAGACCGCTGACAGACGGACAGCGGAGGCTTAGTACGGGTACGGAACCCAAAAAAGGAGCAAGGCGATAGCACTAACACATCCTTCAAAAATAGGCGATCAGGGCGAAAATGTTACGACCTTTTCCTGAAATGTAATCCAAAGCTAGCACATCCAATTCCCGAAGGGCTAACCGAAGCCAGAGATACTGTTTCTGAAGAGGTTATTCGAAAATGGTTTGATGAGCTGCAAAATTATAAAAAGGAGATGAATGCAGAAGACATATTTGAAGAAACAGTGGTTTTTTCCTACTTACGACCACCTACGGATGTATATAATAGCCATGCCAGAAGACTGATTTATAGTTCGTTTTGAGTCAAGCTGCATGAGAATATATCGAGAATGGGGTTTAATGGTTACATGGTTAATTACTCAACAAATTCAAAAACTTTTGTTGAGGGCCACAAGTCCCACTTAACATTGCAGCTATGCGAGTTTCTCAGGCAAAGGGGATAATTTTATACGCATTTCCTCCTAGCACAATACATATACTAGAACGAGCAGGTGTTAATGTTATCAACAATGCTTCATCAAAAGTAATGGGAGTGGTTAAGTGATGATCTTGATTTATAGAGATGAGTTAGCTTTGGATGTTAGGGGCATGGCATTCAACGTGATCACTTTGCACAACCGAGAATATTGTCAAGATCGTTATTCAATGATCTAATCATTCAATCTCGTGCAACACATATGACTTCCTTCGAAGTCCGCAAGAGTATCAAAGAATAAGCGAAATCAAGAAATCGGCAAAACTATGGATGGGATTGAAATTAAGGTAAAGCAGATCATTGAAAATTAAGAGGAAAAACGGAGAAATAATAGAGCCCTGGGGCACACGGCATTTATAGGGTGAGCTTCAGATGTAACACATCAAACAGATCAAAAACTCCCAATCCATAATAACAGTGGAGAGGAGAGATCAAGAGGTTCAAGTTTGGCCAAAAAGTATGTTGAACTGATTTAATTTATAAAACGTTGAATTTCAGTATTTTATATAATTTCTTCTTGATTTGTTCCTTTTAATTTAATGAAATTTAGAAGATGCTGATATGTAAAACAACACAGTTTGAATTGAATTACATAGTTTTAATCTGAAGAATGTTATGTTTTATGTTACTGTGAATTATATCACAACTTTTATTTTTTAATGGCTTTTCAAATCAGAAATAACGAAAACTTAATAAAGTCGGATCTTTCAAAACGACATGTATTTAATACCCCATATAAAAGAAGTTTTTTTTTAAACTGGCCACGAATTGGCACTTTGGTGGACGCAAACTGGATTAGACTGGCCGCAAACTGGTGATTTCCGCATACACTGATATTTTCAATTATTATGCAGACTAGATAAATGTTTTGAGTTTTTAATTTAAATCAAAAGATAAATATTCAACTTACTATTGTACTAAAAAAGATTAAACATCGACATTAAGTAAATTCTACTAAAAACCTTTCTTGTAAGGATGGCATTTCCTTAAATGGCCGCGAATTGGTGCGTTTACTACTTTCGGTAAAAACAGTGTACACGACTAACGAAATTTAATGAATTAAAATTTATTAAAATGAGATGTCCAGAAATCATATTAATGTGAATAAAACTCATTTTCATTAAAATGATTCAAATTTAGATTTTTAAATAAAACTTTATATCTCTCCTATTATTACATTATTTATTTATTTATATTTTTTTTTTTTATATAGAAACAACTATGGTTATTATTTTAAGATTTTCCAATGATTTTTTTTTCAGCAGTAAGTATTCCTTAAATTTAGTTGACAGCTGTTGATTTAAAAGGTTCATTAATTAATAGCTTTCATTCAGATCATACTTGCACGCAGAGGCGGCGTTAGGCGTGGACGATGTGGGCCACCGCCTACGGCCTCACTGTCAGTGGGGCCTCGCGCCTAAAAAATGCATAACTCAGACGCAACGTAAAAATTTATTCGTTATAGGTAAAACGATAAATATATTGACATACCAAATTTGTTTTCTTTAGGCATTACGTTGTTATTCCTGGGAACCCCTTGTGACCAAACTTGGGGATTTCCCTTTCTGTTTGGCGCTTGTCTATGTAAGGTACTTTCAAACTCCAGCCGCTCCTCAAGGGCTAGAAACATTGTTGCCGTTTTAGCAACTTTGTCGCTAGATCTAGCGGATTTTTGAGGTTTTTAGCGACTTATTTTCAAGACTTATTTTTAGATCCTAAACACTGTTTTAGCGACTTTTAGAGACGTTTTCATGACTATTCTTGTAAATATTCTGAATAAAATAAAATTGAAGAATGTGTCCATTATTGTGTCCCATTTATTGTAGGCAATACACAACGTAACACTAAGTTGTCTTGGAGATTCCCTAATTATGAATTACTGTTCAACGTGGGAGCGTTTCAATCCCGTCCATCTCACTTTTTCTCGTAAAACATTTATATTGCTGTCTTGCTTTACGTGCATTAGGTAAATAAATTCACTCATTTGCTCCAAGTTGTCAAGAGAACCCGGTTTTTTATTGATTGATTTAAATACACCTTCAAGCTACAAGAACTAGTATTTATTCTGTGATCAAGGAAACGAAAGGCTAATACGTGAATCTGAAAAACATTGGCTTGAATTGTTTGAGAGATTAATCGATATCATTAATTTCTTAGCCTGGCATTTAGAGGTTACAGAGAATCTCTTAAGTTAGACGACGACACTAAAATTTCTGGTAACTTCATCAATTTATTTAAATTAATATCCAAATTTGATCCTACTTTACGGGAGCACATGAGACGTATTAATCATAAACAACTTACATACCATTATCTAAGCTACGATATTCAAATTGAATTGATCACATTAATGTCAAAAACAGTTACCGAAGGAGTGATTCGTAGGGTAAAGTAGGCAAAATATTACTTAAAGTTGAACAAAAGTCAGTTATCTTAAGATTTTGTGATACATAAACCGGCACAATAGAAGAAAACGGCATCGGATTTCTTGCTGTCCCTGAGACAACTGGAGAGTATTTAACTAATACAATACTGGGAGAGCTGGAAAAATGACATAGATATTCAAAATTATCGTGGCCAAGGATACGACAATGGTGCAAATATGATTAGCGTAAATGGTGGAGTTAAAACTCGCTCCCCGTTGTTACTTGACAAAATATCTTTCCGTGATAATAGGCACAATTTAAGAAGGCTACCTCTATTGCATGTCAATTCCTCAAGGTCTAATTATGGGATGTATGAACCTATTAATCGCATGTGCATTACTGTTAATAATTTGGCTGAGCATTTTGTTATTGACGACTCTAAGCATGTCTTAAAAAAACGTCTATATAATATTTAATCTTTTTAGTTAGATTTAATTTAGATTTTTATATTTTTGTTCTCTGTCGCATTGCATGTTATTTTATCTGGTGTTTGGTCTATGTTTAGTGTAACATACTAATACTAACACCGACTAAGTGATGAAACGCATGTAGTGTTGACCGTTTATTTATTAAACGTGTCCATGCAGCGAGCTTGTGTTAAGCTGGTTCTGATAGTCAAATAATTTATATATATTAGTGGAAGAGATATCGGTAGAATTGTACGGGAAATGAACAAAGACCTAGTCTTGCTGGACAAATGGTTAAAAGGTAATAAATTGAAGGTGAATAAGACCAAAACAAAGTATATGACATTCAATATAACTGCCGAATTTCCTATAAGATTAGATGGTGAAGTAATTGAACGTGTAAATTGCATTAAATATCTTGGGGTGTTAATTGATTCTAAGCTGAAACTCAGAGACCACACGGTAAAAAATAAATGAGTCAAATGAAAAATGCGTAGGTGAGTCAATGAAATATGCGTGAATTTCATTAGTTTTCAAAAGTTATTTTAAGTATATCCGAAAGAGTTAAAAAACAAACAACGCCTATTTGAGTCAAAATAACTCACGACTTTATATAATAACCCAAAAAATGGGTTAAACGCTATTTAACGCAGTAGTAGGGTCAAATTGACTCAATGTGTGTTTTATTTTTACTGAGCTGGGTGTATTAATTCTACCCCTTCCATAACTTGACTCTACGCAAGAGGGCAACGTGTTTCGCTTGTCAAGCTTCTTGTTCATTCAGTTGTATGGTGCCGAAGTATAAAAATCTTGCGTGTGAAAATAAAAATGTTTGTTCTGAGTAATTATGTGAAACAAAACCTGGAAGATCTTGGTTACGAACAATTGATTACAAAAGAAACATTTGAATTGAAATGTAATATTAATACTGAAAAAATGTTCATAAGTTTAAGATATAACAACTTTTTAAAAAATTCGATAAATTTAAAGAAATAAATTTCCAAAATTTGAATGCATCTTTTATTTGTTCCTCCCAAAAATATGGTACTTTTGACTTTCACAAAAGTGCAATTAACGCACATACCATAATTGGAGTAATTTTATTAGAAAAATTATTTTAACTCAAAGCCGCAAGTTGAAATAACGCTTAGATTGGCTAAAAGCAACTCACTTAAAGGTCGATATAACGAAATATAGATATTCACTACAACTACATTTTTGTGTTAAAAAACTCCCTTTGTGGATTTTTGGTTACTTAATTTAACACAAATTTTAGAGTCATTTTTGAATTTTACCCATTACTTAAAATAACTTTCAAAATATAGTGGATCTATAGTGACCCTATAAAATGCGTTATTTCAACTGGAAATTTTTTACTGTGCATGCGAATTATATATGTGCGAAAATTACAAAGAAGATTGGATTCTTGCGCAGAATTAGAAGCATGTTAAGTACAAATAGTGCAATAAGGCTTTATAATGCACTTGTACTGCCGCATTTCACATATTGCGCAACGTTTTTGTACACGACATCTGAGGAGATAAAGGACAGGCTGCAGAAGTTACAAAACAAAGCAATGCGATCTATTTTAAAGTGTAACTTGCGCAACCCCTGTGAAGGATATGCTAGAAATTTTGAGTTGGTTAAATGTGAAGCAAAGGCTGTGTGTAAATGCAATGATTTTCATTTTTAAAATGAAAAAAAAAAATTTTACCGGAATACTTGCATAAGAACTTGGTTACAACAAGGGATGCTCAGCCTTATAATCTACGAGGAAATGATGACTTCAGGCTGGCAAGATGTAACAGGAGTAGTACTCAAAATAGCTTAATGTACAAAGGATTAAACTTTTTTAATTGTCTTCTATACGCAATTAAGAGTGAGAATAATTTAAATGTATTTAAAAGAGAAGTGCTTAAATTTGTAGTCAGTAAGGTGCAGTGAACTTACAAATATGTCCCTTTTTTATCTGAATTTATTAAAATGTATGTATAGCATTTTTGGATTAAATGAAACCATTTTCGAATTAAATGATACCATTTTCAGATTAAAAGAAACCATTTTCACATTGATTGAAACTATTTTGAACTTAAATGAAACAATTTTCAAATAAAATGAAACCTTATAGAATAAAATATGAGTTTAATGTTTTCGTACGTTTTATATTCATTAAAAAGGTACATTAAATTTTATAGGACAGTGTACCAAATATTTTGTAGCCAAGTGATTCTCACTTAATTGCTCATTAAACCGTTATGTGCCTGCAATCAATATATAATAGATGAAATCAGTAAATTATATAACGGTGCTGATTTTTATTTACCTTGCTGGCATTAGTGAAGCTGTTGCTTGTGAGATTTGCAAAACCATATCCGCTACATAGTTTGAAAAATCATTTTTATTCAGTTTCTGAACACTTTGGGCTACATCAACAATATTATGTTCGGTGCTAACGTCGCTTAATATTGATCGGGTGATCAACTTTATTTTCGAAAATGCTTTTTCTATCGGGTTCAGCATTGGCGAGTAAGGTGGTAAAAATTTTAAATAACATCCGCTATCTCGAACCATATCCTGAATTTCTCGCGTTTTATGGATTCGAGCATTATTTAGTATTAAAAAAGAATTGTCTAATTGCAGCATGTTATCAATTTTTTCAAAAATCTCACGTAAAAATAATTTGAAGCGATCGGCATTCATGATAGCATTGGAAACTATCTTTTTGTGGACGATACCTAAATTATTCATAGCGGCGATCAATGTTACCATCTCTTTTTTCCCCACGATTTGAATTTAATTGATCCAGATTATCTTCATGAACCACTTCACTATGGCTTAAATCAATAGAAGACTCCTCGCTAGGTTACCAATAATCGGAATTTCCAGAACTAAAATCTTCACCATTCATTTTACTAGTAACTTTCAATTGAATAATTAGCACTTATTTGCTACACTGCTAAGACCGAAATGACCAGTTATCAGTTGCATTTGCATGTCATCTATATATGTATATTAATTGTAGAGCACCTAACGGTTTAATGGGCAATTAAATGAGAATTACTTGGCTACAAAATACATTATATTATTTGATACACTGTCCTATAAAATTTAATGTACCCTTTTTAATGAATATAAAACGTACGAAAACATTAAATTCATATTTTATTCTATAAGGTTTCATTATTTGAAAATAGTTTCATTTAAGTTCAAAATAGTTTCAATCAATGTGAAAATGGTTTCTTTTAATCTGAAAATGGTTTCATTTAATTCGAAAACAGTTTCATTTAATTCGGAAATGGTTTCATTCAATTCAAAAATAGTTTCGTTTAATTCGAAAACAGTTTCATTTAATCCAAAAATGCTATATTTTAATTGTTTTTAGTCTAAATGAATTAGAGCTTCGAAATATATATCAACCTAGGATTAAATTTTTAAATTTAAGTGTTAAATGATGTAAACTTGGTTGCTAAAAGCTTTATTATGGGCTAATAAAATAAAATAATAATAATTTTATTTGTGACAACCAATACTATATTATGGTAGCTAATATATTATGGTTACGAACACAGTTTCACTTTGTTTATGGCAACCAATACTATATTATGATTACACTCAGAAAAATATTTCGTATTTTTTTTACGAAAAGCATCGTTAAATCATATTTTCAGCATTTTTCGTAATTTTTACTAAAATTTCTTAAAGTTTAAGATATTTTCGTATATTCTGTGAAGAGTATTTACGAAACGATCGTAATTTGTTTTCGTAAAAAATACACTAACGTAAATACGACGAAATTTGCCTAGTTTTAAGGATGCAAATATGAAATTACGAAATGCCCAAAAATTTACGAAATGTTTTGATCATATCAACACAAATTTGATTGATTCGTATTGGCATTTTGTACTTTTGAACGAGTTTTTCGTAAACTTTACGAAACGGACAATAAAGTCAATCAGAACTTCGTAGCAAAACTATTCTCGAGTGCTCATTGTGTTATCGTCGGTATTGTTAAGAGAAATATAATGTTTTCTAGATCACGGAATTGATGATGGATGTTTAAGGGATACAATAAGGATACACTAAAACCAAAACACCACCTACTTGTCCATTATCCTACCATCATGAAGTTCTCAGGACCCTTAAAACATTTATGGACATTTAGATTTGAGTCTAAACATAAAGAAATAAAACGGAACGCAAACAATGTTAACTCCCGTTAAAATATAAGACTTACTTTGGCTTTGAAAATGTGTGTTAAGTTCTCAAATAAAATTCTTCAAACCACCGATTTTCCGAGCATAACGCAGAATTGCAAATACTCCGAAAATTTAAGTGAAACTTTTGAATTAAATTTGTTTAAATACGTTGACTATTTAGGCACTGCTTATAAAAAAAACTATATTCTATCAAAAGTAAGTCAATTAACTGAGTTTTTTAAAATTGTACGCATATTTGAATATGAAAACCCCTGGTACACTATTTGCCTCAGAATTCATATAATTGTGTACGAACTGCACTATTTAAGTTATATTATGAAAGATGATTAGGAAATTCGAGTTCTGAAAGAGCACTTGTACTACCTTTCGACAGGCAAATGTGTAGTGAGAATAAAAAAATATTTTTAGTCAATAATTTCAAATACCGTTTTTTACTGTGCTATCCGGGCACCACTATGTATGTTATAGGTACTTCACTTCAGGTACTTACCAAAAAACCCAAAGAAATGTATAATGAATTAAAATAAAATATTACGTTTACAATGACATATTTTATTAAAATATGAATGTAAAACATTAAAAAATTCTTGGATATATGCACATAACCTGGTAAACATGAATTACAATAACAAATAAATAGTTTTGTCCTTGCAATACGCTTATAGGCGAAAAACCACATCTAATAATACAGTAACGAAAATACCACATTTTTAAATATTTATCAGGATAATATTATATATGTAATAAAAACTAAGCCTACGAATCTACTAAAAGAATCGTACTTTTAACGCACCGTTTGAATTAAATTAAATCATTATTTCGTAAAATCAATCAAATTCTCGTAATAAATATGGGGTAAGCACGTAAAATCCCTTTAACAATGTTTTAAGTAAAAATTTCGTAAAGGGTACGATGCATTATGTAAACTGATCGAATTTACGAAATGCTATTCGTATATCTTACGAAATTTTCCATTGGCTCGAAATCATGGGTGATTTTTGTAGATTTTATCGTGGTTTTTCGTAAATCTTACAAAATATTTTTCTGAGTGTACTAATATATTATATTTACAAACACCGTTTAACTTCGTTTATGGCAATCAATGTTATTATTATTACTAATTTATTATGGTTACAAACACAATTTCACTTTATTTGTGATAACCAATATTGTATTATGATTGCTAATATTTTTTGGTTACGAATTCAATTTAGCTTTTATTTGTACAATCATGTTATATACTTTTTTTTATTTATTTTTCCCGTACGGGAATCGAACCTACACTTGTTAGAATCAGTCAATGATGGATAAAGAAGAATTTAAGGAACTTTTATTTTTAACGATTCTAAATCAAATTAATAAATACAAGAAGAAAAAACAACCGCCTCGTCCGGGGCTTGAAACCGGGAAGGTCTTAAAATTCTTCTTTATCCATCATTGACTGATTCTAACAAGTGTAGGTTCGATTCCCGTCCCGGAAAAATAAATAAAAATTGAATTTACAATTTATTTGTGCGCTTTAATCGTTACTGGTTAATTCCAGCTAAAAGCAAATCGTGGCTTAGTAGGCTAGTAGCAAATTGATAAATGCAGGAGGAAAAATCATCTGTCTCGTTAGCTCAGTGGTAAGAGCAGTCGCCCGGCAAGCGGAAGGTCCCGGTTTCAAGCCCCGGACGAGGCGGTTGTTTTTTCTTCTTGTATTTATTAATTTGATTTAGAATCGTTAAAAATAAAAGTTCTTAAAATTCGTCTTTATCCATCATGTTATATACGTTAAACTTTTACATCAACTTTGTAGAAGATGTGTCCTGCCAATAATTTACTCCCTCATATATAGTTACTCATACTTCGCATACATACCCATCATACCCATCATACCCCCCCCCCCTACACCTTCTCATACAACTCTCATTTGTAACAATTAATATTTTCAACCCATATTCCTTTCAATAACTTAATAAAAAAATATATACCAATTTTACGTAGTGCTTAAGAAAACAAAATGTTTAGAACAGAAAGAAAAATATTTATTTTTTGTATTCGTGGCAACAAAAGAATATAACAATTTTTTGCTTAATTATCACATTAAACATATTTACACGTATAATATATTTTCCGTCAGCTGTGTACGAAATATAAGACAATTCAGAAATTTTTAATTCGTTAACAGATACGCAAAAATATTCATATGTTGGATCCACTAAATATCCATAATAATGGTATTAAAACCATAGTCTTAAATATATTCAAGAGCTAAGTAAAAATTTTCCGTGTATATAAAAATGTGATCAATCCGAGCAAAGATGTGTTCATATATATTTTCAAAAAGCTTTATAGCAACATGAGGCTTAAGTATTATTGTGTGAAAATAACCTTAGTAGTTTCGAATACATTTTCCCTGCAAATCACACCGTACTTCTGTAATGTTTCATGATCAACCAGTTTCAAAGTTCCGTGCTAGTTCATTCTCTTCTGTTGTTCACTATTTCATTATTTAGATTTATTGAACATCTCAATGAATTGAATTGCTTGCCACACTTTTGTGTACTTGATGAAAACTTTCATAACGCATAGAGTTTATTTGATTTAAAGGTCCTACTTCATTCATTATATGAGGATAATGAGTAAGGATATGAAATTTGGGAGGCAGCCTAAACATTGATAAGTTAAGGTAAAGATCCGGATATGACGTAGTTCAAAATCTCAGGCATTTCTTTTAGGATTTTGTGATAGAAAACTATATCGAGTATTTTTCTAAGCAGTGTGTATAATTCCCAGAAATCAGAGTCCTCGGAAATTAAGTCAAAAACCAGGAAACTAAAGTTTTGAACGAAGCATAATGTTTCAGAAGCAGAGAATTTCAAATTCATTTTTGGAAAGTTTCAGAAGCAGCGAATTTCAAATTCATTTTTGGAAAGAAGTCACTATTTAATGAAGGAGGTTTATTTGTAACCAAAAGACGATAGTTTAATTCTTTTAAAGAGAATAGAGAATACTTATTAATGCTCTCTGCTCTCTAATATTAATTTAATATCATATTGACAAACACCTTCTAAAAGGTCATGCATTAGATCTATCGCAAAATTCTGAGTAACATGAAAAAGAGCGATATTGTTCCAAATTGAATCAATCCTTAAAGCCATTATTTGAATATTCTTTGGACGATTCTTCTGAAAAATTTCTGTTTTCAATTAAAACGTGTTTTGCCTTTCCGTTTCAGTTTTACTCCTTGATCAAAATCTGCACCAGTACCTGGCAGTTAAACATTCAACAAAACCTAGGATTGAGTTCAAACCTAAGTTATCGCACAAAATTAGACATGGAATTAATTTTACAGTATTATAGAGAGAATGATTAACTGTAATACAGGCAGACAAGGTATTCTGAAATAAACGGCTCCAAATTTACTAGTTCGAGCATGAGATCCAAGTGGTTCGGTTCAAAATCATCGAAATATATAAAAAGTGGTAAACACATTTTTGAATGTTGAACAAGCATTATCTTACTTTTAAAGAGTTTTGATTGTATAAAATTATATATAAAATTTTCATCGTTACAGGTCAGAGTATTTATGTAATCTCATATATGTATGCGTCAAAATATTTGTTTTATTAAAAAGCACATAGAAGAGACGTTGTACGTCTATTACTTTAGAAATATGAGCGACCCGTTTTACAGATGTAGCATTAACAGCATTTACATATTCTTCTAAAGAGGTTCGAATTACGTTATTGATAAATTCAACAAAAACATCGGATTCTTTTAGCTCTTTCAAGAATTTATATTCCTTATCTGGAATCCGATAAGTCAACACGTCTGCGAAAATTTCGTTGATTGATAATTTAAGAGTTTCGTCCGAAGCAGCTGAGATTGGGTCTTTGATCCAGCCTTGAATAAGGTCAGATAATTCATTTACAGCTAGCTTGAAGGGAATATTTACGGGGAATTTCCTTTCTTGCAAATAATTTTCAATTCAGCGAAAAGATTTTATTTTTGTACGAATTTTTATAGCGTTTTGGTTGTCGAACAGAAACAGGAGAAAATGTATTTATTCGATTGAAAGTGTCGGTAGTATTTGATTGTGAACACTCATTTGGCGGGACTGATTGACTTTTTATGATTACATATTTATTAAGATGAACCCTGTAGTACTTTAGATCATCGAAAACTCTAGTACAAAGAATGCAAGGAAAACGACTGATATCTTTATGACTTTTTCTAATATGTCTGACTAATCCAGTCAAAAACTGAAAAGAATTGCCACACATGAAACAATTTAGGTGATCCATAGTTTACCTTATTCATCTAATTAAACTTTCAAGTTTCAAATTGAAATAAAAAACAAAAAATAAGAAAATATTTAAATTCAATAAAGCTTAAGATTCTCAATACAACAAATAAAGTAAAGAGATAATACAAATAATAGTTTTGTATATATAAAAATTTTTGTACACTTAGCTCAGTACAAAATCGTTAGCGAATGTGTCTACCATCGAATCTCTTTTGTCGTAAGGTATGTCGATTTTAAAAATATATTCTTGCACGAAAAACCAGATTCTCTTGCAGGCTTCAGGATAAGCAATATTGACTCCTAAGTATATTCCCATGCACGACTCAAACGCCTTTTTTGACTGATCAAAAATGTATTTCTTGTCAGCGACAACTAAATATGCACAGTTAATTGGTGAACCGATTAATATTAATTTTGGCTGAACAGGCTTCTTAATATCCTTACATTTTTGAAGAAACTTTCGTTCTTCGGAATCAGACTTCTGGATACTCTAACAATCATTGATAGTTACTTTTAGTATTTATTAAATATCTGGATATTTATTACCTTGTAATGACAAATAAAACTTTCCTGAACTTCAATTTTTACTGATCTTATACTCTCACTCGTCCTCTTGCTGCTTGGATTTGTCAAGATATATGGAAGCAGCATCAAGGACGCAATTTTTGCAGTCTCTGAAATTTAAGAGCATTAGTCTCTGTTAAAGTAATAAAAAATTACCAAAAATATACCTTCGTTTTGATCTTCAATGCATTTCTTCAAAGATGTTACATTTTTATTGCGTTTGGATGTCTGGAGAAAAAGTCTGTCTATAAAATTATCAGGAACCCAAAATTCAGGTACTTTCCCGTAAAGCCGATGCACGTCTTTCAAAATCTGAAACGAATTCCCATTTTTAATATAAATATATAAAATTTACCAAGTTACATCCAGACGGATTGTTTAATACAGGAAATTTGTTTAGGTATTCCGAAGTAGATATTCCCGTTTCAAGAAGTTCCTTTCGCAGCGAAAATGTAGCATTTCACTTTGGTTCAGAATCTGGAGGTGCAACACAGCAGAGCTCTTCAAATGCGTTCTTTGCGTCAACAAATGGTAGGTCTAAAGTGTTGTAAATATGCACAGATTTATATGTCTGATTAAAAGTAGCACTTATCAATGTTATACTATATATCTCGTCAGAATCAAGTAGAATCTGTTCGGTCACTACGGACTTAGATCGGGAGCGAGATCGCCTTTTTATTACACCTGATTGAGAAAAACACGTCCTGTAATTGGTATAGGCATCGTAGAGTTTACCATGCGCAAGTTTCCCGTCATGGAAAGGAACGTAATACGTTGATGATACTTCCGTAGGAAAGATAACAGGTATGAGGTTCGCTATTTTTCCAAAATCTTCTCTAGTTAATCTGAAAATACTAAAGTAACTGAAGTACTTGCTGTATTTACCTCAAGTTAGGATCGGAGTCTAATCTGTGTTTTATTATAGTTTTACTAATAGTAACTCGATCTCTGTTAACAAGTAAGTTTTCCTTTTTATAATTCGCAAGAATTGCTTTGCAGTTTTGCTTAAGAAAAACTATAGCTATAGCGCAAAAGGCAGAAACCCAACATGCGACAATTTAAGACAAAAACTGAATATTTGTAGTTCAAATAATTGAAATTTTTTAATCTCCTAAATTTTTTTTTTTTGTACATAATTGTTAAACAAACTATTTTTCTTTGTATTTCAATAACTTTCAATGAAATATTGCAATTTCTTGTCAATGAAATATCAAGAGAGAAAAACAATTACTATTAGAGTCAAATAATTAAAAAAAAAACGCCACCTAAAAATGAAAAAAACTCGACATTATTTGCTATATCTAGACTTTATCTTTCTAAAATAGATACAATCTAAAGAAATGAGAATATCTATTAAGAGGAATTTGATTTAAAAATCTTCCAATTTTTACCATTTTTTACATGTTTCCGAGCTAATATCTCTATTCCAATACATTTTTTTCAAATTTTACCGACATTATTTGCTAGACTTCTTTATTACTTTTAATTTAAGATACAAGTAAATCATTATTCTGCTGCAAACAGTTTTCCAGAAATTGGCATTGAAAAATGTATGAACCTTCCAAGAAGAAAATTTACCTATGTATTTATTAACAAAATTCTGAGCATTATTTAAAAAAAAAATAAAAGAAGGAAAAATTAAAGGAATGCGTTTTGAGATTTTCAAGGATAAAAGATATATTTATTATCCTTAATTTTTTATTTTTCTGAAAGGCGTCTCATTTAATATTTTCCCTCGAGGGTTGCATTCTCTCTTTAAAATAACTTAAAGGTGATGTCTTTATGATAATTAGATACACAAAGTTATGATTTTTTTAATATAGAGCAGACCAAAAATCGGAGAATTTTAGGTCCTGTAATTCAGGCAGCATACTATGCAGCACAAAAACATAGTTGTATTCTTATATTATAACTACTTAACTTTCAGCAAAAGAAAAACGAGATTGGTGATGATTAGATTAGGAAAGTGCTAATTTTGATTGATTTCTATTTCCTATGAAATTACTACTGAGTAGATCGACCACTATTTATAATGACCTAAAGTTCTTTCAAGTATATACCTAGTTTAGTAACTATTCCAAATTTTAGCGGGGAGCCAGAACTTCATACGGAACTATGAAGTGCATAGTAAAAATCGAATATGATTAAAATCACTTTCGCTAATGGAGAAGTAAGTGTTAAAGCATCTAAAATGTACGTACATAGGTAAAGTACTAAAGTCAATTATTGACAATATTGCAGGTACCTTATTAAACATTCTAAATGTGGTGTTTGTCCATTTCATTCTTACTTATAAAGTTGAAGTCACATGGGTCGGCATTCGGCTTTGTTTACCACAATTCTCAACGTATGCTTTGAAGTTTCACATGTAACGCATATGAAAATCAGGATGGTGATTCTAATCGTTTGTCCTAGGTTATGCGTATATTTTTGTCACATATTTTGACATTTCCCCCCGAATTTTTCTTACTTTTATATTCGCCATATTCATTTTCATCAGCAACAAAATAAACTATAATTAATTTTCAATGAATAAATGTCTGAATATACGGCTAAAAGTACGCCAAATAAGTCAACTGCTTCCGAGGTTTTGACAAAATTGTAAACTATAGTAAATTGATATTCTACACCAACTTAGGTACAATGCATGCAATATAAGTGCTTAAATTCTAAAATTATTTTTGGACTTATAATGTGTAGTGTCACTTTCAGTTCATTCTAGGTAATGCCAGGCTTGCTGAGCTGAATAACAACATAACAAGTAAAAAAGCTAGAATTGGTCTAAGACCAATTCTGATGATAACCTAGATGAATGCCCGTATTAAATTTCGTATAGTCACCGATCTATTCAAGTATTGATTTTGAAGTTGTTTTTCGCATATATTTCTAGAACTGTTTGTCGCACAGAAAAAATGATTATAACCAATTTTATAGGATTTATTATTTTATAGAATTTTATAGGATTTGCTATTGATTCCTATAATTAGTTTAATTTTAAATCGCCGCAACGTTCATGGCAAGACTCATTGCATATGTTTAATTTTGCTTTTCACATTAAAACAAATAGAGCTAAGTTTATTGAACTTCCTAGGATAATAATAGAGTAAAGATAAATACCATTTAAAGAAAATGATTCCATATAAAAATATCTCGATCTTGCCCTGCAGCCATAATTCATAAATTTCGGCTTTTAATTTCAGACTAACTTATCGTAAGAAATGTTTCAAAATGTATGTACATAAATGTTTGGATGATAATGAATTTTTTTTTCTTATCTACCCTTAACTAAACGAGAGAAATTAAATATTAAAATTCTTTTATATAAATGTGTATGCCAGTTTCATAGTCTCAAAAAATATGCCGCGATGTGAGGTGATAATCTAACATATACGTCCGATGCGAGACGGAAAATGAATGAGAATATATTGTTAGCTGTTAAGAGATTCGAAGTAAGTAAAGAAGAAGTAACTTTTGCGCACAAATCCCCAACCTTAGCTTGCTTTGTGTATGTGGGTGTAGAATCACTCTTAAATATTAAAATTTAGTTAAGTTTAATTGATTGTAAAGTGACATAACTTTGAGGTAAGTATCTAATTTAACAGGAACGTATGTACGTATTTCATGTGAGCATTACTGTATTCAATGATTCAAGATAATACCTAATATGCAGATATAAATGAAGAAGAATCTTTAAAGCTTTTCATTATTTTCTCGATTTTGAGACAATGAATGCATGTATGTATATTTTCCTTTATAATAACAGGTGCAGCCTGTGTACGCAGAGTGATAATTTGAACTCCCGAAAATGCTATTTGTATATTTGCTATGATTTACAAAAAAAAATCTTAAGCTATATTTATTTAAAATGATCTTTGCTGTACATTTAATAATTGGTTCCGTGCTTTTGTGTTTTTTTTTCTTTGTTATTCTATTATTAAATTACTTGCTAATGGTACTTAGCTGAAGTTTCAATACTATTTCGGCGTTTACTTCCTAACATTTTTTGTTGCTTGTTCTAGAGATTCTTGGTAGAAGAGATTATTTGATTCTCCAGGTAGAGATTCTTTTGTTTTATCTATATGCTATGTTAGTCCGAGTACTATTTTAAATGCTGATTTTGCTCCCAGTTTTATTTGTTGCAGCTGTTGCTGGTGAATATACTGTACTAAATGGTGTAGAATCATGGAAGAATTTTGAACAGGTAATCCAGTTCGCACTACGGCTGCCAACTCTTCGAGCGTTAGAAACTTGTGCATGAATCGCCATAAAACAGGCATCCATGAGTTCAACAGGGTTTTGCCTGAAATTGTGCTAGTGGTGCAACAATTCGCCCAGATGGCCGATGTACTTACAGTGTACTTACTGTCGAGATATTTCGGAATATGTCGGCTGGAAGTGTACGAAAAATTTTCTCATGAGGGATGGATTTCCACCGATGCCGTTGAAATTTTATGATTTGGTTGTCTTCAACTTTTCACATCCTTTCACTTTCACGTTTTGACAAGACAAAACGATTGTCTTCTTCTTACTTGTCTTCAACGACATGTCACTTGAGCTTGAGTAAAGAACTTCTCCCAGTCAAGGTGCGTTCGTTTTCCGCTATGGACAGCAGCCGACATACACGCTACAGTACGTGCAGCATATTGCTATATACAATACGCTACGACCATAACAAAATCCGCTCCAATAATTGGTTTATTTACTCCAGCAATAATGAACGGATAAGTTAGATCTCGTCTTAATCCGAAATCTATCTTTAATAACTTTGTGCCGTACGTATTAATTGTCGATTCGTTAGCTGCGGTTAATATCAAATTTAAATTACTTTTAAATTTACCATAATATGCGTTAGGTAATACTGAAAGATCCGCCCCAGTGTCAATTAAAAATTTAAATTTATTTTCTCTATCTAAAAGGAAAAGTCTTTTTGAAATATTAGTATTAGACCTACAGCACAGAGAGAAATATTTGGGTCAAGATAAATAAAACGCAGGTCAATCCAAATATTTTTATATTTGATTTTGCGCCTACAATAAAAATATTTGATCCAACATTTGGAACATATGTACGAAAATTGTTAAAATGAGTAATCTTGTTTTGAATCAACTACAAAGACATTCTCATTACAAAAGCCCCATATATTCGATTTGAACACGTGTAGTTTTCAGTTCAAAAATTTTATAATTTTTCGACCAACTTTTTATATGGTTGATTCAAAAATAATAAAATTTTTAAAATGAAAGCTAAACATGTTTGACGTGAACTTTTAAACCAAAATTTTATACAGGCAAAAAATGCAGCACTATTTCCACTTAATTAAAGCTAGTAATCGAGTGCGCCAAGAAGTGGAATAGATAAAAGTTCGTCTGTTGATATTAATAAAGGTCATATCATATGAAAGAAAAAATTTTATTTCTAACAAAGGAGAAACATAATATTCGGTTCAAGTTTTATATGAAATTTTAGATTGTCTTTATTTCTAGAAAAACCGCGATCTAACAAAAGACCCATACTTCAATTTTTTTCTTTTACATGTCCCTGCAATATTTAACCTGTTAAGCCCGGTATTGTGTTCATTTAGCGGATAAATATTTAGCAGCAATCGAACAGGAACCGTTTTTACGGCTAAAATTGTTCATTGTTTTGAACTATAGGTGGCTACTTTTGACAATCAGCTGTCGTGCATTTGTGATATTATTTCTTGTTCTTTTAGATTGCTATTACAATTACCCATTCTGGAAATAGTAAGGAAAATTATATTTATACTTACTATTTTAATTTCTTCTCAAAAGAATTGTCTAACTGAAGACGGAATTTTTTGTCAGAAAAATGTCCAATGTCCAATGTCATTCAACTTCAAACGTCAAAATTTTAGCGCGGAAAAAAGGTATTGAGCGGATAAATCTGATGCTAAATATATGTTTGTGATGCTAAATTTGTGTTTGTGCCATCTACTTGTCAAAACTAAACAAACTTTTAGCTGAGAAAACACAATACCACTTTCTTCAGCGATTTGGCTAAATATTTCGCAACTAAATTTCACCGCTAAATTTCCATACAAAATTTATCCGCGAAATGAACACAATACCAGGCATTACTTGGTATGATAATTGCGTTTAGTAAAATTGTCAGGATGTTTTGACGGCTATCTAAAAAACTTTAATATTAGATAAATGTTTTTATCTGATCATAACTGAATTACCTTCGTTCGATACATTATCCAACTTGAGCAAAATATCAAGGCTCTTCTGTTCCGAATTTTTTCTTTATAGAATGGCACTATTTAATTTACAAAATTTTCCCATTTGGAGACCAATAAAGCGTCTTTCCCGGGAATAAAGTTTTAAAATCACAGTTTATCTGAAGTACGGGAAATTTATATACTTAATTTAGATCTGTTATAATATTTCTTACCAAATTTATTGCATATTCCGATTTTTTAAGTAAAGGCCAGTCTTTCAAAATATTTACTTTCCGCAATTAATGCCCACACTTTCTTTTAAGATGTTCGAAAATTCCTTCCAATTTCCATAATTTTACGTACGACTCAGTCACTACAATAAAATTGCAAGCACTTTCACTATTGTCAACATTTGGAATTAAAATTTCAGAGATCTCATCACCCATTTTCAAGAATTATTAAAATACACGCAATCCCAGTGCACAGCACAAACATAACCAAACAAAGACGCACTCGACCAAGGTATATAGAAGAAACAAGGTATGCCCATTAAAATTTTGACATATCACAGCTGATCAAACAGCTGATAGTCTGTGACGTACTTCAGTGAATGAATAAAAAAGAGAAAAGGAAATCTGACAGTGGCAGTACAAGCGCAAAGAATTTTGACACATTACAGTTGATGCTCTGTGACGTACTTCAGTGAATGAAGAAAAAGGGAAAGAGTTTTAACAAAAATGGCGGAACGTGCTTCGAGTCGGGAATACCTTGTCTTCTATATACCTTGCACTCGACTACTCACACTGAACATGAACAAAGGTGTACCTTTCATTTTAAGATTTCGAGAACGAGTTAGGGTTGGAACAAAATCACAGTAGGGTCAAAGCAACAATAAAATATTCAATTTAGCTATGCAGTATTTCATTAAAGAGTCGAAATATTTCACGCAAGAATAATTTATGCTCACTTTGACAATGAATGGTATTTGGTTCAAATTATTTTTTCTTGACTATTTCTAAATAGAATAATTTTTTAATCAACTATAGAATATTCAATTTCATGAGTAATATATGATTGAATTGAACATGTTTCACATTGTTAAATCGACAATATTTTTCAACAATGCATATTTTTACGTATTCATTCGATAATATTTGAGGGAACAATAAATTTATTTGACTGAAGCAATAATTTCTTGTATCAACAATTTTTTTGCTAATTTCCTTAATTTTTATTTCAACAATCACGTTTATTTTATTAAAAAGTAGTGATCTCTCTCAGTCAGAACGCTGCGGGGATATTTAGTTTTTTGGATTACTGTTATTAACAAAAGCGCATAGAGAAATAAATGCATTTATTAGCTTTGACTGACTTTGTGAAATTGTTCTTTGAATGACCAATTCAGTTGTTGTATTCATTGTTACGCATTGTAAACATTTTTAACAAATTTTCCAAATTATATATTTTATTTTCTAAAATTGTTACTTTGCTTGCTATAATATTATCACTTCTAATTGTTGAAATGGTCTGCTGGGGGATAGGTAAAGAAAAACTGTTATTTATTGAAGACACATATTGAAATTTCGTAACATAAAAAATTTTAGTTCTCTCAAATCTTCTGTTTTCTTTGCTTGATGCAACCAATGCAATGTTGATATTCGTCGGAAGTTTCCTCATCCATAATTTTTTAATCAATTCGGTTCCAAATTTTGCGGATGTACCACCTACAGTCTTCATTGATCTGTAGAGGTCGAACGGTCTTTTATCTCCCATCTCTGAGGTGTACGGAAGTTGCTCTAATCTTTTTTTTCCCGACTCGCTGAATCTTTGTAAGAGAATCCTTTTTAGATTTTCATATTTTTCTTCCGTAGAAGGAGCAAACTTCCTATCATCTACACGAATACTTTTAGCGCGGAATTCAGTCTCTGCTTGAACAAATCAAGCTTGCGGACAACTGTGGCCAAAATGTTGGAAGCTTGACAGAAGCTGCCGCCACAAAATTTTGCTGTATATTATTTCCTTCGTCTCTCGGCATTTCTGGAGTAATAAATAAAGCCAAACACTTCTTCCACCAACAAATATTATTCAACACTTTATAATCACTATTAAAAACTCTCCAGATACTCGGATTAACTTATACTGAGTTACTTGTCATTCAATACTTAAAATGTTTTGTCGTAAAAGAAAAACAACCCAACATTTAGGTGGATATGTAGTTGTTTGTTATCCATTATTTGAAATACATTTGACATGAAAAATCAATTTGTTCGTTCAGACAGAAAAGAAAAATATACAGGGTGTCCCTAAGTCGACGTCAAGCCAGAATCGGGTGATAGATCAAATCATAATAGTTACCAGAAAAATATAAAAAAAGTCTAAGTCATGTATTTTTTAAATTATAAACAATTCTTTTGTTTTCGAGAAAATGTACACCCTGTGATGGTTTTTTACCTCCTGTTGCTACAAATCTTTACTTTTTTTCGATTGTATTTTTATTTTTACGTAATCCCGAATAGTGCTTATGTAACCTGTTGCTTTAAATTCTAAGCCAACTGCTCCCGCTTGGAAGAAAATGTCACATTTTGCCGAATCAAGAATAGAAAATTAATACTTCACCCAAATTTAACTGACTGTACTGAAAATAAAAATGTACTACGCCAGTCTGGCAAGTAACTTTAAAAGTTGACGCATTTAATAAGGATTCTAAAATGGTATAACACTTGCTACATTATTTCTTAGAATACGGAAAAAAAATTAATTTTTTTATACAAGAAACCCAGTTTCGCAAAATATCTTTTAACCTACTGAAAATTATTCTAGTGTACCCAAAGCTTGTCCTAAGACCGTAACTTTAAGATTTTAGTTTGAGTGAGACGGGAGTCATTACATGAAGTGTGAGTGAGACAGATAGTGACGCTAGCGAGTCTAATCATCGAGTTTTTACAAATGTGCACCGTCTACTCTCCACAGAGAGCCGACTTCCAAGCCAAGTACATGGTGAAGGAAGAAGTTCCTTACCTTACGAGGGCGTAGTACTTCAAGCAGTTGAAGAAGACCCAAGTACTTCGGTATAAAAGTATAGCTCACTGAATTTTACAAAAACTTGAGCACCAGAATTACGGAAGCAGTTGAATTTATCAACAACGGAAGATTTGCCCGTCTGATAACCCGATCTTTTTTAAGAAGATGTCAAACTTATATTGCAGCTTTTGTAAATAATAAATCTTAGCATCCAAAAAATTAGTTTAATTTTAAACTTATGGAAAATTTGTCCTAAATTTAACAAAAAGTTAGAATCTCTAACTTGAAAGCGTCACTATCTGTCTCACTCACACTTCATGTAATGACTCTCCGTCTCACTGAAACTAAAATCTTAAAGCTACGGTCTTACGGCAAGCTTTGACTACACTAGAATCATTTTTAGTAGGTAAAAAGATATTTTTCGAAACTGGGTTTCTTGAACAAAAACATTGTTTTTTCTGTAATCTAAAAAATAATGTATACCATTTTAGATTCCTTATTAAATTCGTCAACTTTTAAAGTTATACTTGCCAAACTGGCGTAGTACATTGTTTTGTCAGTACAGTCAGTCAAATTTGGGTGAGGTATTAATTCTATATTCTTGTTTCGGCAAAATGTGACATTTTCTTCCAAGCTGGAGCAGTTGGCTTAGAATTTAAAGCAACAGGTTACCTTGGGCTTAGCTTGCAAACCTTATTTAAAGACATGTTTCATATAATTTATTAGAACCGCTGCAATAACATTTGAACGCATGATTATTTAACGCTTTTGTAAAATTATAATCTGATTGCTTCCCCGTGCCCCAAGTCCTCGCCATGACACTGGATATTAGCTTTTTTACTTGTTTAAGTTGTCTTTACTGTTTTTATGAAAACGCCATGTACAAAATTTCCGCTTCCTACGCTAGGGCGTCTCGGACAGGGTCCAAATGTATTGTAAAATACGAAATTTTTGTTTTACTACTATATGAAGGGATTACCCGATTTGTCCCACTTTCGCACTTAAAGCCTAGTATCGAGTTCGAGTAAAATGTGACATTTCCATACAAATTTTAGCGCTGGTAAAATCGCAAGCAAAAATTTTACTGATGATTTTACTAGTGCAGTACGGAGTTCACTGGTAAAAAGTGAATATTTCTCTATTTTAAGGTAGATGGCACTTTGCATGTCTCCACTTATTTTACTAAACATTTTAATGCGCGTAGCATTAAAATGCTGGTAAAATTATGACATTTCCTGTTTCTATTGCAATTCTCAGATTGTTTCTTTGAATTTATTGAAGAATTTAATTTTAATTGAAAATTTTCAGACTTTTTTCTTAATTTATTGAAGGATTTAAGTTCTTTTAACAATTTTCAGATTAATTAAGTCAATTTTTAATTGTAAATTAAAGAAAAATTTATCTAAACTTTATAAACAATTTGAAGTTTTCAGCGATAAAATTTTTAGACATCTGGCACTTTGTTTTCTCCAAATTAATATACGTCAAAATTTTACCAGCGATTTTAATGTGAAAAATTTGGAGACCGTGTTAAATTTTACTTTGCCCGAACTCGATACTAGGCTTAAGTCTACAATATTTTTAAAAAGCATTGTGGGAAATTTCAACTTTCTAAGTGAACGCGCTCTTGAGTTACGATGTGAACAGACAGACACACGGACAGACGGACATGCGAAAATCAACATAACTTTTAATATAACATTTTCAGATTAAATTAAAGCTTTAAAGAATTAAACCTTTGCCAAAAAAATTAATCCTTCTCCACACAGAATTAGACCCTCTCCATAAAGAATTAAACAAAATCCACAAATCATAAAACTAAATTCATAAACGATTAAACCAAAGATTACAAATAGTTTTTGCGCCACGCGATGCAGGACTAATTTTCATCATCATATCCATTATGAAATTTACAGCATCTGCAGCATTCATTTCCGTAACACTACTTTCTATAATCAAAGTAAGGCTGTGTTCAACAGATGTATATGCGATGATTCTCCCCGCAGCTCCCATATCTGGGCTGGGGCTGGTCGCACAGCCTTAGCTTCATTGGACATTATCCAGAAGGAAGCCTTCAAGCTTATTGGCTATAACTTATCATATCGAATCGCTCGAGTACCACCGCAATGTTGAAGGCTTTTCCTTCCTTTATCGCTACTTGCATGGTCAATGTTCCGATAAAATATCTAGTCTGATTCCTTGTAGAATAATTCCTGCACGCAATACTCCCACTGCAAACCGCGTACATCCTTTTACCCTTAAAATTACTTTCAACCGTACTGTAAAATTCCGTGATGATTTTTTATTCCGAACTGTGCGAATGTGTAACAGTCTACCTTCTTGTCTTTCCTCCGGCATACAATCTGCGAAGGTTTAATAGTGACATACGTCGGCACCTCTGACACTCCCCTCATGCTCCTTAATTCAGTTCCCTTTTTCCTTCCAGCCAAGCTCTACTTTGCATCATAGGGTATCCCCTGAGCTTGGCTCAATAATATATTAAAAAAAAAATTCTTGCTCTATAGGATTTAGCATAGGTGAATATGGTAGAAGAAATTATTATTATCAGTGGCAACAACCTCTCGAACAGTATTTGTCTTGTACATCTTATTTATTCGAAATTTTACTTATAAGCTCTCTAAGGAATGAACAAAACAAAAACCAAACTTTGCTTTAATTGTTTATGAGTTTCGTTTTATTGTTTGTGGATTTTATTTAATTATTTATGGAGGTTTAATTTTTTGTGAAAATGGTTTACTTCTTTTGGAAAAGGTTTAATTCTTTCTGGAAAAGGTTTAATTCTTTCTGGAAAAGGTTTAATTCTTTCTGAAAAAGGTTTAATTATATCTGAAAATGCTGTATTATCCGTGAGGGTTCAATCCACTTTGTTCTACTAGTATTGTTTCTATGCATTACAAACTGAATAACAAACTCGTGGCGTATACTAAACTTTCATCATCTAGGATATAATTAACGTCACGTTATATTAATCACTTGATTTAACGTTTCGCAATAATCGTGAAAGTAGGTACTTTTTTTATACATGTTTAAAACATATTATAAAGGACATTTATAGGTATGATGTTTTCTGAAAATATATATTATATGTATATCTTATCTATTTAATATGCAAAAATTACGTTGCACACCTAAGATAAATATAGGTTAACTTACCTTACAATATTGAAAACGCAAATTTTGCAATAATATAAAACATTTTACAACTACAACCTTTTTTAAAACAATTTCACTAAAATAATACGTGGTAATCTGCAAAAATTATTTCTCAGACTGAGAAAAAATCAATATATTACTTAAGAAACAATTGAATAAATAACTATACCTCGTTGGGGTTGTGAAATTTGGTTAGCGCGTTCAGTGTTACCACATACATGAGGTCACTTTTCAAATAACCTTCTTGTTTTAGTACGATAAGATTGTAAATCGAGCGTACATTATCTCTCTAAATAAATTTTGCAAAATGATGAAACTTATATAGTGTACATAGAAACCAAAGGCAAGTTATGTTTTGATTATCTTTATATTATATTTAGTGTTAAAGACAGATGTTCTTTCTGTTTTGAAAATATTCATATAGCCTTTTAAAATGTTCTGGATATTGTGCAAGGACTGAAAATAATTTGACCGTTCAGGACATCATTGAGGATTCTAACAACTGGCAGTGAGAAGTGGTACTAGGAGTTTTTTGAACATTTTTCTGTCGTCTTAATTATTATTAACTTATACAAATAATATTACAGTTACTGAACCAGGTAACGAAGAACAAAAAGCTGATTATCACGTTGTACTAATACAAGTACACCTGATTTCGATGATAACGTATTCAACAGACGATTCTGTTCAAGATCCTATTACTCAAGCAACTAATTTTCGAGTTCTTCAACGCCAGTGAGTTTCTAGATTAGTTCCAAAATAATGAAAAGGTAGAAGCGTGAGAAAATGAAGAAAACTAGAAAGAGGACGACTTTACCAAATCTTATGGCAATCAATCTAATCAAAAAGGTCAATCGCCGTAATTGCTATATTATATGAAATGACAGTCTCAGTTTTCCTGGAGCTGGAAATTACAATCTTAACACTAGAGTAACATCCTTTTTAATGAAAAGATCTCCTCTACATCTTTTCAATTCCAAGACTGATGTGAGACAAGTTATCTTTTATTTCTTTGGAGTTTTTATAATGTTATTTGTACTGTTCTTTTGTTTTGGTCCACCATTAGGGCACCGTAGGTAATTATGGGCCTAGCGATAGCGGTATAGAACCAATAAACTATTTTTGCACTCAAACACCATTTTTGTGTATAGTCTTTGACGTGTACAGAAAGCTGCTGTGGCTGCTGGTTCCATGTGTCTTACCTTTTGCCATACACAGCAATAAATGATTCGAAATGTATGAATAATTGCTTGCAAAATTCCTTCAAAGAGGCAAAAATATCAAGTGCACGACGATGTGTAGCTATTGAATATACACTGAAATTTATATTTGGTCAGTCATTTCTTTAAATCGAACTTTGTTATTCATCCATTCAGCATGCTGCAAACTTTAATATTTTTGAATTAATAGAGGGTTCAGAACGCAACATATGCACATGTTCCGCTAATTTGAATTTGTTAAATGAAAGCTAAAAACAAACCAATATTAAGTATGTTTACGGATAAAAAAAAGGACTATAAGGTCAATACGTAACACATCCCTAGGGCACCGACACAATGTCGAATGTCTGTCTCTATTTTATCGCTACTTCTATGGTCATTGCTCTGATGAAATTTCTAGCCTGATCCCTTGTAGAATTCCTCCTATGCGTACAACACGAGCTGTAACCCGAGCTCATTCTCACACCCTTGAAGTCAAATTCGACCGTACCGTGCAATTTCTGTGAATCCTTCATAAGCCAGAACAATATGAATGTGGAACAGTTTACCATCCTCTGTCACCCCCCCCCCCCGCCCCCACCGGCAATGAGACACGAACACATTCAAGCTTGTCTCAGCCCAATAATCCTACCGCTTATTCCTTTCCTGCCAAGGCTGTACTACGGCATCATAGGGTATCCCCTGAACTTTGGCATCATAAAAAAAGAAAATATGTATTCATTTGGTTGGCCTAATGCGTGTTATTATTTTTGAAATTTTGTTGTTGCTCTCCATATGGAAGCGAGTCTAAATTATATCACGAGCGTATGTAACATATCTTGTCTTGTCTATTGCCTTTCACTTTCTTGTACAATCCCTCCGATGGCTGGGGAACAAATAACAGGCATCATTTCGCTACCGTATGATTAGTGGGAGTGTGCCAAGCGAGAATGTCACTACTCTTGTGACTATCAAGTTGTGTTTGCGCTTCCCATGATTTGAATTAGGGCATTGGGGCTTATCTTTGGCCCTAAGCTAGATTTCGTTGATTTCTCTTGTGCTCTTCTTAGATTAGCTTTGGTTTGTCCACATCAGCCTTATAATGTCATTTCCCAACCAATTCAGAGCGGCAAATGCCATACAGGAAAGCAGTAGTTAATGGCAGGCCTTGTGGTAAGTTGCTTGTACAGCAGAATGTATGTTCTAGTTGAGAATCCATTCCTGACGTGAATTATTGGGCTGAGCAGGCTGTAAGCGAAATCGGCTGCCTTATGACTGCATGTAATGCTTTTGACATATATTTACAGCCAGATTTTTAGCTAACCAACACTGTATCTTCACCATTGCCGAAAGCCTTACTGAAACTAAAATTTATTAAAAATATCTCTAATACGTAATAAAAAACTGGGCCAACTCCTTATTGTTTTCACTGATTAATTTCGTTTAGACTATTAAAATGCTTCCGTCGTTTAAAATACAACACCACAAACACGAAATAAATATTATCTCTAATTATAAATATTATCTCTAATACGGTATGAACAAATGACTAATGTTGACGGAGCCCTTACCGAAATCTGGGTTACGGTTCGGTACGTAAGATAAGACGGGTCAGGACGAACTGCGCTTTGAGATACCTAAAAATGTCTGTCATGATTACATCAGTCAACTTTATCCCTTGCCGACATACAATGCGTGGAACAAATCCATCGACAAAATATGTAAAGTAACAACTAGATACAGCCTTAAAACAGGAATGATCGCATGACTCATAATAGCCAATAAAAATACGCGCTGCAAGCAAATTTTGAGTTCCACTCATTCCTGCCCCAACCATCATCCTACCTACAAGTTGCGTGAGACAAGGCAACATACTGGTTCATCTAAATAGACTCTTACCAAATTCAAAACTATTAGTGACAGTAATAACTTATTTAACTGAATTAATATTGAGTTTAGTATCTTTTAAGGAATATGCAATTGTGGAAGAAGGAAAAGAAAATGAAAAGCATTAATTTTTGTATTGGTTTTATATAAGAGCCTTTTTGAAATAAATTTTTTAGTATAATACTGGGGCAAAGCATTCCAGTAAAAATTCAGACAAATTTTCAGTTGGACAACAAAGATATAAACGCATACTGAAATATCGGTAATTTCAGTTGGCCATGATGCAAACGTAGTAAATGGTAGTTTACACTTGACAATGACAACACCCCAGCACTGTTGGCAACTTTAATCACTGATTCCAGCGGACGGCAATACTCACAATTGCTTATTTTCCCGTTCATTCTCCTCATATTTCCTTTGTACATAAGATTTTACACACTCATTCGTGCAGGTCAAATCTAGTTCTCAAATAACCATCCTAGTAATATAAGACAAAATGATTCAATACCTTTAGGTTATAAAAATAAAATAGCTTTTAAGGCTCCAACAATTGTAATATTATAACTAAAAATTACAGACTTCAGCAAATCAGAAAAACGTAGCACTAAGACCTAATTTTCAATCAATGCATTTAAAAGCTTACTGACCTAAGACACACTTTAAGTGGTAGGCATTTAAATATTGTGATAGATTTTAGTGCCTTAGTGCTTCACAGTAATAATTAAATTGGTCTCATTTTAGTGAATTCTTGTAAGATCTTCCACAATTTTTATTACGTCATCTACGCTTGCGTCCTGTTTGACGCCACTTACACTTATCTAGAGAGAAAAAAACGGAAATATATTATTTTTTTTTTTTTTTTTTTTTTATAAAAAAAAGCATTTCACAAACCTCTAGTCCTGCCACGGTTTCTTTCATCTTTTCTCTACTTAAATCTAAGAAGCTTTCAATTAAATCTCCATCTATAAAGCCCTCACAAGGCTCTGTTTTTTGGTTAGTATGATAGCTTCTCCAAAACGCATGATCAATTTTTCCAACTGATTTTATCGTATGCGTTAATCTTTCCTCGAGACTATGTAAAAAGTCAAAAAATTCTTGAGGTATCTGTGTCACAATTCCAATAGCTCCATTTACAGTTCCATACAAGACGCAGCCTTGTGTCGGTGTGGTTCTTTCTCCAACATTTTGCATTACTAAAGATCCATGACGGAAAACATTGATTATATCACCTAAATGAAATCTAGCAACTTCTGGCAGTAGTTGGCGCTCTTCGTCCGTTGTAGCAGCACTAAAACAATATTTTAACCATAAAAAAATTTTATTTATAAATTCATAATATATTTACCTATCTTTTTGACAAACAAATAAATTACAGAAAGTTTCGGAGCCCAAGAAAGTATCATCATCCAAAATTTCAACCGCCCGCATCCACTTAGGATCACAATCTCTCGCTATTTCCACAAAAATACCTTCCATTTGTTTATGTTGGAGTAATGTTATCGAGCGCATTAAGTCTCCTACTAGAATGAAATCACCTGTAAATAAATATTATGAGTACCCTTTTCCACTCGGATGTGTAACGAATTCAAGCCAATTAAAAAAACAATTTTAAGATTACCAAAGCCTATTAAAGTTATTAAATTTAAGGATGAAACATGCGTACTAGGTGAAATCCCACATTCGCCAATAATATAAAAAAAAACGCTTTTGGTTAAATTATTGTATTAACAAATTCAATTGATGTAGGTTGTCAGCTCAATTGTAAGCATGAGTTGTGCTACTATGCTGCAGCCTATTCAAGACAATCCACATTCATTGAATTTATTCCCCCTACTATATATGTATATATAAGTTATATAGTATTACCCTTAGCCTTTAAATATAAAGCAGTGATATTGTTTTGTATGTTGCATTCCATACGAAGCTCCTTCTCATTGGTCCATTCGTACAGTCGAACAAAACTATTTATTCCAGCAAGCACTTTGCCGTTAAACTCCACTAAAGTATAACAGGACCCATCGATTTTAGTTTCTGCGACTTGTGTTAACTTGCCATCGGCGTAGTGGAATATTATTATTCTTCCAAGCTAAATAGAAAATTAAAATTTTAGTTATTGCATATTTTTCATTATCGAAAGTTCAGGGTTTTATTATTTAGAACCAAAATGTACAAATGCGTTACAAATTTATGGTGAATTTCTTTAACGGTAAATGACAATCGGGTGTAAAACCAGGGACCGAAAGAGTTATAAAAAAACATTTTAAAAGTCTGGTTTTAACACTTTGTTATTGATATTTTATCTTCTAATCAAAGAGTTAAAAAGGGAATTTTATTTTCTTCTGACTAAATAACAGTCTTATCTTAAGTTTTATATTCCTCTGTCGGCTTAACATTTAAAAATGAGTTTTATTTTTTCCCTCAGGAAATAAAACCTTTCAATTGAGTTTTTCATTTCTCTCAGCTTTTAACAGTTAAAAATGAGTTTTATTTTTTTTTCCTCAAGAAATAAACCTGAAGTCAAAAATTTAAGAATATTATACGTTATACCTCGACATAGGATAGCAGAGGGTATAAGCATAGACAAACAATGACTGGACACGTAGAACAAAAATATGCAATGCTTTTCTAGAATATAAATTTAACGATGCCTCGACTTGGCACTTGATGGTGTGACCAAAGGGTAAGCCAGCAATGCTTCGCTCCATACAAAATCACCGTTGTCTCGATCCGATGAAGGGAAGGCCCCAATTTACTCCTAGAAATTTACTGGAAATTTCTTCCTTCAAATTTTTATGCATTAGTCGAGGCCGAGAACAGTGCCTCGCTCCAATATAAAATCAACGATGCCTCGACCTGATGTAGGGAAGGTCGCAATTTTTTCTTAGAAATTTCCTGGAAATTTTTTCCTTAGAATTTATACGCACTTTTGGAGGGCGACAACAATTTTTATGAGCGCAGAAGGGCACAAGCAATAAGTTTTTTTTTTTTTTAATTTAAATAAAATGTTTCGGTAGAATTTTTATTCATTTTATTTTGTTATTTGCCTTCGTCAAGTTTTTACCTAAGTCGGCATTGATTATTTATTCAATCATTTGTAGGATATTGGAAATATAGGGCATGAATCAAAAACATTTGATTTTTATATTAAATTTTATTAATTTAAGATATATGTATGTACATATATCGGATTGGATTTATATATTAGAATCGAAACGTTCTTGTTTTCAACGTAGGCAGCTAGTCTAAGTGCTGTACACAAACCCTTTTTATCCTACGCTGCTTTTCTTAAATTTTATGGTTTTTTTCGCTTACAAAAAAAATAATAACAGTTATTTTCGGTCCCTGTGTAAAACTAAGTATTTGTTTTTGCAATGGCTGATTCAAACATGAAAAAAGAATCAACGTTGTTTGCACTGACTCAGATCTGTATATATTCTAGACTTTCGCGTACTTCTCTGTTTGCAGTTATCCAATAGAATTGCGTTGCTAAATTCCTTGTTCACAACGCATTGCCAATTCCAAAAGTTGCAGATGTGTTGCAAACTTTTGCTGCGCAGTGGGCCTAAAAGGAACTTAATGAAAAAATTTTATGATGCATTTAGAATGGAGGCAAGTGAATATTTTTCGACGTGATAGCGCCAAAGAAATAACTTATTTATGAGGGGAGGTCGGTAGGTTCGCGGAATGGTGGGTTTAGAACGGTGGCGGGTGGGAGTTTGCAGATAGTTGTATATGCAACTCATATCGACTGACTTGCTAGAGTCGGGAAAGAATCGTCATGGAAAAACATACCTTCATAAAATTCATAAAAAAAAAAGTAAGAAAACTACCTCTTACAATTTTAGAAGAGATGTCAGCGGTTAACTTTTCCCTTAGGAAAACCATGATTTATATGGTATAATCTTTTCAAGCAGATCAACATCAATCGAAACAAGTAAGAAACCTAGAATTGGTTTAAAACCAATTCTTGTGATACCCTAGATGAAAACCCGTATGTAATTTTGTATGGTCACCAGTACATTAAAACTGTCTAGGACTGATCGTTTTCACAGTATACGTAAAAATCCCAAATTTTTTTATGGCACCACCAAGGAGTTGCCCCATTTAGTCCATTTTTAAAATTTTATTTACTCTTGCTATAAAAACACCATGTACCAAATTTTAGCTCTCTACGTCGACGCGTTCTCAGGCAGTGCCCAAATATATAGTGAAAAAAGAAATTTTTTATGGCAACCCTACGACGGAGTTGCCCGATTCGGCCCATTCCGAACTTAAGTTTACTTTTGTTTCGGAAAGCCCGTGTGCAAAATTTCAGCCATCTAAGTGAACGCGTTCTTAAGTTATCGTGCGGATGGACGGATATGCAAAAATCAAAACAACTTTTAATATTATGCATGGGTGTCCAATCCATTTTGCTCTACCATCATTATATCTAGGTGTTACAAACGGATTGACAAACTTAGTATACCCTATAGATTTCATCTAGGGTATAAAAATTGTACAGGAAGCCTGTAACCTATTAAGAAGTTAGGACACAGCCGAACAAAACGGGAAATTTTTCTCGTTTTCAACAAAGAAAAAAATTTGTCATCAGTGATACTGCATAGCCGCGAGACTACCAATGTCATATCGCGTAAGTTAAGATCAAAGTAAAATTTTCAGAAGAAACTAAATTTTTTTTTATTAAATATCATATTTTTGGATTTTAGGGTTAAAATTAATAAAACAAGTTAGCTATGTTACCATAAACTTCGAAATTGGATTTTACTACTGTAAGCAGTCACGCAGGCGGGAAAAAACTTGGCTATGCATTATTGTAGTGCGACTGAGACAACGAATTATAAACAAAAATTGAGAGAACGTAGGATTACCTGAATGACAAAATCTTCTTGAATATCTTCAAAATCGCTTGGTGCTGAAAAAAGATGTAGAATTTCTGTCAAATAAAAGTTCTCATTTTTCCTAAAAACATCAGAGAATCCAACATGAGTTACACCCACTTAATTTCTTTGGAACAGAACGAATGTAAACAGAAGCACGTTCTATTCAAATATCATAGGATTATAGCAAAAACTTTGAGACAACTTTGGTGGCGTCTCTCAATATTTCAGAAAAACGTGCTTTCACAAAAACGCGCGAACATTATATGATAATGAAATCTGAAAATTCCGGCCCTTTTCATTTATTTACGAAAATGAATCATTTGCCATTCTGGTTCGTTGCATGTAATCTGCGCTTTCTTATTTTTTGTCTTTATGTATTCGCAAAACTTTTTAAGAGGTTGAATTTTTTGCTCCTTTTTTTTTCTTTTCTGGTTATTAACATTCAAATGGAGTTTCCTAACTTGTCCTTACGTTAACTTTGGTTTAAAGAATAAGAAGCGCGCAGAAATGAATGGACTAACGCACACAATCATTTTGGAAAAACTACAGCCATCTTGGCATAACAAAAGTCAGCCAATGACGAAGACAAAGATGGCATTTTGTGTCCGGCTGTTACCGGAAATGTAACTTGTGCTCATCACTCACTATGAGCTTGAACTATGTATGTGCTTCTAGTAAATATTTTTGAAAACTTTCAAATATTTTATTTGTTATTATAATTATTTGGTTGATTGCGATATATCAATAAAACTTACGAGAATTTAATTAATGTTTTTATTATTGCTCGTTGTTCAATTCAACAAATAGTGTTTTTCTAACATTTATATCACATCAAAGATCGCTAAGTATTATTTTAATGAATAAAATGCTTTTTCCACACTAGAGTATGTGTGTGGATCTTAATTAAATCTTAGTAATTTTTATTGATGATCGTATCGCAATCAACCAAATACCTACAATAACAAATATTTCAAAGTTTTCAAAAAAATATTTACTAGAACCACATAGTTTTTATTTACTTATTTCCATAATAAAACCATCCAGTAAATATTATTGCTATTATTTTATTTTATTAACTATCAGGACCAGCTTAACACAAGCTGGTTGCAAGGACACGTTTAATAAATAAACGGTCAACAATACATGCGTTTCATCACTTAGTCGGTGTTAGTATTAGTATTCTTCTTCTTCTTCAACTATTGATTTTGATCCAGAGCTGTGAACTCGTCACGCGAACTGAGGCTCTTCACAATGGCTTGACCCTATGGGGTATAACGCCAGAAAAACAAAACGTGCCGTGTCCGGCTATATGTTGAATGCCATGTCCGGCTAGTAGTTGATTGCGAGTTCCAGCTGTTTATTGTTTGAGTAAGTACGTGTAGTCACTTCCGACTATTGCTTGGTTGATGATTTCATTTGCATTGATGTTCTCGATGGTAAACAATTGTGATGACTACTGGCATAGATGGCACAAGAACTAGATGTCGCATGCAATACCAAAAAAGTATACTAAATTTATATGGCTGAGTGGTCCATTCCGGAATGGACCACAACATTTGAAATGATGTATACGTCGAGTGATTCATATTTTTTCGTATCTGAAGTGTTGAGGAAGTCCATTAAATGTATATAAAACTGCTATAATAAAAACATTTGCTTTCGGCATGCTCTAAAACATGTTATGGTCCATTCCAGAATGCACTACCCATTTCACAATTTGTACACTCTGCTCTCGTATGGCATGCGACATCTAGTTCTTGTGCCATCTATGCTACTGGTTAAGCAGTGATGGACAACAAAACAAGAGACATCTACAAAGGAAAAAACACATAACATACAAGGATGTACACACAATCACTACAAAGGGAGTAGGATAGGAAGGTCACTTTGCGTTTTGCCACTTATGGCAGAAACACATCCAGGCCTCGAGGCTTCCTCGAGGTGTTGTCAAAATTTCCAACACGGGTTTTTAAATGATGCAACACAAAACCAAGCCAACTCAAGGCCTAGCCGCAAAGCGCGCTTTGCTCAATGTTCGAAATTTTTGAAATTTTTCTCTCTCAGGCCTACTTCTGTCAACAGATGTACTAACAAAATTAAAATGACAGCACCGAGCCACAGTATATTCTACGGAGCCGGGTGGTATCATTTTGTTTTCATTTCTCTGAGGCAAGCCTTGAGGCGAGCTGCGAGGAAGCCTAAGAGAGGCCAGGCCTGAGGCTTGCTTGGATGTGTTTCTGCCTTTAGGGTGAATTAATTAGTTTAGTTGAATGCATCGATGGCGCATTTACACCTGCAGCAGTCCTGCGGCTGCAGCAAAAAGTGTCAGTTCTTTCAGCCTGCTGAGTACACAGGGCTCCAGCAGGCTTTCCAGAGAACTAGCGCCTAGGATGGTGGGAAAGTCATTACTGATTGAGCCAAACCGGGTGCAAGTTAGAATGCTGTGCTCTATAATATTTGGTGTGTTACATGTAACACAGTTGACTAGGTCAGATTTGCCTATAGTCTGAAAGAGCTTGGCGTCGTACCTATGGCCAGCATAGAGCCTATTTATGAACCTGGTTTCCTTAGGAGAGAAATCCCAATCGAACCAGGGGGGTTTATGGGGTAAGGGAAACAAATTCTTGTAGAAGGCACCAGATGAGGTGGACATGCGGGTGAATTCTTCATCCCAGTCCTTATGTATGAGACCGTTTATCGTTAGTATGGCATCCTCCAGGGATAGTGAAGTCTCTGAGATCTGACCTGACACTGCAGCTTGTTTAGCATTTCTGTCCGCCAGCTCATTCAGGGCTAAACCCCTGTGACCCGGCAGCCAGAGGATACGAAAAGCACAGGAGTGGTTTTGAGCTATACAGTTGAAAATTGAACTCACATAGTAGTTTGAACTCTCTTTGGTTAGGGCTAGGCACGCAGCTTTTGAGTCCGTGATAATGAGGGACTTTGTTCGAGGGTTTGCAGCTCCCAGTTCAACAGCCAGTTTGATGGCAAGTAGCTCACCTGACGTGGAGGATCTAAGCTCATTATATTTTTTTGTGACAGAGTATAGAGATGGGAATTCAACCGCACACACACCTGTATCCGGTGGGTTTAACGAAGCGTCAGTGGCGTATACAGCCCAGTCGTTGGAATAGTGAGCATTGACAGCATCCAGGTATATTTGAGAGAGTTCTTCATCTGTTATGGAGGACTTGGTCTTGCCTGCCCTTGCAAGTCTGCGGTGATCTACTGAGAGATTAGTAGGAGGAGAGGTCAGCGTACACCGGCCAATTCGAGAGAAGAAATTTTGAAAAGCATCGGCTATGAGGGCATAAGGTGATCGTCTGCTGTATAGCACTCTGGTGTCCTCCACTGAGATGTCACCTGTGCTGACAAGCTTTCCGAATTCCTTCGCAAGCATTTTTTGGGTTCTGTATCTGTGTGGTAGCTCATTAGCCAGTCCATATAGGATGTGAATAGGAGTGGTGGGTGGGACTCCAAGAGAAGCCCTTAGACAAGAGTTTGTGAGAGTTCTTAACTTGTTTTCATGGACTTTGGGACGACACGCCATTGTAGTACTGGAAAACTCGATTTTCGGTCTGATTGCAGCCCGAAAAGTCTTTAGTGCTGTCTTTGGGTGGATGGGGTGGCTTCTGGCAGTGATCATCCTGAGGGTGTAGAGATAGTAGGAGGAGGATTTAGATACCTGATTCATCTGCCGACCGAGAGACAGGTTTGACGAAAAATGTCTGCCTAGAAACTTTAGGTGTTTTTGAGCTGGGATTTGTGTCCCTGTTTATTTGAAGGTTGATGCGGGATGCCGCCTCCGAGAAATTTTGTAGTGCTGCTCCTAGTGTTGCCAGGGCATCGCCAAAGGTTTTACCAGATGAAATCAGAAGAAAGTCATCAGCGAACTGGACCATACCAACATCTTCACTAGCGATGCCTTGACGCTTTCTAGTGTAGATGTTGAACAGAGGGGGGCTAAGCGCGCTGCCCTGTGGAAGCCCACTGTATGACCGCACACTGACCGAACTTAGCGTGAGCGTCCTGCAAGACAGGAAGTTCAAAATCCAGTCAGTGAGATTGCATTGAATCTCAAGAGATATGAGCGAATTTTTGAGTGTGTTCAGACAGACTGACTCATATGCCGAGGATATATCAACAGAAAGTATGACTGTCTTGAGTTTTTTGTGACAGTTGATGGAGATCATGTCAAGAACTGTGTTGATACACTGATTCACAGACTTTCCCTTTGTGTAGGCGAATGAGTGATTCAGGTGAAGTTTCTTTTCCCTTAGGTGCTTGTTCAGTCTGTCAGACACAATACTGTTGATGCACTTGATGGAGGTGGAAATCAGTGCAATCGGTCTGAAAGTATCAAGGGCATTTCCGGCTTTGTTTCTCTTTGGAATAGGGACCAATTTGATTTCCCTTAGATGAGGTGGGATTGTGTTTGAAAGCCATAGAGCATTTAGTGAGTCCAGTAAGGAGCAGAGGGCTGTCTCATTTAGGTTATTGAAGGCAAAGAAGGGGATGCCATCTAAACCTGGAGCTGAAAAGTTGGACTTTCTTCTGAGGACATCCAGAAGTTCGTCCAAGGTGAGAGGGCTAGGAGACTCTGAGGCTAACCTTTTGTTGGAGGACCTGAGTGCATTCACTTGGCCCGAGGAGGACGGCCTGATGAGAGATTGAAGAAACTCGAGGGATTTGGAGTCATCCCATTTCTGATAGGCATCAGAACCCTGGAATTTGGTAGACAGATTACGGAAGATTTTAAAGAAATTTCTAGAGTCTAGCTGCCCCAGGTCTTCTACAAACTGAGTGGTATGTGAGGCTTTAGCTTTACGAATAGATCCCTTTAGGAGCCTGGAGATAGCTAGGTATTGTTGAGTGATGCAGCCGATGAGCTCCTAATATGCTCAGAGAAAGCAGCCCTTTTGTTTTCATAGAGATGGTGGATGTTTGGATTCCACCATGACTTTGGTGAGAATTTGCTGTGAGGTAGTGTGAAAGTGTGTTTCTCAATAATTTGTTTGATGTCATCAGCAATGAAGTCAGACCTGCCGAGCATCTTTAAATCTTCTAATGCTCGAGTCTTGTTTAGGAAGCTCCTAGGGTGTCCCGGGCTAAGTAGAGATGAGTTCAATAATGTAATCGCAACTGGAAAGTGGTGCGAGCCTCCAATTTGCTGTTTGATTATACTAGACGAGATTTGGGTGGGCGGGATAGATGATATTACCAAGTCGAGTGTGGACCCAGCGCTGATGGAGGATGCTGCTGAAAAAAAGGCGGGAGAAGTATGAGAGATAATGGACAGACCACAGGTTAGGGCAGCATTCTTGAGGTGAGGTCCCTTTCTCAATGAAACGTCAGATCTCAGAATATTATCATCCCACAGGGGATCTCTCGCGTTTAGATCTCCACTCAGGATTACCGAGTTGAAATTTGAGAGGAAGATGAGAAAATCCTCTATATTAGTCTTGAAACTAGCAGGATCAATTGTGGGGGGAGAGTAAGCCGTGGCTACAACTAAGCTGAAACCGGGGTCCGTGATCTGAATCACAACAGTGTCCACGCTCGAGTCAAAAGGAATGCGTTTATAGCTAAATCGTGACTTGATGGCAATCAGGGAGCCTCCATAACCGTCGGCTCTATCATTTCCAATTAGATTATAGCCTCTTAGGGAGGCGAAGAGACTGGCCTTGAGCCAGGTTTCATTTAAAAGAATAATGTCATATGCATCTGAGTTTAGGAAAATTTCGAGGTGCGCTTTATTTGCATTGAAGCTCTGAATGTTACATTGTAGTATCTTCATGGGGAGTTTGAAAGGTCACCAAGAAAATAGTTTATAACTGTGTGTTGAGGTTGGGTGGCTTGTCAGGAGTAGATGCACTGTTAATGATTCTGAGGTCTGAAGAGATGTTGAAATTACTGATTTTGGATTTGAGATTAGTAATGAAATTTGAGTTGGGTTGAGTTGAAGCTCGGTATTGAGCCATGAGAAAAAACGTTCTAACTCAGATACTCTGGTTTTATCAGCCATAATGCCAGCGCCTGTTTTCCACCGTCCATGTTCTGGAACATGGCATAGTGCGAGTTGAAAGGATTGACAGGTTTTTGGAAATTAAAACCTTTGGTTACATTAGCATATGACCTTTTGGTCAGCACTCTGTTTGCATCTTTAATTGGGTTGCGGATTTTACGATCTGCAATGAGAGATGGAAAAGGCTCGCCATTTAGGGTGTTGAGTAGGTCAAATCTATTCTCACTAATAGGTACTTGATTTCCATGGTTCGTCACTACCATGTTTCTAGCAGAGCGTCTGTTCGCACTGCTAATGGTCATTATTTTTAAGATGTCCTGTTCCACTTGCTTTGCCGGGCATAGAGGGTCAGTAGGCCTATGATTTCCCTTGCAGTTATTGCAGTAGGCCGGGTTTTTACAAGGCTTTTGAACACAGTCTTCGTTACAACAGTTGTCACAATAAGAATTTTTTGACTTGCAATGCAGACTGCCATGACCATATCTGAAACATCTCAAACATAGTCTAGGCTGGGGGGTGAAATATTCGACAGAGCGAATTGCTCCAGCAATCGCTACCTCCTTCGGTATTTCGGAGCTCATGAACGTGAGTTTCACAACAGGAGTAGGAATAAACTTGTTGTCATCAATTCTTTTGGTGAAGCGAAATGCATGAGATACTTTGATAGGCGATTGTATGTATTGAAGAATTTCCTCTTCTGTAAGATCAGTGGGTACGTTTTTTACAATACCCTGCTTTTGTAAATGGGTAAACGGGATGAAGCATTTCAAGCCTGCCGACAGAAGCCCTTTTGTTAGCAAGTTATTTGCAGCTGTGCCACTAGAAAAATATACTTTTATCGAGCTAAAAGACTGCTGTTCGATTTTAGTGAACATGAAACCAGCTTTTGACAGAATAATGCCAACAGCTATGTCACTTAACCTAACTCTATTTTCTTCGAAGTTAGCATTTTCTTCAACCCTTACAACCAAGACCCAGTAAGGGCCCTTGTCCCATTTCACAATTTGTACACTCTGCTCTCGTATGGCATGCGACATCTAGTTCTTGTGCCATCTATGCTACTGGTTAAGCAGTGATGGACAACAAAACAAGAGACATCTACAAAGGAAAAAACACATAACATACAAGGATGTACACACAATCACTACAAAGGGAGTAGGATAGGAAGGTCACTTTGCGTTTTGCCACTTATGGCAGAAACACATCCAGGCCTCGAGGCTTCCTCGAGGTGTTGTCAAAATTTCCAACACGGGTTTTTAAATGATGCAACACAAAACCAAGCCAACTCAAGGCCTAGCCGCAAAGCGCGCTTTGCTCAATGTTCGAAATTTTTGAAATTTTTCTCTCTCAGGCCTACTTCTGTCAACAGATGTACTAACAAAATTAAAATGACAGCACCGAGCCACAGTATATTCTACGGAGCCGGGTGGTATCATTTTGTTTTCATTTCTCTGAGGCAAGCCTTGAGGCGAGCTGCGAGGAAGCCTAAGAGAGGCCAGGCCTGAGGCTTGCTTGGATGTGTTTCTGCCTTTAGGGTGAATTAATTAGTTTAGTTGAATGCATCGATGGCGCATTTACACCTGCAGCAGTCCTGCGGCTGCAGCAAAAAGTGTCAGTTCTTTCAGCCTGCTGAGTACACAGGGCTCCAGCAGGCTTTCCAGAGAACTAGCGCCTAGGATGGTGGGAAAGTCATTACTGATTGAGCCAAACCGGGTGCAAGTTAGAATGCTGTGCTCTATAATATTTGGTGTGTTACATGTAACACAGTTGACTAGGTCAGATTTGCCTATAGTCTGAAAGAGCTTGGCGTCGTACCTATGGCCAGCATAGAGCCTATTTATGAACCTGGTTTCCTTAGGAGAGAAATCCCAATCGAACCAGGGGGGTTTATGGGGTAAGGGAAACAAATTCTTGTAGAAGGCACCAGATGAGGTGGACATGCGGGTGAATTCTTCATCCCAGTCCTTATGTCCTCCAGGGATAGTGAAGTCTCTGAGATCTGACCTGACACTGCAGCTTGTTTAGCATTTCTGTCCGCCAGCTCATTCAGGGCTAAACCCCTGTGACCCGGCAGCCAGAGGATACGAAAAGCACAGGAGTGGTTTTGAGCTATACAGTTGAAAATTGAACTCACATAGTAGTTTGAACTCTCTTTGGTTAGGGCTAGGCACGCAGCTTTTGAGTCCGTGATAATGAGGGACTTTGTTCGAGGGTTTGCAGCTCCCAGTTCAACAGCCAGTTTGATGGCAAGTAGCTCACCTGACGTGGAGGATCTAAGCTCATTATATTTTTTTGTGACAGAGTATAGAGATGGGAATTCAACCGCACACACACCTGTATCCGGTGGGTTTAACGAAGCGTCAGTGGCGTATACAGCCCAGTCGTTGGAATAGTGAGCATTGACAGCATCCAGGTATATTTGAGAGAGTTCTTCATCTGTTATGGAGGACTTGGTCTTGCCTGCCCTTGCAAGTCTGCGGTGATCTACTGAGAGATTAGTAGGAGGAGAGGTCAGCGTACACCGGCCAATTCGAGAGAAGAAATTTTGAAAAGCATCGGCTATGAGGGCATAAGGTGATCGTCTGCTGTATAGCACTCTGGTGTTCTCCACTGAGATGTCACCTGTGCTGACAAGCTTTCCGAATTCCTTCGCAAGCATTTTTTGGGTTCTGTATCTGTGTGGTAGCTCATTAGCCAGTCCATATAGGATGTGAATAGGAGTGGTGGGTGGGACTCCAAGAGAAGCCCTTAGACAAGAGTTTGTGAGAGTTCTTAACTTGTTTTCATGGACTTTGGGACGACACGCCATTGTAGTACTGGAAAACTCGATTTTCGGTCTGATTGCAGCCCGAAAAGTCTTTAGTGCTGTCTTTGGGTGGATGGGGTGGCTTCTGGCAGTGATCATCCTGAGGGTGTAGAGATAGTAGGAGGAGGATTTAGATACCTGATTCATCTGCCGACCGAGAGACAGGTTTGACGAAAAATGTCTGCCTAGAAACTTTAGGTGTTTTTGAGCTGGGATTTGTGTCCCTGTTTATTTGAAGGTTGATGCGGGATGCCGCCTCCGAGAAATTTTGTAGTGCTGCTCCTAGTGTTGCCAGGGCATCGCCAAAGGTTTTACCAGATGAAATCAGAAGAAAGTCATCAGCGAACTGGACCATACCAACATCTTCACTAGCGATGCCTTGACGCTTTCTAGTGTAGATGTTGAACAGAGGGGGGCTAAGCGCGCTGCCCTGTGGAAGCCCACTGTATGACCGCACACTGACCGAACTTAGCGTGAGCGTCCTGCAAGACAGGAAGTTCAAAATCCAGTCAGTGAGATTGCATTGAATCTCAAGAGATATGAGCGAATTTTTGAGTGTGTTCAGACAGACTGACTCATATGCCGAGGATATATCAACAGAAAGTATGACTGTCTTGAGTTTTTTGTGACAGTTGATGGAGATCATGTCAAGAACTGTGTTGATACACTGATTCACAGACTTTCCCTTTGTGTAGGCGAATGAGTGATTCAGGTGAAGTTTCTTTTCCCTTAGGTGCTTGTTCAGTCTGTCAGACACAATACTGTTGATGCACTTGATGGAGGTGGAAATCAGTGCAATCGGTCTGAAAGTATCAAGGGCATTTCCGGCTTTGTTTCTCTTTGGAATAGGGACCAATTTGATTTCCCTTAGATGAGGTGGGATTGTGTTTGAAAGCCATAGAGCATTTAGTGAGTCCAGTAAGGAGCAGAGGGCTGTCTCATTTAGGTTATTGAAGGCAAAGAAGGGGATGCCATCTAAACCTGGAGCTGAAAAGTTGGACTTTCTTCTGAGGACATCCAGAAGTTCGTCCAAGGTGAGAGGGCTAGGAGACTCTGAGGCTAACCTTTTGTTGGAGGACCTGAGTGCATTCACTTGGCCCGAGGAGGACGGCCTGATGAGAGATTGAAGAAACTCGAGGGATTTGGAGTCATCCCATTTCTGATAGGCATCAGAACCCTGGAATTTGGTAGACAGATTACGGAAGATTTTAAAGAAATTTCTAGAGTCTAGCTGCCCCAGGTCTTCTACAAACTGAGTGGTATGTGAGGCTTTAGCTTTACGAATAGATCCCTTTAGGAGCCTGGAGATAGCTAGGTATTGTTGAGTGATGCAGCCGATGAGCTCCTAATATGCTCAGAGAAAGCAGCCCTTTTGTTTTCATAGAGATGGTGGATGTTTGGATTCCACCATGACTTTGGTGAGAATTTGCTGTGAGGTAGTGTGAAAGTGTGTTTCTCAATAATTTGTTTGATGTCATCAGCAATGAAGTCAGACCTGCCGAGCATCTTTAAATCTTCTAATGCTCGAGTCTTGTTTAGGAAGCTCCTAGGGTGTCCCGGGCTAAGTAGAGATGAGTTCAATAATGTAATCGCAACTGGAAAGTGGTGCGAGCCTCCAATTTGCTGTTTGATTATACTAGACGAGATTTGGGTGGGCGGGATAGATGATATTACCAAGTCGAGTGTGGACCCAGCGCTGATGGAGGATGCTGCTGAAAAAAAGGCGGGAGAAGTATGAGAGATAATGGACAGACCACAGGTTAGGGCAGCATTCTTGAGGTGAGGTCCCTTTCTCAATGAAACGTCAGATCTCAGAATATTATCATCCCACAGGGGATCTCTCGCGTTTAGATCTCCACTCAGGATTACCGAGTTGAAATTTGAGAGGAAGATGAGAAAATCCTCTATATTAGTCTTGAAACTAGCAGGATCAATTGTGGGGGGAGAGTAAGCCGTGGCTACAACTAAGCTGAAACCGGGGTCCGTGATCTGAATCACAACAGTGTCCACGCTCGAGTCAAAAGGAATGCGTTTATAGCTAAATCGTGACTTGATGGCAATCAGGGAGCCTCCATAACCGTCGGCTCTATCATTTCCAATTAGATTATAGCCTCTTAGGGAGGCGAAGAGACTGGCCTTGAGCCAGGTTTCATTTAAAAGAATAATGTCATATGCATCTGAGTTTAGGAAAATTTCGAGGTGCGCTTTATTTGCATTGAAGCTCTGAATGTTACATTGTAGTATCTTCATGGGGAGTTTGAAAGGTCACCAAGAAAATAGTTTATAACTGTGTGTTGAGGTTGGGTGGCTTGTCAGGAGTAGATGCACTGTTAATGATTCTGAGGTCTGAAGAGATGTTGAAATTACTGATTTTGGATTTGAGATTAGTAATGAAATTTGAGTTGGGTTGAGTTGAAGCTCGGTATTGAGCCATGAGAAAAAACGTTCTAACTCAGATACTCTGGTTTTATCAGCCATAATGCCAGCGCCTGTTTTCCACCGTCCATGTTCTGGAACATGGCATAGTGCGAGTTGAAAGGATTGACAGGTTTTTGGAAATTAAAACCTTTGGTTACATTAGCATATGACCTTTTGGTCAGCACTCTGTTTGCATCTTTAATTGGGTTGCGGATTTTACGATCTGCAATGAGAGATGGAAAAGGCTCGCCATTTAGGGTGTTGAGTAGGTCAAATCTATTCTCACTAATAGGTACTTGATTTCCATGGTTCGTCACTACCATGTTTCTAGCAGAGCGTCTGTTCGCACTGCTAATGGTCATTATTTTTAAGATGTCCTGTTCCACTTGCTTTGCCGGGCATAGAGGGTCAGTAGGCCTATGATTTCCCTTGCAGTTATTGCAGTAGGCCGGGTTTTTACAAGGCTTTTGAACACAGTCTTCGTTACAACAGTTGTCACAATAAGAATTTTTTGACTTGCAATGCAGACTGCCATGACCATATCTGAAACATCTCAAACATAGTCTAGGCTGGGGGGTGAAATATTCGACAGAGCGAATTGCTCCAGCAATCGCTACCTCCTTCGGTATTTCGGAGCTCATGAACGTGAGTTTCACAACAGGAGTAGGAATAAACTTGTTGTCATCAATTCTTTTGGTGAAGCGAAATGCATGAGATACTTTGATAGGCGATTGTATGTATTGAAGAATTTCCTCTTCTGTAAGATCAGTGGGTACGTTTTTTACAATACCCTGCTTTTGTAAATGGGTAAACGGGATGAAGCATTTCAAGCCTGCCGACAGAAGCCCTTTTGTTAGCAAGTTATTTGCAGCTGTGCCACTAGAAAAATATACTTTTATCGAGCTAAAAGACTGCTGTTCGATTTTAGTGAACATGAAACCAGCTTTTGACAGAATAATGCCAACAGCTATGTCACTTAACCTAACTCTATTTTCTTCGAAGTTAGCATTTTCTTCAACCCTTACAACCAAGACCCAGTAAGGGCCCTTGTCTTTAGTCGTATAGAGTAAGATCTCTGGATTAGAAGTGAGAGTGGTGTTGTCAGAGAGAGTGTTTGGTAGAGGTGTGTTCGAGGCTTCTGTCATCGTTTGGATATCATTTTGCATCCTACTCCGTTTACCGTCAGGAGCATCTGGACGAGGACTATTTTTCGTGCTTCCGGAGAAGTCTTTCAATGCTGCTTTAGTATTGCAGACTAAATTAGTATGCTTCGGGATGTTTAATGACTGATTAGTTGATTGAGGTTTTGGAGAGGGAATCTCAGTGTGAGTTGAGCTCTGGACATTGGCCGGGTCCTGCCCCCCAGAATCTCCCGTGTCCATAGCTGTAATATTTTCCATGATTTGCCCTAACCTTGCATAATATCAGCACCCGTTATAAACAGGACGCCGATTTACGCACACCACTCAAAAAACACACACGGTTTAGCTACTTATATCAAGAAAAAATAAGGCATCAAATGAATAAAAATTTAATGTATACCAACCTGGCTCCACCTGAGCACAGCAAAAAAATAAAAAAAAGAAAAGAATAAGATGGCTGTAGCTGAGTTTTAGAGTCCTGTAAAGTTGATGTGAGAAAAAGAAAAGAGACACTGCTTAACGTATTTGTCTTTAACAATTTACACTTTCTTTAACTTTGAACTACTTCAGTTATAACCTTTCGCTGTTTGAAAGCAAGTTTAATTTTCACTAAAAACCACTGTAAATTCACCGTTATGGACGCTGCCAAAAAACTGACCGATTCTAAAGAGAAGCAAGTGTAGTATTAGTATGTTACACTAAACATAGACCAAACACTGGATGAAATGACATGCAATGCGGCATGGAAACAGAAAATTAAGTATTATATAGACGTTTTTTTTAAAACATGCTTGGAAACGTCAACGACAAAATGCTCAGCCTTAATATTAACAGAAATGCACATGTGATTGATAGGTTCATACAAGCTAAAGTTGGATCTTGCGGAGTTAACATGCAACAGAGGTAAACTTCTCAAAGAGATTTTGCTAAGTATATAGGGGAGAATCAATATTCGCGTTTAAGAGTTGATGCACAAAAGTTATTATACCAAATGATTTTTATTTTTGACAAAAAAGAAAAACAATAAAAATAGGAAGTTATTATATTTGATTTAAATAATAAAAATTTAAAAAAATACTTTTAGTATGATTTTAAATTAGATTTTTTAATTAATTCTCATAATGAAACTGCATGAAAATATGTTACTATGCAACTTATTCCCACTTTGAAGAACCTCCGTTTGGTATATGATTTTTTCATTTGAAAAATCAGTATTATTTCCGGTACTTGATGTACACGCATTCACGTTCCCACATCAGTTTTTCACGGTCAATAATTAGCGAAAAATAAACATACTAGCTGTTTTATTAATGCCTTTTACAAACAGTTCTTATTTTTAACAAATTTAAAATTTCATGCTTGAGCGCATGAGGTGTTGAAGAAGTTCAAGCCTTTATACATTTGTTGTACCTTTGTACTGCATATTCTTGGTCTAAAGTTATGATTCTGTCTTAAATTGTATGGTTCGACGTCTGCTACTATGTTTGCGAGTGAAAATCCTGGTAATATATTTCATTTTTAAGATAAAAATCATAGCATTACACTCATTCAACGAAAGGTATCCAACATACTTCTTATCGGTGTATAGATATTGCATTTTAAAATTACCCGTATTCCTTATTTTGTAACATCTGCCATCCATATTTTATTTCATTTGAAGGGGTATATATAAAAGTGCTGAACATTCAGAGAAGTGTCGCAGAGCAATTTCATTATAAAGCGATATACCATTTTTACCTCTAGAACAGCCCTTATCCTCTTGCGAAATCCAATTTTCTGTCATATTTTCCCACATCATGCATGCTTTAAGTGATTCTAGATCTATGTTTAGCTTTCTATTCATGTCTTCAACATCTTTTCCGCTTATATGTATAAATAAACGCAAAGAGTGCGACCTTGCAAAACTTAATTGCCGTTTTTATGTCATTTATATACACCAGAAATAGGATTACAAAAACTATTGCTCCCTGAGCTACCACCAAGTTTACTTCAATTCAATAATTCAATTCAATAATTTATTTAATGTATACAACAAGATATCTTTTAATTTTGCATACGAGATATAAAATGGAGAGAATTAAATAAAAAGAAAAAAAAATTTTAAGCTATCTTACAACTATGTGCTTATAATTATCTAACTAATATATAAAGATGAAGAATAAGAAAAAGAAAAGAAAAAGAATAGAAAGATGAAGATATGATAAAAATTAACCTGCAGTTATTTTAGGAGCGGACCCAGCTCATGCATTCGGGACCTCAGACCACTTCAGTGGATACTAAATATTGAATTAATTTCTCTCTGAAAATCCTCGTCGAGCTAATCGTTCTGATATCATTGGGAAGAAAGTTCCATTTACGTGCAATGTGGACAAAGTAAGAGCGTTGCCCAACTAGTGTGCGGAATCGGGGTATAAGTAGGCTGAAGTGGCGGTGCGATTGCAAGAAACCCAGGTGTTCGAATAAGTACAATGGTGAACGTGTGTTTATTAGACGATGTAAGAAACTTAGGGCAGTGACATCATGATAAGCATTCAATGAACACCCTAGAACTGAGAGAGTATATTGTGATACATGATCAAAGCGACGTAGTCCATAAACAAAACGGACACAATCGTTGAATGCTACATTAAGCTTATGATTACAGACTGCATCGAGGGAAGAGAAGATAATACTGCAGTAAACAAGCAGAGCCTTGACCAGTTTGAGTCGCAGACCAACTGACAATAACCTCCCTGAAAGCCATAACCTGCGGAGGCCACCATAGATTTTTCGGACAATACTACAAACTTGAGCGCAGCAGGTTAGTTTGCTGTTAAGGGCAACTCCAAGGCTAGTAACTTTTTCGGAGAAAGGTATTATCTCATTATTCAGCAGTATGGGAGGCAATAACTCCGTGTATAGTACCCCACTATAGAAGGCTATGCAGGTCGACTTCTTCGGATTGAGAAAGAGCCGGTTAGATTCAGCCCAAGCGGATATTCGATTTAGATCGCCATTAATGCGAGCAACACAGTCCTCCTGCAATCCAATAGGTCTAGACAGATAGAGCTGCACGTCATCAGCATATATATGCAAACTCGCATCCATTACCACATGCGGAAAATCATTTATAAACAATGAAAAGAGTAGAGGACTTATAATGGAGCCTTGTAGAACTCCAGAATCGATGGAAAGGGAGTTAGATTTAACTCCATCAACTAGGATTTGTTGGAAGCGATTGGATAAAAATTCGCTGATCATTCTAATTACAGTTCGGGAGAAAAAGAATTTGTCATGTAGCTTGTGTAGAAGAAGTGTGTGGTCAACGCTGTCGAATGCTTTAGTAAAATCAAGCAGAACTAATATAGATAGCAGTCTCGCAGCTATGCCCAGTGTGGAAACCAGACTGCCATCTGAAGAGCATGTCATTCCGATCGATAAAATTAATTATTTGCGTAGCCATTACCCTATCCAATACCTTCCCTAGGAAGCATAGTATACTTATAGGACGAAAGTCGCTCGGACCGTTAGGAGCAGAGTTCTTTGCCAGTGGTAATACTACAGAATTTTTCCACTTACGAGGAAATTGAGAGTACGTGAGGCAAGAATTGAATATGTATAGCAGAGAGCTACATATAACTGGAAGGAGAAGCTTAATAAATCTAGGAGGGATACTGTCATCACCAGTAGCATCAGATTTGATATCATCAATGGCCTCTAACATCTCAGAAACTGTTACACATCGGAGGCTGAAGTTTACTGATTGTTCTACAAAGTTTAAAGGAGCTGCATGAGCAACTATTGGAGTAGCGAGCGTAGACGTTGTAAAAAAATTATTAAAAGCGTTTGGATCTATGCAACACGTTGATTTATCGCTGGCATGAATACCCCATTTACGCAGATTAGACCATAGTTTCTTTGGTGTTAGAGAAGGGTCGAGTATTCTGCTAAAATAAGCCTTTTTTGCACTTCTGATTTTCTCGTTTACTAGGTTTCTTACGGATTTATACATAGCACGACTCTGAGAAGTTTTGAACAACTTGTAACGACGGAAAAGATATTCTCTTTCAGCAATCATGATCTCAATTTCAGGAGAATACCACGGACATCCGACATATTTTATGCGCTTGGTCCGCTCAGGTGCGAATTTATCATGTAAATAATTAACCAATGCATAAAATATTTCTAATTGATCATCTACAGAGTTATAATTTTTAATAAGCTCCCAGTGAAGCACTGATGCCTCTTCGAGTAAACTCTCAACATTAATTCGATTGGATATGAAATGAATTTTTTTTATTTTGGTACGGTTTGTTCTAGTAGTGCTCAGCTCTACTCTTTCTACACCATAGGATTCTGGCTTATCTATTAAAATTTATCTACCCGAAGTTTCAAATGCACGCTTAAAATCTACAAAGACAAAAACTACAGCATTTCCCGCGTCAATTTCCTTTTTCCATTCGAAGATTAACCAATTTAGAGCTGGTTCACATAAATGTCCCATTCTAAAGCCAGTCTGTTCTTCTATTATTAATTATATGTTTCTTTATAACTAACAAATTGATTTGCTATAAAATGTCCCAGAACCTTTTCTTCTGTTTGAAGCATATTTACTGGCCTGAACTCTTCACAAATGACTGTATTGCACACTTTCTCTAAAGGGAAGGGCCCGAATTTAACCACAGCATAATTATTTATTTTTGTCGACTTCATAACAAAAATCTTGTTTGCTTTCAATTTTTTTTTTTCTTATCTCAAAATTTCACTTCAATTTGAATCGCTATATATTTATTCATTGCTTTTTTTACCTCATTTGGAAATTTGTAACTCTTTCCGGAGAGACGGACAGTGATAAAGAAAGTTAATCACCGTTTCGCATTCCTCTCTACAACATCATCAACAAGTCCCATCCTGTATAGGTGAGTCAATCTCCATGTTCTTAATGTCTGAGTTGAGGAGATACTTTCCGCTGCACGGATGGCCTTGACTTCCGCCTGGAAGACCGTATGGCAATTTCCAGATGCTTCTCGCAGAAACGCCCGTGTTTTCTTCAAATTTGAAGTCATCTGGATAATAGGGTTGACTGAAGCACAGAATGTGATTCACATTCTGCCCTAGATGAAATTTTCGATTTGATATCGCCTTTTAGCATAGTTTTGGGGAGAATGTCGCTGTCCTTGTCCATGTCAGGTGTGATTAACTGCATGAATTCCAAGATGGATTCATGGAACTCTTGTTCCAAAGTGAATCCAGCTCTAATTGCGATGCAGCCTCAACGCTGCGATTGACGCCTTCTTCTTGATATGTATTTACACGGGGTGTATGTTGAGGATAACCTCGAGTGCCCGAGTGCTGGTTGACTTGATAGCGTCACTAAACGAAGTTTTTGAATCTTTACCAATATCTTACGATGATTGGCGACATTATGTTGGGAAAAGATTAGTTTACAGTACAAGTAGTATGGTTCCTTACTTATCATTATGTAAAGTGTTATGTTTGGTGTGCAGTCGGGTTTAGTGGAGTTGTTTTTAAAGCACCCTAAAATATCTTTTAGTGCTTTGTTTGCGTTTTTAGTGTTTGTTTGTTGCATCTTGTGGTGTAAAATTTATCATACTTGTTTAATTCTTTGTTTTTAGTGCTAATGGGACTGTAACCTCACATGCCGTGCATAACATAGTTTTATATTGTCGCTAATTATGGATTGCAGCGCCGAATTCGATGGCTCTTCCAAGTTTATAGCTTGCGATGGTGTCTGTGGTAAAGCCTGTCACACCTGCTGCGTAAAGCTTGAAAATGCAACCTTAAAACTGTTAAAAAAGACTCGTAATTTACTGTGGGTCTGCGATTCCTGTGGGTAATCCCCGGCACATACTTTTTTCGAGCTGTACAAGGGTGATCTGGACAACCGTAAGAGCATGGTGGTTGGCCTATCGTACAAGGTTAACCTTAATGCTCAGTTTATTGAGCAAAAAATGGTTGACTGCCCAATTTCAACTGTCGTTGACAGCCCTCAACAAGCAAAATTGGAACATGTAACCACAAGGAGAATCTAACAGAAAAAAAAGAAACGTCTAAAAAGTTCGAGGTTTTGCCGACTGTGAGATTCAGCCCGCAGAATCTGTCAATTCCTTTTAGTCAGAGTCCTTCTCCGGCTGGTGTGGCCGCATGTAACGCTGTGAGCTAATGCTCCACTGTAACGAATAATTTTATTTCTAAATACCCTTTAGGGAATGGTAGTGGTATCTCTTTGAGAGCAGTACCAAAACCTTCCGGGTGTTTTCGTCACACATTTCTCTCCAGAAATGTTGTGTGATGACATATTGAAGTATCTGAAATCCAAAAACAACAGAGGGTATCCTTTGTTTTACTGTGCCAGCAGATGTGCAGAATAAGTTATTAGATTCTTTATTTTGATCATCCGGTGCTTTACTAAATTATTTGTACCTTCTGGGCGCTAACCTAGAAATGCAGCTATAATAATCCTCCGTTGCAGCTTGTTTCGATATCGTTGCTAACTTGACTGTATCATGGCTTTCGTGATGCTGAAATCTTTTAGAGCATTCCTACCAAATTAAAAAAAAAGACAGACTGACTAATTCTGAAACTCTTGACGGTGGCATACTAAGCTGTTTCTTAAAACACCGTGGGAACTTAGCCGACGCTGAACTTTTTCGTCCACGCGATAATAGCTCTATCGGGGTAGTTAAATTAGATTTAGTCTTATAATTCTTGTCGGTAAATTATGATTTAAAAGTAAAAGTTCTTTTTTTCCCCCAGATTCCACAAATATTTTTTTTTTTTTATGACTATCAGAACCAGCTTAACACAAGCTCGCTGCATGGACACGTTTAATAAATAAACGGTCAACAATACATGCGTTTCATCACTTAGTCGGTGTTAGTATTAGTATGTTAAACTAAACATAAACCAAACACCGGATGAAATGATATGCAAAGTGACATAGAAACAGAGAACTAAGTATTATATAGACGTTTTTTTAGAACATGCTTAGAAACGTCAACTACAAAATGCTCAGCCTTAGTATTAACAGTAATGCACATGCGGTTAATGGGTTCGTACATGCAGAAGTTGGATCTTGCGGAGTTAACATGCAACATAGGTAGTCTTCTCAAATTGTGTCCACTATCGCGGAAAGAGATTTTACTAAGTAACAGCGGAGAATCAACATTCGCGTTTATTAGTTGATCACAAACGTTACATCGGCAACCATACGACGTTTTTGAAGCGAGTGCATATTCAAAAGCTTCAAGCGATCCTCATAAGGTGGAAGAATTAATGAATTATTCCAGGGTAGGTATCTGAGAGGAAATCGTAAAAAGTTTCTCTGGACAGACTCAATGCGGTCGATGCGTGTACCGTAAAATGGAGACCAGACCTGGCTAGCGTATTCAAGAAGTGGTCTCACAAAGCAATTGTACAAACGCAACGTTATTGTAGGATTCGAAAACTCTCGAAAACTCTTTGATACCATATAGTTTATATGAGAGATAAAATTCAATCTGTGGTCACATTTGACACCCAAGTCACAGACAGAGTCCACACGGCGAATCGAGGAATCAGAGAACTCATAACCATAAGTGATTGGTGTCTGATTCCTATGGAAAGTCATAACCTCACATTTGTCGATATTGAGTACCAAATTATTGCTCTCGCACCAATTGCCAAATTTTTGAAGGTCACTCTGTACCAGTTCACAATCGTGAACAGATTTAATCTGAGCGAAAAGCTTAACATCGTCAGCATAAATCAAGACCTTACAGTACTTCACCACAGAGACAATGTCGTCAATAGACAGAATAAAGAACAACGGGCTCAAGTGACTCCCTTGAGGTACGCCAGACGAAGCCTTCAAGACTCTAGAGATGGAATGGCGGAATAAGACTTGATATGTTCTGTTATCTAAATAAGACTCTGTCCATTTTAGAAATGTTGGGGGAAACCCATACTTTTCCATTTTAAAGAGTATCACGGAGTGGAATAACTTGTCGAAGGCTTTACTAAAGTCTGTATAAATACAATCCGTCTGGTAGCCTTTTGCAAACCCGCGAATGGTATCCGAGACAAATTCCAACAAGTTAGTGGTTGTAGATCTGCCCGAAATAAACCCATGTTGGTTTGAAGAGAGCAAATTCTTACATGAAACCGATAGCTGAGAGTAAATAATAGATTCGAATAATTTGGGCATACAGGATAATTTTGCAATAGGCCTATAGTTAGAGATTTCACTTTTACTACCTTTTTTGTGAATAGGTATGATGAAAGAGTTTTTCCATAGCTGAGGGAAACAACCACTATCGAGCGATTTTTGAAATTTTGAAATATTATTTTAAGCGGCGCTGCCAGGGCAAGGCAGCACGACTTAAAGAAGGCTGTAGGGATACCATCAGGACCCGTTGTAAAGTCATTTGTAAGCCCATTAATATAATCGAGTATATCCTCTTGTGTAATTGTAGGAATAGTGAATGAAACGTTGTGAGAATCGTTCATATGACTAAAATTTTTATGTCGAGGATGGAAATTTGACGAAGAAAAAGCATTGTCGATAAAAGAAGCAATTATATTGCAAATTTCAGACGAATCATCACTAGCACAATCCTTATATCTCATGGTATTGGGATAGTTGTCAGTTTTTTTCTTCATATTAATAAACTTGAAAAAGATACGTGGGTCACTAAATAATTTCGCACGCATGCTTTGGATATACTCATCATAAAGTGAAGAGGAAAGTTCTTTGAACTCATTATAGGATGTGAGGAAGTTGTTATGACTTATAATGTCTTTGTCCCTGATATAACTTTTCCACAATTTATTTTTTCTATACTTTTTTTCAATACTTTATTGAACCATGGCGGAGATGTTTTACAGAACCGTTGTCGCTCGCGGGGAACCTGAGATGAAAATAAATTGAAAAGAGTTATGTAAAATTTAGAAATGTCTTCGTCAACACTATTACTAGACAGTAATGTGTTGAAATCAATAGAGGTAAGGCTACTGGACAGTTCCGAAAAGTTAGCTTTTCTAAAATTGAAGAAGTATTGTGTTTCGTCACAATTTGTAATGTTTTCGGTTTCAAAGCAGTATGTAATTAGTAGAGGGGGTGATATTTGTCAATATCAGACATTAAAACTGGGCTAGGTTCGACTAACAAGATACCCGTGTCAGTAGAGAAAACCAGGTCCAACTGCCTACCCATGTCATTCTTTACATTACTGATTTGGCTGAGACCAAGAGATGAGATAGCGTCTAGGAATAGTGATTCCCTTGTTGATAAGTTATTAAGAGGCAGATAGCCATCGTCATCTTCATTTAGTACCCAATGTATGTTGGGTAAGTTAAAATCACCAATAAGTAGAAGTTCGTCAAGAGGATGCATCATGGAATATAGCAGCATAGTATGTATAAGTCGTGTTTTAATAGAGACAGCTTAAGAACTATAAGTTCAGTGTCAAAATTGTTGGAAAAACTGGGGACCTCAATTTGGCTGCAATTAAAATGGTTTTTACATGCGAGGAGTACGCCACCGCCGCGATTCTCAGTATGTCTGTCTTTTCTAAAAACCTGGTAAGAATTGTTTAAGATTTCGGCATCACGAAAGCCATGGTGCAGCCAAGTTTCAGTGAAAGCAACAATATCAAAACAAGTTGCGACAGAGGATTTGAAGATATGTGCAGTTTTTGTCCGAATCCCCCTTACATTTTGATAGTAAAGGGAAAGCGACTTCAGTTTTTTGGAATAATATTGCTTATTTTAGCTTTATTTCTAGGTTGGTGCCCAGAAGGTACAAATAATTTAGTAAAAGCGCCAGAGGGCCAAAATAAGGGATCTAATAACTTATCCTGCACATCTGCTGAAACAGTTAAGACGAAGGATGCAACCGGTTTGGAGGATTTACTAATTTTGCAGCAAGAAACACCCTCTGTTGCAATGTTTTTGGATTCGAGATACCTCAATATGTTGTCACACACCGTTTCAGGAGAGAGCTTAGTGACGAAAATACTTGAAGGTTTTGGTACTGTCCTCAAAGAGGTACCAATACCATTCCCTAATGAGGATACAGAATTAATATTATTTGTTACTGTGTATTCAGTAGCAGGAGCTGGAGTGGTATTATCCACGCAGGGGCTCAAAGCGCTGCATACGGCCCCACCAACCGTAGGAGAACCCTGTCTACCAGGAGTTGGCGGATTCGGCGGGTTAAATCCCACAGTCGGCAGAACCTCCTGTTTTTTGGAAGTTTTTTTCCTCTTTGTAATTGGATTGCCCTTGTGGTTTTTATTAGAACGGTTGTTTATGAAATCGTGGTCCAATGTTGGTTGTCGAGGGCAGTTCACGACAGTTGAACTGGAGCAGTCAACCATTTTTTGCTCAATAGACTGAGCATTAAGGTTAACCTTGTCCGATAGGCCAACCACCATGCTCTGAAGGTTCTCCAGGTCACAACGCGAGCGTATCAAAAAAAGTATGGGCCGGGGCTCTCTCACAAGAGTCGCAGACACACAGTAAATTGCGAGTCTTTTTTAGTAATTTTAAGGCCGCATTCTCAAGTTTTACGCATGTGGCGTGGAACGCTTTACCACAAACACCATCGCACGTTAAAAACTCGGAAGAGCCATTAAATTCGACGCAGCAAAAACCACAGCAATCCATAATACCAAGAACAAAATTAACTTACGACGCGATTGGAACAAAACGATAATACAAACAAACCACGTTATGTAAAAAAAAGTGGGGTTAGCTAACAATAAAAACAAAAACATAAATGACAAAGCTCAAAATATTTACGACCTACTAACTTCTACATCTAATTTTATCCATGATAATACATACAATGGGTACTAAATGAAAATGACGATGACTATCTTTATCTTAATAACTTATCAACAAGGGAATCAGTATTCCTGGGCACTATCTAATCTCTTTGTTTGTCTGAGCAAAATCAGTAATGTAAAGAATGACATGGGTAAGCTGTTAGACCTGGTTTTTTCTACTAACGCCGGCAAATTATTAGCTGAACCTAGCCCAGTTACAATGTCTACTCTTGACAAATATCACCCCCCCCCCCCCTTCTACTAATTACATATTGCGTTAAATCCAAAAACTTTAAAAATTTTGACGAAACATTACTTTTTCAATTTTAGAAATGCTAACTTTTTGGAACTTTCCCACGTATTACTGTCTAGCAATAGTGTTGGCGAAGACGTTTCTAAATATTACATAATTCTTTTCGATTTATTTTCTTTGCTTGTCCCCCGCGAGCGTCAGCGATTATTTAAAACATCTCCGCAATGATTCAATAAAGAACTGAATCGTCTTAAAAACAGAAACAATAAATTGTGGAAAAGTTATTTGAGGGAAAAGGACATTATGATAAGTCACAACTGTTGAATTGTTTAGTGACCCACGTATCTTTATAAGTTTATTAATATGAAGAAAAAACGGACAACTACCGCAATCCCATGAGGTACAATTGCTGCTAGTGTTGATTCGTCTGAAATTTGCAATATGTTTGCTTCATGCTTCATCTCCACCCTCGAAATAACAACTTCAGTCATATGAACGACTCTCATAAAGTTTCATTGACTATCCCTACAATTACACAAGAAGATATACTTGATCATACTAATGGGCTAAAACAAAGGATGCATCCCGTTTAAAGCATTTACTGATTTTACACAAGAAATACGCTCTGTTGTAATGTTTTTTGAATTCAATATGTCATCACACAAAGAGGCACCAATACCATTCCCTAAAAGGTACTTACAAGTAGAGTTATTCGTTACAGTGGATTCAGTTAAGCATTGGCTCACAGCGTTACATGCGACCACACCAGCAGAAGAAGGGCCCTGACTAACAGGAATTGACGAATTATGCGGGCTGAATTCCATTGTAAAACCGCCTATTTTTTAGACGGTTTTTTCTTTTCTTTTGTCCAATTAAGCTTTTTAGCATAATGCTTAGGTACATTACCCTATTCTTTAGCTCCAAACCTCTAAAGACAATAGATGGCAGGTTCAATCTAGTAAAAAAGGCGTAGATCGGTTTTCAGTGGATTGATGCACAGTCCGAGATCCGTAGTTCCGTCCAAGATTAGTCGGATCCCGTCTTGCACCAGTCCACAGAGTTCAGATTAATAACTACCGGTGACTAAGGTCACCAGATAGTCTGCGTAACAAACCGCTTCATACCCCATTCGGGTGAGTATTCGTAATGAGTACCCATTATAAGGGTGATAAAATACCCCTTGAGGGGTGCCCCTATGGACTCTTTTCACTCTGCTTATCTCGCCTAGATGGGCAAAGACAGTTCTATTGTTCAACACGTGTGCGATCCAGTACCTAAGCAACTGGTTCGCTTCATATTTTGTTAGCATTTCAATAAACTTATGTAGAAGTGCATTATTGAAGGCACATCAGTGAAAACAGCCAGAATAGATTCTTTAAAAAGGAAGTCCTTTTCAATTGAATGAATTACCTCTAAAGTTACTTCTGGGAATGGAGCACCCCAATTCCCACTCACAAGTGCGTCCTTGTGTTTTGAGCAAGAAGGAAGTAAAGTTTATTGGCCTATATGCCTTGGCAGTTGAGTAATTAACCCGGCCACCTTGGGAATAAACACAACCCTGACCTCTTGCCACAGCTTCTGTATATAGCCCATTTTGATACATGCCCCAAAGAGGTGGATCAATAAATCGTTTGAGGATTGAAATCTCATTACCACCATCTACAATCTCACAACAGAATTGTCACGATTTTCTTTATGATCCGGATATCGAATATTTGTAATGGCGCAGAGCGTTCTGGTAAACCGATCACTCGTTTGCGACATTTTGTACAGCTGTAACGAACGAAGTTACACACCTTCCAGTCCAGCTAGATACCAGCAAAAATTAATCATTTAGTAGCAGCCGCAACAAAGTAAGCCAGCCGCCGAGAGAAGAGCACACCACTGATCAGCAGTTCAGTGGTATCCCGTGCTGGTGGCGTGATAGTAGAAGAAATATTCTACACCCGACACCATCAGCCACACTGCCTATAAATAGCCGGACGCCAGTAACGAAATCACTCAGTCGATCATCGAGCGTTCAAGTAGACGCAAGTCGAAACCACAGTCTTCGATCAAGTAAAATATCCGGCCGCGAGAAGAAAACTCCAAAGTAAGAGTTGACCCCCACCAGTGGACTACCAGAAGACTGGCTAAAAAGTCAGTCAGCACCGATAAATTGGTCAGTTGCCGCCCAGCAGCTCGACCAGACACATCTCCCGTCCAGTCCTATCCGCAAGTCGTGTTGGCTAGTTCAACGGCAAGTGCACGTTAATCGTGTTGACCCGAGAATTAGTAAGCGCACGCATACCGTCCCCTACCCCCGTGTAGGCTACTCTGCCGATAAGCGCACGCTAATCGTGTTGATCAGAAGAGTAGTGCGCGCACGAATATATATTCCGTCCCCGTACCCCCGTGTTGGCTATTCTGACGGCAAGTGCACGTAATCGTGTTGGTCAGAAGAATAGTGAGCACACGCCCCGTCCCGTATCCACCGTGTTGGCTACTCCAAACGACAAGCGCACGTTAATCGTGTTGGTCTAAGAAATAGTAAGGCACGCTCCTACCCCGCACCTACGCCGAGTAGTTATAAGTTAATATAAGTAAGTGAGTGAGTGTAGGCTAAGTAGTGTGTATTACGTAGAACTAGAGACCACCGGAACCGCAGAGCTAGAACAGCGCTCTGAACCTAGTAACGTCCGGAAAACGGCCCTGGACAATCTCCTGACTACCCGCACACGACAACCGACGTTACACTGCCTACGCACCATTTTACGTTAATCTCCTAGTTAGTGAAATAGGGTTACTACTACTGTTCTAAGCTTAACACTGCAAATTTATTTCCTTATTGTGGAGAATAATTTAATTATTATAATGCCAAAAAAATTTCTGACTACGACATTAAAACCCTACACCGGGCGAAAAGGTAGTTCCCTTTTGACAAAATTTTATATGTTACCGTAGCCGCATGGGTCTTTCACAAAAGTTCAGAAAAATATACGAAATTTGCAGATATTCAGTGCACGACGTAAATCATAATAATTATTTCCAATTAAATATAATTTCTTCATCAAAACTTCAATTAAATTAAATTTTTATTTAAAAACTAAATATCAATTATGGATAATTTTTGGAATGATAACACAGAAAAATTACCTTTGGTTCTGGTTCATCATGGCACACTAAAGCTGTAGCAACTACATAATATGTATTTTGGTCTTCTCCAAGTTTCGCTGACATTAATGATATTATGAACTCCGATTGACTGAATTGATGAGCATGTAAGACTTCAAAGGTATTTTGATCAATAATTAGTAAATTATTCGTCTCAACTTCTTGACCTATTTCAGCGTTACTTGCGGAAGTGCCAGCACCTGGCTTTGCAAGAGAATTGCTAGAGACTGTAACATTTTGCGTTTGAGTTGACGCACTAGGTCTTGACGGGATTAGGCCAGCAGCTTCTTGAACATCCATTCTTATTGTTGATATAGCGAAAGTTTGAGAGCTTTCTTGATAAGCGATTCTCCTTGGACTTTCCCCTAATGGTACAGTTCTTATATGTAATTTTTGTATTTCATCGATAGTGCCCAAAATAACTGAATTTTTAGTAGCCAAAGCCAAGCTATCAGGATAAGCTTCAGCGTTCAAGGAGCACATGTGATTAACTTCCTTCAAATTTACGTTCGAGAATACTAATTTGTGATTAGATGAGTAGATAACAGTTGGCCTGTCTGAGCAAGCAAACACATTTACAGTCGAGAAAGATTTAAAAGTTTTTAGAATTGTTGGTTGTGTCCCAAGAGTTACTTTCTTTTTATCAGATAAGGACCCATCTAATTTATTAAGTGCAAAATAGAACATAGAGCCATCCCCAAGAGCACAGAGCAAATAATTAATTCCCTCAAACATAGTCATCAAAATAGATCGCGGTATTATTTCTGGAAAGTATTACATAAAAATTTAATAAATTTCAATAGTAAAACATATAGAAAATATACCTCCACCCAACTTTTCTATGTACATTGTCTCTAAATTAGGCAAAGACAGAATTACAGCAGAAATATCTGTCCAAAGACCAACAGCAACGAGATCTGATTTAGCCTTTTTGTCATCTAAAGGTGTTATATCAAGACAAGCTACTTCATACTCTAAAAGTTTGTGAGATTTTTCAATCAGTTCTCCATCCTGTATCTCAATGTAATAAATATCACAAGCAGAAGCGCAGACTAACTGATTCAAATTACATGCGACGACACCAATGCGTCTATCACCAGGTGGCTTCCATTCACTTACCATACTGCGATTGTTTGCTTTAACAAGTCGAGCAGTCAAAGGAGTAACTTGAATTATCTAAGTACAAAATTCTTAAGTTAAGCTGCAGTGTTTATAATAAATCATCAAACCTGATCGTATTCAACATTTCCACAGTAAAATGTTTGTTGATCACTTAAAAAACCTGGTATTTCAGTTTCTTCCACCTCTTCTCCAGTCAATGCCAATATTCTGGTATGTCCAACAAAAGCTAATACTAGTGTATTTTCGTACAAACTATCATCAATTCCGACCTTCAATGACCACATTCCTTTGATTCCAGGTAAATCTATGCAAGCATGTTCCTGAATGCCAATTCCAATTCTAAAATCAATATTTAATTAATGCATTTAGAATCAAAATAATATGTAATTACCTGATGATCCTTAATGAACCCTCCTTAAAATTTCCAGAGCAAGTTATTATTTGTCCCTGTCCTTGACGATCTAAATCCACCACACATAAATCAAGAATAGGACCAAGATTAGTAAATGTTTCCATGGGAATAACGTAAGAACCACTCTCATTGACTGTAGTGCTTAATTTTACAAGTTGAGAATCACCATGTCTTGAACCAATAAACAAAACTCCATTATCCAGATATGTAATGCATTCCGGAATGGATATTTCACCTAAAAATTTTGATACAAATTATCTGCAAAAAGGTAAGCAATAGATGCTTTATTGATAGTAAGACGCGATTATCGGATTGAATACGAAACCACTACTAGACATAGCAAAATAAAAATGTAAATTCTCTTCAACCCAACAGCCTTTTTTTATGGCAATAAATTACTGATATAGATTTTTTATGAATGTAAGAATAAAACAAAAAATCTGACTATAAATAAAAATCGATCGCAAAAAGAATCAATTGATCGCACACCTCTTTGATTTTGTTGCAGCATCTTTTGATTTGCGGTTCTATTCGCTATATGACTTGGCATAGTTGAGCCGACTGTGATCAAAATAAAATGAATTTGCTAAAAGCTTTCACGAAATATACTTTAACTATTATTTCCTAGATTTAAATACATATTATGTAGGTCGACCACACATACTGGTGAAGCACTACAGGATTCCTCATCCATTCTTCATGCAGTTTACTAAACACAAATTTTTATTTTAAAAAATCACAAAGAATGGATAAGGATTGCTGTAACGCCGCTTCAGACTCTGTCCGGTTTCACAAATATATTTTATAATGTTACCTAAGAGTTCCACTTTTAAATCTTTTACAGAAAGATTTCCCTTCGAATTCTCTTCAGTTTCTAGGAAAAGCATGAAAAGCTGGCCGCCCATATTTCCAAGCAAATACCGAAGTCCTTTACTATCAACGCGAGCATAACAGTTGATCGTGCTTTGCTAAAACAAGGATTTTATTAAAAATTGTTTAATCAAATTATACCTTCCACGCGGTACTTTAAAAATAGAAGGTGCTACAGCAACATAAGTACTTCCATCGTGATATACTATTGACTCTCGGCCGATTACAATTGCTCCTCCTAACGGTGTTGGAACTGGTATTAGCATTGTAGCCTCTGTCTCGACGTTATCTTGTCTCCAAGCAATTTTCATAAATTCTTTATCCCTAAGATTTATCTCGTGTGTTTTGACATGTCTTCCGTCATTGTCTTTATGTATAACAATTATAGTAGGATTCACGCATCCATATAAAAATTCCACGTCATATACTTGATGCTCGTCCATTCTAAGCAAAATTTATAACATATTTTAGAGGGCACTTTTAATTCTATAACTTATCAAACTATTCATATGCACAGAAACTATTTGAATTTCTAAGCTCCAAAAATATAAATCACAACAAGTAAAAAAGTGCGAATTGGTCTAAGACCAATTCTTATGATACCCTCTAGATGAATGCCCGTATGAAATTTCGTATTGTCACCCTTCTATGCAAGTTTGATTTTTGTAGTGGTTTTGCGCATATATTTCTAGAACGGTTTGTCGGGCAGAAAAAATGATTATAACAAATTTTATAGGATTTCGTATTCTGAAGAAGTTTTTAGTACAATAAAAATGTCTTGGACTGATCGTTTTCTAAATTTTTATATGGAACACCAAGAGTGGCCCGATTTAGTCCATTTTTGAAATTGTACCAAATTTCAGCTATCTATATCGATGCGTTCTCAGGCAGTGTCCAAATATACAAAGGAAAACGAAAGTTTTGTATGGCAACCCCACGAAGGACTTGCCCGATTTGTCTCATTTTCGAACTTAATTTTAATTTTTTTTTTTAAAGTCCGTGTACAAAATTTCAGCTCTCTAGGTATACGCGTTCTCGAGTTATCGCGCGCACAGACAGACAGACGGACGGACATGCAAAAATCAAAATAACTTTTAATATTATACATGGGTGTCCAATCCATTTTGCTCTACCATCATTATTTCGAGGTGTTACAAACGGAATGACAAACTTAGTATACCCTATAGATTTCATCTAGGGTATAATAAGATCCTGTTTCCATTTAGTTCATCTAGAAATAATTCCTGCCACTACACAACAAATCTATTAATTTGATTTGTCACCGATTAAAAAATGTTAGAATATATAAGAAACAGGACTGCTTATAAGCTAATTTAAGTGAAGCCAGACAAATATTTGTGTTGAACTTAAGTTCTATAGTGTGAGAGCACAGTGCAGATATAAACAGCTAGCATGATTCATGAAGGAGAAGGCAAGTTAGCAATTCAGCAGACATTTTGTTGTTTTCATGACAAAATTCACCAGTCAACTCGATAAATGCCGCTTCTCTACTGACAAGGCATGTGGAAACGCTGCATACCGAAAACATGTTGCATCTCAACCGCGCTGTACAGACCCGTGTGTGTGACTGGTGGCGACAGTAGCTCGGCATGCTGCACGCTTAAGTATAGTTTACACAAGCGAAGTTACTGTCCCAAGTAACCTCGTTTTCAGTCCCTCACCTCCTCTTGACATACCCACCAGTTTACTTGCACCAGTACGAAAACGAGTTCCACTCACTTCAACTTTTTAGCGAAGTGGAACCTGGGAAATAATCAAATTGAGTACATTTTCTGCAACTGGTACATTTTTATACCCTAGATGAAATCTATAGGTATACTAAGTTTGTCATTCAGTTTGTAACACCTCGAAATAATTATGGTAGAGCAAAATGGATTGGACACCCACGCATAATATTAAAAGTTATTTTGATTTTTGCATGTCCGTCCATCTGTGCGCACGATAACTGGAGAGCGCGTATACTTAGAGAGCTGAAATTTTGTATACGGACTTAAAAACAAAAGGAAAATTAAGTTCGAAAATGAGACAAATCGGGCAACTACTTCGTGCGATTGCCATACAAAAATTTCGTTTTCCACTATATATTTGGACACTGCCTGAGAAAGCGTTGACATAGAGAGCTGAAATTTGGTACATAGTTTTTTCATAGTAATAGCAAATAAAATTTAAAAAAAGGAATAAATTGGGCAACCCATTCTTGGTGTTGTCATATAAAAATTTAGTTTTTTTACGGATAGTGTGAAAACGATCAGTCTTAAACATTTCTATTGTACTAAAAACTTGTTGAAAATACGAAATCCAATAAAATTGGTTATAATCATTTTTTCTGTCCGACAAGCCGTTCTAGAAATATATGCGAAAAACCACTGCGAAAATCACAATTGCTCATACGAAATTACATACGGACATTCATCTAGGGTATCATAAGAATTGGTCTTAGACCAAGATTAGCTTTTGTTTGATTTAAGTAGTCTTTAATAATATCAGCTGGTGTGGAACTTGTAAAATGTCAACACATTTGTGTTTGCGCTTTTATACGAAGGGAGTGCTTTTTATTTTTCCGTAAGAAATTTCGTAAATTTTAAAGATAAATACGTAATCAAAAATATTATTCCTTAGCAATCAATATGCCAAGAACGTACTCGCACTTTCTTTCTTCTTAGAACTTTTTCTCCGAAATTGCCCTTAATTACATTGTTGCACAATTTATGAACTTTTCAATATGTAATTTTTCACTTGAAACCATTTTCTCTCAAAAGTTCACAAGTTCACAAGTTCCACGCCAGATAATATTATAAATGACTACACACATAAAAACGTGTACCAATTGCAGAAAATTTACTCAATTTGACTATTTCTTAGGTTTCTCATCAATAAAAAGTTGAAGTGAGTGGAACTCGTTTTCGTACTGGCGCAAGTAAACTGGTGGGTATGTCAAGAGGAGTTGAAGGACTGAAAACGATATTACTTGGGACAGTAACTTCGCTTGTGTAAACTATACTTTACTGAGTCAAAGTCGTACCGACCCATCAGGGAGGACCTTATTGACATTTTTACAAGCTTCCATTCATTTATCACTTATGGTTCCATTTGTTACTGTTTCTTTTGAGCTTCCTTGACATTTTTCGATCTTATTTATCACCTACCTCTTCATGATATTATGAAGGGTTTCAGCTTCACTTGTTGTGGCCCAGTCTGCTGGTATACGGAAGCAACAGGCTGGCAGGTGTACCGGTAGTAACCCCGAGGTTACACCTGCAAGTACAGCTTGCATGCAACTTGCACTGCCATACTTCTTGCACGTGTAACCTCTACTGCCATGCTGGCAGTACAGCTTTCAGCGAACTTGCATGCTGAAAAACCATGGCAGCTGGGAGATAGTAATTTGACATTTATACAGTTTTCAAAATGGCGGAAACGAAATGCTTGAGAGAAATTCATAAATTTATACCGGGAAAATGAAATTTTCTGGGATTATTTGCAATACATCATTTACCAACACCTTCATTTTCCTTTTTTCTTGGGTTTTTATCATTGTGATGCTTCCTTTATTGCCATAATTTTCCAATATACGCAAGAGTTTACGTCTCAATGCCATTTTTTAAATGAACTTGCATGCAAGCTGATAAGACATCAACCGAACTGCCTTCCGCTGTCAAGTTAAAAATCGTGTTGGAAGGAGGGAGGCTTGCATGCAAGCTGTACTTGCAGGTGTAACCGTGGGGTAAAGTAGCAAGCAATAGCGGAACACTTTACTTCGCACAGTAAAGTGCCCGCTAATTGCTAAATAATGTGATGATTGTTTACATTACGGCGGCAGTGACTAAACATGCTACTTCGCATAGAGCACGGTCATTGCCCGTTTTGTTTACAACAGCACAGCTGCTTGCTATCAGTGACATTGGCCAGCAGTCTCGTCATCGGTTGTAGAATATTACCGCATCATAATAATTACATATGTTGAGGATAAGATTCTACTTCCGAGTTGCGTGTGCAAGTTTTCGTGGTGCCCAACTAAATTGGTGTGATCAGTAGTGATAAAAGTAATAAAATAAAAAGGTGAAATTTAAAGAAGTTGGTGTTTTTAATTGCTTAGGGACACGACATTTGGCTCAGCCGGGAAAAAGAGAAAAAAAAGATAAGGTAAAATAAGTAAGGCATTGGAAAAATATTTTTTTTTCTACCTATCAACAAAATATTTTGTTTTATTATATTTTTATTTAAGTTATGTGTACGTGAGTTAATGTGAGGCATGAGAATCCGAAATTTTATAAGTGATTATGATATTATAAGAAGTAATAGCTTTAAGGCGTTCTTTCGCTTTAAAAAGTTTTCAACGTCGCATTTACGTAGAAACGTTGATCGTAGTCGTGAGTATTATAAAAAAGTTTTATCAGTGGTGGTATCGTTCACCGTTAAGAGTCCAATGTTATATGATTACTGAATACTCCGCGCGCGCTCTTTAGTAATCGGCTTTTTAAATAGAGTTCAGGAGTTTTGGGACTGAGCTTTGTTGAGGTGTCGTTTCCAGTTTGAATGAGTCAAATGTTTCGGTTTTCACACTAAGTCTTAAGTAAAAGTTGCAGTGAAAATGGTGTTTTAGTGTAAAATAATTAGTGTAAATGTCAACAGGGAGAAGTAACGTGCTCACAAGAGAAGAAGAACTACTTCAATTCGAGGCCCAAAAGAAAGAGCTAGAAAGCAAGAGGCAGGAGTTGAACGAAGTCCAGACACGGTTACTGGGGTACGAACAAAACTGGCAATACATTGGGGAATGACTCACAGGAGAGCTGCGAAGACGTATGAACTGAAGAAGTAAGGAGTTTGTCAGAAGACTTTTATTCAAACACTGAAGGAAGTATAAAAGGCGAAATATTGGACTCATTGGTGGCCATAACTTTGGAAGTTATTCAAAAGCAGGAAGATTTGAGAGAGCGAGAGTTGCAAGGAAAGCAGGAAGAAAATACAGTGCTTAAAGGAAGAATAGATTCCCTGAGCTTACAATTACAGGAAGCAGAAGAAACTGCAGCGAATTTAGAGCAGGAGTTGGGAATTACGCGATTATCATCGGAAAAAATGCAACACGAGGCGAGCAAATCAGGAAAGAATAAGGGATACAACCCAAGGAAACTGATATTTTGGGAACAGAGGAAAAAGCACAGGATCGAGAGATGCGGAATTGGTTACGAAACAAAAGGATATAGTAGACACAAACGAAATAGCAGAAAGTGTGCGAGACAAATTAAGATCCACAGAAAGCGGTAATTGCAACGTTAACAAACAAAGAAACAAACAAGTTAATATGGCAGATTCTTATGAGAAAATCATGGACATAGTGTCCAAATATGCTCCCATGTTTTTAGGAGAAAGGTCACCGAAACTAGCAAAAGAGGTACACCGCTTCCTAGACTGCTGCAAAGATCTCTACGATCGTCTCAAGGCCGAGGAACAGTCGATCTTCATGAAATGTGTAAGATATTGACTGATGGATGATGCATATTATCTAGTAAATTCCAAGGAGCCAAAGGATTTTGAGGCATTGCAGCACTATCAAAACTGCCTATATGCCTAGGAAATCCTACAGCGAATTGAGAACAGAAATGATAGCATGTCGACAAAGACCAGGAGAAGACATCAGGGAGTTTGCAGATAGAATGAAGGGACTGTTAGAACAGATTAAACCAGCGGTGTCGGCTAAACATCCGGGTAGAGATGAAGAGTTACTAGCTGAGCTAGAGGCCTATGTAGTAGAAACAATCAAATCAGGTATCAATGGTAAATCTACCCGAGTGTATTTAACGGGACGGAAATTTGAGTCACTAAAAGAGGTAAGAGAAAAAGCCATATATTTTGAAAGAGACGTCCGAAGATTGCAAGTTAGAGAGCCGGGAGTATGGTACGAGGATCAGCAAAGAACTAGAGCGAATGTGCAGGAAGGACGGAACACGAATAATTTCAATGGAGATACGCAGAGATGGCCCCAGAGAACTTTTCCACCGAGCCAGGAGCCAACTCAATCAAGAAATTGTCGAGGATTGCCAGCGAGAGCCCTGCAGCGGAGACCAATTCAGTGCTTCAAGTGTGGGAAACAGGGGCACATAGCTAAAGAGTGTAGGCTAGAGAGACAACCTTCTTATTGTACTAAGTGCGGTAAATATGGACATGAGGCGTCGATATGTAAGAAGCAACAGGTCCGGTTCGCAGAGGCCTCATCAAACAATCGAAGTGAGTCTAGCAGCACGGTTCCGAATGTCCTTTATTGCCAATTCTGCCGTACCTGTGACCATTACACAGATATTTGTGTCAAGAAATATTTGACCGAGCAAGGAAGGAAGCTGGGAAATTTCCCCCAGCTGCCTTCAATTAGCCAATCCGGTAAGTATAAGCGCTACTGAGAAAAATATACAGAGTGAAGTAGAATTAAGTTTAGTAAGTAATTTCAGCATCACACTAGAATCAGATATAGCGTTAGAACGTAAGTTAACCCTTTTAGTGGATACAGGATCTACTTGTAGTTTAATCAAGGCTAATCGAATAAAGAGAAACACTGTTATCCAACCCCAGCGGTCAATTACAATAGGTGGATTATTTGGAGCTGAAGGAAATTCACTAGGGTCTTGCAGAGCCAAGTTTCGAATGGGTGCTGACGAACAAGACTGCGAATTCAATGTTATATATGACACGGACACCATACCGGTTAATGGGATATTGGGGATGGAATTCCTCAAAGATAAGGCTGTAATAGACTGTATTAGTAGAAAATTGTCCATAAAAAGCATAAAAGAGGCGCAAGAAATACCAAGGCCTCTATTCGGCAGTATTACGGGGATAGAGAAAGTCGCGCCCATAGTTTTGAAGGGATACAATTCAGAAGATACATGCCAGTCACCCATTAGAGAAGAAAATCGAGAAGATTTTCCAGAAAAGGTTAAGCAGCATATGGCAGATCCGATCAGGGGTCAGCCGCAGAAAGCATCGACCGATATTTAAAGGTGAACTACGAAAATGAAAGAGCGAAAAAAGGAAAAGTAGAAAATGCTCAGCAGGCACCCACTTTGAAGGACGAATTGAAAGGAACTCACACAGAGCAGCCGAAACTACAGCAAGAGCAGGGAAACACTTTGACTGCAACCCTTTCTGCACCAGAATCATTTGTAAATTGGCCTACTGAGCTTTGGGGTGGCGAACAAGTACGGCTAGCGAGAAGTAAAAAGGAGAAAAACACCTTCAAATGGAAGCTGGATCTAACAACGTAGAAAGCGAAGCTTATACCAAAGCTCAAGCTCAGAATAAGAGTCGAGTACAGAGAGGGATCTGATCAGTGCAACTGGTGAGAATTGAAGTTGCTAATAAGCACGAGATGGTATGTATGGCGGAAGAAATCAGCCCGGGTGTGTACTGCGGATATGCCTTAATCAGACCGAGCAACGGATATGCATTTGTGGGCATTGTCAATGTCAGAAGCGAACCGGTCGAGATAAGGAATTTCAGGCCAAAATTGGAAAAGCTGAAAGTACACCATACAACCACTAGAAACACAGAGAAAAAAGTCATTTTAGTCAAGACGGACTGAAGCAAATGAAGCAGGGTCTCATGCTAAGGCATGAGCTGAATTCCAATGAAAGGGAAACTGTAGCTCAACTTTGTTATGAGTACAGTGATATTTTTCACTGACCAGGAGATCAATTGATATACACTACTGCGAAAACGTTTAAATTGCCTTTAATGTCTAACGTTGGACCCATAAATAGGAAGCAGTATCGTATGCAAGAAACTCACAGGGAGATGTGTCAAGAGCAACTCAGAAAACTGTTAGAGGATGACATCATTGAGCCAAGCGATAGTCCATTTAAAACTCCAGTGCTGCTGATTCCTAAGAAGGGAACGGATGAAGCAGGAAAACGAAAGTACAGGTTTTGACTTCCGCGAGTTGAACAAAGTATGTATCCCATTTTCATATCCTCTGCCTCGGATTGAGGACATTTTGGATAGGCTGGGTCACTCTCGGTACTCTTCCACATTATATTTAGCTAATGGGTATCATCAAATGCTAATAGATCTAGCTGACCGTGAGAAGACTGCATTCAGCACGAATTTTAATCATTTTCAATATAAAAGATTGCCATTCGGGCTAAAAACAGCTCCTCCATTTTTCCAATCTTTATTGAATGGAGTTTTAACGGGTCTGCAGGAGATAAGTGCTTCGTTTACTTAGATGACATAGTAATATTCGCGAAAAACTTGGATGAGCACAATGACAAGTTAAGGGAAGTATTTGCACGTTTTCGAGAGCAATACCTAAAGCTTCAGCCTTCTAAATGTCAGTTTTTGAAAAAGGAGGTAGTATACCTTCGACATGTTCAGAACAAGGAGTCAAGCCAGACCCACGTTTAGTGGAAGCTTCCTGGTCGAAAGACGGCCAAGCTAGTACAGTCATTTTTGGGGTTAGCAAACTATTATCAGAAATTTGTGCCTAACTTCTCAAAACTCTTAGCACCCATTAACAAATTATTGAGAAAAAATATCCGATTCAACTGGGGAACGGAATGTGAACAGTCCTTCACAAACGTTAAGCATCTCCTCACTTCACCACCGGTATTAAATTATCCAGATTTTAAGGAGTTTACCGTTATCACTGATGCAAGTGGAGAATCTTTAGGGACAGTTTTAGAGCAAGAGGGTAGACTAATTAGCTATGCCAGTCGGACTCTAAATTCAGCCGAGAGGAACTATTCGACAATGGAACGGGAGATGTTAGCTATTGTCTGGGCCATACGCAACTACAAGTGTTACCTCTTAGGAAGTCACTTTAAAGCTGTAACGGACCATCAGTCACTTCGGGGTATGTTAAAGGTAAGGGACACCAAAAATTAGCGGAATATGATTTCGAGATCATATATAAGAAGGGGAAGGATAATGGTAATGCAGACGTCCTGAGTAGGATTCCGAGAGAAAATATACTAGCAGAAAGTCCAGGCAAGCAAGAATACCCATGTTTGGCAGTCATCCGAGCCCAAGCTAGGAAACAAGAAGACGAGGGAAATAAAGAGCAAATATCAACTCATGAATCCGAAAGAGATTGGGTAGACATGGATGAAAATGAGGTAAGTGAAGTTGATGTACTGGATAAGCGCCAGCCCCAAGTTATTGCTAAACCAGAAGAAATTCAAATGGTATTAAAGGATTTCCATAATTCCCGATTTGGGGGACACTTCGGGAGAAACAAAACGTTTGAAAGAGTGAAGCTGTTTTATGGATGGAAAGGTATGAAGTGCAATATCGCGAACTACATCAAACGCTGTACAGTTTGTGAAAGAAATAAGCACACTAAAGCAATCAAAATGCCATTGGTCGTAACGGAGGTGTCCGAGAGACCGTTCGATAACGCGGACAAGTATCATACAGCTTTGCGGTTTAAATTACAGAAAGCGTTTGAGCTAGCAAAAGTGAATCTAATACGAAACAAAATATCCGCCAAAAAACATTACGATAAGTCAGCCAAAGCAGTCGTTATACATGTCGGTGAAAAGGTTTTGGTAAGGGGGGATCCAGCTCGTGCAGGAAAATTATCGTCACTTTTCAAGGGTCCGTATGAGGTAATTACGTTCATAGTCCCGTGAACGCAACTATACTTAGGGAAGAAGCTCAAGCGTATACATACAAACCGCGTAAAAAAATTTGAAGAATGTAGCACGACACTGGATTTCCCTTAGCTACGCAGGAAGCAAATGGTGTCCAGTCATCCCCACCATACCGCAGACATCGTATTCTAGACCCTTTCTATATAAACAGAATACAATGTGCAAACTTTGTCAGATATTTTTATAAAATTGATGATAGGAGAATTAAGGTAATATATTATTTAAAAAGTATTCTTTCTTTACTCTACAAGAATAATTTAAATTTATTTGCAGTATAGTATACAAATAATGATAAAAGTTTTTTATATATTTTACAGAGCAATAGGCATACCACCACTACAGCCCTAGAGAAGAGCGATTTATTGGTCCAAGAAGGAAATCAACGGGGACGAAACCTAGAACCTGGTTAAGTGGGAGAATTTAGAAAAAAAAGGGGTGGACAGCAACAAAAAAAAAAAGAATAAGAGTTGACAAAAAGGGTTAAAAAAAAATAATAATTTAATAAAAGAAGAGAAAAAAGGTCAAAGTAAAGTAAGAAAAAGAATGTTTAAAAAAAAAGTTCAAGTAAAGCAAATAAGAACAAGAAAGAAGGGGAAAACTGCAACCTAAATATAAGGTATATAAGGTATATAAGATAAAAGCTACTGCATATAAGGTCAAGTAAAGATATCCATAGTTTCTCACTTCTTTTATTAGACATTTAGATATTATTGAATTAATTAAGTCTTTGCTTAGATATTATACATGAAAAAATAAAGGTAAATTAATTGAGTAATTGTTTTGTTTTTGCTAATAAAAATAGTAGTAGGTTAGGAAGGTTGCCATTTAGCTATGTTTAGTAATGTTAAGGCGATGAGAGCTGTCGCAATAATGTTTTTGGCAGTGGTAGCTGTGCAGTATGCAGAAAAGTCAGGCTACAGCTTACGACCCTTCGAGCAGTTCGGAGTACTTTTTGAACGCCTTGGCCAGGTCAACTTCTACACGAAGCACTGGACTGTATTGTCCAAATTTGAGATGTCTGCTTTATCAAATGAACTGGGATTCGCTGAAAACTGTAGCAGTTTGGTCAAATAACTTTGTGCAGAGGTAAAGCAGACCGAATTCGGGACCAGATGTGCAGTGGCCAGGAGGATAGTAGGAAACTGGATTACTAAAATTAAACGACAATATGAGGAGTAGGCGCACTATCCAAGACTCTTTTTGGAACTATGGACCATGCGGACTCCGACAAAATATATGCAGAGATAGAAGATCTTAACGGAAAAGAGAATCGCACCTTCAACTTGTTCACCAGACCACCGTAATAAGATCAACGTTCGATCTGTTCAACACGTCACGACTTCAAGCTGCTGCAGAGCGAGAGGAATTAAAGAATAAGTTGTCCGTCATCATCGCAGCGCACCAAAGTCAAGCCGGAGAAATATAATGTTGCAATGGAGGGTAGAGTTGGACGAAATTATTGCACTAATGACTCCACAATTGAGAGAGATAAGCGATATGCAGCAAATTTATATGAACATTTTGGTCTCATTGAGTGTGGGAAAGCTTCATCCTATGATACTCCATGCTCGGGAACTCACCGATATTATGAGAAACGCCACGAGACAACTGGATTTGGCCGAGCAGTTCTTGGATTTTCAGCTACTAACGCAGATCGCTAGGGTGAAGGCAATCCAGAGTAAGCAACATATTCTTATCCGAGTTGATATCCCCCAGCCTCAAAGAGTAGCTTTCGACATCTACAAGATCTACACCATTCCTGCCGCAGTGGACAAAGAGGGATACCATATATATGATCTACGTGCCGAATTCCTAGTAGCCAACAACCACGAGCGTCAGTATGTCTTGTTGGATGATCAGCAGTATAAAGAATGCCAGCAGCTGATAACATTGGGCGACCATTCGCAATTACTATGTCAGCAGCTAGCACCAGTTATTACAACCATTGGTAGTAACTGTGTGTTAAATTTTTTCCGCAATTTCAACGTCAACACTAACTCATGTTCGAGGAAAGTTATTCCGAAGTGGAACAGTCTAGATCACATGGTAATCCGAAATCACTGGTTATTCGTGATGGCCACAAGTACGAAGTTGGAGGTCAACTGCCGGAATTTACCCACCGCCATTGGAGAGCTATCCGCCACGGGAATTTTAACGCTAGAGGAACATTGTCATCTGCAGATAGGAGACCTTCTTATAGCATCGGAAGACAACGCCAAACGGAATATAACCCTTTGGCAGCCCACACATTCGGAGTTACCATCTTGGGACACCTTTGAGATGAAGCCAGTCGTGAAAAGGCTAGTAGAGGAGGACCACGAGAAGAAGAAGCAAGTACAACTTCTAGCTGCAGATTCTATTAATAGAGCATGGAGGAACCAGGAAGCCGCAATAAAAACTATGCAGAGCGCAATCAAAAGTGAAGAAAACAGCAGGCAGCAGACTCATCATCACATTTACTTAGCAGCCACATCGGCGACAGGACTCTTAAGTCTTAGTAGCCTATTAATAGTAGCAGGAATTGTGATCTACCTGAGGCGTTGTAAGAAGAACCAAGCACTACTGAACAATCGCAATACATCGACGTTGCCAATCGTACTGAGGTCAACTAGAAACACCCGAACAGTGAAATTAAAGTCGCAACTGGAGAACAAAGGACCCGGCACCAGCATCGAAGTAATAGTCCCCACAACAGCTAATCCGCCTACACCTCACTTACCCACTGTCGTTGGAAAGCAGCTCGTACATCTGGAGTAGTACAGCAGCAGTGTTAGGGAAATAGGACATAAGATAGTATTGTAAATAAGTAGGTTCTGGCGACCTGTAGTTAGGAAAAATAAATTAGATATTAAATAGAAATTATAATTGTAAAGCTGGTAATCAGAATGAAAAAAAAATGTATGCTAAAGATTTAAAAAAAGAAAAAAGGGTATATGTAAGTGTTGTATCATTAACTAGAGTTGGATCAATGTTTTGCTTTGAAAAGAAAGAAATGTAATAATAATATAATGGATTAATTAAAAACTAAAGCAAGCAATTGAAATGTAGCAAATTCTTATGAAAGTGTATGAAGAGAAAGAAAATTTATATTTTGTAACTAAACTAAATGAAGAAAGATTGTTAAAAGAAAAGATATCAATGTATTATGTAAAGACAATTATTAAAGAAATAGAACAGAAATGAAAGAGAATTTATGTAAAGGTAGAAAGAAAAAAATATGCATAATGTAAAGATATAGTTAAGAGGAATGTCAAAAAAATTATAATTGTGTTTATATAGAAATTAAATTAAAAGAAATGTAAATCCTACAGCTTTTGAATTGAATTCCCTAAGTGAACACACCGGACCTAGTTCCTCCGGGAACTAGTTTTTTCCAGGGGGGGGGGGATGTTGTGGCCCAGTCTGCTGGTACACGGAAGCAACAGGCTGACAGGTGTACCGGTAGTAAAGTAACAAACAATAGCGGAACACTTTACTTCGCACAGTAAAGTGCCCGCTTATTGCTAAATAATGTGATGATTGTTTTCATTACGGCGACAGTGACTAAACATGCTACTTCGCATAGAGCACGGTCATTGCCCGTTTTGTTTACAACAGCACAGCTGCTTGCTATCAGTGATATTGGCCAGCAATCTCGTCATCGGTTGTAGAATATTACCGCATCATAATAATTACATATGTTGAGGGTCAGATTCTACTTACGAGTTCCGTGTGCAAGTTTTCGTGGTGCACAACTAAATTGGTGTGGTCAGTTCGGGTTTTAATTAGAAAGCGGTCGGAGTAATAGTGATAACAGTAATCTAAAATAAAAAGGTGTAATTTAAAGAAGTTGGTGTTTTAATTGCTTAGAGACACGACACGCTCATGTACACGAATTTTATACGATACCGGCATTCGTGTTTGTTATAATATAACAAGCAGATTACGTTCTAAGTAAAAAATAGTAATGGTCAAGTGGAAGAAAAAAGCCATAAATTATTATTAGTTTTTTTTTTTATATTATTAAGCCAAGCTCAGGGGATACCCTATGATGCAAAGCACAGCATGGCAGGATGGAGATAGGGAAAGGATTAGGGGACATGAGTAGGATGGCCGAGGTGCTGACGTATGTCACCCATAAGCTGTCGCAGATTGTATGCTGGAGGAAGACACAGGAACAAGTAGACTGTTCCACATTCGCACAGTTCGGGATAAAAAAGCATCACGGACTTTTACTATACGGCCGAAAGTAATTTGAAAGGTAAAAGGATTGCGTGGTTTAAGCGCGAGTATTGCATGCAGGAATCATTCTACAAGCGATCAGACTACATATTTCATCGGAATATTAATCATGCATTTAGCGATAAAAAAGCAAAAGGCATCTAACATTGCAGCGGTGCTCGAGTGAGTCGATATGACAAGTTATTGTCACATCGCCAATGAGCCTGAAGGCTCTCTTCTAAACAATGTCTAATGAAGCTAAGGCTGTACTACCAGCCCTGGCTCATATATAGAAATTTGTATTCCAATCTAGGTCTGATGTAGGACTTGTAGAGGAGCGCTATATTTGACGGACTGAAATATTTTTTACACCCTTTTCAGAAATCCAAGACATTTCGATACTTCTTTGGCAACAGAGAAGATGTTGTCTGTGCAGCTTAACTTACTGAAGATAAGTGACAGTGAATCGGAGGAAATTATGCTCCATCAAAAGAAATGGGAGTTTTCTTTTTGAAGTGGTTTTTCGCATATATTTCTATAACGGTTCGTCGGACAGCAAAAATCATTATAACCAATTTCATGGGATTTAATATTCTGAAGAACTTTTCTGTACAATAAAAACATCAAGGACTAATCATTCTTACTTACAGTATACGTAAAAAACGTAAATTTGTATATGGCAAGAAGGGGTAGCCAGATTTAGGCATTTTTTGATATTATATTTACAATTTTTATGAAAACTAGATAGTACTCAAATATATAGTGAAAAACGAAATTTTTGTATGGCAACTCTACGAAGGAGTTGCCTGATTGGTACCATTTTCGAACTGAACTTTACTTTTTTTAGAAAGTGTTCAAAATTTCAGCACTCTAAGTAAATGCGTTCTCGAGTTATCGTGATGGAAGGACGGACAGACAGACAGACGGACGGACGGATAGACCTGCAAAAATCAAAATAACTTTTAATAATATGAGCGGGCGTCCAATCATTTTTCTCTACCATCATTATTTCTATGCGTTACAAACGGAACGACAAGAATTCCTCCCCACTGACTGAGTATGTCCTATCACGTCATCATCGACTTGAGGCCATACCTACATCAAGTCGAGCCATTGTTGATTTTATATTGGAGCGTGGCGTTACTGACTTTTGTTCTACTTGCCCAGTCTTTGAATATTATTATGTAATTTGTCTATGGCAATACCTTTCGCTAGTGCATTGCTTAGAAAACTCATTATTTTTTCTTCTTCTCCTATTTATCACTACATATGAAGCTATCTTCTGCTATATTTACAGTGATGGGAGTAATAAGTTCTGTTCGCATGGTGGAACCCTTATAAGAATACTCCTGCGTCCGTTCGTCCATCTGTCTGTCACAAACGTTTTTTTCATAGACGACGTGACGTAGAAATTGAAATTTGGCAGATTGTTAAGTCTTTGTGACACGCATATATTTTGACAAGATTATGAGTTGTGCCCTCAAAATAAATATATTATTTTTTGGTATTTTTAAAAGTTCAAGGTTTCCAAAACAAAAATTTCAAAATATTTGGTGAAAAATGTGCGAAATCCCCTCCCCCTCCCTTCCGCTGATCTTTTGGTTTCTAAAGCTAAAGTTTTGATATTAGCTCTGTTTAATGAGCTGCTCCAGGTTACTCTACAGCAGAAAAACCAGAAAACCGTATTTCATGAATTCAGAGCACTGCTCTAAAGTACTCTAATGTGAACTGGAGTGTGTTTAAAGAGTCCGCTCTAAAGTGAACTAGAGTGATCTAGAACAAGATTTTCTGCTCTAACTTTTTCGAAGGAGTAACTTAGAGCCGGCAGTTTCCTGTGTTGACAGTTCTGATTCAAATAATTGCGCTTTTCTTTTTTCTTTTTTTTTTGTGGAAAAAAATAAATTTCTTCAATATTCTCTTGGAATAATTAAAATAATTACTGTGTTTTTGAGTGTGAAAAAAAGGTTTCTTTACATTAATCTAGTATTAATCTTGTATTAATTTAAACGATTGTGTTTTTTGGTAACAGATCTCAGAAGATTTCAGAAAAGTGTTTCATGAGTTTCCTGCTCCTGTCTGCTCTACTTTTAATTTTACAATTAACCTAAGGTGAACTGCCCTCCTCTGCTCTAAACTGCTCTGAACTCTTTTCGACTTCATTAAACAGACCTAATAAGTAGGCATTGAGTCTTAGATAACCGAAAAATTTCTGCTTTTTTAGTTAGTCTTATAGCATAGACAAACTAATAACATGCTAAGACTTGGCAAGTAGAACAAAAATCTTCAACGAATCGCTCGAATCGAAATCGACGATGCCAAGATCCATAACTTTCGGGTGCAAGACCACATAAGGGACACCCTGTATAAATTCAAAACTTTTTTAGGTCGCAAATTACAGAATAAAATCTAGAAAACATGTGGTTACACGCCTTTTGCAAGGAGCTTGAGCGGCAGTTTAAAATATTAAATAAATAACGGTGCATTTATTTCAGCTCTTTCGTTTTTCGGTGTGCAACGGCCTTTCATTAATATTTGCAAATTTTTCTTTTTTTACTAGCCCACTTTACTTTGGAAAAAAGCTTAATTTCTGACGTTCAAGACTCCGTGCAAAAAATATACATTATAAGAGTATGTATATAATATTTATGGGTTAGAAGGTCATCTTGTGACATTATAGGGTAGAAAGTCTTAGATAGCCCCTATTAAAAGAACTTAGTTTTGATTTGTTTACCTGAATTTTAGATGCCTACTTTAAAAATGATCAGCAATTTTCTATTTGCCCGTCAGTTCTTTTTAAGGTCTACAATTTAAAAAACAAACAAATTAGTAAGAAAATTTCACATTACAATAAAATATCCATTGGTTCCTATAAAAAAATCTACAATTCAGGAAGTTATGTCGATTTTATTCATAAATTTTTGGGCATAATATCAATTTGTATATGCACTTATGAATAGTTTAATTAGTTAAAAATTATATGATTATAGTTAATTATAATTACCTTAAGCTAGTTGCTTTTAACTCACTTGTATCTTTGTCAAGTGGTATGATAGTAAATACGCCAACATACAAGCACATGCCAATTACACGCGCTTTTGGATCAATTACTGCCATTATTCCGCTTTCAGAAGGCTTTCCAACTTGATCATATACATTTCCATGGGCTTTTGTAATAATATTTATATCCTCACCATTCATTTTGCACTCCAGTATCATTGCATTGTGGCGATGAGTGAGTATAAAAATTAAATCCTTTTTTGAATCCTAATTTTGTGACGAGAAACAGGTGAACTTATTAGTAATTAAGATTTTTACACAAATTCCGTATTTTACCGTTGGTCTAAAATGTTTCATAACTGCTATTTGCCCATATATATTAACTTCTTTTAGAGGACGGAGGCCTTCTGGGGTAACCAAATAAATATCGATTTGAGAATTCTTTGCTACAATCAAATTTAGATCTGTATGTGACGTGAAATTTCCTGAAATAAATGTAGGTATATTAACTTCACATGATATATTAAACGATAATATTAATATCAAATCAAAAAAGGATATATTTGTGTATCTCTGCTTAAGTTATACCATCGATAACACAAGAACTAGATGTCGCATGCAATACCAGAGCAGAGTATACACATTTTATATGGCTGGGTGGTCAATTCCGCAATGGACCATAACATTTGGAATTATGGATACGTCGAGTGATCCATATTAGCTCATATCTGCCGTGTTGAGGACAAATAAATAAAGAACTGCTGTTAAAGAAACATTTGCTCTAAAGCATTTTGTGGTCCATTCCAGAACGCACTACCCATTTCACAATCTGTATACTCTGCTCTGATATACCATGCGATGTTCTTGTTCCATCTATGGTTATACGTACAGTTTTAAAGCTTCTAGTGCCGATAAATATAAGATAATATAATATAAGATAAGATAATATAATATAATATACAGGGTGTCCCGTAAGTCGACGTCAAGCCGGAACCAGGTGATAGACCAAATCGTAACAGTTACCAGAAAAATATAAAAAAAACTCTAAGTCATGTATTTTTCAAATTATAGGCATTTCATTTTCAAATTATAGGCATTTCTTTTGTTTTCGAGAAAATGTACACCTTGTGATGGTTTTTTAGCTCCTGTTGCTACAAATCTTTACTTTTTTTCAATTTTATTTTTCTTATGTAATCCGGATAGTGCTTATGTAACCTCTTGCTTTAAGTTCTAAGCCAACTGCTCCAGCTTGGAAGAAAATGTCACATTTTGCCGAACCAACAATATAAAATTAATAATTCGTTGAACTTTAACTGACTGCACTGAAAAAAAATGTACTACGCCAGTCTGGCAAGTAACTTTAAAAGTTGACGCATTTAATAAGGATTCTAAAATGGTACAACACTTGCTACATTATTTCTTAGATTACGTTTTTCTTCAAGAAACCCAGTTTCGAAAAATTTCTTTTCACCTACTAAAATTTATTCTAGTGTACCCAAAGCTTGCCTTAAGAGCGTAACTTTAAGATTCTAGGTTGAGTGAGATGAAGTGTCATTACATGAAGTGTGAGCGGGACAGATAGCGACGCTTTCAAGTTAGAGATGCTAACTTTTTGTTAATTTTAAGACAAATTTTCCTTAATTTTAAAATTAAACACCAATTAGTTGGATGCTAATATTTATTATTTACAAAAGATGTTCAAACTGCCTTCCTTCAGCTTCAATACAAGCTCGACATCTTCTTAAAAAAGATCGGGTTATCAGACGGGCAATTCTTCCGTTGTTGACAAATTCAACTGCTTCCGTAATTCTTTGCCGAAGCTCAGCTAAATTTTCAATTGACTTCTTATAACTTTTTCTTTTACTGCTCCCCAGTAAAAGAAATCTAATGGATTTAGATCAGGTGAACGGGCTGGCCACGAGATCGTACCAGACCGCCCTATCCATCTGTCCGGATGTTCTTCATTGAGATATTCTCTAACTGAAAGGGCATAGTGCGCTGGGCAGCCGTCTTGCTGATACCACATCTCTCTGTAGATGTCGTAGGCATCTAATAAAATCCGGCATTTAATTAAAAGCCTAGTCATCTAATTAAATGCCGTCTTTTAATAAAAATCGTATTGATATCTTTCTTTTTCCATTATATGCCTAGGCGTTTACTTAAATGCCGGCATCTAATTAAATGCCGGCTGGCTCTCCAGGCAAATAATAAAATAAGCAAATATATATCAACGCACGATCCGCAAGCCTTTACGCCGATAGTGTAATACCACCCGATTTAACCAAATACTAGGAGAGTGTGGTGAAGGGGGAGGTCGCACCCAAGCCTGCGACCCATACTCACACAAGCACCCATAAACCGAAATACTCCAACAGAAAACAGTACCCAAGCAAACGCAATCGTAAATATACTATCCAACACCATGATCAAACCCCCTTCCCTCCACACCCATAACACAGAAAAAACCTCAATAGAAACCTCAACTTTAACCAAAATATCCTCCCAACCATCAGTAATAAACAAAATAAACACCAAACCAACAAAAGATGAAAAAGCCAACAACATAAAGAAAACACTACAATCCACCACCAATGAAATCAACCAACCATCCTTCAATCTCTCACCAGGAAATGCTGCCACTTCCTCTCAAACCCTCTCAACCCCTCCAAGACAACCCATTATACCCGCCAAAAATGAACTCTTCAACTTCACACCCAACTCTAAGAATAAGGAACTGAGCAAAACAAGCCGACCCCTACACCTGGACCCGAGCTCTCAGGAGCGCGAGACCGAGGTGATCGAAATCGACTAGTATTAAAACACATGACAACACCCCGAGGAACTCGTTATCCAATCCCAACGCCCCAACCTAGCACGACACCCAACCCATCTCACCAAAACCACCAGCCCTTGACTAGCTCCACGCGAGGACTCACCATTCTACAATGGAACATTCATGGATTCTACAACAACTTACCACATTTACAAGCGCTCCTTTGCACCTACTCCCCTCATGTTGTGCTGCTACAAGAGACAAAACTGCCAAATGGAGAAGGACCGGACAGACTAGGGCAATACAGATGTACATTCCACAACAAGATGTACGAAACTAGACGTGGTGGAATAGCCACATTTATCCACAAATCACTGCCTTTCTCCCAAATTCCCTCGAACCCTTACACCCTTACAATCACTACTAAAATAGAGACCAATCCGCCAATAACTATAAGAAATGTATACTTGGAGTGCGACGTATACCTCCAACCAGAGCTGCTCAGAGAAATCATTAACACTACGGAGCCCAATGAACTGATAGCAGGCGATTTCAATGCCCACAGCCCAATGTGGGGCTCTATCAGAACGAACCGCAGAGGAAGAATAGTAGACGAATGGATCCGCGAGGAGGGATACGTCGTCCTCAACGACGGAGCCCCCACACACCTAAGCACTCGAGACACACTAACCCACATAGACCTCACCCTTACCTCCCCAAACCTCGCCACGGCATTCGCTTGGAAAACACACCAGTATCTAGAAGGTAGCGACCACTTTCCTATCATAATTACATCTAGGGTGCAGACAGGGAATTACAAAGCAACAGCTAGATTCCAAGAAAAAAGAGCTGACTGGACCAGATTCCATGCTATGGTAGGCAGGGAGCTGGAAAAGGCACCAAGCAGCGGAAACATTAATCAGGAAGCTGCAAAAATTAAAAAAATACTGCGGGCAGCCGCAGCATCATCTATCCCATCATCTTCTCCTAAACCCAGAACCCAACCAGGTTGGATGAACCATGACATCCTGTGTAAAATAAGAAGCAAAAACAGAGCCTGGAAGAAATTCCAGCGGCATCCCACGACAGAAAACCTGCAAATCTACCGCAGGGAATCGGCGATTACCAAGAAAGAGATCAAGGAAGCAAAGAAAATATCTTGGGAGTTCTTTGCAAATAGCATCAACCCCAAACTCGATCTCGCCGACGCTTGGAGGAAAGTCAGAGCCATCTCCGGCAATAAACATCAAAATCTGATTGCTAGCCTGACGACACCAAGCAGGAGCATAAGCTGCTCCACGGAAATTGCCTGCGAGTTTGCCCAAACTTGGTCGAGCTACTCGTCAAATAACAACTTCTCCCAAGATTTCCTCTTAAACAAACAAAGCTTCTCCTTAACGGACATGCCCTATGTAGCGGACCCAGCTAAAAACCTATCCTACCCAATCAATCTGGAGGAACTCAATGACACCTTGAGTCTACTCAAAGGAACAACTCCCGGTCAAGATAGGATCTCTTATAAAATGATTAAAGAAGCTCCTTTTAAATTCAAGCAGAGATACATATCTCTCTTAAACAACATCATTAACACAGGAACTTTCCCACACGATTGGAAAATTGCCACAGCTATCCCAATCCCCAAAAGATCCAACTCTTCACAGAATGTAAACGACTACAGGCCCATCTCGTTGTTACCATGTCTCTCCAAAGTACTGGAGAAAATCCTTACAAGAAGACTAAACTCCGTACTGGAAAATACACTGTCTGAAGTGCAACACGCATACAGACCGGGTAGAGGGACTATATCGCTCCTACATGAACTAGAAGAGCACTTAGCAGAGGGACTTTCCTCGAGAGAGCACGGGATAATCTTATCGGCTGACCTGGAGAAGGCATATGACCGGGTAGGTAAACACACAGTCTCTAAACGCCTAGCTGTCTGGGGAATTGATGCCAAGTTCATCCGACTCACCCAAAACTTTCTAACCAACAGAAAGATACGGGTCAAGGTGAACGGTTTCCTATCCCCAATCTTTCCCCTGGATAACGGAGTTCCACAAGGCTCACCCTTCTCAACCAGCATCTTTAAAGTTTACATAGACACTCTATGCTCAAAGCTAGAAAGCATACCTAATGTTAAAAGCCTCATTTACGCAGACAATCTTTTAATTGCAGGACACAGCCACGAACAGGAGGCTAACACACGGGTCAAGGGCGCCTTCAACCATGCCAACATCTGGGCAGACACTAACGGAGCGAGATTTCCTATAAGCAAGCTGGAGCTACTGCACGTTTGTAGGAGAAGAGACTGCAGGACTAGCAGATGCCATATTCAAGAGTTGAACCTGACAGCCAAGGACACCCTTAAGATCTTAGGGATTCACATCACCAGGAACCTGAAATGGAACCTACAGGCCAACGTGATAGCCCAAGACCTGGATAAAATTCACAACCTAACCAGAACCCTGGCGTCCAGGAACAGAGGGGTTCCACCTAACAGCTTAGGTAAAATAGTCAAGGCCCTCGCGGACGGGAAAACCAATTACGGCCTAACAATTTATGGACATGCAGCCCAAACGGCCATACAAAAGGTGCAGGTTAAGTTAAATAATGTCGTCAGAACAGCCATGGGAGCATTCAGAACCTCACCTATAGAGGCCATGCATATCGAAGGAGGCTTCACAACAATGAAGTACAGGATAGCAAAAAGTGCGCTAAATATCACGGCAAAAGCAATCACGGACCCTAGGAAACCGCTTCACAATAGAATAAGTTACTATCTAAGCAATCCCCCACCCCGAGTCCCATCCACTCTAAGCAAGTCCGTTTCCATAACACTAGAGCTTGGCATCCCAATACCTACTATCCCAGACTCCACAGTCCTAGACCCCATCCCTTACTGCTATCCTCTTCATAGACATTTCCAAATGACACTTACCACACACAAAAAGGACGAGACACCGACAGAACTATACAGAAAAAAATTCCTCGAAATGAGGGAAAAATTCAAGGACAGCGACTTCTGGTACACTGATGCCAGCTGCTCACCAGATGGCACAGGAGCAGCAGTGGTTAGACAAAACAAGGAGGCATGGGAGACAGTTTATACAGCGAAGCTCCACCCGGAGACCCAGGCACAACCCGCTGAGCTGCACGCAATTTCAGCAGCCATCCGAATAGCCAAGACAAAGGATAAAACAATCGCCATCTGCACAGACTCCAGAGCAACATTAGAAGCGATAAAAAACAGGAAAAACGACTGCCCACTCATCCAGGCAACCAGAAATGTTCTCCAAAACTCTAAACTAACGCTAACATGGATACCTGGACACGTTGGCATCACTGGGAACGAGAAAGCCGATGTTCTTGCCAAAAATATTGCTAGGAACCTGACTGAAGAAATGACAATACCAGTAGATCCGAGATTGCTCATAAAAACTGTCAAAAGAGAGCTGGACAGAAGAAGGCAAGCAGAATGGAATCGAAACGACACCTTTCTACGAACCCACTGGCCCACAATAGGAAAACCAAATTACAACACCGACCTCAGCAGGAGGCAAGCCGTAAGCCTAACCAGACTAAGACTCGGACATACCAAACTGACACACGGACATATAATAGGAATATCCCAAAGAACCATCTGCTCAACCTGTCAAATCCCATTAACCATACTCCACCTACTGACTGCCTGCCCCACATCCCAGAACATACTGCGCAGCACGGACCTCAGCTCCATCCTCGACCCAGCTCAGCCCAAAAATTCCCGTTTATTCCAACTCCTCACCCACTTAAGCATCCCACTCCCAATCTAACACCCATAGGATAAGGAATCATAGAATTAGAATAGACAGATGTAATCCTAGCATAAGTTAGGTTAAGTGTAGATACTAAGGAATTATATAACTAGAGATAGAGCGCCATATGGTCAAGGAACCGAGTGCGCATAAATAGGTACGTAACCATTCATGTTCACGTAGCTAAACTAAATAAATAAATAAATAAATAATACTCACACACACCCACACCCACATACACACACATATACACATACACACACATACACGCGAATTAACTTTTTCCTTTAGGATTCGTAACAAAAAAAACTGAGGATAGATTTCGGAAAATGAAAAACACAATCTTCACTGTAAACTGAACAACTATGTTTATATATTTACAAAATTATTAATTTATAATCTTTGATTATTACAAATTTTCAATTATCACTAATCTCTGGTTTCTCTTTAGAGTAAACCAACACAATTATATATTCTTTGTTTTCCTTTATTGTAAGCTAACACAATTATATTTTCTTTATTGGAGCTTTTCTTTTAAAAAGTCAAGAACTAAATCACGGCGGTCTTAAGACTGAATTCTGGTTTCTTTAATTCTAAAAATTCTCATAATTAAAACTGCTTACCTAATCATTGTTCCCACGTTAAGTTTTGTTGAGCTTTTTATTAATTTGTCTTTTTCTGTTTATTTTGCAGGTAAGTCTGGGAATATGGGAAAATGTGGAAAATATGAGGAATGGATCAGGTTCGTATAGGAATTTTATTTATGTCGAGACTGTCTAGACTTGTAATTGAATATCGGTTTCCTGTATTAAGGTGAGGTAACGTAACTCGCGCTATGTGTGTGTATGTGTATATATGTGTGTATGTGGGTGTGTGTGAGTAGTCGCAGGCCTGGGTGCGACCTCCCCCTTCACCACACATCTCCCTCTCCTAGTATTTGGTTAAATCGGGTGGTATTACACTATCGGCGTAAAGGCTTGCGGATCGTGCGTTGATATATATTTGCTTATTTTATTATTTGCCTGGAGAGCCAGCCGACATTTAATTAGATGCCGGCATTTAAGTAAATGCCTAGGCAGGTAATGGAAAAAGAAAGATATCGATACGATTTTTATTGAATGCCGGCATTTAATTAGATGACTAGGCTTTTAATTAAATGCCAGATTTTATTAGATGCCTACGACATATATACTTAGTGGCATGTCTTCCAGTAAATTAGGTAAATGGTTTTGTAAAAAATCTAAATAAACTTCAGCATTAAAGACCTCTGGCAACTCAAAAGGTCCTATGACTTTTCCGTTTAAAATTCCGGTCCACATGTTTATTTTAAAACGATATTGAGATCTATTTTGTCTCATTAAATTCGGATTCTCTACGTGTCACTCGTGTAGGTTCATGTAACCGTCTTTTTTAAATGTCGATTCATCCGACCACAAAATTTTCTCGAGGAATCGCGGATCTTCCCGTTGCCTTTGTAGCATCGTTTGGCAAAACGCAACCCGAGGTTGATAATCCCGAGGAAGCAGGGTTTGTACTCGCTGTACATGGTATGGGCGGAGCTCATGTTTTTGTAATATTCGGTGAGCTATACTTTTGAGCACTCCTGTGCATTCCTGGATTGCACGTACCGAACTACCTGGATCTTCTTCAACTGCTTGAAGTATTACGTCCTCGTAAGATAAGGACCTTCTTCCTTCACCATGTACTTGATTTGGCAGTCGGCCCTCTGTGGAGAGTAGACGGTGCACATTTGTACACTAGAATCAATTTTAGTAGGTAAAAAGAAATTTTTCGAAACTGGGTTTCTTGAAGAAAAAAAATTTTTTTTTCTGTAATCTAAGGAATAATGTAGCAAGTGTTGTACCATTTTAGAATCCTTATTAAATGCGTCAACTTTTAAAGTTACTTACCAGACTGGCGTAGTACTTTTTTTTTTCAGTACAGTCAATTAAAGTTCAACGAATTATCAATTTTATATTGTTGGTTCGGCAAAATGTGACATTTTCTTAAAAGCTGGAGCAGTTGGCTTAGAACTTAAAGCAACAGGTTACATAAGCACTATTCGGGATTACATAAGAAAAATAAAATTGAAAAAAAGTAAAGATTTGTAGCAACAGGAGCTAAAAAACCATAACAAGGTGTACATTTTCTCGAAAACAAAAGAAATGCCTATAATTTGAAAAATACATGACTTATATAGTGGAAAACGAAAATTTTGTATGGCAACCCCACGAAGGAGTTGCCCGATGTATCTCATTTCCGAACTTAATTTTACTTTTTTTTTAAGTCCTTGTACAAAATTTCAGCTCTCTAAGTATACGCGTTCTCGAGTTATCGTGCGCGTGGGTGTCCAATCCATTTGGCTCTACCATCATTATTTCGAGGTGTTACAAACGGAATGACAAACTTAGTATACATGTCATCTAGGGTATAACAAAAACAGCGTATAAAAAAACATACATATATATTTCAAATATTTTAAAAGAATAATTCATAATTCAATCACGGTATCATTCACATGTGCAAGTGATGAGTGAATATAACATATGTGTAAATTTGTATTGTTATTTAGTTTCTTTTATATGATACCCAGAAAGTTTCTCAGCTGTCAAAACAAATCTTCGATATTTCGTTGGTTTTGCTATTAATTTCAATTTAATTCAATATAAAAATGTGTGTAAAGTACACAAAATAATATTTTATAACTATACCTGCCTAAAAAATGATTTCCCACGGCAGTATTTTCACAAGATTCAAATTCTTTCAAATTAGACAAATTTCGTTTGACAGCTGAAAATACATTTGTCTCTCTCTTCAATATAATGTTGAACTACTTCATGATACTCTGAAAAAAGCCACGCTCATGCACACGAATTTTATTGGTATCAGCACTTCCTGTTGTCACTATATTCTAAGTTCTCGTCATTTGGAAGCAAATGTGCATTCAGTGAGATCTGTCATTGTCTTGCCTCATTTTCATTGTTAAGTTAATTCATTTGACTAATTGAAAAATATCTCCATCTTTTGCTAATTCTTGCAACAGTTCCTATAATCTTTACTCCCTCGCACATCTTAAATTTTGTTCACTTAAACCACAAGTAAATAAAATAAAAAGATTACTCTTTTTGGACTTTTTACCGGGTTAAACTTAATTTTGTTCAAGAAAGAATTTTTTGGGATATCTCCGGTATATAGCAAAAGCAAAAGATGAGTGGAAGGTTTGCTGCTGACACGAAACGCTTCTTCTTCTTACTTTTCTTCTTTATGGCTGATTTACATTACTCGAACATTGCTAGAAAACAGAGTAAGTAGTTTCCCCTTATCTGAAAATACTTTAGAACGATAAGGACAAAACATAATCCAGCAAAATTTTACTGAGTAAAATGTCAAATTCCCCTATGAAGGGGAAATTTTTAGTGCCATAATTAGCCATAAAAAGTTCTAGCCAGAAGTATATTTTATGGCAGTAAATTTTGCTATTATGGCAGTAAACTCATACATATAACTACAAGCGTGTACGATTATAATTGTTTACACGCACACAAAATAAAAATATTTGAAGCAAGTTTGTTTTCTCAAGCAAACAATTTTAGCTAAGCTAAAAATGAAAAACACCTTAAAGTGGAAAAATGCGTTTTTTATTTGTCTTCAGGATATTATTTTGCAAATTTACAAATTATAAAAACTAATATTTAAAAATATCCAAGAATTAAGTGAAGAAATTGTATAGAATGTTATTAAATTGTTATGGTCGTAGCATATTGCATATAGCAATATGCCACCACGGACTGAAGCGTGTATGCCCGGCTTGTTGTCGACTACAGCATGAAACCAAAACGCGCCCCGACCGAAAGAAATGCTTCCTTAAGCTCGGTGTCATGTTCAGTGACAGAAAGAAGAAGAAGACCATCGATATCGGTCTGTCATAGTTTGCTAGCAGGAAAGTAAGGTCGTTAAAATTAAAATCCCGCAAAATCAAATATTTCTCGCCGCAATCCGACGAAGAAAACAAAATCCTCACGTAAGTTCGAAGAATACTTATAGTTATTAATAAATTTACATCCCCACCTGGTACTTTATTCGCACAGTAACCAAAGATTAATCCGCCAACGGCACCCCATAAAACTTGGCGTCTCCCTCCGGAGCCCCATTTGTGAGGTGAGAAAAGGGATCTGTTGGAGTTCGAATCTGGTGTGGCGTACGTCGGGAAAAACCTCGAAAAGAGAGACGTATGAAAAGCAAATGTTTGAGGGATATTTTCATAATAAGGCATATTATTTCCACTTGCTGGGCAAGTTCTAATTTGATAAAGTTTTGAGCTTGGTACCGGACCTGGTGCATTTACATTTTCTAAAAGAGGGAAAAGAAGTAGGAGGGCACATTCCTCCCATATTGGAGGCCCCCGAACTCGAGCTAACCTTCAACCCGCGCAGCAGGAGATTCATTCCTACGGCACGCAGAAAAAGCGGGGAAAATTTTATTGAAACAATATTAACTTCACCAGGATCCATCTGATCACCGAGAAATATGTTTTAGTATAAGGAAAAAAATTTTTCATATAACAAGCGACATAACCCTAGTACCATCCCCCAAAAGGTGTTCTGGCGATAGAGCAGGGTAATCAAATTATTAAAATTCCAGTTAATTCTTATCCAGGAGGCAATGCTGAAGCGCTTCATCGTGCCGAGGATTCACATGTGAGTAATTTTGAAATATTACACTTTGGTTTTTAACATACATATGTATTACACTTCGGTTCCGGCAGTGACTTGCACTGCAGAACCTTTTTGATATGGTTAGTTAATTTTTGCACGTTTTATATATATCTATCTTAAACGTAAGATTATAAGTACATACATATACGTATAGCATTGCAGAACCTTTTTGATATGGTCAAGTTTTGTGCGTTTTATATATATATATCTTGAACTTAAACTTATAATTACATACATATACGTCTAACTTCATGGGTACGCCTAGCTACTTATGTAATTTGGAATCCTGACTTGATTTTGTTAATTAGATTTAGGAGCATAGTTTTGAACTGTAAGATATGCATGTGCCTAGTAGATATGACCGACAAGTGCACTAACAATCCTCGATCTCGATATATATCATTGAGCGTAGTAAGCCATACGGTGCATAAAAGGTTGTGTCCATAAAATCTACTATGTACATAAGGTCAGAAAATTTTTGTGAATTTAGAAAAGAAATAATCAAGTACTCTGTGGACGATCACTTTAGTAACCCAAAGTATGTACTTATGGAATTGAATTAATAATAGAGAATGTATCTATTTGTAGGTTGATAACAATGTTTATATATGAGCCTATTTTGATCATTATAACGTAAATATGGATTGAATATTTTCTTTCTTCCTTCACATCCTGGAGCCTTTTCAATTCGGGGTCGCATAGGTCCGCTCTAATTTCTTCCACAGGTCAGCCTAAGGGACTTTGCAGATAGTGCCGAGCAGAGTCATAGGGAGGATGGGGCAAGGCCATGAAGGCAGAACATCTGCGCCTTCCACAGTAAGTAGGTAAGTGACGTAAGGGTCCCTTCAGGACCGAGTGTGTGTCGGCTCTTTTGTATGCAGGCATGAAATTTTTTTGATTATGGATGATGACAGCGGCAGGTATTTTCGGGAACTCCCCCACACTCTCCGCCACCCTTAGCCGAGGTGCTAGCATGCCGCCCTGTGCTATCGTTGTCATCAGGCGATCTGTCAGCCCATGCTGGCAGTTTGGACTTAACGTCCTGGTCAAGTCGCCTTCAACATACTTCCATAACAAAATGGCGCCCAACGCGGGGCCACCTCAGTTAGACTTCGGTAGTCTAAATATAAATTTTACTGGGGACTGAGACTTTGAGAGAGATGATCATCTGGTGTCTGCCAGTTGATTGACCTCAGGTCTCACATCCAGTAGAAGATATGGGTGGACCTGAGTCTAATTGGTTTTGTTGAAAATTTTTTTTGTAAAGTAACGTAAAATTTTGAAAGTTTTATTGGAAGTCTTTGATATTTTGAATTTTTGGATTAAAGTAAAGTAACGTTTTTGAATTTAATGAAAGTTTTTTGGAAGTTGAAATCCGGCTTTAGGTTTGACTTCGGTCAAGCCTCAAGCCTGAACAGTTGTTGAATTTTTTTGAAAGTTTTTTGGAAATGTTTTTGGATGATCTTTCCCGCTGGCCTTCTGCCATGGAAATGGTAGGTGGCCTCACGAAATTTTTCGTTTGAGCTCTTGTGGGGACATGTCTCTGTTGGCCAACTGGCTGGACAGAGTTATGAATCTGCGAGACAACTTCTTGGCTTCCAGCTAATTAGTTGACCAGACTCATGACTCTGCCCGGCTAGCGAACTAGCTGGACACGACGATTCGGTGAGGAGAAGAGAACGAGTTCTCGGAGGATGGGATTGATGCTGGAGATCTTCAGTGATCAGGAGTTGGCATACTGCTAACTGCCTGGCTGAAGAATCTCTGGCAGCATTCTCAGTCTTTGATACCTCCGACTTTACTCTTCCCAGATTTCTGCAAGAGCTCTGACTTTTTCAATGCACACACTCACGTCACTTGCCTATATCCTGTTTTTGACCTTGGGGGAGAGAGAGCGACCTGACCTCTTATGTGGGAGTTAGCTCCTGGAGGTGAGGGAGAGATTGTCTGATCTTTGAAAATTGTTGAAACGTTTGACCTGTCTTTGCGATTTTTTTTGGATTCTTTGTAGTTTGCAGAATTTATGAGAATTTAGTCGACGAAGTTATTGACGCTTCCTGACATCGGTTTTTGTTCTGGGGATTCAATCCTCATATTATCTCGATTTAAGAAGCTTAAATTAACTCTTCGAGTCCTTGTTTTGCAAAATTTATTTTTAAAAAAAAAAAATTTTTTCTTCGGACGCTTGGGAAGATATTTCCTTGGATCATAGTATCTCATCCCAACTTTCAAATTTAGTAGCTCGTTAGCTTCGATCCTGTTTGAGCCTGTGATCTCGATTGTTGACCTTTTTTTAATTTCTCTGATATTCTTCTTCGAACCTTTGGTTTGCAAAACGTTTTCAATTTTGACTCACTATGGGTACAGTAAGAACGCCACCACCTGCGACAAACGGTATGTCAATGCTACCTGAACCATGCTCCATCTGTCGTGATGCAAGCTGGTCAGTCGAAAGGAAGCCTGTAATAACCAAATGTGAACACATTTTTCACCAGGCATGCCTGCAGCATTGGATAGGTGAACATGCTAGTTGTCCTAACTGTCGGTGCCATATTACACAACAAGACTTTATCGAATATACAGGTGCAATCCCAAAGAGACCGAAGAAGGTGAAGCCTGTGAAGTCTACTAAGCACGATGTGCCGAGCTTCAATCTGCCTACTTTCGACCTACCACCACCTAATAGACGCTCTTTGTCTCCAGGAATGTTCAATTTGCATTCCCGGACGTTCACTAATCCCAACTCACGGCAAGACAGTCCATTACCACCAGCCCAAGGCCACACCTCAGCTGCTACGGATGCGCTGTTGGCAGGCTTACGCTTACAAATGCAGGACCTGGTACGTGAAGGTCTCGAACGCAGCCTCAGTACATTACGGTCTGAGTTAGTAGATAGTGTCCGTCAGCAAGTAGCAGCCATGGTGCCACCAATAGATTTTTCACGTCCTCCTCCGGCTATGGGAAATCCCAGACCATCTGACGATTTTCCCAATGGGCATAGACAATCCTTTAATCGACCTCCATCCGCGTTTGGTCAGCCTCTAAATCAGCCCGCACCAAACCCTGTACCACCACCACCTATTCGTGCTCCTGCAGGCATAGGACAGCGACGTTCTGGCAGCCCTATCCGCAGGTGGAATATCTCTTACAGCGGTGACAGTTCTCGGCTCACAGTCGATGAATTTGTATTCCGAGTAGAAGCCCTGACTTATTCGGCTTTGGAGGGAGACTTCGACTTACTGGTGCGTCACATGACTACTCTGCTTTCTGGACCAGCAATGGACTGGTACTGGTCTCTCCTGAGGCAAAATTCCACGCCGTCATGGGAGTATGTGAAAGCAGCTCTATTAGCTGAATGGGGAGTACCCAAAGACGACCTTAAGGTCAAAGTCCAGCTTATGCTGCGCAAGCAGAAAGGAGGAGAGTCATTTGCCACTTACTACCAGCATCTAGTACAGTTACGAGACCAACTGCAGAACCCGTTGCCAGACGTTGAATTTCTGGAAATAGTCAAGTCAAACTTACTGCCGGAAGTACAAAATAAAATTTGCTTGCATCCTACCAACACCATCCACCAGCTCAGGATTCTGGTAAATCAAATCCAAGCGACGCAGCTGCGCATCGCAACAGCAAGTAGTTGGAACGCTTATCGCGGACAAAGAGTTAGTGAGGTGGATGGATATCATTTGACCGAGGCTGACTTGAATATATCACCTGGACGTAGCGACGAAGTCTCACTATCTGCCATTTCAACCCCTAAAAATGTAACCTGCTGGAATTGTGACCAGTCTGGACACTTTTACCAAGATTGCCGGCAGGAACGACAAACTGTATTCTGTTACGGATGTGGACGGAAGAACACCTTCAAGCCAGATTGCATTCAATGTCAACAGAAAAACTTCAGACGGGTCGGGAATACCAACACCTCTTTCCGACCAGCGTCGACATCACGAGCAATCAATGCATCAAACACTCCAGTGCAAGCTTTGAACAAGGAGGAAGGTCCGCTCCATTAACAGACACTATCGAAAACTCTCTGATATGTCCTCTGATATCATTCAGTGACTCTGATGATATCAGCAAAACACCTGATAGTACGATTACGTCTTTGATAGAGGCGGAGAACTTGATGGATTTCTCTGCAGATCTTCAAGCTCCCATTTCCACTTCTGGGGAGCCCGTGACATTGCTAGACACTTCATTAGAAGAGTCTTTAATCTTCGATGTCCCGTTGACACCTATAGCACGTGTAGCCGACAAGGTTACTGAGCGGGAGATTTGGCCTCCTGCCATTTCTATCTTAAAACGGCCACCAAGCTCTGATATGACGAGTGGGCGTGAGCCAGTTTTACATCCGCTGACGCCGTATCATACGCGTCTGCAGAGATACAGAGCAGCAAGAGACCGAATTTTCTCCTCAGTAGCAGAGTTAGCTGAGATTATGTTTCCCGACCGGGATATGAGACCGAAAAGGAAAAGATCAACCGTTCGTTGGCGAGAATACTGTCGACGAATGAAACTGGAAAGGAAAAAACTAGCACAGATTTCCGTGTCGATGCCAGACGACATTCGACCGTACGCAGAAGTAAAGCTGCTCGGGCGAACTGAGACTGGATTACTTGATAGTGGTGCCACTGTCAGTATTCTAGGCCAGGGAGCTCTCGAGAAGCTTGCTGAAGCAGAGGTTGAATGGAAGAAGTATCGGACACAGGTCCAAGTAGCTAATGGTGCCATGACGACTGTTCATGGTCATGTGAACTTGGACGTCACTTTCCGTGATAAGACCCAAAACGTGCGTTTTTACGTGGTTCCTGGGCTCACACAGGCACTATATCTGGGAATAGACTTCTGGCGCCTCTTTGGGTTAGCTCCGGATGTCCTAGGTATAGTCGCAGAAGTGAATCCAAGTGGAATAGCTACCTCTGACACCGATGGGCATATCCTTTCTAGTTTAGAACACCAACGCTTAGAGAGCACAAAACAGCTTTTCCCCTCTTTCGCCTCTTTAGGCCTGGGAAAAACATCATTGGTCACTCACAAGATTGATACGAATGACGCCGCCCCGATAAAACAGCGCTTTTATCCGATTTCCCCGGCAGTGCAAAGTTTGATGGATGCAGAATTAGAGCGAATGCTATCACTGGGTGTGATAGAGGAGAGCCAGAGTCCTTGGAGCTCTCCAGTCGTTCTGGTAAGGAAGCCTGGAAAGGTCCGGCTTTGTTTTGACGCCAGGAAGGTCAACTCGGTTACGAAGAAGGACGCCTATCCGCTACCGCAGATAGACGCACTTCTGAGTCGACTTCCTCCGGCAAACTACATAACGAGCCTGGACCTGAAAGATGCATTCTGGCAGATCCCACTGGACACTGATTCCAGAGAGAAGACCGCTTTCACAGTACCTGGTCATCCTCTCTATCAGTACACAGTGATGCCATTCGGCCTATGCAACGCTCCCCAAACGATGTGCCGCCTCATGGATAAAGTCATTCCTTTCGATCTGCGTGAGAACGTTCTCGTCTATTTAGACGATTTATTAATTCTATCATCTGACTTTGACACTCATCTCATGCTGCTAGCCAGGGTAGCGGATTGTTTGAGGAAAGCTGGCCTTACTATAAACGTCGAGAAGAGCAAGTTTTGTATCAAGGAGACTAAATACCTGGGATTCATTGTAGGAAGGGGAGGTATGAGAACTGACCCTGACAAAATATCAGCCATAGTTGACTATCCGTCACCTAAAACTGTTCGGCAAGCCCGACGCCTACTAGGTATGGCAGGATGGTACAGACGGTTTATCCCGAACTATGCTGATTTGACTGCATCCATTACAGACACTTTGAAAAACCCGAGTCAGTTCAAATGGACATCTGAAGCCCAGACGTCTCTTGATCTACTCAAACAAAAACTTACTTCGGCTCCGTTGCTAGTGAGTCCAGACTTCACCAAACCGTTCGTCATTCAGTGCGATGCGAGCCAACAAGGTATTGGAGGAGTGTTGCTTCAGCTAGATGACGATGGCCACGAGAAGCCAATAGCCTACGTCTCGAAAAAGTTGAACTCCGCTCAACGAAATTACACCGTCACAGAGCAAGAATGCCTAGCTGCAGTCTTGAGCGTACAGAAGTTCCGGCCCTTCATAGAGCTTATGCCGTTCAAGATAGTGACGGATCACGCGAGCTTGAAATGGCTGATGTCTCAAAAGGACCTCAGCGGAAGACTTGCTCGGTGGAGTTTGAAGCTTCAGGGCTTCGACTTCACTATTGAACACAGGAAAGGAAGCCTGAACGTAGTCCCTGATGCGCTGTCACGCATTCATTGTGACAGCATGAACACAAACGAAGATCCTGGCCCGGAAGTTGACCTTAGTTCGCCATATTTCAATTCGTTGGAATATGAAGAACTGAGGCATAAGGTTAAAACGACTTCTGGCAAACTACCAGATCTTTGCGTCAGGGATGGCTTCGTTTATATTCGGACTGTTCCGAGAACAGGCGATCCGATCCAGGAGGAAGAAGCGTGGAAGCTTTGGATTCCACGTGGGCTTGTCACCGACGTCATTTCGAGAGCGCATGATCCGCCGCTAGCTTCACACGGAGGAATAGGGAAAACCCTAGAACGTCTGCGAAGACATCTGTACTGGCCACGAATGACAGTTGATGTCAGAAATTACGTAGCCGCCTGTGACGTGTGTAAAGAAACGAAGGCTCCTAATACTATTTTGCGACCACCGATGAAAGTCCAGTCTGTGATAGAACGACCATGGCAAAAGCTGTACGTCGATTTCTTAGGTCCATATCCTCGGTCAGTTAAAGGAAACGTCTGCATTCTGATAGTTCTTGACCACTTTTCTAAATTCCCACTTCTCAAACCTATGAGAAAAGCGTCTACGCTCAATGTATGCCAATTCATTGAGACTGAAGTGTTTCACGTGTTCGGAGTTCCGGAGACCATAGTCTCTGACAATGGAGTCCAGTTTTGCTCGGCTCAGTTCGCCAGACTACTGGAAAAGTATGGGGTAAAGCATATGCGAACGGCAGTTTACTCGCCGCAAGCAAACGCCTCAGAGCGAGTAAACCGGTCTCTGTTGTCAGGGATTAGGGCCTATATCCAGAAGGAACACACCAGATGGGATGAGAAACTGAGCCAAATAGCTAGTTCCCTCCGGAGCTCTTTCCATCAAGCTACTGGTTTCTCTCCCTATCGAACACTCTTCGGTCAACAAATGATAGAACATGGCAGCTCCTATTCCATCTTGAGGAGCATTGGAACTCTTAATGAGCCACTGAGAGTGGACGCAGAAGATAAAATGAGATTGATCCGTGCGAGAGTGCAGGAAAATTTACAACACGCATTCGAACAGGGTTCAAAAGCCTACAATCTCAGGGCAAAACCCATCGAGTTCAAAGTTGGTCAGGAGGTATTTAGAAGGACTTTTGCCCAAAGCAATTTCCAACAGCAGACTAGTGCTAAACTGGGACGAAAATTTGTTAAATGTCGGGTTAGAGCCAGGAAAGGAAACTCACTATACGAACTTGAGGATCTGCGGGGAAAACTGTTAGGTGTCTATCACGCTAAAGACATCAAGCAGTGATCATCAGTATGAAAACATCGTCGATACTTATTGTCGTTTATTCCTGGTAGCCCTAAGAAGGCATCCAGCCAGCTTAACTGGTAAACTATAGGATATCACGAAGCCCTCCTATTGCCCCGTCAATGGTGGGTGATATACCTGTTGAAAGTCAATCTCATTATAGCACCCCTACCGCTTGTGAGTAGATAACCTTTTATAGTCCCTTCCGGATCGGCCTCATTAGGAGGAAAATTTTTCCTTGTCTGTCCAGCTGCAACATTTCGTTAATCATCGGACATAGTAGTACTAGATCTATACCTGGTAGCCCTAAGAAGGCATCCAGCCAGCTTAACTGGTAAACTATAGGATATCACGAAGCCCTCCTATTGCCCCGTCAATGGTGGGTGATATACCTGTTGGAATCCATTCCCATATTCGGCTGTCAACATGTCACTACTTCGACGACGCCTTGGAGACACACCCTTGAACAATCGCAGTCTGAGATCAGGGTGAGAGGTTGCGCCGGGAAAGCTTAGCGATCAGTTCTTTAGGTTACTGATCGCGGGGCTTCCTCAGCATCTCGGTGAAGGAAGGCAGAGAGGCATCGACCGGCTGGATTTTTTGGGTTACCAGCTTGTCGATGTAGCTTTGGCTTCCCCACACGGAGAAGGATGTCGAAGTCTGATCGAAGACTGACGAGACTTCAGGGATGTGTCCTCGACGTGTCATCGGAAGTAGAGTCAGAGGATGAGGAAAGCATAGGGTCGTGGGTCGTGACACACATTGAGCGCCCGCAGTGATGAGGCCTATGTGTAAGACCGGCTAGCTCAGTCGACCATTTTTCAGCGTCGTCTGAACCACGGGTGGCGCAGACCACTCTGCCCTGTTATGGTCGTAGCATATTGCATATAGCAATATGCCACCACGGACTGAAGCGTGTATGCCCGGCTTGTTGTCGACTACAGCATGAAACCAAAACGCGCCCCGACCGAAAGAAATGCTTCCTTAAGCTCGGTGTCATGTTCAGTGACAGAAAGAAGAAGAAGACCATCGATATCGGTCTGTCATAGTTTGCTAGCAGGAAAGTAAGGTCGTTAAAATTAAAATCCCGCAAAATCAAATATTTCTCGCCGCAATCCGACGAAGAAAACAAAATCCTCACGTAAGTTCGAAGAATACTTATAGTTATTAATAAATTTACATCCCCACCTGGTACTTTATTCGCACAGTAACCAAAGATTAATCCGCCAACGGCACCCCATAAAACTTGGCGTCTCCCTCCGGAGCCCCATTTGTGAGGTGAGAAAAGGGATCTGTTGGAGTTCGAATCTGGTGTGGCGTACGTCGGGAAAAACCTCGAAAAGAGAGACGTATGAAAAGCAAATGTTTGAGGGATATTTTCATAATAAGGCATATTATTTCCACTTGCTGGGCAAGTTCTAATTTGATAAAGTTTTGAGCTTGGTACCGGACCTGGTGCATTTACATTTTCTAAAAGAGGGAAAAGAAGTAGGAGGGCACATTCCTCCCATATTGGAGGCCCCCGAACTCGAGCTAACCTTCAACCCGCGCAGCAGGAGATTCATTCCTACGGCACGCAGAAAAAGCGGGGAAAATTTTATTGAAACAATATTAACTTCACCAGGATCCATCTGATCACCGAGAAATATGTTTTAGTATAAGGAAAAAAATTTTTCATATAACAAGCGACATAACCCTAGTACCATCCCCCAAAAGGTGTTCTGGCGATAGAGCAGGGTAATCAAATTATTAAAATTCCAGTTAATTCTTATCCAGGAGGCAATGCTGAAGCGCTTCATCGTGCCGAGGATTCACATGTGAGTAATTTTGAAATATTACACTTTGGTTTTTAACATACATATGTATTACACTTCGGTTCCGGCAGTGACTTGCACTGCAGAACCTTTTTGATATGGTTAGTTAATTTTTGCACGTTTTATATATATCTATCTTAAACGTAAGATTATAAGTACATACATATACGTATAGCATTGCAGAACCTTTTTGATATGGTCAAGTTTTGTGCGTTTTATATATATATATCTTGAACTTAAACTTATAATTACATACATATACGTCTAACTTCATGGGTACGCCTAGCTACTTATGTAATTTGGAATCCTGACTTGATTTTGTTAATTAGATTTAGGAGCATAGTTTTGAACTGTAAGATATGCATGTGCCTAGTAGATATGACCGACAAGTGCACTAACAATCCTCGATCTCGATATATATCATTGAGCGTAGTAAGCCATACGGTGCATAAAAGGTTGTGTCCATAAAATCTACTATGTACATAAGGTCAGAAAATTTTTGTGAATTTAGAAAAGAAATAATCAAGTACTCTGTGGACGATCACTTTAGTAACCCAAAGTATGTACTTATGGAATTGAATTAATAATAGAGAATGTATCTATTTGTAGGTTGATAACAATGTTTATATATGAGCCTATTTTGATCATTATAACGTAAATATGGATTGAATATTTTCTTTCTTCCTTCACATCCTGGAGCCTTTTCAATTCGGGGTCGCATAGGTCCGCTCTAATTTCTTCCACAGGTCAGCCTAAGGGACTTTGCAGATAGTGCCGAGCAGAGTCATAGGGAGGATGGGGCAAGGCCATGAAGGCAGAACATCTGCGCCTTCCACAGTAAGTAGGTAAGTGACGTAAGGGTCCCTTCAGGACCGAGTGTGTGTCGGCTCTTTTGTATGCAGGCATGAAATTTTTTTGATTATGGATGATGACAGCGGCAGGTATTTTCGGGAACTCCCCCACACTCTCCGCCACCCTTAGCCGAGGTGCTAGCATGCCGCCCTGTGCTATCGTTGTCATCAGGCGATCTGTCAGCCCATGCTGGCAGTTTGGACTTAACGTCCTGGTCAAGTCGCCTTCAACATACTTCCATAACAAAATGTATCAAAGGTGTGTATACTTTGTTACAATGAGACCAAATTCAGCTATAATTTAAACCCTTTCTTAATTTTAACACCACGGTCTTTGATCTCAGTTTTCTCAAATTCATGATTTTGCAAATAATGTGTTTTTAATTTGCACGGGAGGTATGGTATTCAACGCCAATCAGAAAACTTCGCTTGGTATTTCAATGCATATTATGCAGGAATGATCCCTCTGAAACCATCAAGAAATACAACCTACTAAATATCCCCTATGATACTGCTTGCGCTCCTTTCGTAGCCTGTAGAACACTTCAAAATTATCCGCAGACTGCTCCCGTCTTTATAGCGACAATGCGAAAAAATTTTGTAGCAGCTAATAAAGAATTGGGCCAATTTTCGACAACTTTTAGTAACTTTATACTGAGACAACTTACATCTAGATGTGCAAAACCTCACAACTGACAAATTGATGAAATGCCACAGTGGCACTTCGCTATAAAAGATTGTTTAAACTGACAAATTGATGAAATGCCACAGTGGCACTTCGCTATAAAAGAGTGGGAAATAATGTTTTGACAGTCGATCACCTCTTCCTTTTTTTCTAACAGTGGAAAGTAATATGCCCCTCTCACTCACTTTGTCAGTAAAATCTGTTTTCTAGCAATGTTCGAGTAATGTAAATCAGCCATTATTCTTCAGCCCACTGCGTGGCGTATACAGGTTCGATTCGCTTCGAATGAATCTGTTTCTTTAAAAAAAATTTTTAAATTTTTTTATTAAATAAAAAAAATTGTTTTTCTTTTTATCTCAAACTTTTCATTTCTTTCTTCTTTTTTCATTTTTTCATTTGTTTTTCAAATCACCCAATTTCGCTATTTGGGACCTGTTGATGAGTCAAACCAAGACTTGAAACTTGTCACCGAAAATTAATGGGTTGTGTGATGAAATAACAAATTAGAACATTTTTTAGCTTTTGCTATATACCGGAGATATCCCAAAAAATTCTTTCTTGAACAAAATTAAGTTTAACCCGGTAAAAAGTCCAAAAAGAGTAATCTTTTTATTTTATTTTTCCTCCTGGGCTTGTATAGGAGTTTTTTTCCTCATATAATTCACACCCAGAATTTATTCTGAGTTTATATGAGAAGAGATCAGTTTGATCTATTTTCAAGCGTCTGCAGCAGGCAGAAAACCAAGCTGCACCGATGAGTGGAAGGTTTTCTGCTGACACGAAACGCTTCTTCTTCTTACTTTTCTTCTTTATTCTTCAGCCCACTGCGTGGCGTATACAGGTTCGATTCGCTTCGAATGAATCTGTTTCTTTAAAAAAAATTTTTTAAATTTTTTTATTAAAAAAAAAATTGTTTTTCTTTTTATCTCAAACTTTTCATTTCTTTCTTCTTTTTTCATTTTTTCATTTGTTTTTCAAATCACCCAATTTCGCTATTTGGGACCTGTTGATGAGTCAAACCAAGACTTGAAACTTGTCACCGAAAATTAATGGGTTGTGTGATGAAATAACAAATTAGAACATTTTTTAGCTTTTGCTATATACCGGAGATATCCCAAAAAATTCTTTCTTGAACAAAATTAAACCACAAGAATACCGCACTTACAAAGCCAAATGTTTGACACAGCCAAACTTTTCATTTAAAATTAACACATAACGACACGTGCGACGAAAATATATATTTATTCATCTTCTTAAAGTGACTAGGATAAAGGAATATTACAATAATTTTGCTAAAACACAATATTTAAATATATTTATTTTATAACCCACCTTTTCTTTCGTAGAAATCCAAATTAGTATTTAGAACGACAAAATTAACAGGAAAATTAGTAAAATAAATTAACTTAACGATGAAAATGAGGCATCTAAGTTGAGATTTTTGCAGGAACTTGAGAATTTTCTGAATTATATTAGGTCTGTTCGCATACTTTTTCAAGTAAAAACATGAAAAACGTCAAATCGTATGATAGGGAGAGAAATTGAGAGTAACGCTTGCAAAGTACGCGAACGAATTCGAGTAAAAATTTGTATAACGTCAAATAATTAAAGTGAATTACTTAATTTATTATTTAAACTATTGAATTATTGTGCTCCTATTTGAAATAACCATTCATGCCGGAGAATTACTTTCTGTAGTACAATAAACAAATTTAATTTACCACTTTGAATACGTAGAAATGTTTTTGGAGAACATTCTACTTCTACTGGAGGAGAAGTAGCAGATTTTTCTATTTTTTTTAAACTAAAAACTTGAAAAATTGCTAAAAATTTAAAAAATAACTAAAAGCCGGTGGAAGCTACAAAACTGACACGACGATGGAAATTTTTACTTGACGATTTTTCTCTAGTTAAATCAAATAATAAATTGAACGGAGGGGAAAAGTGATGTCAACAATTTCTCTCTCAATTTTCGAGTACGCGAACGCCTTCGAGTAAAAACCATTGAATAAATAACTAATAAGGAAACGGCATATCGGGTAAAAACCTAAGCCGCTCGGCGAAATGCATCAGTGTGCTTTGTCTGTATTCTTCTCGTCATGGCAGTAGTGAAACCGTGAAATTTTGAAGGGGGAAACTTTTAGCGTCCCCTTATCTTCAGATAATATTCTTGGCGTTACCTATGATAATTTAAGGGACTTGTCACAATTCAATTGTAACCAAACAAACCGGGAATTGTTGAACTTTTTGCCATGGCTGTTTATTTTTATAAATATTTCACTTTTATATTACTTAAAACACTATAATTACATAATTAGTAAAACTATTAAACTTGCTTGAAAAATCCTTTCCCACGACACAAACTCGGATTGTTTCTGCAGCATAGCACAGCGCACTTCAACATCATAATTGCAAGACTCCGGAGTCTCGTTTATATAAAATCGCATTCACCAAACAATATATCAATTTGATATTTCACTACTATTAAGTCAAAAGCACTTTTAATTAGCTATTTTTCACAAAATCTCTAAATTAAAGCCGAACTTTCTTTTCATGAAATCTGAAATGTCAGACATCAAGCAGAATTTTCAAATAGCGACCAGCCCTCTTTCCTATACCAAATCCATTGAATAAATAACTAATAATGAAACGGCATATCGGGAGAAAACCTAAGCCACTCGGCGAAATGTATCTCCTCTTTCCAATTTTCATAAATAATGCTTTTGATATCCGTTAGGGCATCTACAAGTGAAATCTTTGTTTCTGTTATTGAGCTTGATTCCAGAACACTCTTTGTGTTGTGTTCTTTGTGAAGGGCCGGTTAAATGAATAGAAACAGTGTACTTCTAAGCTCTACTTTATTTACTAGACTACTAAAATTTACATGGTCTGATTTCTAATAGGAACTGGATACGACTCTACAAAATACTATACTATGAAAAGTTACATGCGATATACAATCATCTAATTCAATGTATATATTCTATGTACTGTAATGATTTGGTATCTGTATATACCAATGAATAAATGCATATCTGTATTCCTATAATTAATTATGTACTCAGCATACCCCCCACGTTAATTCATTTTCTTCGTCTTTGTCGTAATGGGTCTGGTATGTAAAGTTCTTTTACACCTCTTCGCTCTCTGGTTGAGCGTCTGATTCCTTCTTGAGCTTCATCTGCCGATTGACCAGTTGGCGTTTCCGAAGAAACGTCGCAGCTCCAGATGTAGACTCCTCTGTTGAAACTGCCTCAGCTAGATGTCGCGCCACATTGTAGTCCTCAAATTCAGCTTTCCGGATCTGATTTGAGTGACGTCTAAAATATTTTCCGGATGATTCGATTAAGCACATTTTCCTGCCAATCAGCTTTATTACGACTCCTTTAATCCATCTTGGCCCAGCATTACTATAATTTCTAAAGAACACCTGTTGGTTAATGCCAAGATTTCGAGGAGCTACTATTTTAGAAGTTCCTTTTTGTGGAACGAATAATGATAGTAGGGTACGCGGTTGTCTCCCATGAATTAATTCGGCTGGTGATCTTCCTTCTGTGTTCGGACTTGTTCTATATGTTACAAGATATTCTGCTAATGCGCTATCCATATCGTGCCCTTCTTGATATATTTTCTGAACTGCTTTTTTAAAAGTTCGAACAAACCTTTCGGCTTCTCCGTTGGAGGCTGGGTGGAAAGGTGCAGTTGTGAGATGCGTGATACCATTCTGTTGGCAGTAGTTCTTGAATTCAGTTGAGGTAAACTGCGTACCATTATCTGATACTAAGGCCACGGGTAACCCTTCGATGGCAAAAATATTGGTCAGTGTTTGAATAGTTGATGGCATAGAGACAGTGTATGGATATCTTGAATATGAATCTACACATATTAAGAACATCTTGTTTTCAAAAGGGCCAGCAAAATCAATGTGTATCCTTTCCCATGGGTTCGATGGCTTAGGCCAACTAGAAAAATCCTTAGGTGGATGGTCACTGTTTTGTTGACAAATACGATATTTCCGTATAGAAACTTCAATATCCTGGTCGATATTTGACCACCAGCAGTACCGACGGGCCATCTGTTTGGTGCGGACTATGCCCCAATGACCTCGATGGAGCATCTTCAATACAGATGTTCTTAAACTTTCTGGAATGATCACTCTGCTGTAGTCGGTTTGAAGAATAAATAAGCCCTTGTGAATTGTTAGTGACAGTTGTCGTCGAAAATAGGGTTTCAGGTCCTCGTTTACAAGTTTAGAAGATTCTGGCCATCCGTTCATTACAAATTTTCCGACAGCTTTTATTACTGGGTCTCGTCCTAAAATTTTTTTAATTAATAATTTGGGTGTCCAATCCATTTTACTCTACCATCATTATTTCGACCTGTTACAAATGGAATGACAAACTTAGTATACCCTATAGATTTGATCTAGGGTATAAAAATGTCTCCTTTCAAAATGTCACGATTTCATTACTGCCATGACGAAACGAATACAGACACAGCACCCTAAACAATTTCGTGGAGTGGCTTAGGTTTTCGCCCGATATGCAGTTTCCTTATTATTTATTTATTCAATGCGCTCAATGGGTCTCATTGTCATTGAAATACTGTTTTCGCACGATATTCTGCTTCCTTTTTAGTTATTTATTCAATGACCAAATCAAAAAAGGATGTTGACTTTTCACGCCATTGAATGTCATCAAGATGCCCTTCATGGAAACAATACAGTCTGGATGAATTCAATATTTCGCAAGACTACTTTTTCTATCAAACTAGTTGTAATTTATAATAAATATATTCAATTTTAGCAATTGGCACGTTTTCAAATATATAATAAAAACAGATTCTCGATTCTCAATTGTGGTGTGTGAAACCTTTCAAAAATTACAATCTTATTCTCAATTTACTAGTGAAATTTAAATCTATTATCAACCAGAGAGAAGAATTTAAGAATTTAATAAAAACATACATCAAGCAGTGAATTGCTGTTTTCTACATAACCTTATTACAATTCTCCACAAGGTCTCATAAACAGGCAGTAAGAAGTTTTTAATACCTGTTCACTCTTCAAAAATCATTTCAGTAGTGTTTTTTCTTGCGTTTGTTGTGCTCAGAGTGGAGCCAGGTTTGTATACAGCTATTCAAACTGCATTTGTTTCCTTTTTATTGATTGTAATACATAACTTAACCGCGTGTGCTTTTCAAGTGGTACGTGTTGCTCTCGTCATCCTTTTTATAACGGGTGTCGATAGAATGCAACATTAGTGTAAAATAACGGAAGATGAGGTAAATATGGACACGAAGGATCCGGGGGACAGAACCTGATGAATATTCAGAGCCCAACTTCCACCAACAACCTTACCCAAAGCTCACAGATAACTAATGTTTCATCAGACACTCCCAAGACTGCTAAGCCAACCTACAGTACGGAAGCAGCGCTTATAGACTTCACCGGAAATTCTAAAAATAATTCTCACCCAGATGTTTCTAACGGTAAACGTAGTAGAAAGCATGATCCAGATCAAGTTCTGACAGACGCTGCTAACACACCTCTACCGATCACTATCTCTGATAGTCCCAATCTTACTCGATTTCTGATCTTTTCCTTTATGCAAATAGGGACAATGGCCCTTACTGGGTCTTGGTCACAGGAGCTGAAGACAATACCAGCTCGGAAGTAAACAGAGTGAGATTAAGTGACACAGAGGTTGGCATTCTTTTGGCAAAAGCTGGGTTCAGTTTCGCAATAATTGAGCATCAGTCCTTTAACTCTGTAAAGGTATTTTTCTCTAGTGGCGCAGCTGACAATGACCTTCTCATGAAAGGGCTTCTGTCTACAGGTTTGAAATGTTTCATCCCACTTACCCACTTACGCAAGCAGGATATAGTTAAAAATGTGCCCACTGATTTATCAGATGATGAAATTCTCCAATACATCCAATCTTCTATTACGGTTACTCATGCTTCCCTGTCGTGAAACTTACCATCATGAGCTCTGATTTCCAAAAGGAAGTAGCGATTGCCGGACCCATCCGCTCTGTGGAATATTTCACCCCCCGGCTAAGACTATTCGTGAGATGCTTCAGGTATGGCCACGGCCTTTTCAATGCAAAGCTAAGAGCCCGTTCTGTGATAAAATTGTTGTGAACCAAAGCCTTGTCAAAACCCATCCTACTGCAACATTTGCAAGTGAAACCACAAACCAACTGACCCTCTATGTCCGGCAAAGAAAATTGAACAAGATATTCTCATAATAATTCAAGAGGTTTGACTTGCTCAAGACCCTGAATGGTGAACCGTTTCCGTCCCTCATAAGATCCGAAACCCAATCAAAGATGCCAATAGAGTGCTTACTAAAAGGTCATATGCTAATGTAGCTAAAGTCTTCAACTTGCAAAAACCCGTCAACCGCATTATGCCATATTCCAGAACATAGACAGCGGAAGAACAGACACCGGCACTATGGCTAACAAGCTCAGAGTGTCTGAGCTGGATCGCTTCTTCTCATGGCTCAGTACAGAGCTGAATAAATCCTTCACAACTGAACCCAACTCTAAATTTCTCTCTAATCTCAGAACAAAAATCCACAATTTCACCCTCAACAGACCTCCAAATTATTAACAGTGCCTCCCCCCGACAAACCACCCATCTTAGCATACCGTTGTACACGTTTCCTTTTTTTGATATCTTCAACACCCCATGAATTTACTATGTACATGTCAACGTACAAAGCTTCAATGCAAACAAGTCGCAACTTCAACTTTTCCTGAACTCAGGTACATACGACATTATTCTACTAAATGAAACCGGGCTCAAGGCCAGTCTCTTCGCCTCCCTAAGAGGCTATAATCTAGTTAGAAATGACAGAGCCGACGGTTATGGAGGCTCTCTAATTGCCATCAAGTCACAATTTAGCTACAAGCGCATTCCGTTTGACTCAAGCATGGACACTGTCGTGGTTTAGATGGCTGACCCCGGTTCCAGCTTAGTTGTAGCCACTGCTTACTCCCCTCCCGCAATTGATCCAGCTAGGTTCAAAAGTGACAAAGAGAATTTTCTCATCTTCCTTTCCAACTTCAACTCAGTAATTCTGAGTGGCGACTTAAACGCGAGAGACTCGCTATGGTATAATAACATTATTAGACGCTTCAGTGAGAAGGGGACTTCACCTAAAAAATGCTGTCCTAACCTGTGGCCTGTCCTAACCTGTGGCCTGTCCATCATCTCCGACCCCCCCCCCCCCCTTTCTCAAATGCATCTTCGGTCAGCGCAGGATCCACACTTGATTTGGTGATATCCTCTTTACCGCCCGCCTGAAATTTCGTCCGGTAATCCAACAAGTTGGAGGCTCACACCACTTTACAGTTGTGATAACGTTATCAAAACCAGTTCTACCTTGGCCTGGACCACCTAGAGCATTAGAAGATCTCAAGGCGCTCGGCAGGTATGATTCCATTTTTGAGGACTTCAAAGAAATCATTCAAGAACACACCTTCTCATTACCTCACAGCAAGTTCTCCCCCAAGTCATGGTGGAATCCGGACATTCAACGTCTCTGTGAAATCAAAAAGGCAGCCTTCTCTGAGCACATAAGAGGGATCAGATCCTTGGAATTTGGTCGACATGTTTCGGAAGATTTTGAAAAATTGCCTAGAATCCAGCTCTCCAAGGTCATCAGAAAATTGAGTGTTTGAGCCTTTGGCTATACCAATGGATCCCTTAAGGAGCCTGGATATAGCTAGATACTTGTTGAGTAAAATAGCTGATGAGCTTCTTATGTGCTCAGAGAAGGCTGCCTTTTTGATTTCACAGAGACGTTGAATATCCGGATTCCACCATTCCTTGGAGGAGAGCTTGCTGTGAGGTAATGAAAAGGTGTTTTTTAATTATATCTTTGAAGTCCTCAACAATGAATCAGACCTGCCAAGCGTCTTGAGATCTTCTACCTCGAGTTTCTCGAATCTCTCATCACGCCCCCCTCCCTGAGCCAAGCGTATGCACTCAGCTCCCCCAACAATAGGTTAGCCTCAGAGTCTCCAAGCCCGCTCACCTTGGCCGAACTTTCGGATGTCCTGCGAATGAAGTCTAACTTTTCATCGCCAGGATTAGATGGCATCTTCTTCTTTGCCCTCAAGAACATCAATGAAACAGCCCTCTGCTCTCTGCTGTACTGACTCAACGCGCTATGGCTTTCAAACACAATTCCACCTCACCTAAGGGAAATCAAAGTTATTCCAATTCCTAAAAAGAATAAAGCTGGATACTCGATACTCGATACTTTTAAACCGATTGCCCTGATTGATATCCACCTCCATCAAATGCATCAACAGCATTGTGTCTGACAGGCTAAGCAAGCACCTAAGGGAGAAAAAACTTCACCTGAGAAACTCCTTCGCCTACATTAAGGGAAAGTCTGTGAATTAGTGTATCAAGACAGTCCTTGACTTGATTTCTACTAGTTGTCATAAAAAACTCCAGACAGTCATACTTACTGTTGATATATCCTCAGCATATAATGAGTCAGTCTGCCTGAACACACTTAAAGAATTACTCAACTCTCTTCATATCCAGGCCAATTTCTCTGACTGGATTTTTAGCTTCCTGTCTTGCAAGACGCTCACCTAAGTTCAGTCAGTGTGTGGTCATACAGTCGGCTCTCACAGGGCAGCTCGCTCAGCCCCCTCTCTTCAACATCTACACTAGAAAGCTGCACGACATCGCTAGTGAAGGTGTTAGTATGGTCCACTTCGCTGATAACTTTCTTCTGGTCTCATCTGGTAAACCCTTCTGCGATGCCCTAGCAACACTAGGAGCGGCACTACAAAAATTCTCGGAAGCGGCATCCCACCTGAACCTTTAAATAAACAGAGACAAGCTGGCCAGGATGCCAATTCGCTGCAACAAGCTCTCTTCTGTCTCACTAAATTTTCAAGGCTCATAAATCCCAGCTCACAGGCACCAAAAGCTCCTAGGCAGACATTTTTCTTCAAGCCTGTCTCTCGGTCGTCAGACTGAACAGGAAAATCCTCCTCCTACTATCTGTACACCCTCAGAATGTTCACTGCCAGAAGCCACGCCATCCACCCGAAGTCAGCGCTCAAAACCTTTCGGGCTGGAATTAGACCTTGTTGTCTCTTGTTGTCCCACCCACCACCCCTATTCACATCCTGTATGGACTGGCCAATGAGCTGCTCACGCCCAAATACAGAACAGGAAAGATGCTTGCAAGCTTGTCAGTACATGCAACATTTCAGTGAATGACACCAGGGTGCTAGATACTGGAAAATCAACTATGCCTTCATAGCCAATGCTTTTCAGGAAATCTTCTCTCAAATTGGCCGGTGCACGCTAACTCCTCTTGCCGTTAACCTATCAGTAGATCATGGCAGACTTGCAAAGGCTGGTAAGTCTACCATCTCAGATGAAGAACTTTCGCAAATGTATCTCCATGCTGTCAACGCTCACTATTCCGATTACTGGGCTGTATATGCCATTGATGCTTCGTACCACCAACCGGACACAGGTGTATGTGCGGTTGAATTCCCATCTCTGAACTCCGGCACGAAGAGCTGCAGTGTCAGGCGAGGTCTCTGAGATCTCTTTTCCTTTGAAGATGTCGTACTAGATATAAACTGCTCCATATATAAAGACTGGGATGAAGAATTCACCCGCATGTTTGCCACCTCGGATTCTTCATACAAGAATTTCTTTCCTCTACCCCGAAAACTCCCCTGGATCGATTGGGACTTATCTCCCAAGGAGACAAAATTCATTAATAGACTCTATGCGGGCCACAGGGCACGACATCAAACTTTTTCAGACTATAGGAAAATCTGACTATAGTCCCCGCCACGAAAAATGAGCTATCAACGTCAGGGAAATTTCAGTTTGGGGTTGCCGCCTTACCAATTTAGCCTGAGCAAAATTTTGTAATTTTACCATTCAAATTAAGTTATTTTATTGATTTTCTACAAGGTCAGATAAATTGCATCCTTGCAAACATGTTTCATGTCGTATTACTTAAGTTAGAGAGTTTATTTACAAATAAATTTGCTTATTCTAATCAGTTATATGCTGTACATCTGGAAATACGCTACAGATGTTTCTAGGTTTGATTACAAAATATCTCTGATTGTGCTTTATCTTCTATTGTATGCCAAAACCTCTTGTGATTTCATTGATGAAGTTTATTGTTTAAACATTTGTTTCTGAGAAAATCATAAGGATTTCCCTTTAAAATATTTCTCTGTCATTAAGGAACTCCACAAATAGTAGAATGTATAAAAAAAAAATTATTTTTAAAATTAAAGCTTTCCAATAAAACGAAAGCGCTTAGTACAAGCCAAAAACCTTTGTGAAATTTTTGATGTTGCCGCATTAAAATAATTTATATAGATCCAGTTTATACGGGGCAGTATACTGCCGCTGTTGCACGAAATCTTACCTACAAGTGTTCGTCCGACAGAGGCAAAATATTGAGCCGTCTAAATTGAATCATTTATTTTGGTTATAAATTAAAATTACGCACTACTTTTAAAAGTTATTTGACGAAATTTATTTATAATAAATAATTTTTTTCCAAGAATGAAAGAAAACTTTATGAAACTCGCTTAAAGGATTTTTATTAATGCTTATAATATATAAATTATATTCATGCTTTTATTCGAACAATATAGTAATTAATTTTAAGTTTTGTCATTTTCTTGTTAATTGTGACTATCAGAATCAACTTAACAAAATGTATGCACCGCTGCCGATACCGTCACTGCTACCAGGTCGGTGTATTTCAGCCTTAATGGGTTCATACATGTAAAAGTTAGACCTAGTGGAGTATAAAATACTCTTTTTTATTTAATTACTTTCAAAGTCGGAGGCACGTGAGCTCGTATCATATCCAAATCGAATTATTAGAGGATGAATGTTATCTCCACGATTTCCTTCGTGAAATCATTTATTTGCAGCTCTTCTACATGTCGAACACTATTTTCCCAGTTTCCAACTGTTACGTTATTAATTGCTTCATTCGTAATTTTTTACAGATTTTAAACGTTGTATTTCGTTCAGCTACCTCCCGTTTAATTTGTGCCCAAATGAGTTCGATAGGATTATAATATAGCGTGTGTGTTTTTAGATCTCCAGAGAGCTTTCGAGACGATAGATAGGCAACTGCTTCTGCGAAAAATGGAAAAGTATGGAGTAAAAAGCACAGAACTGGAATGGTTTCGAAGTTTCCTATGTGAAAGAAGCCAGAGAACAAAGGTCGGTCAGGCTATATCACCAGCTGCAAAGGTGGATTTGGGAGTACCCCAAGGATCCGTTTTGGGAACACTTCTCTTCTCAATATATATAAATGACATAGGCACAGCGATTAAACATTCAAAATTAGCTTTGTTTGCGGATGATACGCTGGTTTATATAGCAGGCAATAATATCAGCGAAATTCAATTTAAGTTACAAGAAGATCTGGATAGTTTAAGTTTCTGGTTAAAAGCAAACAAACTAAAACTTAATACCGGGAAAACAAAAGCAATGTTGGTAAATGGGGAGGAGGAGCTCAGACTGAATATGGACGGTGTAATGATAGAAGTGTTAAAGGAATTCAAATACCTGGGGGTTGTGATTGACTATAGGCTAAAGTTCACAGCGCACGGCAATACTACGAGTGCAAAAATTTCGAAGAAAATAGACTTTATGAGGAGAATCAGAAGAAATGTATCAACCTATACAGCAATTATGATATATAACAGAATTGTCAAGCCACATTTTGAATACTGTTCGACTGTTTTATTCTTAAGTAATCAAAAAATAATAAATAATCTTCAGAAGTTACAAAATAAAGCAATGCGAACTATACTAAGATGTGATAGATATACTCCCGTAAGATGCATGATAGATACTTTGCAATGGCTCAATGTGAAACAGAGAATAATGATGAATGTTTTTATCTTCATCTATAAAATTAAGTTTAACTTGGTGCCCAATTACTTAACTGTGCATGTCAACTATACCAGAGATGTTCAACCGTATGTGTTGAGGTCAGCGGATGATTTTAGATTGCCATGTTTCCTAAGTGCGGCGTCGCAAAATAGCATAGTATTTAGAGGATTCCAAAAGTTTAATGAGTTGCCATTAAGATTAAAAACCGAAACGAACTTTAGGGTTTTTAAAACTGAAATTGTTAAATATGTAAAGGAAAAATTCTACATGTAAGTAATTAGCACTAGCAATTAACTGAATATTATAGATTTATGTAAATAGCTATGAATATGCTAATAAATTATTATTACTTACTTACTAAGTAGTGATAGGGTGGTAGACGTACGACTTCATGTCCGTGTTCTAATGCTAATTAGTCTAGTTCATATTTTTTTTCAGGGGTTTGTGCTTATGTACAATTTGCAGCAATCCAACCTTTGTCAGATTAGGCGGATTCTCTAAGAGTTCATTTTTCTCAAAAAAATCGTTCGAGAAGTCACTTCTCTCCATTAACTGTTTGCGACCATCGCTTGCCTTACAATATTTGAAGACAATTTCTTTTAGAACTCTTCGCAATGAAGTTAGGGAGCCTACATAGTTGATTTTGTGCTTTAAACTTTGCTGCAATTTAAGCACAGTAGGATATTCTGCCTATCATAAAACTTGAATATTGTTCTGCGTATTACATCCTTATCAAATTCGTCAAAGTTTGTAAATCTTCTGTAATATCTTTTGCTGGGTGAATCAAAATTTGGGGCTTCTCTTGTTATGCGTTTAACCGAGGCCAGAATAACTGCACATATCGTTGCTGTCGCTTCCTGCGCCCGAAGAAGGTTCAAGTGCTCTAAATTATTATTATTATTTCTTCTCGTGTTTCTTAAGATAATTATACTCTTCAAATATTATTTTTTTGCTTTGACTTCTTAAGTTGCTCAAAAGTCATATTCGCGTAAACTTTTAATTTTATAAATAAAAATATTGTCACTTGATTTTACCGTCTTAATATTTTTTTTTAAAGTAATGCGTATATCCTGTAATTGGTAGCCTTCCTCAAACTAGTGAAATTATTTCCAAAAGTTGCGCAAATGGACCTGACGAAACAATGTGAATACATGTATCACTGACATAACATGGACTGCCTGATTTTGTATTTCATATGGGTCAACTTTTGTTAGCAGGGGTGTTACAGTTATCTTAATTTCAAGTTTTACTTACTTTAATATTCATATTAAAAGTTCAACAAATTTCAGATGCATTCCAAATTATTTCTCTTCTTGGAATATTTTTTATATTTTTTATACTCGGTTTTTAAACAAATAAAATAATAAAATAATAAAAAATTAAATAAGGGGGACAGAGAAGAGATTACAAATGTTGTATTGCCATCTATTTCTATTCTATATATTCATATGGAAAATCCACTGGACGGAAAGTTTAAAATGAAAATAAATAAATTTCCAACTATTGTGGGAGTAATTTAATATATATTTAATTAGTAATTATCGAGCAAATAAAATGTATTATTAAGATTACAAGAAATACAATAGTAATTCAAAAACTTTACTGGCAATACCCTCTAAAAACTCTTTTACCATTGGGAATATACACAATGGTACAAACTTATAAATTTCCCTCTGGTGATCTTGATAGCTCATTTTTCGTGGCGAGGATTATAGTCATTTGCAACCCATGTAATAAACCGAATACCATAGAGCACAGCATTCTAACTTGCACCCAGTTCAGTAAATGAGCTATTAATTCATTCAACTTAACTCACTGATTCCTTGTTTAATAGCGAACTGCTGATAGACCTTCCTACTCCAATCCCCGTGATGTTTTGTACATCCTTGTATGTTATGTGTTTTTCTTTGGAGATGTCTTTTGTGTTTTTGTCTATCACTGCTTGACCAATAGTCTTCACAATCATAACCCACCGAGAACATTAAACGAAATTAACAACATCATCAATAATAATCAAAAGTGACAACACGGTCACCAGCTCTATCCAGGAGCAAACACAGTTAAAGCTCTGCCGGAGCTGGACATGGCAATCGACTCTTACCGGACACTTGTTGACGTTAAGGCGGCTACACACGCTCAAGCAAATCATACAACTGTGCCATGCATGGCCCAGTGAGTGTGTGTGTAACGCAAGTCGGAGCTTGAGTTGAGACTGAAGTCTGCCATGAATGAAATCTGACGAAACTATTGTGTACAAGCAAACCTTACGACTCTGTTATAGGAATGAATTAAAGTTTGAACAAAATTCGTTGCGAGTAGAGGCAAAATTAACATCTGATTTTGCCTACTTCAATTCCATAGTAAAGTCATAAGTTTTGCTTGTACGCAATAGTTTCGGCCGATTTCACTCATGCTCTCTCAAATCAAGTTGCAACATTCGCTACACACGCTCTTGTAAATCAAACGACTGGGGCATGCATAAGTCGCAAGATTTGCTTGAGCGTGTGTAGCGGGCTTTATACCCCATAGGATCAAGCCATCGAGAAAAAACTCTTGTCGAACTCATATCGAGCCCGGATCGAAAATCAATAGAGGAAGAAAAAGACGAATTTTGAGTTCAGCTTCTTAAACATAATATTCAACAGCAACAATACAAATATATGTATATAAATATTTTTTTACAGGATATATAGCATAAAATTGAATTCAAGTAGCTTAATTTCCAATTTAATATGTTGATGGCACCGTGGGACTATTTATAATTATATTCATGTTCATTCTGCTTAGAGCCTAAAACAATGTCTCTTTTGGCATAACTACAAATTTCATACTATATACAATCGATTATATTCACTTGTTTTGTATTGAATATAATTAAGAATAGGTTAACATCAATCTATGTAACGTCGTGTTACCCATCGTCGTAGGAGGTGACTCTGTGGCCGGTGTTGTAAATAAATGAGTTTTCTATTCTATTCTATTCTAATGAGCAGAGATGGGCAATACTTAAGTAAAATAAGACTTATGTACTATTTAAAGTACATTTTCGTTACTTAAGACTTATTACTCAATACTTTTGAAATACCTCTACTTAGTACTTGAACATAAGTACTTGCTTCTATTTACTTGTACTTAAGACTTAGTTTTGTACTTAAGTACATAGATTTTTACTTAGGTATTTTTGAGTCTATTAAGTACCTACAAATATCAAACTCTTCGTAGAAAAGCAAATACAATCTCTAGCGCAACTCCTTTTTTGTTGAATTTTAAAGCACTCAAAGAACTGTGAAAGAATGTGCAGCACTCACGCGTCAAGGCTGAACCTTAGATAAACTAATAACAATACAAACAAGACTGAGCAAGTAGAACAAAAACCAGTAACGTCTCGGTGGAATATAAAATCGACGATGCCTCGACTTGATGACATAGCCACAGACATGTATAATATGGATTGCAAAATGTGGGCTTACTTCTATATTGCTGACTCTTTCGCCCTAAGCACCAAATACCAACTGAGAGATGTCTCGACCTGATGTAGAGAAGGCCTCAATTTTTTCTTAGAAATTTACTGGAAATTTTTTCCTTATAATTGTTATGGAGGCGATAATGTGTGCTAAGGCGGACCTCTAATAGTTTTTGTGAGTGTTGTAAGGAGAAGTGAAAGTTTTACTCTACTTTCAGCACCAAAAACTATGAAAAACCACTGGTTACTATACAAACTATAGTTTTCAAAAGGTATTTATTTATTAATATCTACTAACTAAACTCGATAAACTTCATTATATTCCTGCCAACGTACAAAGATTCTGAAAAAGGACTTCAAAAAGTACTCAGTACTCTTTATAGACTTAGTACTTAGTTACAAGTACTTTTCATACATGCGGTACTTGTACTTACGCTGAAGTACTCAGGCCTTCGGTACTTGTACTTGTACTTAAGTACTTTTTCTTTGGTACTTGCCCAGCTCTGCTAATGGCCATAGGTAAATGATAATTAATAAGCACATCTAAAGGGCAACGTTGTAATTAACGTGGCTTTGCGCCAGGTTATTATTTTATTTTTTTTTTATTTGAAATAGAGTGATAGATATATGGATCTCATATCATCAAATCAAATGAAACGATAGTTAATACCCCTATTAAGCTACGAACAACGTCGCACACAACATATTTGCAAACTTATGTTACTCTTTATAGCAAAACAAACAATGCAATCTTAATAAAGGTGATTAATATAAAAAATAATATCAGAGGAAAAGATCCTGTACATAAATTTGGATCACATAAAAATACTCTAGATTAATATACAAATTCAAATTCAAAATTTCTTTATTACAAACCCTGGCATAAGCGCCACGTAAATGAATAGTGGGTACAGAAATTAGGATTTTAAGATAATAAAAGTAGTAAGATAATAGTACATTGTTAAGGATATACTAATTATGCTAAGGTATTCTAAGATAATTAAGCTAATTAAGAATAGAATAGAATATAAAATCATTTATTGAAGAACCACAGTGTACGCTACGTTACAACGTTTGGGTACAACTAGTTAGTAATAGACAATTGGAATTACCGATAAAATACAAAATTGTTCAGCAAACTAACAAAGGAGTAATGAACAGACTCCTCGCGGTAGAAGGTAGATTACGATAAAAAAAGACATACAATAAAGAGCTGAAGTAAAGCCCAAAATGCAGATTAACGTTAGCAAATCAATGTAGGAGCAACGAACAGGCTCACTGCGGCTGGGTACCAATAATAAATTGTGAATAATGGCACTACATGTACTCTACACGTATTTAAACACTAGATAAGTTATATTACTCATTAAGTAATAACATCCTCTTCGAGTCGAAATTGCAATATTAAATTAACAGGTTTATCAAATTAAGGACGCAAAATATACGAAATCAGCAGCCTTCATATTTTTGTTATTAGATGGTTTTGATTCAGCCCAACGTTTTTTTTGCCATGTTCTAAAAGCATTTAGATATGTTATAGCAAAATTAATATTTTCGCCTTTTCCACAAATAAATATTATTAAATTTTACATGAAAACAAGTCTCAACCTAACCACAACAAAAATATTCTTACCGGTAGTACATGCAATTACAGCAGTCGGCTTCTGAGCAGTCACAACGTAATGATGGGACATTTTTGCGCAATCCTAATAAATAAATTTTTAAGATATTCCCAGCTAGTTTTTCTAATAAAATGCAATCATATAAAATCTCCAACAAAAACCAAATATACCGTGCCCGTAGCGCGTTTCGAGACTTCTTTTATGGATGACAGCCGTCATTTTCCAAGCATTACAGCGAGCTTTATAAAGAATTAGGTAATATTCAAAAGGCAGAAACACATCCAAACAAGCTTCAGGCTTCATCGCAGGTTGCCTCAGAGAATTAAAAAAAAAATAACATCACCGGTCTTGGTGCTGACATTGTAATTTTGATAGTATTTGCGTCAATTCCTTTACATTCTGGTCAGAAATAATTTATTATCGGTCTTCAAAAATGTTGATTATAAGTTTCAAGTGCTTCTTATTTGCTAAATATCTCGTTTGACAGAACAAAATTAAAAAAAAAAACGAAATCAGTTGACAGCAGTAGGCCTGAGAGGGAAATATTTTCAACATTGAGCAAAGCGCGCCTTTAGGCTAGCTGCTGTATGAAATGCAAAACACGTCCTTCTCAAATCGGCCATACTCGTTATACTTTGTAAAATGTATCGGCCGGAACAATTCGCTGGAAATGACAGTAGGCACCTCATGACGTAGCAACACAAAAAATTCCTCTCGAATCGGACATATCTTGTTAACTTTGTATCATGGGTATGAACGTAACCCCCGGAATATAATATATACAAGCCATGAAGTCGCCGAACGCACCGACACATTAAAAGGTCTTAACGTGCCGGGTCGTAACCCCCAGAATATAATACAAGCCATGAAGTCACCGAAAGCACCGACACATTTAAGGGCCTTAACGTGCAGGGTACAGCATGCAGTAAGAGCTCACTCTCATTGCTTTTTGTATACTTGTCATGGAAGAAAAACTAAAATTTCATTTTAAATTGGTCCTAAAGCCTAAAACTGTCGCTCCTACAGCAAAATGAAGTTAAAAAAAATTGCAGCCAAATATGTTTTCTTTCTAATAGTTAAAAAAATAGCACGTAGAACAAATTTATATGAAAAAATCCTGCAAGCAAATTTTATATGAAAAACTTCTGCAGTAAGACAAGGCAAGAAGACTGTGGATGTCGCCTGCTGACCGCGCCGTTGCTCTCTTTTTTCGACTTTGTTCATGGCTTGTATGTTCCGGGGGTTACGTTATGAACCATGATACAAAGATAACAAGGTATGGCCGATTCGAGATGAATTTTTTGTGTTGCTACGTCACGAATTTGTTTTGAGTTTTACGTATTTAATTGACTGAAATACGTTTTGAATATAATAAAATATTTAACAAAATATTAGTTTCTTCGTTTAAATCACTTCGGGAAAAGTAATTATGTGCTAGTGGGAAAGCAAAGAAATTTGAAAATAGAGAATTTTTTTCACTGTGAAAGGACGATTGAAATTGAGACGAACAAATTTCTGACATTTGTCGCCAAAGGAGGCAAGCAATCAATTGACAGATTTTCCGGCCATACTTGTTAATCTTTGTATTATGGGTATGAACCATGATACAAAGTTAACAAGATATGGCCGATTCGAGAGGAATTTTTTGTGTTTCTACGTCATGAGGTGCCTACTGTCATTTCCAGCGAATTTGTTTTGAGTTTTTCGTATTTTATTAACTGAAATACGTTTTGAATATATTAAAATATTTAACAAAATATTAGTTTCTTCGTTTAAATCACTTCGGGAAAAGTAAAGAAATTTAAAAATAGAAAATTTTTTTCACTGTGAAAGGACGATTGAAATTGAGACGAAAAAATTTCTGATATTTGTCGCCAAAGGAGGCAAGCAATCAATTGACAGATTTTCCGGCCATACCTTGTTTATCGTTGTATCATGGGTATGAACCACGTTACACCATTTTGTCTGAAATGAAAATTGTGGGGGCGTCACTCTGTGTCTATTATGTACTCTGTCGAGCAATATGTCTTAACGGGTCTTAAGGCGAAAACCCAATGAACGCGGCAGGTGTCGCGTCGCTTTGACAGTTCTCCGCGGCAGACGCGTGTAGGAATTGAGCATGGCCCAATGGACGCGTCGCCGTTTTCGTTTGAACGCATCAGTTTCGCTCTATAGGCAACCTAATGTCGTTTTCGTTTGAACATCAGTTTCGCTCTGGAGACAATCTAAGTGCTGTCAAAGCGTTCGTTTGAAGCAAAAATGACGTCATGGGTTGCCTCTGGTGGCAACCCAAAAAGCATCAGTTTCACTCTGAAAATTTACTCGGGTATACGATGTGTTCACTCACACAAACAAAGTCTAGTTGTAATTTGATATTATTTAATTAATTTTAAAGTCAACAATTATTATTAAGACCACTCTACTATTATTACAGTATCCTCCAAATATTCCGCAAACAAATTACCAACAGTTTTCGCAAAGAGTTCATATCTACTTTGACGTTAGTATACATACACAAGCAAACTTTTTCAGGTGCACTCTGAAACCGTTCGATTGAACGGGGTTGCCTCCAGAGCGAACCTGGATGTTCAAACGAAAACGACATAAGTGCTGTCAAAGCGTTCGTTTGAAGCAAAAGTGAGCATCAGTTTCACTCTGAAAATTTACTCGGGTACACTATGCGCCTATGGGTTCACTCACACAAACAAAGTCTAGTTCTGATTTGATATAATTTAATTAATTTTAAAGTCAACAATTATTATTAAGACCTCTAATATTATTATATTATCCTTTTCGCAAAAAATTCATACTACTGTGATGTTAGTATACATACAAGCGAACTTTTTCAGGTGCACTCTGAAACCGTTCGATTGAACGGGGTTGCCTCCAGAGCGAACCTGGATGATCAAGCGACATTCAAGATTTATTTATAAATGCCTAACCACAATGTGCATAAGCTTGCATATGCAAGCCTTGAAAATATCACGAATGCTTCCTTATGCATCACTAATGCATCACTAGTATTTACACAACTGTCAAATTTTCTTATGCTTAAGTACGATCATGAGCGTACAGACAGAAGTTGACGAAAGGAATTAAAACTTGACGAACGGCTTCTTATTCCTATTGTGGGTTGTTATTATGAAAAGCAATTGCTCGTGTCTTTGAATATGCTAGCATATGCACATTGTAATTAGGACTTAAAAAGAAAAAGTGATAGAAAAGCTTGAATTATTATTTAAAAGTGAAATAATGGATATATCAGAGTTATTAGATGTGGCAGTTCTTGCGTTTGTAGCTTACCAAGAATATAAAAAGTTTAAAATCAATCAAAAGAACTGTCAAAGCGTCTGCCGCGCGTTAAAAGTAGAACATTGCTCTACTTTCGCGTCGAATCCGGCAAGCGCGGCAGCCGTTTGGCCAGCAGGAACTTAAGGCCTAACCACAATGTGCATAAGCTTGCATATGCAAGCTTTGAAAATATCACGAATGCTTCCTTATGCATCACTAACATTTGTATATATTCACACAAACTGCCAAATTTGCTTATGCAAAGTACGATCATGAGCGTACTGACAGAAGTTGACGAAAGGAATTAAAACTTGACGAACGACTTCTTATTCCTATTGTGGGCTGTTATTATGGAAAGCAATTTCTCGTGTCTTTGCATATGCTAGCATATGGACATTGTGGTTAGGCCTTTAAACAAGTATATTCTATTGAATTGTATTCACCTTTACTGTGCCTACCCCATTTTAATTTTGACATTTTGGACAGAACTTAAATATTTTCTTTAACTTTTTATATAAATAAATATGGACCAACTAAACGCTGCTCTAATTGCAATTAAGCAACTTCGTTCAAGTGTAGGACAAGTGTTTGAGACATTAGGCAATGGTGTACGTGCTGAACATGGAGAGGAAGCACGGGAATCAAAGTTTTTGGTGGAATTTCAAGAACTTTTCAACATAGTTAACTTAAGTTTGCGGTAAGTCGAACATAAATATAAACTTAAAAACTCAAAAGCCAAGAGTTCGGCGGGAGATCAACCTAGTCACTGCGATATCTGAGATTTCTTGTGACATTACCCCTAATTACACCTTATTCGAAATTCATGTATACGTAAAACTTATAGTATTGTGAAATTTAACTTAAATTTTTTTCGACTGTGTCCTATCCTATGAGGTTAACTATGGCTGTGTCCTATCTTCTTATTAGGATATTTGTTATAGAATAGAATAGAAAAATCATTTATTGAAGAACCTCAGCTTAAGCTACGTAATAACGTTAGGTACATCGAGTAAGTATTAGTTCATTGTGTCGTGCCCCTAGTAAAACACTCGCGTAAACCACATATAAACTTTATTTACTTAATCTTCTTCGAATAACAACACAATTTGAGCTTCTTTACTTTTACTTATAACTCTTAACTGAGCAACCTGATCCACCGAATCAGCCGTACTCCTCACTATACAACTAGGCGGAAGCGACTTTGACCCAGCGATCAGCGCAATAACTTGCAATTATAATCACAAAGTATTACGTCCATCACTGCCGTCAGCTGGAAGCCCCCATACTGTATGTAAACAACAGTAAGCCCAGCTGAGTATTTCACTATGCAAAGTGGATTACTTAACCATGACTCAATGCCTAATTACAAACAGCAGTGCATGCGGCAGTTTTTAAGTAAACAATTCGCAATCGCCAAGCATTTCACTATGCGAAGTAAAATGCTTGGTTATTGCAAACCGCTTACCTACCCTCTGATGCAGCCAAGAGCGTCCGTCTTGAAATCATTAACGAAGGAGATATCCCTGACCTCCAGTGGTAAACAATTCCACTTATGGCCGGTTTCACAGTCCAGGCTTAAGCCAGAGCTTAGTTAAGCCACGGGTGTGGGTTAAGCCCAGAGATTAAGCCTACCCGGTTTCACAGCACTCATTAAGCTGAGGCTTAGTTAAGCCGCGGATGAAAATTTTTAAGTTGTCAGCACTGCGGTAATAGTGAATTTTTTTAAAGGAAAATTGCCATTGTGGATTAAAAACTAAGCGAAAAGAAGAAGAACTTTATTTACCAATTTGTTGTGGTTTTTATCTGGAAGGATATCAAATCCAAAATCATTGTTGCAGAATGTTTCGACAACGTAAACCATCAAAGCCGAATGTGTCTACAGCCGGAACCGAGAATAAAAATCAACGTCACCCCATTTCTCGAAATGTTGCGGGCGCCTGTTTATAATTTTTTCACGGGTCACACGTTGCGATATTATATTATACATTTCTTGGTCTCTTATATCCTCTGCATCGGATAAATAACTAATTTTTGTCCTAAACTGTTTGGTTTCTTCTTAAAACGTAAAATGGAATGCTGACACGAGCTGCCAGACAGTACTCAAAACTGCTAATTAGATAACTATTTTTCGCTTGGAAAATTTCAATTTAGTTTTAAAATATAACTTTTTAAATATGCACGTTCATTTAATAACAAAAATTATAATATTTAGGCAAAATATATATTTAGCAATAATTTCTTTTTCACAGCAAAATCTGAGGCTTAAGCCTTCAAGATGACAGGCTTAAGTTAAGCTTTCCTTAAGCCACTGATTTCACTTAAGCCTTGACTGTGAAACCGAAATATTTATTAGGCCTTGGCTTAAGCCGTCGCTGTGGCTTAAGCCTTGACTGTGAAACCGGCCATTAGTGACGCCCTGTGTATTTGAATGGCGAAACACAGATTCAAGAGCAAGATGTTTAGGCGCTGTTTCCGACAGCCATTATGTATATTTTTCTATTTTTCCTCCACGCATGCTCCTTTAAATTATTTTACGGGAATAAGATTCTATGGCGTGGATCGAGTCGGTAATTCAGCCCATATATGCCCACGTCTTGTTTGCCTTTCATTTAGGATCCATCCATGTAATTTTTTTTTTATTTATTCAGTCTACCGATTTAACAATCTTAGACAGGAAACCTAACATTACATTTTTGCAAGCTACGTATACATTAGGCAAGCATTAGAAACAATCTTAGACATCATTATAGAATCATTAATTATTAGCTAACTTCTTCATTAGAAATATACATAGACACATGTCAATTACAAAGTTGCATAGAATTATATCAAATATATCATTAGAAAACACAGGTAGATGTCAATTAAAGAATTAATTAATTAAGAATTAAGGAATAATGGAGAAAATGGAAGGAAACTAGGTGGAAAGAGAAGCACAGGACCAAGTCGAGATGGGAATCGAATCCACGGCTCCAGGGATGGTAGCAAGCGCATTTACTATCGAGCCCATTTGTTCCGGGGGAATAATCATATTGGCGTAAATCAATAATTTTCAAGACCAAATTCTTACTTCTTAACGATCACCCGCTAAGCATCATCATGAAGTAAGTCAAAATTTACAGTTACAGCTACTGATGGCAGCTATGCAAAATTGACTTACGCCACTCTGATTCTCACCGGCTTATTTAAAAGATCTGTTGTCGTAAGATGTTACTCGTATATTGATGGTACGGTGATACATTTTCAAATATCATTTATAGTTCATTAGAGGAGTTGTAAAGGATACACTAGTTAAAATAATAAGAAAGTTGTTCAAACTGTAATACTGTTTTCTGTTCCATTTACTTAAATTGATGCTTTGTCCGACATAGAGTTAGACGAAACAATTCATTTTTTTCGTGCATTAGCTAGCATAAAAATTCAGTTAACATTCTCCATACAACTCTGACGATTCGTTTTTTTGAATCCATATATTCTAGGCTTTTTCTAATACTCACATGTATGTGTTAACATACGGATTGGTCTAAACTCCAAGCCGTGAATCAATAATAGGGAAAACCTTTTTGTTTGAAATCTGAAAAGAAAGAAAATGGTGCAGGAGTCTGTGCCATATATTACAGCATCGAGACCGTATATAGAAATAAAATAATGATAATAATTATATTATCATTGACCTGTAACTATTTTTTTAGTGTTTTATTGAATTTAAATCTATATTACATTGAATCAATAATATTTTAGAGATGTCGAATCTGTTATAAATGGGTTAACTCCACCACCAGCACCTTTTAGTCTAGGAAACACATCATTCTTAACTCAAGAAACTACCCAAGAAAGACAAGCCCTATACTCCCAGCTAGTGAATAGCTATAAGTGGATAGACAAGGTATTTTAATATATATCTGCTCGTGTACATGTGATATAAACTAAAATTGGATATTTTATTTGCAGATACATGAATACAGTTTTCTTGCTAACAATTTGCTTCATTACAATTCCCTTCGAAGATCTTATATATCAAGCTCAAATAAGAGAAGTCGTCTTCCCATATCTTCCTGTAATAACACATCCCCACAGTAAGTTTCATTATACTATTCTTGACTGTACTAATTATTTTTTCGTCTAGGTATCTTGATAAGTTAATAAATGAAATCAGAGAGTTTAATTCCATGCACTCAAATTTTAAGATTTGCAGACCTTTCGGATCAAACGCGGTTCTTATGGTAAAGATTTTCATTTGTAGTATTTATTTCATTGCACCTTGGAATATAGAATTAAAAAGGAACTGCATAACTATTAGTGCACGTCGGCATTTTTTTTTATTCTTGGAATCAGTGGCATTAGCTGTTAGTTTGGTTTAATGCAGTATACTTTAAACACAGGATATTGCGAATTGATTTGTAGGATGCATAGAATTCAAGTCATGGCACCTTGATTGTTTTCTCTATACTTTCAAAATTTTTCTACTTCTATGCACCACTGACATGTATATAAATGGACTGACTGATCTCCTGTTTCACGTGGCACCAGTTTTGATTTCACGAAGTATGCTCTCACTGGCGCTGTATTTAAATTATTTGGGAATTTACTTATATATGCATATCAGTGGGATTTACAGAATTTACCACAAAAGTATTTGGGACTATTTGTATTGTTAAATTTTAATTATAAGGCGAAGGAAGTGTTTTTTACAAGGCTGTTTTGGTTAGAAATACCGCTGAATCGTTACAGTTCAGTGGGAAAGTATGCTGTCATGGAAAGAGACAGGAACATGAAAGTGGTGCTATTTGCTTTCATGCATTTTTGGTTCAACAAGCAGTCCATTTATATACATGTCAGTGCTATGCACCCTACATATCAATTCAATTCGCAATCTCCTGTGCTCTGCAATACACTGCACGGAACCAAAAGAACACAGCTATAATGTTTGTTCCTATGTTGGACAGTATGCTTATTCGAAAGGTGTAAAAACATTTGCAAATAAAACCTTTAAAGCTTCACTTCTTTCTCACCTCGATACGAGTATAAATTATCTTTCTCATTAGTTCTACATTCTCAGGCTTGCACTGGTAAATTACATCTATTTAAATTCTCTGTGTTTTCTTATGTTTTAGATTAACGTAGGTAGGGTACTGAAAGCTGCAATTGTTTTTAAAGGAGTCATGATTGAATGGGTAACTGTAAAAGGTTTTGATGAAAGTCTTGATGTTGAGGACTTATGGACAGAATCACGCTATGAAGTTTTTCGTAAAGTTCAAGAGCAAACTCATTCTGCAATGTTGCACTTTTTTTCACCAACTCTACCAGATCTAGCAGTTAAAAGTTATATGGTATTTTTCTGAAATTTAATTATATTGAATATATTTAATTGCCATTTACAGACCTGGATACATAGTTACAACAAATTATTCATTGAACCATGCCGCCGATGTGGAAAGTACCTGCACAATGCTCTTCCTGCTACGTGCCGCGATTTTAGAACTTTGGAACCATTTCATGAGGAATGCAGGAATTGTTAATAAAGTATTTGTTAGTGAGCTTTTTGCTTTTTAGAGTGAGAGAGAGAATCGTTTGAGATTAGAAATTTTTTGGAAAAGACTCGAAAGCACAAACAAGTTTGCACCTTAAAAGTTTTCTAATTGTTTTGCAGGCATTCCATCTATTACAATGCTGCTAAAACTCAAACAGATCCCAAAGCTCCACCAGTTAGTGTTTAAATGGTTAAATCAATGCTGCTTTCAAGACATTATCACATAAGCAGAATAACCCTGATTACAAAAAGTGAAATCCAGCTAGAGCAAATAAAAAACTGGCGACCAATCACAATATCCTCTAATAACGAAGCTGCTCAGTAAGATATTAGCGCACCGGCTGGAAACTATTAACCAGAGCGGCTTCACAAAGATAAACGGTTGCTTTATTAATAACATATTTTTATACCCTAGATGAAATCTATAGGGTATACTAAGTTTATCATTCCGTTTGTAACACCTCGAAGTAATGATCGTAGAGCAAAATGGATTGGACACCCACGCATAATATTAAAAGTTATTTTGATTTTGCATGTCTGTTCGTCTGTGCGCACAACGCGTACACTTAGAGAGCTGATATTTTGTAGGCTTGAAAAAAAAAGTAAAATTAAGTTCGAAAATTAGACAAATCGGGCAACTCCTTCGTGGGGTACCATAAAAAAATTTCGTTTTCCACTATATATTTAGACACTGCCTGAGAACGCTTCGACGTAGAGAGCTGAAATTTGGTACATGGTGTTTTCATTGTACTAGCAAGTAAAATTTAAAAAATGGACTAAATCGGACAACTTTTTGGTGTTGCCATATAAAAATTTAGGTTTTTTACGTATACTTTGAAAACGATCAGTCCAAGAAATTTTTATTGCACTACAAGCTTCTTCAGAATACGAAATCTTATAAAATTGGTTATAATTATTTTTTCTGTGCGACAAATATATGTGAAAAACCACTTCAAAAAATCGATGACCATACGAAATTTTATATGGACATTCATCTAGGGTATCATAATAGATTTAGATCTTCCATATTGGCGCAAAGGACGCCAGCGTTAAAATTAGGTTAGAGATGGGTCGACGACCAAGCTTACCCGGGGGTTACACCTGCAAGTCGAGCTTGCATGCAACTTGCACTGTCATACTTCTTGCACGTGTAATCCAACTGGCATGCAACTTTCAGCGAACTTGCATGATGAAAAATCATGGCAACTGGGAGATAGTAATTAGACATTTATACAGTTTTCAAAATGGTGGAAACGAAATGCTTGAGAGAAATTCATAAATTTATACCGGGAAAATGAAATTTTCTGAGATCATTTGCAATACATCATTTACCAACACCTTTTTTCTTGGGTTTTTATCATTGTGTGTGATATTTCCTTTATTGCCATAATTTTCCAATATACGCAAGAGTTTACGTCTCAATGCCATTTTTTAAATGAACTTGCACGCAAGCTGATAAGATATCAACCGAATTGCCTTCCGCTGTCAATTTAAAAATCGTGTTGGAAGGGAGGCTTGCATGCAAGCCACTGACATATAATAAGAATGGACTGAACGTTCTTGCTTTAAAAATGGCACAAATATAGAACAGGCTGTGAAAACCCTTTATTTCGTACAATTGCACACCGGTTTATAATTAGTTATTATTTGTCGATTGGAAACACTAAAGATGTAAAATCGTATTGCATGAAATGAAAATTGTTTAGGAAATTAAACTCGTTTTAATTAACACAAAAATTAATTTTTAATATTACTGAAAAATGTGTTCGTCTGCAGATTTGATGTCAAACATGTTTGAGCTTGTAAGAGATAGACGTATATAAATAATATATTTGTCTGCATTTTTATGTCAATTCCCGTGTATTCCAATTAATACAGCCGAGCTGTTCCCAAAATTGGTTACGGTTCTGTGTACATTTTGAGCTTGAAAGAGACAAGTAGATTTTAGTAAAAATTTGTGCCATTTTGACTATAGGAATTAGATAGGATGGCTCTGTCCTATATGTGAGTGGGATGGCCCAGTCCATTCTTATTATATGTCAGTGATGCAAGCTGTACTTGCAGGTGTAACCCCCGGGTTAGAACATAGAGCAAACAGGAATGGTTGGATCGTGTATAATTCGCGTACATGAGCGTAATTTCTCAAGAGCAGGAGACTAAACATAGGAGTAAGTGAGTTGCTGGAATGAGAAGTTGTCAAAGCTCTTGCATGATTGTCAAATGTGATTTTGTTTTGTGAACAGGTTTATGCAATCTAAAATTCTTTTACGAAATACAACAAAAGTACGGAATCAGTTTTTTTCAAAACTATTTAGTTTGGAAGTTTATTTTGTGTGCCTGTTAAAACCTTCATAATAATTAAAAAAACAGAAATGAAGTGCTTGGAAATATAAATTGGATTATAAACTAGGGAATCCTGTTTGAGGAAACTGCACTACCTAAATTATCTTTTTTGTTAATAGAAGCAAAGATTTATATAAGTTAATTATGTGAATTGTTTCAAAATAAAGTAGAAAAAAACATTTTTTACCGCAGATGCTCCGCTCAAGACCTTACTTGTCTTCTGTATAAAGGGTTTTCCAATAAGAGGTGTTATTTTGATATTCAAAGAAAAATGCCATTTTTTGAGATAAATGATCGGATCTTTATTTCTTTATAAAGAGGAAGGTATGCCATTAATAATGGAAAATAACATCAGCCAAATAACCACCACGACCACGCCTACAGGACCATATCCTTTTCATGAAATTTTCCATAACCAAATCGCAAAGTGGCTGCCCTATGTCCTCGACAGCCTCACGAATTACATCTTTGAGGTCTTGAATCGACGCTGGGCTGTTGGCGTAGACCTTCTCTTTCACGTGGCCCCAAAGGAAGAAGTCGCAAGGTGTTAAGTCACAAGATCTCGGTGGCCATTTGTGATCACCTCTTCGAGAGATAACACGTAGCGCCGTCTTGTTGAAAGTAAACGTTGTCCAGATCAATACCATCCAATTCCGGCCATAAAAAATCATTAATCATCTGTCGATAGCGCAATCCATTCACCGTAACTGTTGCTCCAGCCTCATTTTCGAAAAAGTAAGGTCCAATGACCCCGCGGGACCATAAACCGCACCAAACAGTCACACGTTGAGGATAGAGAGACTTTTCAACAATAACTCTTGGGTTTTCCGAGCCCCAGATGCGACAATTTTGCTTGTTGACGAAGCCATCGAGGTGGAAATGGGCCTCATCACTCAAGATGAGTTTTCGATGGAATTCCGGATCATTTTCAATTTTGATTTCAGAATGTATGCTCTCACTGTCAATGCTACCAACTGTCGTAAACTGACGTTATATTTAAATTATTTGGGAATTTACCTATATGCATGTCAGTGGGATTTACAGAATTTACCACAAAGGTATTTGGGACTATTTGTATCGTTAAATATTAGTTATGAGTCGAAAGAAGTGTTTTCTACAAGTATTTTTACAAACAATTTCTCGTTCCTAATCGTTACAGTTCAGTGGGAAAGTATGCTCTCACGGAAAGAGACAGGAATATGAAAGTGGTGCCATTTGCTTTCATGCATTTTTGGTTCAACAAGCAGTCCATTTATATACATGTCAGTGCTACACATCAATTGAATATTTGTAATGAATAAAAAAACGCAATGCTGGTAACCCGAAAGTTCGGAAGGTATGTTTACACTACTTGTATACTTGTTACTAAAAAGAAGAAGAATTGTTAATTAATTGTTATAATGTCAAATTGTGTTGTAAATTGCAGTACAAAGTTCGGGAATTTTAAAGTCGATTTTCTCTGAAACTATAACTTTCCGTAAAATTTTGTTTTCATATTTGTGATTTGTGAGTAAAAAGGAATTAGTGTGCAAAGTTTAAAGAATTTCGGTGCCGTTTCGCAATCTGGTCTTATGTTGCCATTTCTTGTAATTCTTCCATATTAAATAATATGTATTTTGAAATACCATAGATCAAAGTAAAAGTAAATAATGAGGTATTTCACCCTCCGTACCATTGGGTGCAAGCTGCATCATTGTAACCATTGTTATAGCTACATGGCACGGGCCAGTGCAAGCTACAGCACCAGTTACTGCGCCACCTACGAGCTACCGCACCACATTGTGCTCCGGCCTTAATGTAATCCGGCCATAATTCTCTGATTTGCTTCTTGTCTCGCAGAAGAAAGAAGAAGACGGGACTGGACATAGACGACAGTCTGACATTGGCATACTAGTCTGTTTTTCTTTAATATTAATTTCTGGTCGATTAGAGGAGATTTTACTTTATATTCCTCTAACTAATTTGATAATAACAATGGGAAATAAGTCATCCTTGTTGCTGCGGCAAGAGGAGATAGCACAAATACAAGAAGAAACTGGTTGTAAGCGATTCATAATTTTTTCTTTTTCTTAAGTGTTACTGGTTTCAGTTGGTTTAAATGGTATTCAAAGGTCAGCAATATGATTCATTATAATTACCACATATTTTCTTTATCTGCTAGACCAATTTTTAATGCATCTTTATACAGTTGAATAGATTTATTGTAATGGACTTTATTAATTTGAAACCACATCGTTGGTATGTTTCACTCTTATATTAAAATTGTCTGATTAATATGAATCTAATCGTAAATTTTTAAATGCGGAAAAGTATTATTCGTTGCAAGCTTGAATAAGAGCAAAAACGTAAGCGAATGTAAAGTAACACATTGCATAACCATCTATGCTGCTTGTGCCTTCAGGTGTACACACCAATGTGCTTTTCAGTACATCACATGATTGAAAAGTAGGGATATCAACTGAACGGTTGGTGTGCACCCACTTACGTATAACAATGGACTGAGCGATTTGCTATTTCATGTGGCACAAAAAATATTGTGTTTCTGTTCAGAGTTTGAGCACCCTTTAAAACATTTACTACATAAAAACATAAAACTCAACTAAACAGATGAAATTTTATGCCCGAAAATCGAATTAAATTAAAAAAATAACTTTCTTGTGTTCAAGTGATATTTTAATCGCTTATACCTAAGCACTCTTATAAGAAATTAACCTCATTCCGACTTTAATTCTCAAGGGGTTATTTTTACCTGAATTCTCCGTATGGGCAAGACAGGCGGAGCATGGTTAACACTTATTTACCTTATTCTTCCTGCGGTGATTGCATCTGCAGCCAACATAAAAACATTAAATAGCATAAGAAAACGTTCAGTAAGCTATATTTTGTTTTGGTAGCTCCAACTCTGCCATACACATTTTCTCTGTTGCCAAAGAAGCATCAAAATGTCTTTGATTTCTGAAAAGGTGTAACATATATTTCAGCTCGTCAAATCTAGCGCTCCTCCCACATTAGACCTAGAATGGAATACAATTCCCATATAGGGGCTGGTCGTACAGCCTTAGCTTCATTAGATATTGTCCAAAAGAGCCTACTCATATCGACTCACTCGAGCACCGCCGTAATGTTGGTTGCCTTTTGCTTCTTTATCGCTACATGCATGGTCAGTGCTCTGATGAAATATCTAGTGTAATCACACACACATCCTTTAACCCTTCAAATTACTTTTGGCAGTACAGTGAAATTCCGTGATGCTTTTTTATCCTGAACAGTGCGAATGTGGATCAGTTTACCATCTTGTGCTTTTCCTCCGGCATACAATCTACGGAAGTTTAACGGCGACATACATCGTCACCTCTGCCACTCTCCTCATATCCCCTAATCCTTTCCCTATCTCCTTCCTGCCATGCTGTGCTTTGCATCATAGGGTATCCCTTGAGCTTGGCTTAATAATATTTAAAAAAAAAAGCGCGAAAGAGAAGTGCCATTCTTTCCAATAGCAAATTGACAATATGTTCAGTCCGTGTGCATCAAAGTTCTTAATAACAAGTTAGGACTCTTTAAAACTTTTATGAATAAAGATAAAAATGTGAAAGCGCAAATTGCATGCAACGAAACAGAATGGCAAATGATTCATTTTTGTAAATAAATGAGAAATTGAGCAAATTGACAATATGTTCAGTCAGTGTGCATCAAAGTTACTTAATAACAAGTTAGGACACAGACAAGTTTTCCGATTGTTTTACATTTAAAATGCACACGGCAAGAAAAAGAAGAAAGAAAAAAAAAATCAAACTTTTTAAAACTTATGAATAAAGATAAAAATGTGAAAGCGCAAATTGCATGCAACGAAACAGAATGGCAAATGATTCATATTTGTAAATAAATGAGAAGGGGAGGAATTTTCACTTTTTACTCTCATAAAATGTTCCCGCGCTTTTGTGAAAACCGGTTTTCATGAATTATTGACAGAGTTTAGTCACATGTTGTTGCTATAATGGACACATGTTGTTACTGTAATCCTATGATATTTGAACAGCACGTGCTTTTGTTCACATTCGTTTTGCTCTGGAGATTAAGTGGGAGAAACTCATGTGGGATCCTCTGATTTTTTCGGGAAAAATGAAAATTTCATTTGAGAGGAACTTTATATCTCCTTTCAGCAACTTTGGCCAAAGCGAAATTTATCTTTTTCTTAAAAAATAGAGGTAGTGTGACCTGATGTACATTATTATGAATAGTTTGAAAGCATTTTGAAGGTATTCAATAAGATTTTGTCGTTCGGATAATCCTGCGTTCTCTCGATTTTTGTTTTTAACTCGTTGTCTCAGTTGCACTACAATAGTGCATAGCCAAGTTCTTTTCCCCCATTCATGCAAAAGACGAAAGTATGAAATTACCTGCTTCGGTCTAAAAAACACGAAAAATTTCCAATTTTGTTCGGCTGATTCAATCTTCTTACTAGGTTATCTTTGCTTATAACAATGGACTGAGCGATTTGCTATTGTATGTGGTACATATTTTGTTTTTCTGTATATGATGCTTTGAGCATCCTTTATAATGTTTACTACATAAAAAAAAACATGTAAAACTCAACCAATCAGATGAAATTTTACACCCGAAAATCGAATTAAATATATATATATAAATATATTTTCTTTAGTCCAACTCAACTCATTCCGACTTTAATTTTCAAAAGGTTATTTTAATCTGAATCTTGTGTATGGGCAAGAGAGACGGAGCATCATAAACACCAAGGTGTATAGAAGACAAGTATTCCCATTCAAATTTTGACACATTGCAGCTGATACCTGTGACGTACTTCTGTGACTACTGTATATACATTTTTATAGGAGAGAGAGGAGAGACAGTATTGTGTTCTCTGTAACGTGCTTTCCTATACATTTTGACAATAATTCGTCACTAATGACGGAACGTGGTTCGTAATGGGAATACCTTGTATTCTATATACCTTGGGTAAACATTATCTTTACCTTATTCTTCCTGTGGTGATTGCATCTGCAGTCAACATAAAAACATCAAATGGGGGAAAGAGAAAACTATAAAACTGGTGCCATTCTTTCCGATAAGAAAATGGCAATACGCTAAGTCTATATAAGTCAGTGGTGAGCACTTCGATTCGAAATGTCATTTATTTTTGAAAGTTCATTAAAAGAATAAAACTACGCTAAACGTCAAAACTACTAAGCGCACCGAGACACTACGCTAATGGACCGTAGCGTAAAAATGTTCACACCGATGTGCTGGGGAAATGACAATGCTTCGGTCGCCTGAACGACATTGTGTGTAAAAATGTGACATTCAGGTCTACCAGGACATTCGATTCGATCGAATCAAGGTTTTTCACATAGCATTTTTTACTAGTAAAATTAATCACATCGAATATTCCTCAGCGTTAATCAGAAATAACCGGCAATTGCCTTTTATTGAATTTGGAAAATCTTCGATTCAATTGTATTAAACAGTAGAAAATGCTCCTTGAAAAAATTTGATTCAATGTATATTTGATCGAATCGAATTCCCCGGTAGGCCTGATTATGTAATATTCTGCATGCGGCTGAACGCACGACATATCATATGACAACTCAGTACGAGATTAGACTGAACCACATTAGACGTAAAGAACTTTACGAATTTGAATGAGACTCAGATTTACTTACGGATGATTCACATTTTTGCCCGTAAGGCTTATTATTTTCCCATTTAATGTTTTTTTTTTAAATAGTGGTAAGAGCAAAAAAAAAAAGACAAATTGTTCTGATTTCATTATTATTTCATGAATATCATTTGATAAACAGATGAGCTCTTACGGAATGAGCGATTCTTACCGCACTTTATTTGAGGCAATTTGACATTTTTTAAAACTTAACGAAATTCCTTACCGATGCCTTAAGTTATTTAGGGTACGTCTGTTTAATTTAAAGAAAGCGTACGCCTTACTTAAGTAACTTTACTTAGAAATACGTCTATTGCTGTCCAGCCTATTATCTGACGAGCTATTTAAAATTTGAAAATATAGATGTTGAGACTAGGATCTCGGCAATGGCACCTAATACCCTTTAGGTCTAAGTTGAAGAAAATTCAGAGCAGAGAAGAGCAGTTCACTTTAGGTTAACTATCAAATTAAAATTAAAAGTAGCTAAATACAATGTGCAATGCTAGTATATGCAAAGACGCGATCAAGTGCAACCCACAATAGGCGACTCGGTGTTAACACCGCCACCGAATCTATCATTTCCCGGCTCTTTTCTTTCCACCATATCAGTACGGAGAAAAGAGCACAAGAATGGCAGCGCTAAGAATTCACTGATAGAACATATAACTAAACCAAGCGTAATAATCCGAAAAATTGTGGCATTTCGCACTATGTGGTATGGTAGAATTCTGTGTATGTATTCGTTATGCTAATGGAAGTAGTAATAGGGCGTTTTCACTACATCGAAATCACGTAATTTCGCTGTTTCAGCATGATTTCGACGAAATCACCCTCGAAATCACGTAATTTCCAGTACAAAAAACTAAATCGAAATCATCTCATTTTTGCGTAATTTCAATGAAATCACGTCGGAATCTGACGTTTAATTCGAATTGACACAATTGACTAATGTCAAGTTAACTTACCTTATCTTAGAATATAGAGAGTACAGGAAGTGTGATAAGCCAAATTTGGCGTAGTCAAATTCTGGTTGTGTTAGTATCTGTTGCCGCTGTAGTGAATGCTCAGTGCAGCCGTCTAGTAGAATAAATATAGAGAGCGGGGCAACAAGATATATGGTTGAAAATATTACGCTTGCTCCCATCGAAAATGTTCTTAGTTGCTATCACTACACCTATATACCCTGAGAGTTTCTCAGCTGCCATAAACGTAAACAAATCTCGGTGGATGAAGGAATTTTTCGATATTTCAACGTTTTGGTTATGTATTTTGAATTTAATTTAATATAAAAATGTGTGTAAAGTACACAAAATAATATTTTATAACTATACTTGCCTAAAAAGTGATTTCCCACGTCGTACCTTGGTGTTGTTGTGACAATTTTTTATCGAACACTTCATTCTGAAAATACATGAACATCACTTAGAAATTTATCACTATAATATCAACAGATAATTACTTACACTCTTTACTTTCTTTAGCACTACTGTTAAATAAAATATCTTTCACTTTTCACAAGTTTTAAATTAAATTCAAATTGTTGCAAATTATAAAATTTCGTTTGACAACTGTAAGTACATTTTTCTCTTTCTTCAATATAATGCTGACCTACTTCACGGGACCATGAAAAAATCTACGCTCATGCATACGAATTTTACAGGTATCAACACTTCCTGTTGTCTCTATATTCTAAGTTACCTTATGTCGATTTCGATGGGACTTCAGTGCAACACCAGTATTGTACTTTTTCCAGCAGTGCAACACTGAAAATGTTCGATGGGACATTTTTTATAGCAGAAGTGCAACACGAGGTTACAAATACATATTCAACTTGAATTGTGATCTGCTCTGTCAAAGTGTACTGTGAAATTTTGGAGTTAAATGAATTACAAAAATTTATTTGGGTAATTGGCATAAAGTTAAGAAGAAACTTGTTTCTATATATCAATAAAGAGCACTTATTACGTTTGACAGTTACGTGTATATAATACGTGTGTTAACAAATACAAGGAATATGACAGAAATATGTTCGATGGAGGGGTTGGTTGGTTACAATTTCTTCCTAGTTTAAATTTAAATAGTTTTTCTGCCACAAATATGAATGAATAAATTGAAGAACCTATACTTCTTACTTTTTTTTTAGTAAATATTGACAATGATCAACACGGAAATGAAAAATTCATGGCATGGGAATAACGACAACCCAGAGAATGACTCTTTTGTACTTTTTTCAAAAATAAAAGAAGAGTTTCAGTTAAATGAAAAATTTATTCTTTCTCTTAAAAAAAAAAAAAAAATTAGAACAAATGAACAATATAAAATTAAGTGGAAAGAAATCTATCTGAGAATAATTAAATCAAATGCTCATTGCAATAATAAAAATCTCTTTTCGTATCCAAGTCAATTCCGTGGTTCAATGCCGGCACGGGAAGGATGTGTACGGTAATGACATTTTTCTAATTCTTTTGAATTTTGTGATCATCGATATGTAATTTAAAAAGTAAAAAATACTTTAGAGCCAACATTGTAGTACTTTACAGAAAATGTCACTATTTATAAATCACAACCCTTTAAAAATCATAAAAACATTAATTACCACTGTAATGACATTCGATTGTTACCTTCACATTTCGGAAACTTGTACAAGAATTTGACTTTATCTCTCCAGCTCCTGGTGTACTGGTGTTGGATCACTTGATTCCTTCTATTGTTTGTTAGCGCTTGCGATCTTAACGGAGCGTGGATTTCTCTGAAAAACTTTCGAAATGAAGAGGGTATCGATTTCTGATTCGGATTGTAGGGACAGGATGAAAAGTGGGGAAATTTATTTATTTTGTAGAAAATTTTCCTCTATTTCTCCTATAGGACTCTGAAAGAAGTTCTGCTTCAAAATGGAGAGAAATTGTAAAAAAAAACAGTTGATCGTATGAATTTTTCTGAGTTTTGCTGCCGTGCAATGATAAACGATATTCATGGGAATGACATTTTCACCAATTTTTGTTAAAATAATCTTTAAGAAATCTTCCAAAATTTAAATTTGATGTATGGATAATGATTTATGTGTTTAGGACGTTAAAAGTATGTTATTTTTAAGGACTATTTCCGTTATTTAAAAAAAATAAAGAGCGAAGACCATGCCTTGGATAATTATCGTAGAACTACCTATATGCTTGTGATACCATCAAAATCCTTTATTATGATGTTTATAAGACGAATTGTATAAATTTTCATTAGTCTAATTTGCTGAGGACAAGTTGTTATAACTGGATTACAACATACTTACGTTGTTTCCCTTTTGCATAAGCGTATTAGTGAGGTGACAAACACAGTATAGAAATTCTCTTGCCATTTGCTTATGCGGAGGAATAAGCTCAGGGGAAATTATTCCCGTCTTCACCGAAAATTGCATTAGAGTGAAGAGCTTCGATTGGCACGTTCGTATTTACATTGTCATCTATCTAGGCAGTCTTCTTCTTGTTAAATAAAAGTTCCTTTTTATTAGATGTTTTTGAAAGATATTTATTGTATGGCCGCTTAATTCACATTAGCAATATTCCAGCAGAAAAGTTTACAGAAATCACGTTTCGTTTTGGAATTGAACATTCATAATGTGAAAATTGTTATATATCATTCATTCATTCATTATTAACATACATATGTATATTTTAGTCATACAATCAATGTATAAATTTGCATAAAACAAAATAATAAATATTATTATTTCGCCTTAAGCAGGCTATATCTAATAAATATTTAATTGTAGTTACACCAAGCCAAATAGAACGTCTTTATTCGAGATTTACATCACTGGATCGAGGAGATTGTGGTACTCTGTCGCGAGAAGATTTTTTACGTATTCCTGAACTTGCAATAAATCCACTTTGTGATAGAATTGTCCACGCTTTTTTTGCTGATAGTACCGATGAACGTGTTAATTTTCGACAATATATGCATGTATTGGCACATTTTCGTCCAATTCAAAAAAATAAAGTAAATAAACTGAACAACAGAGAGGAGAAACTAAAATGTGAGTTTATAAAAAATCGAGAATCTAATGATTTAATTCTAAGCTAATCATTTTTAGTCGCATTTAAAATGTATGATCTGGATGATGATGGCGTAATTAGCAGAGATGAACTATTAAATATTCTTCACATGATGGTTGGTGCTAACATCAGTCAAGATCAATTAATAAGTATAGCCGAACGTACTATAGTTGAAGCAGATCAATGTTGTCAGGGGAAAATATCATTCGATGACTTTTGTAAAGCTCTTGAAAGGACAGATGTAGAGCAGAAAATGTCGATACGCTTCCTTAATTGAATGCCTTACTGTAAATATATAATAACTCAATACTTGTAAATTATTTGAAAACTCTATGGTTTTTATTATACTTACTAGCCTACGAAAAATGGTCGCGTGAGTTCAAGCGAATGAACTACATTTACAGTATTACAACATGTCTTAACTGCTGGTGATAGCTCAGTAATGTCATTTTTATTTACTTGCGCGCTGATATGTTAATATAATACATATTAAGAAAATTATTTAGAACACGCCAGGCTAACTGAATGACATTTCTACAGAAAATATAGATAGAGATAGCCGCTTAGAAACGTAGTACATTTTAGACGTTGCAATAACTGGACAAAATCAACACGCGCCATTTTGTTAATCGTGTACTACCCCTACCTTAGATCAGAGATGGGCATTTTTTATTTGAATAAAGGTAAAAACTAAATTTCAAATAAAATGAAAAATCGAATAAAAATTTATTTGATTACAAAAACTATTTGTTATTTGGAGAACTATTCGCCAGTAATTATTTGTTATTTCGTGCTCATTATTCGAATTTCAAATAATCATTTGTTACATTGCGGACGTCACGTTCTTCGGGAAAGAATGTTTCCCGAATGGAAGACTTCTTTTTGGATTACTTGGAAGATATCCTCCAATAATCGCGCTGATGATTTTTCATCTCAATGTTTGCTGCACCTTTCCCTTCCCTTTCTACCCTACTTATTACGCCACGCCACGTGGTTTTGAGAATACTAATAGCTCTGACCTTCTGAATGGCTAGTGAAGCAGATGCAACATTCTTATCCTAGGAATATGATGGTATTGAGCCATCAACGAGCTCTTCATAATTAATATAAAATAGCTCTGAAGTAGAGGCATATAAACAAAGACCGCATTTTTGACCGCAAGTATCTTAAGTATTCTCCACCGCTTCCAAAAAGCTGCTGTTGTCCAAAGAAGTGAAAATAAATGGGTTTAACAAAGTTCGATATCGAATTTTGTTAATCATCTAAAATGAAAACATGGTGGAAAAATACTTCCAGAATATCGAATATATTTGAAAAATAATAAAAAAATTAGAAAATGTTCATTTAGTGGAAAACCTCTATTTTATACATATATTTAATGGATATATCTGCAAAAGAAATAAAAATGATGAGTAAAAGATCTTTAGGTCGTCTAGTTGATGGTTTTTATGTGCAACAAATAACCGATTTGAAAATTCAATCCAGTTGGAAGTTTTAGCTACAGTTACTGACAACGGCAGTAACTTTATAAAAGCTTTTAAAGAGTTTGGTGTGGAAGAAAAAAGATTTCCGACTTTACAATTAATGATAAAGAAGGATTTGTTTCTGATTGTGACTTTGATATCGAAACTGTAAATAAAATTAGCTCTTTGTTGATTAGTAATCCACGGAACTCAGCTATTCAGTTCCCATTCCACTTAGGTGTTGTGCCCACAAACTTTATTTATGTATGACTACCGATACCAATCAAATATTACGGAATAGCAATGCAATTCTTTCCGGAATACATAAGCAAGTAGTTAACAAATGTAACAAGTTATAGAACGGGGCCAGGTCCGCAAAATCAGCGGAAATCATACAAAGTATCATTGGACACATTGGAGGTGGAATAGTCTGTATGATTCTTTAGATACATTGCTGCAATTCGCAAAAAAGTTGTGCATTTGCACAGAGCATTAGGTTTGATAAACTCTTTGCATGACAAGGAATTCAATTACCTAAAGAATATAAAGTGTTCAAGACCAATAGCAAAGGCTATCGATATTTTACAGGGCGAAAAAGACATGTCCGTGTCTACTGTCATTAAGAAAAAAGAATAATAATTATCTGGAGAGTATTGTACTCAGATTCACTGAGTTTTTGAATTTCTCCAACTCACAACGATGGCTGAATATTCGGCAATTGCTGCGATCTCATATCCGAGATTTAAGGATAAATGAGCTTGTGTTTATATTGAGTATCCTGTAAACTAAGATCTCTTTTCAAAGGAGTAATTGCAAGAGATAGCTGAAACGAGACAGGCCACCATACGATAGAATGAATAAAGGAGATGACTATTTCAAGTTCGATACAGATTCTTCAGGAACAGAATCAGAAACTCATCACATTAATCGATCAATTCTATTACTATTCGACCGAAATAGATCGAGATATCAATATGTTAAACAGATACCCCAAAATAAAAAATGTTTTTAGTAGATACAAAACGCCTCTACCTTAATTAGGCTCTGTGGAGAGGCTTTTTTCTTTTGCAACGATGACAAATTTTAGTCACTTAAGTAAGTCACATAAACTTTCAGACGAAATGTTCGAAGAAAGAGTTGTTTTGAAATCGAACTTAAATTATAACGGTATGTAAGTATGGATGGACATCGAGAAGAAGAATACAAGGTATTTCCAACTGGGAGCAGGAGGTGAGAGTACCTACTCAGCTAGCCAAACAAACAATTGTAGGCAGGGGGAGGGGGGAGCCATATCAACCGTTTATGAGTTACGGGGTGATTAAGAAAAAACTGTTTTTTTACAAAACACTCTATCTTAAAAACTACAGGGCGTACGGTCACAGATAATAGCTCATTCTATGTAGAACTCCATAGCCTTTCCAACTGCTCAACCAGCCCCGTACCCTTCTCCTCTCAGAAGTTATGAGGGTCAAAAATAAAAATTTCGGATTTTCCTACCTTTTTTTTACTTTAACCTCTATTTTTTTGCAAAAAGGTCATTAACATAACTTTGTTTATAAGAACTATAAACTCCCCTCGTTAATTTGACCTATTACACCTTATGTCCTAACTGTAGCCGTTAAAGAGGTATAAGCTCAAAACCTATTTAGGTCATACCGAAATTACACGATTTTTTTAAATGACATGTTTTCAGTCACTATGGGATCAAATTATCTATGAAAATAGGTTTGAGAATAGGTTACGAGCTAATAACAGTTTAACGGCTACAGTTTGGACATAAGGTGTAATAGGTCAAATTAAAGAGGAGAGTCCACAGTTTACAGTTTTTATAAAAAAAAGTTATGTTAATGACCTTTTTACAAAAAAAAAAAATAGAGGCCAAAGTAACAACAAAAGTAAGAAAATCCGAAATTTTTAGTTTAAACAACCATAACTCCTGAGGGAGGAGGAGTACGAGGTTAGTTGAGCAGTCGTTGGCAAGGCCAGGACAGCTTTAGACAGTTAACCACCCTGTAACTCCTAAACGGTTAATATGGGTTCCTGCTTAATATTGAACCATTGCAGCGCTTCGAGCATGCTTCTAATTGGTGTATATATGCCTTATTCTGCAACAGTTGCAGTCTGTGCTTGGATTCATTCGATCCAGCGTATACCTAACAATGTGGTGCAATATGAAAAGCAAATATCAAAGCGTTAATAAGCATGTGATACAAAAACTTTCTGCAACCGTAAATTGTGAAATACCGTTTAGCACAGTTGCATTCAGATTAAATAAATCGAATAGTGATAAGTCTGATAATTGTCTGATATCACCGCTTAGCTTGAAATTCCCAAGTTCGCATGACAAAATTAAACTAATTCGAGCAGTACGTAAATTCAAGCCAAAGGCATTACAGCTTGGGATTACTGGAGATAACAACATAAAGGGTTTTCCAATAAGAGGTGTTATTTTGATATTCAAAGAAAAATGCGATTTTTTGAGATAAATGATCGGATCTTTATTTCATTATAAAGAGGAAGGTATGCCGTTAATAATGAAAAATAATATCAGTCAAATGACCACCACGACCACGCCTACAGGGCCATATCCTTTTCATGAAATTTTCCATAACCAAATCGCAAAGTGGCTGCCCTATGTCCTCGATATCCTCACGAATTCCATCTTTGAGGTCTTGAATCGACGCTGGGCTGTTGGCGGAAGAAGTCGCAAGGTGTTAAGTCACAAGATCTCGGTGGCCAATTGTGATCACCTCTTCGAGAGATAACACGGTCCGGAAACTTTTCCCGTAAAAGATCAATGGTTTCGTTGCTTGTATGGCACGTAGCGCCGTCTTGTTGAAAGTAAACGTTGTCCAGATCAATACCATTCAATTCCGGCCATAAAAAATCATTAATCATCTGTCGATAGCGCAATCCATTCACCGTAATTGTTGCTCCAGCCTCATTTTCGAAAAAGTAGGGTCCAATGACCCCGCGGGACCATAAACCGCACCAAACAGTCACACGTTGAGGATAGAGAGGCTTTTCAACAATAACTCTTGGGTTTTCCGAGCCCCAGATGCGACAATTTTGCTTGTTGACGAAGCCATCGAGGTGGAAATGGGCCTCATCACTCAAGATGAGTTTTCGATGGAATTCCGGATCATTTTCATGCATTTCAAGGACCCAATCAGCAAAGACTCGACGTTGTTGATGATCGGCCGGCTTGAGTTCTTGTATTAACTGAACTTTATATGCCTTAAGACCCAAATCTTTATGCAAAATACGGTGTAATGACGTTTGTGGAATGCCTAATTCCAAAGAACGACGAGGAATGGACAAACCTGGGTTTTCTTCAACACTTTCGGTTACAGCAGCAATATTCTCGGCTGTTCTTGAGCGACGTGAACGGGTTTTATTCTTCACATCACTAACTTGTCCCGACAGCTCGAATTTTTCTACCAATTTCTGTATTGCGGTCCGACAAGGTGCTTCACGACGACCCAAAAATGTTCGAGTTTTACGAACCGTCTCTGCCACATTTTCACCATTTTTATAGTGAATTTTTATAATTTCAATGCGTTGTTGAATCGTGTTTCGTTCCATTTTTATTAATGGCGTACGTTCTACTTGTCAAATGTCAAAAAATGACAGCTCCAAAAGTGACATCTACCGAAATAGCGGGCTAATTAAAATAACACCTCTTATTGGAAAACCCTTTATATATGTGGTAGCACTGAACGCGCTAATTACTTTACACAACCCTGTCTTTTCTGACATTCGACAAGATGATAAAAGCTCAGAGGAGACCCCATTACGATGTAACCTATTAAAGACTGAAGAAGTTTACGAAGAACCAGATTGATAATTATACTTACCTTTTGTAAAAACTTTCATTTGTCTTATATTAATCATGGTGATGTCATGTTGTGAAATTCGAATGATGCTGATATCTACAACTTCCCTGCTAAGAAAACTTCTTTAGGTGCAGCAAAACCATGATGACGTCATGCCGATATCTAGAACTCTCCCGCTAATAAAAGAAAACAGCAAAACCAAGGCATGCTGGTAGTTCCGGCGAAGGCCGCTAGGGTACCTTACTCAAGAAATGGCGTTTGCGTCCAAACAGATGTCGCCAATATCTCGAAAACCAAAGCCCGTAGAGGATTTCTGATGAAAACTCCCACCCCACACCGCCAAGAATCCATTTCCATGAGCAAAAATAACTTGAATTATTAATACGCTAATATCTCGAAAACCAGAGCCCGTAAAGGATTTCTGATGAAAATTTCGTTCACTCTCCCACCCCACACCGCCAAGAATCCATTTCCATGAGCAAAAATAACTTGAATTATTAATACGCTAACATCTCGAAAACTAGAGCCCGTAGAGGATTTCTGATGAAAATTTCATTACCCCCCCTCCCTGTCTTTATTATCTCCCCCACATACCACCCATCTAGAATCCATTGGCATGAACAAAAATTTCCTACTATTAACTTTAATTATTACTAATATTAATTCAAAACCAGGCGCAACACTTGAAAACAGCAAAAGCCTACATTTAGGCGCACCACACATCCAAAAAAGTGAAGCAAAAAACTTCTCAAAACCGTAGCATGCTGCCATCTGTGGACAAAAGTGAAGCAAAAAACTTCCCAAAACCGTAGCATGCTGCCACGTGTGGGCCAAAAGTGAAGCAAAAAACTTCACATATCCAAGAGAACCGTACCACACATCCAAGAAAGCCGTAGTACCGGAGCATGCTGGCAGTATCGGCTAATGTCTCACTGACATCTTCTAGAATCTGTTCATGGTGATGTCATGTTGTGAAATTCGAATGATGCTGAACTCTCCCGCTAATAAAAGAAAACAGCAAAACCAAGGCATGCTGGTAGTTCCGGCTAAGGCCGCTAGGGAACCTTACTCAAGGAATGGCGTTTGCGCCCGAACAGATGTCGCTAGAAAACCGTAGTACCGGAGCATGCTGGTAGTACCTGCTAATGCCGCTAGGGTGCAGTCAAGACCAAATGATACATCCCGGTAGTACCGGTTAATCCCGCTAGGGCGCAGTCGAGACTCAATGGTGCACCCAAGACACAATGGGGAGCATGCTGGTAGTACCGGCTAATGCCACTAGGGCGCAGCCCAGACCAAATGACGCAGTCGAGACTCAATGGTGCACCCTAGACACAATGAGATTTCCAAGACACAAACCAATGCAGCCAAGACACAACACATTTAGCGCGGGCTCAAACCACGTAGCGACGGTGGCGCCATCTGTGGCGAAATCCTGGAGGCTTAAAAAAGTGAGCCAGAACTCTCCTAGTTTAACTACTCATCTCCACAACTCTCCATGTTAGTGAATCCGGCCCCAGGGCTGAATTGAAAGGTGCATGAAGCATCCTGTTAATGGAAATGTATGAATATAGAAAAAGTTTATCAATGGAGCAGTGAGATTCTTCCTTCTTTCTCCTTCACTCTCCTAAAGCCCTCCTAATTAGGAAGGTTGATTGAGGTCCGCTCTTCCACTAACTCTTCCAGGTTTAAGTTAAAGGGGCATTGCACACCTGCACCAGAAATGTCAAGGGAGGCCGGGGAACGGTAAAAAGGATAGTCTATCTGTGTTCTCACAGTAAATTAAGGTAAGTGACGTAAAAGTCCCTTCAGGGCTGGATGTGGTGTTTCGCCCTCCCTCTTAAAATACCTTCTTCCCTTCAAATTTACACAAGTTATACGCGACCTCTCCTCTTGCAAGGTGCACATTTCTGCTGTGGAAATTAAACTTTTTCACTTTTCGCATAACATAAAAATATTAATAACTTTTGAATCGAAGCAGATATTGAGGTAATTCAAGATTTTGGAAAGCGCAGAAATTTTACATATTGGACTCCTCACTCTTTCCAGCAATATTGGAGTAATGTAAATCCAGCATTAAACACATTTTAGCTACAACATAATGTATTGCTGCCTTAAGGGAACTTAAAAGTAGTATATAATTTAAGAATGCTACAGGAAATTATGACATTCATAAGTTTTCAATTAATAAATCCAGTTCAAATTTATATTTTGTCATATCTGAAGGATGGGGGGAAACCAGTCGGTTAATATTCCAGAAGATGATTTAAACCAACTAAAAGATACTAATTGTAACTTTAATAGATATAATATTGCGGTATAATAATTAATTGAGAGCTTTCAGTAACAACTGATGAGATAACACATTTGTATAAGCGCTTTTTAATGTTTACAAAAGGACGAAAATTGTTGATCAAGAGAAATTTATTTATGGTTCAAGACCTCCAAAGTAATCCCATAACTGTTATGATTGCAAATGCTCTTTTTGGAGAAAAAAAGTTCATCAATTTTGTTGAATTCGCAACATTTCTTCAGATATTCAAGGTTCCAAGTGAGATGTCAACACCAAAGGAGGAAGAAAAACGTAAAGAGGATAAATTTCAAAGTAAGCTTGTGTGCACATAACAGATTGAAATAAGTTTTTATCTAGGGATTTAGTTTATATGTATCGTCATTTATTTCTTAATCTGGTTCATTGGATTTCTTGGAAATAAACCAACAGAATAGCTCGTATCACCAGTAGCAGGTATAACTGCTAAAAATTACTAAAATGCGTTTCCGAATTGAAGCAAGTGTCCTAGCGGCAGCTAAGTTCGATTGCAATAGAAGTCGAAGTCGGAGAAAGATGCTGATGTTGAATTACTGACACATAATAAGAATGAACTGTGCGTCCTATGAATAAAAATGCCACAAATTTTACCAAATTTTCCAACTCAAATTATACACTGAACCTAAAATTACAGAAAACCGCAATCTCCCGCATTGTCAATTGGCAAACACGTCATATGGCGGAAATTTCGCCATATCCATTTCAATCGTACACGCAAAATTTGTATTCTATTTTGATCAGCATGGTCTGCTTTTTTATGCGCGTTCATCCAGTTTTCCCTAATTTGCACTTAGGAAAGAGAAATAGATTAAATTCTTTAATCGGGTGGCTTTTATTCCTTTTAAAACGTTTTCGTTCATTTATCATCAGATTTAGTAATAACTTACAGAATCAGTTTTCTGGCGTGCAAGTTCTTTTGCGGGGTTTACCTGGGGGTGATTCTGATCTCTTTGTCGGAGCTTAGGCGTATACGAGTATAACTGTAGTCGTTAAGCAGTTATAACTCATAAACTATTCAGGTCACACCGAAATTGGACCATATCTTTTTTTTAAATGACGTCAAAGGGATCAAACTATCGTTGAGAGAATAGGTTAAGAGCTATAACTCTTAAAGGACTACAGATACCACATAGGGTGAAATAGGTCAAATTAAAGGGGAGAGTATACAGTTTACCTTTAGTTTTTATAAAAAAAAAAATATGTTAACGACCTTTTTGCAAAAATAATAGAGGTCAAAGTAAAAAACAAAGGTAAGAAAATCCAAAATTTTTAGTTTAGACAACCATAACTCTTGCGTGGAGAGGGGTACGGGGCTGGTTGAGCAGGTGTTGAAAAAACCCAACATGCGACAAAATTATACAATTTAAGGCGAAAAATGAATTATTTGCAGTTCAAATAAATTGAAAATTTTTAACGAGAATTATCTTTCCTAAATTTTTTGTGGACATAATTTTTAAATACACTATTTGGCTTTGTATTGCAACAACTTTTAACGATATATTGCAATTTCTCGTCGGTGAAATATCAGGAGTAAGAACAAGATCTAGGCTTTATCTTTCTAAAAAAGTCACAATCTAAAGAAATGAGAATACCTACTAACAGGAATTTGATTTGAAAAACTTCAATTTTTACCATTCTTTACAAGTTTCTGTGCTGATATCTCCATTCCAATACATTTTTTGTAATTTTTACCCGCGCTATTTACTAGACCCCTTCATTATCTTTAATTTAAGATATAAATCATTATTCTGCTATAAATAGTTTGCCAGAAATTCGTATTGAAAAATGTGGGAAACTTGCAAATCTTGGTACTCTGACACCTCTTAAGTGTGACCGTACTTTTTAAGATACGGGGTTTTGCGAAAAACTAACTTTTTTCTTAATCACCCTGTAACTCTCAAACGGTTGATTCCCCCCCCCCCCCCCAAACAAATTTTGGTTTGTCTAGGTGAGTACTATCACCTCCTAGGCGGAACATCCTGTGTTTGTACAGTGCGTATTATTTTGTTTGAGAGCAAAAGTTGTGATTAAAATAAACAGTGTTTTACAAAGTTCTACAAAAATAAATATTCGTGTAATTTATTATTTGGTGCACAATAAAAATTTTAAATTATGACATAATTTGAATTGCACTTCAAAACTGTTCATATATGAAAATTTATATTTTTTTATATTATACGCAAAAGAGTAAAAAAATACGTAATTAACTTTGAAAGAAACTGCTATAAATTTCTATATCAATTGTTCACACAATTTTCATGTTAAAAAATTATATCGCAGTTTGCAGCGTTTCCGTAAAACTTATTAGGTATTCATTTTGAGAAAAAGTTTTCCACTAAATTGCTAAGAAAAAATTGAAGCCGTCTCTACATCAGGTCGAGACTTCGTTGATTTTATATTGGGCCAAGGCATTGCTGGCTTAGTAAAAATTCTTAAGTACGAGAGCTAGCAACGTCCGTTCCACAGGTAAACAAAGCAGTTTTCAAAATGATTTTAGTTCGATTTTTTTCTTTTTTCTTAGTTTTTATAAACATATAAACATTGAATAATATAATTTCATTATTCCCAGATAGTTTTTTTGCTGCTAGTATGTGCCAGACGCTTTCTTTCGATAAAAATATTTTTATTATGGGTGTAATTTTTATACGAGCTGGTTTAGTTCTCGAAGGAACAACATGAAATTAATTTGTCAGGCAGAAATTCGGTTTATTGTCAATAGCCAAATCGATTGGAGTGTGATAGGGAATAAATGTGCAAGAGTACGGCCGACAAGACGTTAATTTTTAACGAAAAAAACCTCTAGAATCGTGCCAACAATAAGGAAACTGTCTGGAAATAGTAAATTTATATTGTTCGATGTTTATGAAAATAGATGAAAAAAAATCGAACTAAAGTAATTTTAACAACTACTTTTTTCACCTTTGTAGCGGAAAAGGCACAGGTAGACGCAACCCCTCTCATCAGGCAGCGTAACTGAAGGGTATTAGCTATAGGAATTCCATTTCGGATCATTTCCTGGCTAGTTAGACCCCTATCCCGTTGTCTGCGATATTGCAGTGTAAAGGCACCCATATTTGTGCAAACATAATTTAATTAACTCCAGCAGGCAGTCCCAAATCAGTTTGAAGAGTCAGTAATGTAGAACTGCAGTCAGAAAAGATATTATAGATATTTTTGTATAGGACTGATCGTTTTCACAGGATATGTAAAAATCCAAAACTTTTATATGTTAACACCAGAAGGAGTCGCCCGATTTGGTTCGTTTTTGAAATTGTATTTACTGGTTTTATGAAAACACTATGTACAAAATTTCAACGCTCTACGCTGACGCGTTCTCAGGCAATGTCCAAATATGTAGTGAAAAATGAAATTTTTGTATGGCAACCATACGAAGGAGTTACCCGAATTGCCCTATTTTCAAACCTAATTTTGCTTTTTTGTTTAAAAGCCCATGTGCAAAATTTCAGCTTTCTAAGTGCACGCGTTTTCAAGTTATCGTGAGGACGGACAGACAGACGGACATGCAAAAATCAAAATAACTTTTAATTTTATGCATGGGTGCAATCCATTTTGCTCTAGCATCATTATTTCTATGTGTTACAAAGGGAATGACAATCTTAGTATACCCTTTATATTTCATCTAGGGTATAAAAAAAATAATGTTTGTACGCTACTAAGATATTGCTTTCTGTATACCCCGATCCAAACCAAAAATTCTAAGAATTTCATCAAATGAGACAAATTGCTTGGCGGAAAATATTTCAAACTATTCACGAAAAATCAATGTACCAGTCAACAACCAGGGGCAAGATGTTATAACTTCGAAAGATTCGACGTTCGACAATTTATCGATAGTCGGTATGTTGTAACACTTTCGACAGGCGATAATTTCGATAGAATATCACTGAGCTTTGCTGAGAGTGATAGTACAAGCGAAGATTAAAAAATGTATGTAAAGTTTAAGGAATTAGATTTAAATGTTACATTTTTTTAATTTATTCAATATAAATGATTTTATATATTAATTATATAGATTCTTCAAACTTGAAGTTATAAAACTGTAAGAATATTTCTTTAATTCAAAAATCAATAAGGCAGTACATTTTGTTGGGCATATCCATAACATAATACCTCTACCTTAAAAATTTTCTTTTGTCCCAGTAATTAATTATTTCTTCTTCATTTTCATTATCCTCCACAAATAAAGCCACTGCGCTTGAAAAACTCATAAATTAAAATTTTATTATTACTAAAATTTATCAACAACTAGAAAAAGAATCTATAAATATCATTTGTGCTAGGGGAAAAAATTCGGAAAGCAAAATCGCCTGTTGAATGAAAATCTTATAACATACCGCCAGAGCGAAATCTTCGCTTCGATGATCGCTTCCGACGCGAAGTTATAACATGTCGCTACAGATGTGAAAAGGCAGATCGCAGAAATTCTATCAAAAATCCGACCGAAAAATTTCTTGGAAGCCCGCAGTACCTAGATAAGAGTTTTGTCTGTTCTGCAACTTTCTTGTGCGAAAGCGAAGTCTGAAATTCTTTTCACTTAAATCACATATCATACACATTTGCCAAATCCCTCAAATCATCTTGATGCTAAAGGGTTTTCCAATAAGAGGTGTTATTTTAATTAGCCCGCTATTTCGGTAGATGTCACTTTTGGGGTCACGTGAAAGAGAAGGTCTACGCCAACAGCCCAGCGTCGATTCAAGACCTCAAAGATGGAATTCGTGAGGCTATCGAGGACATAGGGTAGCCACTTTGCGATTTGGTTATGGAAAATTCCATGAAAAGGATATGATCCTGTAGGCGTGGTCGTGGTGGTCATTTGGCTGATGTTATTTTCCATTATTAGCGGCATACCTTCCTCTTTACAATGAAATAAAGATCCGATCATTTATCTCAAAAAATGGCATTTTTCTTTGAATATCAAAATAACACCTCTTATTGGAAAACCCTTTATAATCAAGATATGCCTTTAAATTTCTTTATTACAGGTTCTTTCCACATTCCTACACATCATTAGATAAAGAAAGACGGAAAAAACAAAATTAGATTAGATTATTTGCTGTGATATGGCGCTATTTATTATCGAAGACAACTTATTATCCTCATATTCGCCAAGTTTTGCTAACAGATGGGGGGCCGTTTTGTGAGCAGATGATAAAGTACTACAGTGGCGACTCAGTGAGAGGAGGGAACAACATATTGTGCGCGGCGGTTGCATATCTATATGTATAAAACAATGTTAAAAGTCAATATTTAAAAATATTTTTTTTTCAAACTAATTTTTCTTTCATAGAAATTCAAATTAGTATTTAGAACGACAAAATTAACAGGAAAATTAGTCAAATGAATTAACTTATGAAAATGAGGCATAATTGGAATTAATTCAACCAAAAACCCTACTTGAGTTTCAAGTGGATTTCAAATCAAGTACTCAAATATTCATGTAAACGTACTGTATGTTTGAATTTACATGAGCTTTAGTTATATCTCTACAACAGTAAGCTGTACCAACTTCTTATTTAATTCGATTCAGGATAAAAGAATACATAGAAATTAATATGAAAAGCAATAGAAAACTTATCAAACCATGGATTTTTTTTACAAAATCAGCCATTTCGAACCACTATGCATCGCGGGAAGCTCCAAAACGCCATTGATTACAATTTTGCTACCTTAATAAAAAATGATACGGCCGACAAGACCTTTCAAGAAAGGCATATACTCGTATGTCATGATACAAAGATTAACAAGTATGGCCGAATTATCTGTCAATTGGTTGCTTGCCTCAATAGTCGCCATTGTCACAAATTTGTCTGGCTTAATTTCAATCGTTCTTGTCACAGAGAAAAAAATTTTCTATTGGGAAATTTTTTTGCTTTTCCACTAGCAATTACTTTTTCCGAAGTGATTTAAACAAAGAAACTAATGTTTTGTTAAACATTTTGATATTCAAAACGTATTTCAGTCAATAAAATACGAAAAACTGAAACAAATTCGCTGGAAATCGGCCATATCTTGTTATCTTTGTATCATGCACGTATGTAATCTATGACGCTGTAATACCGACGCGACGTGCAAGTGTTCTCAGCAGGCCAATTGGTTTAAGAGGAGTCAGTACTCAGCAAAAGTTTAAATTTAGATACTAGCGAGTCTGTTGGCAATAAAATTTACTACACGTAAGCTTGTGTCCTGAAACTGAGAAAATTCATATAAAATTAGCCTAGACTAGACCACAGACCACATTAGAGACATCTAGCGTAAAAGACAGAAACCCAACATGCGACAATTTAAGACGAAAAATGAATATTTGTAGTTCAAATAAATTGAATTAGCTCTTCTAAATTTTTTGCATAAAATTGTTAAATATACTATTGTTACGTGCAATAGAAAGAGACAACTGGTGACATCTACTGGCAATAGAGAGTAAACAACTTCAGGTTTGGAGAATCGATGATAGAATCTTTGGGAAGGTTCAGGAATAGTTAAGAAGATTCGAGAATAGAACACTCCAGAATAATCTGGAGAGTTTCTAGGGTACAAATATAACAGATGTCACCGCCGGGAGAAGACTATTGTCTTAGACTTTGCAGTGTTAACAAGCGAAAGTAATAAACGTGCGAAAGTGTTGTAATTATATTGCGATAATTGAAAGTACAGTATTAAGCGATAATTAAAGTTGAGTTGATTAATTGAAAGTTTGTGAATAATATAAGATTAGAGTAAAATAAAGAACTTGTATTTTGCATATTTAATATTGTGTTTTAAACAACGAACCAAAAAGGCCACGCTCGCAACAACTGGTGTCAGAAGTGAAATAAATTCGCGAAATAAAGTGGAGGCAATTGACTTAAAAATTCAAATTGTGATTAATTTTGAGAAATTGTGTTAAATTTTGAAAGTTCTGGAAAATAATTACTAAAGTAATGGGGCGAAAGTCGAGGAGCTTCGAATGCAGGATTTGAAAGTGGAGTTAGGGAACCGGTCTTTACAAATGACAGGTGCAAAGAAAGTGCTAGTCGAGCGACTCAGACAAGCTTTGATAGAGGAAGGAAAGAATCCTGAAACATTTGTTTTCGAAGATAACTTGGAAGAAACCGAAGCTGAAGAAGAGCCTGCGATGAAAATGGAACAGCTTTTGAGTACTTTAATAAGCAAAATGGAAGCCCGTTTTGATGAACAAAAGAATTCTCTCGAGGAACAAAAGAATTCTATGGAAGCTCGTTTTGATGAACAGAAGAATTCCAATGAGGAACAAAAGAAATTTATGGAAACCCGTCTGGATGAGCAAGAGAATGCTTTTGAGGAACAAAATAATTCTCTGGAATCCCGTTTAGATGAGCAAAAGAATGCTTTTGAGGAACAAAAGATTTCTCTCGAGGAGCAAAAGAATTCTCTGGAATCCCCTTAGATGAGCAAAAGAAATCTATGGAAACCCGTCTGGACGAGCAAAGGAATGTTTTTGAGGAACAAAAGAATTCTCTGCAGAATTGTCTAGAAACTTGTTTGGAGGAACAGAAGAACTTTCTGAAAGGTCCATTAGACGAACAAAATGTGAAGATTGAAGAAATCCAGCAGGAAGTGTTGGAAGTTCGACAACAAGTGTCGGGAGTACAACAAAATGTCACGGAACAGCTTGATAACTTTAAAGCAGATCTGGAAAGAATAAAGAATCGTAAGCCTCTAAACGTAGCAGCTGAAATATCCGGTGCAGGTAGAATGAAACCTCCAATATTTGATGGACAAAATTCGTGTCATATCTTCAAGAGACAATTCGAAGCAGCTTCAGAGGTAAATAGATGGAATGAAGAAGACAAAGCTATAGCTCTGGTGTTAGCACTTCGAGGTCCTGCGTCAGAACTCTTACAAACTGTACCGATTGAAAATCAACGTAATTACTCGTCATTAATACAGGCGATAGAATTACGTTACGGAGATGAACACATGCAGGAAGTATATCGCCTACAATTGCGCAACAGGATTCAAAAACATGGCGAATCACTACAACAACTGCAGGCAGATGTAGAAAGATTAGCTCATCTTTCATACTCCAGCGTGAATGCGGATTTTCTCAATGAAGTGGCGACGGAGGCATTTGTGAACGCTATTGCAGATCAAAACTTACAACATGCATTAAGGATAGCAGGAAAGAAATCAACAGCAGAAGCACTAGCCTATGCATTAGTGTATGAATGCGCCAGACAAGCTTCACGAATGAGAGAAATTTCGGTGAACGAATGTACTTGTAATAGAATGCAGCCATCACAGAGCACTCCTTCACGTGGTATTCTGCAATGCTGGAATTGTAATAGACCGGGACACTTACAAAGGGACAGCAGAAAACGCCGACGAGTGGAATCTCTAGATGAAGGGAGGAGAGTAAAATTGCAAAGATATCGAGCTGGGCAGCAGACTTGCAATAGATTGCAGTTATCACTGAGCAACTCTTCACGTAGTATTCTTCGATGCTGGGATTGTAATAAATTGGGACACCTTCAAAGCTACTGCAGGAAGCGCCGTCGAAGGGAATCAACAGAAAAGAAAGGAAGAGAAGAATGTCCAAGTTGGCGAACTAGAGAGCAAGCTATTCTTAGAGCGACTAGACTCCAACCTTGTGGCTTAGAGATGCAATATAGGAAAGGACTTATCCATGAGAATGCAGAAGCCTTTGTACAACGTCCATGCAAACTTGAATGCAAACATTGCGGCCGGGTGGAAGAAAAAGAAAGAACATCAACTATACAGTTGGTAACAACAGGTTGGGACATCGAGAACTTGCGAACAGTACAACGAGAAGATCCGGACATATCGCCTATTCTTGCTTGAATGCGGTAATGGGAGGCACCTAACGGTAAATCATTCCGAATGCAAATAGTCTTTCCGGCATCAAAGGTCAACGGTGTTCTAGGTAAAATGCATCGTGGAACATCAGGAGAACATTTGGGAGTGAATAAAACAATTTCTAAAATACGAGAAAAGTTTTATTGGATACATATGCGGGAGGATGTGGAGAAGTGGTGTCGCAGATGCATTGTGTGTGCTTCTTACAAAGGGCCGCCACATAGCAGCAGAAAGGAAATTTGTAAGTGTAATATCAGAGCCCCATTGGAAATGAGAGCTGATGTACAAGAAGCTACGAGGACAAAATTAGCAGTAAATGCCAATCGAATGAGGACCCGCTATGACTTACGTGCAAATTCAGCAGGATTCAATGAAGGTGATCTTGTTTGGCTGTACAACCCGAAACGACATAAGGGACGTTCGCCAAATTCACAACAACACTGGGAGGGACCGTATTCAGTAGTAACTAGAATAAATCACGTAGTATACAGGATTCAACGTGGTACAAGAGGCAAACGAAAAATCGTTCATCTTGATCGCTTGTGTCAATATTACAAGCATCAAGACCGTGGACCACCTGTTGTTCGGACGATCAATTTTAAGAAGGGGGCTGTGTTACGTGCAATAGAAAGAGACAGCTGGTGACATCTACTGGCAATGGAGAGTAAACAACTTCAGGTTTGGAGAATCGATGATAGAATCTTCGGGAAGGTTCAGGAATAGAATGAATAGAATAGTTAAGAAAATTCGGGAATAGAACACTCCAGAATAATCTGGAGAGTTTCTTGGGTACAAATATAACGCCGGGAGAAGAGTCTTGTCTTAGACGTTGCAGTGTTAACAAGCGAAAGTAATAAACGTGCGAAAGTGTTGTAATAAGATTGCGATAATTGAAAGTACAGTATTAAGCGATAATTAAAGTTGAGTTGATTAATTGGAAGTTTGTGAATAATATAAGATTAGAGTAAAATAAAGAACTTGTATTTTACATATTTAATATTGTGTTTTAAATAACGAACCAAAAAGGCCACGCTCGCAACACTATTTTGCTTTGTCAATCAAAAGCTTTCAATGAAATATTGCAATTTCTCGTCGGTGAAATATCGAAAGAAAAAACAAGTACTATTAGAGTCAATAATTAAAAAAAGCACAACTTAAAATTAAAAAACTCGACATTATTCATTCTAGGTTTTATCTTTCTAATATAGTCACAATCTAAAGAAATGAGATTCAATTTTTACCATTATCTCCATTCCAATACGTTTGTTTTAATATTTTCCGACGTTAGTAGATAAGCTATAAGAGTACCAGATCACTGTTTTAGCTTCCAGAATTTCACGACAGATGGCGCCACCGTCGCTAGGTGGTGTAAATCCATACTAAATGTGGGTTTGTGTCTTGGATGTCCTGGTTTATGTCTTGGATGTTGGGGATACGAGACCACTTTGGGGGATACGGGACCACTTTTAGCACTCTCCAGCATAGGGAAATAGCATAGGATTTCGATTTTGTTTCTGAAGTGCGCTTATTTTTCATGTCGAATCTTGGGGATACGAGACCACTTTGGGGATACGAGACCACTTTTAGCTCTCTCCAGCATAGGGAAATAGCATAGGTTTTCGATTTTGTTTCTGGAGTTCGCTTATTTTTCATCTCAGACTCGTAGCCTCTAAGTTTTTCATCTCGAGTTTTGGGATACGAGATCACTTTCAGTTCTATATATTTGTGAAGGGGTGGGAAGCTTTATTGATGGATTTGGTCTTGACTGCGCCCTAGCGGCATTAGTCGGTACTACGGTTTTCTTGGATAGATATGTGGTGCGCCTAAATGCAGGCTTTTGGTTTTGAACTAATATTAGTAATAATTAAAGTTAACGGTAGGAAATTTTTGTTCATGCCAATGGATTCTAGATAGGTGGTTTGTGAGGGGGTATTATAGTATAGGATAGGGAGGGGGGGGGTAATGAAATTTTCATCAGAAATCCCCTACGGGCTCTGGTTTTCGAGATATTAGCGTATAAGTTATTTTTGTTCATGCCAATGTATTCTAGGTGGTGTAGGGTGGGAGGAGGACGAAATTCTCATCAGAAATCCTCTACGGGCTCGCCATTTCTTGAGTAAATAAGGTTACCTAGCGGCATTAGCCGGAACTACTAGCATGCCTTGGTTTTGCTGTTTTCTTTTATTAGCGGGGAAGTTCTAGATATCAGCATGACGTCATCTTGGTTTTGTTGTTTTCAAGCGCTGTTGTAGATATCAGCATCATTCGAATTTCACAACATGATATCACCTGTCCTGGGGGTGCGTATATTGAAAAGTAAGTAAGTCGGTACTTACATATGTTGTTCATCTCGGGCTTGGGGATACGAGATTACTTTCAGCACTCTCCAGCCCTAGGATATTTTTTGTCCATGCCAATAGTATTAGTACTAGTGGGGTAAAATTTTCATCAGAAATCCTCTACGGACTATGGTTCGAGGATATTAGCGATCTTACCTTCTCAGGTGTAATTAATATTAGTAGCTCAAAAACAAAAAAGCAACAACAACTATAACCTAAGTTGTGGATTAAAGATTTGATGATATTAATCTGTCGGTGTTTTTTATAAACAAGATTGCACCATATGATCATATATCTAAAAATAGATCAGGCGAAGCTGATTGGGGTGAATGTAGGTAGATATGTTCACTTAGATAAGTAATGGAAATTAGTAAATGTGTAATTTTGCTCTTCAGGTGGAATGCTTCTGATTTTATTCCTTGCATAAACAAATTCGCACAGTCCAGCAAAGTAAACAAATTCGCAGTCGAATAATGTAAACAAATTCGCACAGCAGCCGAGTAAAGTAAACAAATTGAGCAATTTATGTAAGATTCCCAATTTCTTTAACTGAAAACAACAACAACCGATATTAATCTGTGGGATATGATGTCTTAGATGAGTAGTGGAAGATATACTTGAAAATTTCTTTTGCTGAAAAAAAAACAACAACAACTATTACGTAAGTTGTGGTCTGTAGGTGTCTTTTATAAACAAGAGTGATCATGTTATGATATTCGATGTGTAAAAATTGATCACGGCTGCTTGGGATGGTAAGACACATGAAATCATTAGAAGTAATGGAAATTAAAGCATTAGAAAAGGTGGCCAGGTCGCTGGTAATTTGATATCTTGCGTAAACAAATATAGCCGAGTAAAGCAGGCAAATTGAGCGATTAATGTTTTTTTTGTATCTAGGAGTTTTATTGAAAAGTCTTTATGATGAATTGTTTTTTATTTTCAATAAAATTTCTCAATCAGTCGCACTGTTATGTGATTTGGTTGATTCCCCGATATCATAGTTCACATGAAGCTGATAAGAATATGATAATTTTATCTTCATACTATTGGGGGCAGGTACATTGTTTACTTACCATTAAGTTGAGAGTGGGTTAAATTAAAAGCTTTGATAGACGAACGCTGTGTTATGATATTAATGTGGTATGATATGTTGTCTGAGGTGAGTAGTGGAAGTTGTATGGGAGCTATGAATAAGCAGTAAAATCCTAATCAGCAATCTCGCTGGATATGTGATAATTCTCCATGTTCATAGTGAAGATCGTGGTGGTGGGTTGAGAGTAGGTACTGTAAGTTATGTATTAAGTTAAAAGTTTTGCTGGATGGTATTTGGCATTTATCTCCTCGAAATGGTGTTGTATGAGTATCAGGAAGGTTGAAAAAAAGTTGATAATGCTTCAAGTTCAATAGTGAAGACCGCGATGTTGAGAGTGGGTATTTGGAATGATATAACTCTCATGATATATATCAAAAGTGATCCCAATGGATTACATAAGGAAAGTATGTTCACTTCATCTGCAAACAACAAATTTGGCTGAAAGCGACACACGGTGTGAGCAATAATCATTTTTTTGCTTCAATTATCACTATTAAGCGACATGTGTCGCAGAAAATATATTAAGTCTTGTCTAGTCTAAAATATGTATTGTAAATAAAAATTGTATTATGGTTATAATGCCATTTATTGAAATAATTTGTTTTAATTACATTGTAGCTTAAGTCTAAGGTCTTTTTTCTTTAGCTCAGGAAAGCCAGGATTTCATAGATATAGACTGATCCTTATAATGAATATTCCTTATGCCTTTAGACCAACATGACTTTAGAAGGTTCCTTGTGCACCATTTTCACAAATAACATCTCTCCGTCTTTACTTTTTGCAATCTTTGTTGGAATATCCTGATTTTTCGACCTGTTGGTAGGGGACAGTCGACTCGTTTTTGGATGAAAAACTTTCTTCTTTATTTCTGGAAAGCATCGATTTCATAGATGTAGACTTAGCTTTATATGAATATTCTTTACTCCTTTCTTCCGTAGGCTTTAGAAGGTTTGTAGTGTCCTTAGAACTCATGTTGAAATTATTGCGTAATTAGCTTGCCAAGAAACAGTGATCTGTTTGAGTAAAGAGCAAAATATCAACTGAAAAAACAAGTTATGAAACTACTATTTATATGTATTTGACACATGGGCTTGAAGGCAGCAATTTGTCCTTGACCTCTGGCGTCACCTTAACCTTTGAAACCGAAAGTGTCTGCTCTTGGGTTCACTTGGATGATGATGCGTAGTGCAAGTTGTATGGGAGATTATAATTAGCTGTGCTTCAAGTTCAATAGTGAAGACTGCGATGTGGAGAGTGGGTATTTGGAATGATATAAGTCTATTAGGATATGGAAGTATTATTTATTCATCTTTAAATCTTACCATGAAAGTATTAGGTTGGGAGTGGATTAAATTAAATGTTTTGACGAAAGAAGGTGGAGTTATTATATTAATATAGTATAATATGTTATCTTAGATGAGTATATTGAGAGCTGTGAATAATACCTCACTCGGGATTTGGTCATATACTTGCCAGCTGTGGATATGCAACACTGAAATGAATTAATGTAATATGTTGTGTAGTGTAAAAGAAAAACTTTCATGGGCGATATGGGGATTGAATCGATGTATGTTATGCACTAGATTGGTGGTATATGTGCTTCTTTGATTGAAGTAAAATAGTTTCACGGCTTCCTTACCAAGACTTAAATATATTCATAAAAACGTTGAATCGATGTCAAGAACATGTTAATACTATGAGCAGAGGAAATCGTGATCATTGCAGCATGTTATGAAATTCGATATCTAAAAATAGACCACATGAAGGTTATTGGGGTGGTAAAAAAACATGAAAGCATTAGGTTGAGAATGGCTTCAATTTAAGGCTTTGGTGAAAGAAGGCGGCATCAGTCACTTTTGGTGAGCCTCAGCGATAGGTCAAATAAAAAAAAATGTCAACCGCGCTAATAAATGAAAGTTTTTCTAGTAAAAAGAGTGGTACAAAACGGCATATGGGGAGCTGTATTGGACAGACTAAATCACCGAGAGTGTTATTGAAAGCCACCAGTCGAGGTGGAGAAATTACTCAGCGTGTAAGAAAAAGTGATTTTGTAAAGTGGGAGGAAATGAGTTCAGTATTCACAGACAGAATTAGAGCTGGAATTATTGTAAATATAAACCATACAGATCCTAAGCTATTTATACAGGATGCTGGTGATTTATTTATACGCCGTATTAAGAATATTTTAAAATGCCATCTCAATATTAAAGTTAATATAAAGTTGTGTGCTGATTTTGTTAAGGATATCGGTGACAATGAGGTTATAAAAGATATTAAATATTTACAAGCAAGAACTGCTCCAATCAATGTGGACGATAATTTAAATGAGTGGTATAAAGTTAACATATTGGATTCAATACTCACTCAGCTGGATGAGTTTCAGAAAAAAGATAGTGGCTGGACATTGGACTCCATTATACATTTAGCAGTACATATCAACAAATTTGAACAGCACCGAGGATCTTCGTATATATCTCTACCGAAGGAGATTGCTTTAAAGCAAGCTTGCATCAATGTAAAAAATAGTGATGAAGCATGCTTCGCTTGGGCCGTAACATCAGCGCTATATCCTGTAAATGTTCACTCCGACAGGACCTCATCATATCCACATTATTCTACTGTGCTAAATTTAACTGGATTAACATTTCCTATGACGCTTAAGCAAATTAAACAATTTGAAGACCAGAACGATATATCAATAAACGTATTCATCCTAAAGAAAGAGCGTTCCTTCACCACTGTTCTAGTTAGACCAACGAAACATAATATGAAGCGACATGTGAATCTATTAATGATACAAAATAACTATGAGCAGGATGATGATGATGATGCTGCTGCTGATGATGATTATGATGATAATGATGATGAAAGTACCAGGTTTCATTTCTGCTGGATTAAATATCTTTCACGGCTTGCATGGAAACAAGCTTCAAAACATAAGGCTAGATTGTATATATGCGATAGATGTTTGTTCTATTTTTATTCTGCTAAAGAATTAGCATCACATATTCCTGAATGTGAGAAACAAAAAATTTATCTTGAATTAAGGAAGCCCAACCGTAAAATTAAATGTTAGTAGCACAACGGATACTCTACCATTAACAAACATTACTGAATTCCATCAGAGCAACAAGGAGCAGCCGCAGAAAACATATGACCTAATTCTAGTGTATTGTAAATAAAAAAATGTATTACATATGGTTATAGTTCCATTTATTTAAGTAATTTGTTTTAATTGTATTATAGTCTAAGATATACATTATTGGAAAATAAAGAATATATTATAGTTATAGGTATATTCAAATAAGGAAGCCCAACAATAGAATGACACACTAAGAATTAAATGTTAATATTATTTTAATTTATAATAAATCGATAATGATATTTTATATATGTTATTCTTTTTATTCAATTTCCCTACTAAGTCCAGAACTCCTGAAAGTATTCTGTAATAATATTTGTCTACTACAGAGGGCTCTTAATCGGACGGTTGAACCTTTTACCCAGAATGCTAGGTTGAGCGTGAGCGTGAGAAAACACGTTGACACGTGGGCTTGACCTTGGCCTCTGGCATCACCTTTGAAACCGGAAGGGTATTTTGTCCTTGACCTTGATCCAGAAGTGTGTGTCTTGGCGGCTATAACCTTAATCAACTACGTCACAGGGGATTCTATACAGCTTTTCAAAACAAATTTGATAACAGATAAACAGCTTTCAAACAGGTCTGATAACAGCTTTTCAAACAGCTCTGATAACAGCTTAACAGCTTTTCAAACAGCTCTGATAACAGGTAAACAGCTTTTAAACAGGTCTGATAACAGCTTAACAGCTTTTCAAACAGCTCTGATAACAGGTAAACAGCTTTTAAACAGGTCTGATAACAGCTTAACAGCTTTTCAAACAGCTCTGATAACAGCTTAACAGCTTTTCAAACAGCTCTGATAACAGGTAAACAGCTTTTAAACAGGTCTGATAACAGCTTAACAGCTCTGATAACAGCTCTGATAACAGCTTAACAGCTTTTCAAACAGGTCTGATAACAGCTTAACAGCTTTTCAAACAGCTCTGATAACAGGTAAACAGCTTTTCAAACAGCCAGCTAAACAGCATTTCAAACAGGTCTGATAACAGCTTAACAGCTCTGATAACAGCTTAACAGCTTTTCAAACAGGTCTGATAACAGCTTAACAGCTTTTCAAACAGCTCTGATAACAGGTAAACAGCTTTTAAACAGGTCTGATAACAGCTTAACAGCTCTGATAACAGCTTAACAGCTTTTCAAACAGCTCTGATAACAGGTAAACAGCTTCTTTTAAACAGGTCTGATAACAGCTTAATAGCTCTGATAACAGCTCTGATAACAGCTTAACAGCTTTTCAAACAGGTCTGATAACAGCTTAACAGCTTTTCAAACAGCTCTGATAACAGGTAAACAGCTTTTCAAACAGCCAGCTAAACAGCATTTCAAACAGCTCTGATAACAGCTTAACAGTTTTTAAATTATAATAGATAACACGTTTTTATCTAGCCATCGATCTCGAATATATTCTGATAACTGTAGTTCGTTAAGGACTTGTCGACTCGATTTCACAAGAAGCAGTACGTCATCTAGTTGCCTGGCAGAAGTTTTCGGTTGGAAGAAGTACTCGGTTGGAGGTTCGCCAAGTGTTTATTTATTCTATTCAAATAAAGAATCAACTCCGATTGGGAGAAGAGCTGGCATCCGATATACTTTGGACAACAAACTGGGAGCTTGATACCCAGTTCGGTTGAAACTCGTTTCGATAAAAGATCGAATTTGGAGCTTACCAACATCCCACCGTTGACTTAGAAAAGAAAGTCAGCTTTCCTCTCTTGCCAATCGTGCCAGAATTCAACGAACACATTGATGAACTGCTCTGAGTTGATGAATAGCCAGTACGCAGTTCTCCTTTCAACTGGAGTGATGGTTGCCCCTACAAGAAGATGATCAGGACCGGACACAATTCATGAGCGAAGCCAACGAAATGTTTTAGTATTACAGGGGGGACGTAAAGTCTATCAATTCTCGAGCCCGCGAGACTTCCATGGATATTTCGCGAGACCCTCGTGTATGATCTAGTCATAGGATGCCAGCATTGAGCTGTTAAGCTGTTATCAGAGCTGTTTGAAAAGCTGTTAAGCTGTTATAAGACCTGTATAAAAAGCTGTTTAGCTGTTATTTGACCTATTTAAAAGCTGTTTACCTGTTATCAGAGCTGTTTGATAAGCTGTTAAGCTGTTATCAGAACTGTTTGAAAGATGTTTACCTGTTATCAGAGCTGTTTGAAAAGCTGTTAAGCTGTTATCAGACCTGTTTGAAAAGCTGTTAAGCTGTTATCAGAGCTGTTATCAGAGCTGTTAAGCTGTTATCAGACCTGTTTGAAATGCTGTTTTGCTGGCTGTTTGAAAAGCTGTTTACCTGTTATCAGAGCTGTTTGAAAAGCTGTTAAGCTGTTATCAGACCTGTTTGAAAAGCTGTTAAGCTGTTATCAGAGCTGTTATCAGAGCTGTTAAGCTGTTATCAGACCTGTTTAAAAGCTGTTTACCTGTTATCAGAGCTGTTTGAAAAGCTGTTAAACTGTTATCAGAGCTGTTTGAAAAGCTGTTAAGCTGTTATCAGACCTGTTTAAAAGCTGTTTACCTGTTATCAGAGCTGTTTGAAAAGCTGTTAAGCTGTTATCAGACCTGTTTAAAAGCTGTTTACCTGTTATCAGAGCTGTTTGAAAAGCTGTTAAGCTGTTATCAGAGCTGTTTGAAAAGCTGTTATCAGACCTGTTTGAAAGCTGTTTATCTGTTATCAAATTTGTTTTGAAAAGCTGTATAGAATCCCCTGTGACGTAGTTGATTAAGGTTATAGCCGCCAAGACACACACTTCTGGATCAAGGTCAAGGACAAAATACCCTTCCGGTTTCAAAGGTGATGCCAGAGGCCAAGGTCAAGCCCACGTGTCAACGTGTTTTCTCACGCTCACGCTCAACCTAGCATTCTGGGTAAAAGGTTCAACCGTCCGATTAAGAGCCCTCTGTAGTAGACAAATATTATTACAGAATACTTTCAGGAGTTCTGGACTTAGTAGGGAAATTGAATAAAAAGAATAACATATATAAAATATCATTATCGATTTATTATAAATTAAAATAATATTAACATTTAATTCTTAGTGTGTCATTCTATTGTTGGGCTTCCTTATTTGAATATACCTATAACTATAATATATTCTTTATTTTCCAATAATGTATATCTTAGACTATAATACAATTAAAACAAATTACTTAAATAAATGGAACTATAACCATATGTAATACATTTTTTTATTTACAATACACTAGAATTAGGTCATATGTTTTCTGCGGCTGCTCCTTGTTGCTCTGATGGAATTCAGTAATGTTTGTTAATGGTAGAGTATCCGTTGTGCTACTAACATTTAATTTTACGGTTGGGCTTCCTTAATTCAAGATAAATTTTTTGTTTCTCACATTCAGGAATATGTGATGCTAATTCTTTAGCAGAATAAAAATAGAACAAACATCTATCGCATATATACAATCTAGCCTTATGTTTTGAAGCTTGTTTCCATGCAAGCCGTGAAAGATATTTAATCCAGCAGAAATGAAACCTGGTACTTTCATCATCATTATCATCATAATCATCATCAGCAGCAGCATCATCATCATCATCCTGCTCATAGTTATTTTGTATCATTAATAGATTCACATGTCGCTTCATATTATGTTTCGTTGGTCTAACTAGAACAGTGGTGAAGGAACGCTCTTTCTTTAGGATGAATACGTTTATTGATATATCGTTCTGGTCTTCAAATTGTTTAATTTGCTTAAGCGTCATAGGAAATGTTAATCCAGTTAAATTTAGCACAGTAGAATAATGTGGATATGATGAGGTCCTGTCGGAGTGAACATTTACAGAATATAGCGCTGATGTTACGGCCCAAGCGAAGCATGCTTCATCACTATTTTTTACATTGATGCAAGCTTGCTTTAAAGCAATCTCCTTCGGTAGAGATATATACGAAGATCCTCGGTGCTGTTCAAATTTGTTGATATGTACTGCTAAATGTATAATGGAGTCCAATGTCCAGCCACTATCTTTTTTCTGAAACTCATCCAGCTGAGTGAGTATTGAATCCAATATGTTAACTTTATACCACTCATTTAAATTATCGTCCACATTGATTGGAGCAGTTCTTGCTTGTAAATATTTAATATCTTTTATAACCTCATTGTCACCGATATCCTTAACAAAATCAGCACACAACTTTATATTAACTTTAATATTGAGATGGCATTTTAAAATATTCTTAATACGGCGTATAAATAAATCACCAGCATCCTGTATAAATAGCTTAGGATCTGTATGGTTTATATTTACAATAATTCCAGCTCTAATTCTGTCTGTGAATACTGAACTCATTTCCTCCCACTTTACAAAATCACTTTTTCTTACACGCTGAGTAATTTCTCCACCTCGACTGGTGGCTTTCAATAACACTCTCGGTGATTTAGTCTGTCCAATACAGCTCCCCATATGCCGTTTTGTACCACTCTTTTTACTAGAAAAACTTTCATTTATTAGCGCGGTTGACATTTTTTTTTATTTGACCTATCGCTGAGGCTCACCAAAAGTGACTGATGCCGCCTTCTTTCACCAAAGCCTTAAATTGAAGCCATTCTCAACCTAATGCTTTCATGTTTTTTTACCACCCCAATAACCTTCATGTGGTCTATTTTTAGATATCGAATTTCATAACATGCTGCAATGATCACGATTTCCTCTGCTCATAGTATTAACATGTTCTTGACATCGATTCAACGTTTTTATGAATATATTTAAGTCTTGGTAAGGAAGCCGTGAAACTATTTTACTTCAATCAAAGAAGCACATATACCACCAATCTAGTGCATAACATACATCGATTCAATCCCCATATCGCCCATGAAAGTTTTTCTTTTACACTACACAACATATTACATTAATTCATTTCAGTGTTGCATATCCACAGCTGGCAAGTATATGACCAAATCCCGAGTGAGGTATTATTCACAGCTCTCAATATACTCATCTAAGATAACATATTATACTATATTAATATAATAACTCCACCTTCTTTCGTCAAAACATTTAATTTAATCCACTCCCAACCTAATACTTTCATGGTAAGATTTAAAGATGAATAAATAATACTTCCATATCCTAATAGACTTATATCATTCCAAATACCCACTCTCCACATCGCAGTCTTCACTATTGAACTTGAAGCACAGCTAATTATAATCTCCCATACAACTTGCACTACGCATCATCATCCAAGTGAACCCAAGAGCAGACACTTTCGGTTTCAAAGGTTAAGGTGACGCCAGAGGTCAAGGACAAATTGCTGCCTTCAAGCCCATGTGTCAAATACATATAAATAGTAGTTTCATAACTTGTTTTTTCAGTTGATATTTTGCTCTTTACTCAAACAGATCACTGTTTCTTGGCAAGCTAATTACGCAATAATTTCAACATGAGTTCTAAGGACACTACAAACCTTCTAAAGCCTACGGAAGAAAGGAGTAAAGAATATTCATATAAAGCTAAGTCTACATCTATGAAATCGATGCTTTCCAGAAATAAAGAAGAAAGTTTTTCATCCAAAAACGAGTCGACTGTCCCCTACCAACAGGTCGAAAAATCAGGATATTCCAACAAAGATTGCAAAAAGTAAAGACGGAGAGATGTTATTTGTGAAAATGGTGCACAAGGAACCTTCTAAAGTCATGTTGGTCTAAAGGCATAAGGAATATTCATTATAAGGATCAGTCTATATCTATGAAATCCTGGCTTTCCTGAGCTAAAGAAAAAAGACCTTAGACTTAAGCTACAATGTAATTAAAACAAATTATTTCAATAAATGGCATTATAACCATAATACAATTTTTATTTACAATACATATTTTAGACTAGACAAGACTTAATATATTTTCTGCGACACATGTCGCTTAATAGTGATAATTGAAGCAAAAAAATGATTATTGCTCACACCGTGTGTCGCTTTCAGCCAAATTTGTTGTTTGCAGATGAAGTGAACATACTTTCCTTATGTAATCCATTGGGATCACTTTTGATATATATCATGAGAGTTATATCATTCCAAATACCCACTCTCAACATCGCGGTCTTCACTATTGAACTTGAAGCATTATCAACTTTTTTTCAACCTTCCTGATACTCATACAACACCATTTCGAGGAGATAAATGCCAAATACCATCCAGCAAAACTTTTAACTTAATACATAACTTACAGTACCTACTCTCAACCCACCACCACGATCTTCACTATGAACATGGAGAATTATCACATATCCAGCGAGATTGCTGATTAGGATTTTACTGCTTATTCATAGCTCCCATACAACTTCCACTACTCACCTCAGACAACATATCATACCACATTAATATCATAACACAGCGTTCGTCTATCAAAGCTTTTAATTTAACCCACTCTCAACTTAATGGTAAGTAAACAATGTACCTGCCCCCAATAGTATGAAGATAAAATTATCATATTCTTATCAGCTTCATGTGAACTATGATATCGGGGAATCAACCAAATCACATAACAGTGCGACTGATTGAGAAATTTTATTGAAAATAAAAAACAATTCATCATAAAGACTTTTCAATAAAACTCCTAGATACAAAAAAAACATTAATCGCTCAATTTGCCTGCTTTACTCGGCTATATTTGTTTACGCAAGATATCAAATTACCAGCGACCTGGCCACCTTTTCTAATGCTTTAATTTCCATTACTTCTAATGATTTCATGTGTCTTACCATCCCAAGCAGCCGTGATCAATTTTTACACATCGAATATCATAACATGATCACTCTTGTTTATAAAAGACACCTACAGACCACAACTTACGTAATAGTTGTTGTTGTTTTTTTTTCAGCAAAAGAAATTTTCAAGTATATCTTCCACTACTCATCTAAGACATCATATCCCACAGATTAATATCGGTTGTTGTTGTTTTCAGTTAAAGAAATTGGGAATCTTACATAAATTGCTCAATTTGTTTACTTTACTCGGCTGCTGTGCGAATTTGTTTACATTATTCGACTGCGAATTTGTTTACTTTGCTGGACTGTGCGAATTTGTTTATGCAAGGAATAAAATCAGAAGCATTCCACCTGAAGAGCAAAATTACACATTTACTAATTTCCATTACTTATCTAAGTGAACATATCTACCTACATTCACCCCAATCAGCTTCGCCTGATCTATTTTTAGATATATGATCATATGGTGCAATCTTGTTTATAAAAAACACCGACAGATTAATATCATCAAATCTTTAATCCACAACTTAGGTTATAGTTGTTGTTGCTTTTTTGTTTTTGAGCTACTAATATTAATTACACCTGAGAAGGTAAGATCGCTAATATCCTCGAACCATAGTCCGTAGAGGATTTCTGATGAAAATTTTACCCCACTAGTACTAATACTATTGGCATGGACAAAAAATATCCTAGGGCTGGAGAGTGCTGAAAGTAATCTCGTATCCCCAAGCCCGAGATGAACAACATATGTAAGTACCGACTTACTTACTTTTCAATATACGCACCCCCAGGACAGGTGATATCATGTTGTGAAATTCGAATGATGCTGATATCTACAACAGCGCTTGAAAACAACAAAACCAAGATGACGTCATGCTGATATCTAGAACTTCCCCGCTAATAAAAGAAAACAGCAAAACCAAGGCATGCTAGTAGTTCCGGCTAATGCCGCTAGGTAACCTTATTTACTCAAGAAATGGCGAGCCCGTAGAGGATTTCTGATGAGAATTTCGTCCTCCTCCCACCCTACACCACCTAGAATACATTGGCATGAACAAAAATAACTTATACGCTAATATCTCGAAAACCAGAGCCCGTAGGGGATTTCTGATGAAAATTTCATTACCCCCCCCCCCTCCCTATCCTATACTATAATACCCCCTCACAAACCACCTATCTAGAATCCATTGGCATGAACAAAAATTTCCTACCGTTAACTTTAATTATTACTAATATTAGTTCAAAACCAAAAGCCTGCATTTAGGCGCACCACATATCTATCCAAGAAAACCGTAGTACCGACTAATGCCGCTAGGGCGCAGTCAAGACCAAATCCATCAATAAAGCTTCCCACCCCTTCACAAATATATAGAACTGAAAGTGATCTCGTATCCCAAAACTCGAGATGAAAAACTTAGAGGCTACGAGTCTGAGATGAAAAATAAGCGAACTCCAGAAACAAAATCGAAAACCTATGCTATTTCCCTATGCTGGAGAGAGCTAAAAGTGGTCTCGTATCCCCAAAGTGGTCTCGTATCCCCAAGATTCGACATGAAAAATAAGCGCACTTCAGAAACAAAATCGAAATCCTATGCTATTTCCCTATGCTGGAGAGTGCTAAAAGTGGTCCCGTATCCCCCAAAGTGGTCTCGTATCCCCAACATCCAAGACATAAACCAGGACATCCAAGACACAAACCCACATTTAGTATGGATTTACACCACCTAGCGACGGTGGCGCCATCTGTCGTGAAATTCTGGAAGCTAAAACAGTGATCTGGTACTCTTATAGCTTATCTACTGACGTTATTCACTAGACGGCAAGCGTGGCCTTTGGTTCGTTATTTAAAGCAAAATATTAAGTTTTTAATATACAAGTTCTTTATTTCACTCTAATCATATAAAATTCATATACCTTAAATTAATCAACTCAACTTTAATTATCGCTTAATACTGTACTTTCAATTATCGCAATCCAATAACAACACTTTCGCTTCTTTATTACTTTTGCTTGGCGGTGACAACTGTTCTATTTAGACCCTAGAAACTCTCCAGTTTCTTCTTGAGTGTTCTATTCCATAATCGTCTTGACTATTCTATTCCTGAACCTTCCCGAAGATTCCATCATCGATTCTCCGAACCTGAAGTTGCTTACTCTCCATTTCCAATAGATATCACCAGTTGTCTCTTTCTGTTGCACGTAACACTGCTCCCTTCTTAAAATTGTTCGTCCCGAACAATAGATGGTCCACGGTCCTGATGCTCGTAGTATTGATCCAAGCGGTCCAAATGAATAATTTTACGCTTGCCTCTTTTGCCACGCTGAATCCTGTATACCACGTCATTAATTCTAGTTACTACTGAATACGGTCCCTCCCAGTATTGTTGTAGTTTTGGAGAACGTCCCTTATGTCGTTTCGGGCTGTAGAGCCAAACGAGATCACCTTCATTAAATCCTGAGGAATTAGCACGTAAGTCATAGCGGGTCTTCATCCGATCAGTATTTGCTGCTAATTTTGCTCTCGTGCCTTCTTGTACATCAGAAGTAGAAGTGTCAACAGAATAGGAAGTGTTTAGCAATAGCTCTGAAATTTTATTGAAAATAATAACTGCCGACAAACTGTGTGCGGACAGGGCAAGTCATAACTTGAAATTTCTGATTATGATGTGAATTTGATGCAATCTATGAAAAATGTGGTGTATATGTGTGATGAATGCCTGGGTTACAAGAAAACCGTTTTACATAAGATTGAATCTGTGCTAAGAGAAGTGTGTGAAAGTAAATGTAAAATTATACAGCAAGAGAGTGAGATTAAAGAGATTGTAAAAAGTGTACAAAAATTGAATGAGAGAGATGATAGGGTCATGAATGAAATTAGAAAAGTAAAAAAAAAAACAGAAGGATCAACTTACGCGGATAAAGTAAAGTCGGTACCACCATTAATAATAAAACCCAAACAAAAACAGGATGCAAAGAAAACAAAGGAAGATTTAAATAGAAAGGTCAAACAGGAAAGACAGAAGATAAAATCAGCAGTTGAACAATCTTTAGGGAAAGAATACGTACTAACGGACACTGATTTAAGAAAACCAAAACTATGGTTGACAGGTATGAAATATAAGCTTAATAATGACGAAATTGTTGACAAGATTAGAGCACTGAATGATCATTTGAAAAAAGTGATTTGAAGTGTTTGAAAGTAGTTGAAAAGAAAGTACGTAATGAGATAAGATTTAGTGCAGTGATTGAGATTGATATTGAAAGTTTTAATAAGGCATTGAAAGAAAAAAAAATTAATATAGGATGGGATAGGTGTGCGGTGTTTGATGGTGTGAGTGTGAAAAGATGTTTTAAGTGTCAAGGATTTAACCATAGATCTGATGAATGTCGAAATAAGGAGGTATGTGCGAAAAGCATGCAAGAGCATGGTACGAGAAGTTGTAGTAGGATAGATAGAGTGAATAAGTGCATCAATTGTATAAGAGCTAATGAAAAACTTAAATTAAGACTAGATGTAAATCACAGCAGTTATAACAAAGAATGTCCTGTATTGCCAAATAAGTTAAAAATAGAGCAAAAAAAGAATGGGTTATTAGTCACTAAAGAAGATAAATTGTGCGTATCTTAATATTCAAGGTTTATTAAATAACTTCAGTGATTTAGAATCCAATTTTAAATGTAGTGACTATGAGCTCATAATGTTAACAGAAACGCATACTGTAGAAGATATTAGTGATGGGGAATTATACTTAGAAGGTTATAAAATTATAAGATGTGACTCTAATTCTAAAAGAACAGGTGGTGTAGGGTAATTGCACCAATTACCGGCCACTTAAGAGTTACTTCGGATTTAATACAGTGTTTACTGCATTGAGAGGAACATAATTTGCAGTGAGATTTTATTTAGGTCAATTTCAACGTTTCTGAGCAATTTAAAAAGTATTTTTTATTCTAATTATCAATAAATACTTTATAAATAGAAATAAATAAAAAAACTACCTTTTGACCAGTCTCCGGCCAAGAAAAACCAGTCTCTGGCCACCAATTGAACCAAATCCCGGCCAACAGAAAGGTTAGAAAAAATGGCAACAAAGATAACAAATATTAAAATCTTACTTTTTTAACAAATTTCTATATTTAATAGATATATGTAGTTTAAAGTAAATAAAAATAGGAACATGAAAATCACAGTTCGTTTGTTGAAAAAAGAAAAAAGGCAATCCAGTTTTTTTGCCTAATTTAGCAATTCAGTCATAGATTAGGAATTTATCAAATATCCACAGTCGTCACAGTAAAAAAGAGATGATCATAAGAACTAAAGTTGGTGCACTTCAAATGGAACCAAATCGCACAGTTATCGCAACCGACATTTTTCAATTCATCATTTTCTATGTCCACTTATTAGATCTTCCTCAGTTTTGGACGCGTACTTTGTGATGTCCTTTTCGCTGCTCACAAGGTTATTGCCAAGATCAACAGCGATATTGTCCTCAATGCCCATATGAAAGTTGGCACTTGAAAAATGCAGATCTTTAACGAGACTACCATCCGGCTCAAGATCGTAGATACCTGGTTCCAATTCTTCGACAATGTCGTACAACCCTGTCTCTAGGTCTTCAAAAGAGTCTGCAATATGCGATTCAATTACTGAGATTTCTCCGCCTTCGTTGTGAATTTTGGCCTTTACACCCTGTATAATTTCTTCAAGTACTTCATCAGTTTCAATGCCCTTAGATTGCAGTCCAGCTCTTATTAATTCAACTACTTCAGCCGTAATATCATACCCATTTGGCTGCTGCAATGTGTCGGTCTGAATTTCTACCTGAACATTGCTCAATTTATCCACGTTATCCCTTACACATTTCGTGAAATCAATGGCGTTAGGGTCGAATGGATAGAGACCGCATTTACGGAAGCCATTGCGAATGGTTTGTGGCAATGATTCTATCTGTAAGATAGTGGACTCCAGTAGTGGACAAAAGGTTACTTTAGTAACGTTTTCTATTGAACCGGAACGCCTTTGCCATGTCCTAACGATTTTCTTCCATTCATTTTTTAATGGCTTAAAGATACTCACATCTGCAGGCTGCATGATATGCGTTGTATTGGGTGGTAAGGGGTATAAAATGATGCCATTATTGCTGCAGTATTCACTTAATTCTAGAGTTAAGTGTGATTTATGGCCATCTACAAAAAAAATCACTGGTTTTTGAACGCCATTTTGAATTAATAAAACCGTTATGATCTCTTTTTCGTTGCCTTTGATTTGGTAAACATTTCGGCATCCTTTGGGAGCCAGTACTTTTCCTGTTTTAGGGCATAGGCTAAATCCACTTTCGTCGCCGTTTAATATCCTTCTGGGATCTACCAATACGTCCTCTGCATTTATTTCAGTTAGGTAGTCCTTCAATTTATTAAACCATGCCCTTATCATTATTTCGGTAACAATAGCTCTCTTTAGATATACCCTCTGGAACTCTACAGGCTATTTCAGGGTGTCTTTTTAAAAATAGTTGAAACCATTTTGTGATTGGGCGACTATTTGTAAATGGAGTTTTCCTCTTGTCGTCAGTAACAATTTTTTGAACTGTGTCGAGGAGTTCATCTTTGTTGATGGGAAAGCCACAGCTTGTAAGATTCTTGCACCAATCTACAATTTTACGTTCTTCCGCAGCTGTTAAAACTGTAGAAGGGCCAGGTGTCGACTCTGGAAGTTTCCCACTTAATTTATCCTGGAGAGTTCGAGGGATATTAAATTTCCGACCTGTTTCTCTAATTGAAATTGTTCCACTCCGAATCAACTTTAGGGCCGTTTTCAGCTCCTCTTCAGTATACATTCGTGTTTTTCCCTTTGGAGTCTTTATTTCTAAAAGGAAATTGAAAAACGTAATTTTTTTTAAATGCACTCTTCTCATTTAGCAGTAGTTCAAATAAACTCAGCCTTTTTGTTCAAATTTAACGGTTGACCACTAATTAGATTTAGGGCAATTTCCTATACCTAATAACGGCCACTCTTTTTTCTCGAAATTTAGAACAATGCAGTTGTTTCGAATGTATTTTTTTTAATGTTTTTCTTTACATAATGTGTTAATTCTTGTGAATTAACTTATCACTTATTGGAAAAAAATAATTTAAAACCTTTATTAGACAGCGCCATTAGTGGTTTCTTTACCTGCCCTGCTTCTGTTTAAAGTATTTATACAAGCGTTTTATCTTTAAAATATGATAGATCAATTTATTTGTTATGGTTAAAAAATAGCTTTCCTGGGTATAAGAAAATTAAAGTTGGTAGGTTAAGGTTTAGAATAGACTTTTTTCTTTTAAACTGTCGTGGCCGTTTTTAGGTAACAAAAAACCAAAACCCGGCCATTTGTGGCCAGTAAATGGGTTTTTTCGTTTATCTATGAACCTAATACACACAATTATTTAAACAATAAAATTTACTTTTTTCACGTTTTGTGTTTTTTCAAACTATTCACTAAAATTATAAATTTTCATAACCGTTTCGAACTGTGAAACACAATACTTACCAGCGAAAAAAGTAACCTATTCCTCAATGAGACTGAAAGCAGACTTACGCTCTTTCAACCACTTCGCTTGACTGACATGGAATAAATGACAAATGCACAAACTCAATGGTGTTTTAAATTTTAGTAGTCTGAGAACGTGATATGTTTGTTTTCCAATGAAACCGCAAAGTGTTTTTAAGAGTAATCTGAATAGGATTTGTGTTTATATTCTTGCGCATGTGGCCGTCAACTGGGTCTCGCCGCTAATAGGTGCTTTTACCCTATCATTTTATATTAAAAACGAATGGCAATATGAAGTTCTGGGTAACATTGCAATCGAATAAGACATTTGGTGGTTGGTAATAAAATGCACTAGAATCAACGTTAAATTTGTAGTGGCCATCGCGTATAGGTAACCAAGATCGTCAGAGAGGCAATTCTGTAATTTCTTTAGGGAATGTATGGAGGTTATAGAAGATATAAATGAAGAAATAATGATAGTTGGTGATTTCAATATAAATTGGTTGAGTGAAAGTACCTATATATAAGAAAGAAATTAATGAAATTATTTGTGATAACGGGTATACACAAAAGGTACGTGAATTTACAAGGGTAACTGACTTATCAAAAACCTTAATAGATTACGTTATAACAGCAATGAATAATATTGATGTAACAGTAAATAACAGCCTAAAAATAAGTGATCATGAAACTTTAGAAATTAGCATATTAATAAATAATTACTCCGATATAAAACAAAATGACAGTTTTGAGATTTTTAAGTATAAAACATAACGAGTTCGCAAATGAGTTGGGAAAGATAGAGCTGGAAAGGGTGATGCTTATTGAGAGTTTGCATGACTGTGTTGATAATTTTAACAATAATATCCTGCAGGTTATGAAGAAATTTTTAGTGCGAAGAAATATATCTACAAAAAAGACAACAAATTCGTGGTATAACAAGGAATTAATGGTGTTAAAAAAGAGGAAAATAACAGCATATCACAGTGCAAGATTAACAAATGACATAAATGATTGGATAAAATATAAAGAAGTGAGAAATATATATAAGCATGGAATAAATGCAGCCAAAAATGATGAAATAATAAATAAAGTTAATGAAGCTAATAATCAGAAGGAAATGTGGCGTATTATAAAAAGCTCTATCTTGAATGAAGCGAAATCGGAAATAAAGGAAATTCAATTTGGTGACTATAGATGCCAGCAACCTGATGAAATGGTAGATAAACTAAACAAATATTTTATTCAAAGCGTGCAGATCATAAAAGAATCCATACCTCATAGAGCATATTCGGATATGATTACAGAACTTTTTTTTTCAAAAGAGTGGAGTATAATGAAGTGAAAGATATCTGTAGAAGTATGAATAAAAAACGGGACTTTAATTCAATTAGTATAGGCATGATATTAGACAACTGGAATAATTGGGGTGTTACTTTGGTTGACATAATAAATAAATCGTTGATGAGTGGAGAATTCCCTAATTTATGGAAAGAATCATTTATTATCCCTGTTCAGAAAGTCAAGAACACAAAAAAATCAGAAGAATTCAGACCTATAAATACATTGCTTATATATGAAAAGGTTTTAGAAAAGTGGTTCAAAAACAGTTAGAAAGTTACTTGGAAACAAATAATTTGATTATATTGGAACAATCTGGATTTAGGAGACAACATTCCTGTGAAACGGCGATTAATTGAGTAGTGTGCCAATGGAAGGAAGAAATAGATGCCTCAAATAGTGTTGTGGCTGTGTTTTTAGACCTAAGAAAAGCATTTGAAACTGACGACCGGGACATATTATGTTATGGTCGTAGCATACTGCATATAGCAATATACTACACGACGGCTAGCAGCAGCACCTAGCGTGGGCCACACGACGAACGTGCGATGGTCGAGACTCGACCACACGTTTCCAGTCTGACTTGGACCGAGCACAAAAATCGAAGTCAAAAAAGAAAGGAAGAAGAAGAGCGTTGACTTTTTTTTGATTATTGAAGTTTTTGCCGAACAAGGAGGATTGGTTCTGAAGGGCGGCGGAGAATAGAAAAGTGATCAAAAAATAATCCGGGCATCAGGATTAACTCCTACATGAAGTTGTCGAAAAGAAAAAGAGGGAATCTGATCAATAATCGTGGCATCGATATAGAAATCGCTCAGAGTGCCGGGAATCAGCTCAATCTCAAGTTTTCCTACTGAGGTTCGAGTAATTGCATACGTCGGACAAGTCTACCCGAAAGTCAAGCTCAAGAGAAGAAAAAAAACCAATGAATTGCTGAATATTAATGAACAAGTTACCAGGAGGCCCCTGAGTTTGCCTAAGGTTCATCTCAGCCCGAAGAGGATCCGCTGAATTTTGAGAAAAAGTACCCCCTTGCCGCAGGCGAAAGCCGATATATACACATGTATGCACATGCTGGTGCATACCATGGCCGAGCAAACTTACTTCACGCCAGCCGACGCCATCAGCGTGGTCTAACTTATATAAGTATCCAGTCTGACACAGATTTTGTTTTGTTTTAATCGGTCCCATTTTAGCATACAAGTAGGGCACTATAGAATAGGAGTCTATAAGCGTCACGTTAATGCATATTAGTGTAGCATCATAAAAGCACAACTGTAAGCAGGGAGCTAGCGCAGATCAAGCCAATTCATGTATCATAACAGGATCAGAAGTTCTCCTATTGGCAGAGTTCAGTCGTCTGTAACTTTTTATTAGCATATTCGTGTTGTCATGTGGAAAATTTATTTCGATTACTTCCGGGATCAAATTCAAGACCCAGTCAAATATTTCGGTGCTGCGCTACTAAGTTAATCAACCCTGTTGAGCTTTCAGAATCCTGAAACAGAAATGCAGCAAATTAGATTTGTCTTTATATAGATATTCCCGTATTGGCAACGGAGCATCAAGGAGGCGCCTCTTCGATGGATTCCCGCAACAAATTACAACCGTAAGTTGATGTTTTTTTATATATATATAAACCTCATTGAAGAAAATTTTACAATTTATGTACCGGCTACACGAAAGCCTGAAATTTAAACAATATAGAGACCTTCTGTCTTAACAATTGCAAAGAAACCAGATGGAAAATTCCTTTCCGCGATCATTCGTGATACACGTAAAAAGAATTGTCAGTTAGGTGCATGAGAGGAAAGCTCAGAAGGGTCGTATGGTTGCATTGATTCTCGCATTTTTGATCCAACACAGAGCAAAGAATACTAATGTCGGTTGCATCGGTTGCAAAGATTATTTAAAGTTTTGTCGTGAATCTAGATTTTAGCTCATTCTCTGCTCTCTTATGAGATAATGAATTGTTAGCATGTAGAGGCTCTTTGGTCTACGCTTGGTTCTAAATAAGTAATGGTCCTAGTAGTATATGATTAATCAGTAGTTACTTAGTTCAGTCATTGAGTTTGTTAACAGCGAATCATACACCAATCACTCATTACATGGGCTAAGTCCTCAATCTACTACATAAACGGTGGATACAGTTAGAATTTTTTTTTGTTTTTGTCAAATATTGTTAGTACTTATTAAAGACACATGGTTGATATCTATGTGAATAATTATAAGCCTACTCATCTATAGTGCGGGTTATTCACATTATGTGTACTAGTAAACTAGTACGAAGAAAGAGTTTTTCTTGAATTCATGTTATTAGATTAGGTAGATCACATACTTACATACATTTTTTTTGTTGAAAGGATAGGATTAAGGGTAAAGAAACAAGTGAATGATTAAATGCTAAGAGTACCTATGAAATCGTAGATTGTTCTTATTTTTTCCTCTCACCTTCCTGGAGCCCTCTAGCATGAAGGTCATCTAGGTCCGCTACTCCGCGCTCTTTACAAGTCAACAAGGGACTTTGGACGATTGTGCCACCCAGAGTCGATGGGAGGATGGGGCTTGGCAGGAAGGCATGTCATCTGCGCCTTCAATGGAGCATGGGTAAGTGACGTAAGGGTCCCTTCAGGACCGAGTGGGTGCTAGGCTTGGTGTAAGTAGGCACGAAAATTTTTTTTTGATTATGGGTGATGACAAGCGGCAGGTTATTTCGGGAACTCCCCCACACTCTCCGCCACCCTTAGCCGAGGTGCTAGCGTGCCGCCCTGTGCTATCGCTGTCATCGAGTGATCTGTCAGCTTAGGCTGGCAGTTTGGACTTCACGTCCTGACCAATCACTCTCCAACATACAACCATAACAAAATGGCGCCCAACGAGGGGCCACCTCAATTAGACTTCGGTGGTCTAAGTATAAATTTTACTGGGGACTGGGACTCTGAGTGATATGATCATCTGGTATCTGCTAGTTGATTGACCTCAAGTCTCATATCCAGTGGAAGTTATATGCAGACCTGGGTTGAATTGTTTGTTATTAATTGAAATTTTTCTGTAAAGTAAAGTTTTTCTAGCTTTGATGTGTTTGAGAATTGGTAAAGTAAAGTAAAGTTTTTGGAATTTTTGGAAGTTTTTGTAAGTTCGACTTTAGGTTTGACTTCAGTCAAGCCTCAAGTCCGAATAGTTGATTTTTTGATTTTTTTTTGAATTTTTTGAAATTGATCTTTCCCGCTGGCCTTCTGCCATGGAAATGGTAGGTGGCCTCACAAATTTTTTTGGATTGTGTTCTCGCGGACAATTGTTCTGTTGGCCAACTGACTGGACAGAGTTATGAGTCTGTGAGACGACTTTTTGGCTTTCAGCTAATTAGTTGACCAGATCCATGACTCTGCCCAGCTGGCGAACTATCGGGACATGAGGATCCGGTGAAGAGGAGAGAAAGAGTTCTCTGAGGGTGGGAGTGATGCTGGAGTAATCGGGAGTTGGCATACTTCTAACTGCCTGGCTGAAGAATCTCTAGTAGCATTCTCAGCCTTTGACACCTCCAACTTGACTTTTCCCAGAGTTCTGTGAGAACCCAACCAAATCTTTCATGCACCACTCACGTCACTTGCCTATATCCTGTTTTTGACCTTGGAAGAGAGAGAGCGACCTGATCTCTTATGTGGGAGCTAGCTTCGGGAGGCGAGGGAGAAATTGTATGATCTTTGTTAAAGAATTTTTTTTTTGAAACGCTTGAACTGTTTTCGTGATCTTTTGGATCCTTAGTAATTTTCAGATTTTTTTTTGAAGATTTTTATTCGACGAGGCTGTTAACGCTTCCCGACATTGGTTTTTGTCTTGGAATTCATTCTTTACACTATCTCGATTTGAGAAGCCTTAATTAACTTTTCGAATCCTTGTTTTTCTAAATTTTTTTAATTTCTTCGAACGTTTGGGAAAACTTTTGTCTGAATTTGAGTATCTCGCCCAAAGCCTTCGACTTTAAAATAGTATTTAGCCATCATCACATTGGAAAGAGCGTGTCTCTTCCAAACGTGCAACTTCTAGATTTTTTTTTTTGGGATAACTATCCTAAACCCGGATTTGACAATTTTTTCCTGACTTACGTCTAAATTCATTATGGCTACAGTGAGGACACCACCTCCAGCGACAAACGGTATGACAATGCTGCCCGAACCATGTTCTATCTGCCGGGACGCAAGCTGGTCAGTCGATCGGAAGCCGGTCATGACTCTATGCGAGCATATTTTCCACCAGGCATGCCTGCAGCATTGGATAGGTGAACATTCTAGTTGTCCTAACTGCCGACGTCACATTACGCAACAGGACTTCAGTGAATATTCTGGTGCAATCCCAAAGAGACCGAAAAAGGTGAAGCCCGCGAAATCGACAAGACGCGACTCATTGCCAACCTTTGATTTGCCTAACTTTGACTTACCACCTTCGAATCGACGATCCTTGTCTCCAGGAATGCCTGACTTACATTCAAGGACTTTTGTAAACCCGAGTCCTCGACGTGATATTCCAGCGCGCACAGCTCAAGACCACAACACCTCAGCTGCTACGGATGCGCTGATAGCAGGCTTGAGTGTAAAGATGGAAGACCTAATAAACCGAGGTCTCCAGCAGGGTTTAAATGTTTTGCGGTCTGAGTTAGGAAACGATATAAGACAACAAGTAGCAGCAGCAATGCCGCCAGCAGACTCCCCACGACCTCCTTCGTCCAGAAGCAATCAGAGGCCGTCAAACGATTTTCCTACACGGGGAAGGCAATCATTTAGGAGACCATCCTCACCTTTTGGTCAACCTTTTGGTCAGCCTACAAATCAGTCCAGACCGAACTTTATACCACCTCAACCACCTCAACCCCCTCCACCACCTATGCGTGTTTCTGCTAATGTAGGATACCGACGATCAGGCAGTCCAATAAGGAGATGGAACCTGACCTATAATGGGAATAACGCAGAACTATCAGTTGACGAATTCATCTTCAGAGTCGAAGCACTTACGCACTCCGCTCTAGAAGGGGATTTTGGGTTATTAGTAAGAAATATGCTTACGCTACTGACAGGACCAGCGAAGGACTGGTATTGGTCAGTACTAAGGCAAAATCCATTTCCAACTTGGGACGTCATCAAGATGGGATTGTATAACGAATGGGGGACGCCTAAAGATGATCTGAAGACTAGATTCCAACTGATGTCTAGAAAACAAAAGCCTGGTGAACTGTTCGCAATGTATCACCACCATCTGGGGTTGCTGCGCGATCAGCTACAGAATGCTATGCCAGACCAAGAATTTCTGGAGATTGTCAAGTCGAATCTCTTGCCAGAGATTCAAGAAAAGATATGCTTGCATCCTACTGATACGATAGGACAGCTGAGATCGCTGGTCACGCGTATCCAAGCTACACAGACACGTATTGCGACAGCTGGCAGTTGGAACCTTTACCGGAACCAACGGGTGCACGAAGTCGACAATTTTCCAACTTTAGACCCTGAACTGGCATTAGCGACAGGCAGTGACAACGGCCTAGGTGATATAGCTAGTATTTCGGCAAAAAACCCTATCACATGCTGGAACTGTGATCAGTCCGGTCACTTTTATCAAGATTGTAGACAAGAGAGACAAATTGTGTTCTGCTATGGATGCGGGCGCAAGAATGTTTTCAAGCCCGATTGCCGCTACTGCAGACAGAAAAACGAGAGACGGGTCGGGAATACCAACACCTCTTTCCGACCAGCGTCGACGTCGCAAGCAGCAACGACAACGAACTCTCCAGTTCAAGCTCGGAACAAGGAGGAAAGTCCGCTCCAGTAGCAGACACTCATGATAACTCCCTAACATGTCCTCTGATATCATTCAGTGACTCTGGTGATATCAAAGAAACACCGGATTGTACGATTACTTCATTGGCAGAGGCGGAGAACTTAATAGATTTCTCCGCAGACCTTCAAGCTCCCATTTCCACTTCTGGGGAGCCCATGAACTTATTAGACACTTCTTTAGAAGAGTCTTTAATCTTCGATGTCCCATTGACACCTATCGCACGTGTAGCCGACAAAGTTACTGAGCAGGAGATTTGGCCTCCTGTCATTTCTGTTTTAAAACGGCCACCAAGCTCTGATATCACGAGTGGGCGTGAGCCAGTTTTATATCCGCTGACGCCGTATCATACGCGTCTGCAGAAATATAACGCAGCAAGAGACCGAATCTTCTCCTCAGTAGCGGAGTTAGCTGACATTATGTTTCCTGACCGGGATATGCGACCGAAAAAGAAACGATCAACCGTTCATTGGCGGGAATACTGTCGACGGATGAAACAAGAAAGGAAAAAATTGGCACAGATTTCCGTTTCGATGCCAGACGACATTCGACCGTACGCCGAAGTAAAGCTGCTCGGGCGAACTGAGAATGGATTACTTGATAGTGGTGCCACTGTCAGTATCCTAGGCCAGGGAGCTCTAGAGAAGCTTGTGGAAGCAGATGTCGAATGGAAGAGGTATCGAACACAGGTCCAAGTAGCAAATGGTGCCATGACGACTGTTCATGTTCATGTGAACTTGGACGTCACTTTCCGTGGTAAGACCCATAACGTGCGTTTTTACGTGGTTCCTGGGCTCACACCGGCACTATATCTGGGAATAGACTTCTGGCGTCTATTTGGGTTGGCTCCAGATGTCCTGGGTATAGTCGCAGAAGTGAATCCAAGTGGGATAGCTACCTCTGACACCGACTGCCACGTCCTTTCTAGTTTCGATCAGCAACGCTTGGAAGCCACAAAACAGCTTTTCCCCTCTTTCGCCTCTTTAGGCCTTGGGAAAACATCATTGGTCACTCACAAGATTGAAACGAATGACGCCGCCCCGATAAAACAGCGCTTTTATCCGATTTCGCCGGCAGTACAAAGTTTAATGGATGCTGAATTAGAGCGAATGCTATCGCTGGGTGTGATAGAGGAGAGCCAGAGTCCTTGGAGCTCTCCAGTTGTTCTGGTAAGGAAGCCTGGAAAGGTCCGGCTTTGTTTTGACGCCAGGAAGGTCAACTCGGTTACGAAGAAGGACGCCTATCCGCTGCCGCAAATAGACGCACTTCTGAGTCGACTTCCTCCGGCAAATTACATAACGAGCCTGGACCTGAAAGACGCATTCTGGCAGATCCCACTGGACGCTGATTCCAGAGAGAAGACCGCTTTCACAGTACCTGGTCATCCTCTCTATCAGTACACAGTGATGCCATTCGGCCTATGCAACGCTCCACAGACTATGTGCCGCCTCATGGATAAAGTCATTCCTTTCGATCTTCGTGAGAACGTTCTCGTCTATCTAGACGATCTATTAATTCTGTCACAAGACCTCGACACTCATCTCACGCTGCTAGCCCGTGTAGCGGATTGTTTGAGCTGGCCTCACTATCAACGTCGAGAAGAGTAAGTTTTGCATTAAAGAGACTAAATACTTGGGATTCATTGTAGGAAAGGGAGGTATGAGAACTGACCCTGACAAAATTTCAGCCATAGTTGACTATCCGTCACCTAAAACTGTTCGGCAAGCTCGACGCCTACTAGGTATGGCGGGATGGTATAGACGGTTCATCCCGAACTATGCTGATTTGACTGCCTCCATTACAGACACTTTGAAAAACCCCAGTCAGTTCAAATGGACGCCTGAAGCCCAGACGTCTCTTGATCTTTTAAAGAAAAAACTTACTTCTGCTCCGTTGCTAGTGAGTCCAGACTTCACCAAACCGTTCGTTATCCAGTGCGATGCGAGCCAACAAAGTATTGGAGGAGTGCTGCTTCAACTAGATGACGATGGCCACGAGAAGCCAATAGCCTACGTCTCGAAAAAGTTGAACTCAGCACAAAGAAATTACACCGTCACAGAGCAAGAATGTTTAGCTGCGCTCTTGAGCGTGCAGAAGTTCCGGCCCTTCATAGAACTTATGCCGTTTAAGATAGTGACTGATCATGCGAGCTTGAAATGGCTGATGTCCCAAAAGGACCTCAGTGGTAGACTTGCACGGTGGAGTTTGAAGCTTCAGGGCTTCGACTTCACAATTGAGCACAGAAAAGGAAGCCTGAACGTCGTCCCTGATGCGCTGTCACGCATTCATTGTGACAGCCTGAACACAAACGCAGATCCTGGCCCGGAAGTTGACCTTAGTTCGCCATATTTCAACTCGTTGGAATATGAGGAGCTGAGGCATAAAGTTAAAACGACTTCTGGCAAACTACCAGATCTTTGCGTCAGGGATGACTTCGTTTATATCCGGACTGTTCCGAGAACAGGCGATCCTATTCAGGAAGAAGAAGCTTGGAAGCTTTGGATTCCACGAGGGCTTGTCAACGACGTCATTTCGAGGGCTCATGATCCGCCACTAGCTTCACACGGAGGTATAGGGAAAATCCTGGAACGTCTGCGAAGACATCTGTACTGGCCACGAATGACCGTTGATGTCAGAAATTACGTAGGCGCCTGTGACGTGTGTAAGGAGACGAAAGCTCCTAATACTATTTTACGACCACCTATGAGAGTCCAGTCTGTGATAGAAAGACCATGGCAAAAGCTGTACATTGATTTTCTAGGTCCCTATCCTCGGTCAGTAAAAGGAAACGTCTGCATCTTAATAGTTCTTGACCACTTCTCAAAATTTCCTGTTCTTAAACCTATGAGAAAAGCGTCTACACTCAATGTGTGCCAGTTCATTGAGACCGAATTGTTCCACGTGTTCGGAGTTTCTGAAGTGATCGTCTCTGACAATGGAGTCCAGTTCTGCTCGACTCAGTTCACCAGATTACTGGATAAGTATGGGGTGAAGCACTTGCGAACGGCAGTCTACTCGCCGCAAGCAAACGCCTCAGAGCGAGTAAATAGGTCTCTATTGTCGGGGATTAGAGCATATATCAAGAAAGAACACACCAGATGGGATGAGAAACTAAGCCAAGTAGCTAGTTCCCTCAGGAGCTCTTTCCATCAAGCTACTGGTTTCTCTCCTTATCGAACACTCTTCGGTCACCAAATGATTGAACATGGCAGCTCCTATTCTATCTTGAGGAGCCTTGGAACTCTTAGTGAGCCATTGAGAGTAGATGCTGATGATAAAATGAGATTGATCCGTGCGAAAGTGCAGGAAAATTTATAACACGCATTCGAGCAGGGTTCAAGAGCCTACAATCTCAGGGCGAAACCTGTCGATTTCAAAGTGGGTCAGGAGGTATTTAGACGAAATTTTGCTCAAAGCAATTTCCAACAGCAGACTAGTGCTAAACTGGGACGGAAATTTGTGAAATGTCGTGTCAGGGCCAAAAAAGGAAGCTCACTATACGAGCTTGAAGATCTGCAGGGAAAACTGTTGGGTGTCTATCACGCCAAAGACATCAAGCAGTGATCATCATTATGAAAACGTCACCTATACCTATTGTCGTTATTCCTGGTAGCCCTAAGAAGGCATCCAGCCAGCTTAACTGGTAAACTATAGGATATCACGAAGCCCTCCTATTGCCCCGTCAATGGTGGGTGAAATTCAATCTCCTCAGCGCACCTCTACCTCTTAGGAGTAGATAACCTTTTATAGTCCCTTCCGGATCGGCCTCATTAGGGAAAAAAAAATTTTTGTCGGTCCAGTTACAACATTTCGTTAATCGTCGGACATAGTAGTACTAAATCTATTCCTGGTAGCCCTAAGAAGGCATCCAGCCAGCTTCACTGGTATACTGTAGGATATCGCGAAGCCCTCCTATTGCCCCGTCAATGGTGGGTGATATACCTGTTGAAATCCACTCTCATATTCGGTTGTCAGCATGTCACCACTTCAACGACGCCTTGGAGGCACACCCTTGAACAATCGCGGTCCGGGATCGGAGCGAGATGTTGCGCCGGGAAGGCTTGGCTATCAGTTCTTTGGGTTGCTGATCGCAGGGCTTCCTCAGCATCTCGGTGAGGAAAGGCATAGAGACGTCGACCGGCTGGATTTTTTAGGTTACCAGCTTGTCAATGTGGCTTTGACTTCCCACACAGAGAAGGATGTCGATGTCTGACCAAAGACTGACGAGACTTCAAGGATGTGTGCTCGATGCGTCATCGGTCAAGTAGAGTCCAAGTGATGAGGAATACGCATTGGGTCGTGGGTCGAGACACACATTGAGCGCCCGCAGCGATGAGGCCTATGTTTAGGACCGGCTAGCTCAGTCGACCATCTTTCAGCGTTGTCTGAACCATGGGTGGCGCAGACCACTCTGCCCTGTTATGGTCGTAGCATACTGCATATAGCAATATGCTACACGACGGCTAGCAGCAGCACCTAGCGTGGGCCACACGACGAACGTGCGATGGTCGAGACTCGACCACACGTTTCCAGTCTGACTTGGACCGAGCACAAAAATCGAAGTCAAAAAAGAAAGGAAGAAGAAGAGCGTTGACTTTTTTTTGATTATTGAAGTTTTTGCCGAACAAGGAGGATTGGTTCTGAAGGGCGGCGGAGAATAGAAAAGTGATCAAAAAATAATCCGAGCATCAGGATTAACTCCTACATGAAGTTGTCGAAAAGAAAAAGAGGGAATCTGACCAATAATCGTGGCATCGATATAGAAATCGCTCAGAGTGCCGGGAATCAGCTCAATCTCAAGTTTTCCTACTGAGGTTCGAGTAATTGCATACGTCGGACAAGTCTACCCGAAAGTCAAGCTCAAGAGAAGAAAAAAAACCAATGAATTGCTGAATATTAATGAACAAGTTACCAGGAGGCCCCTGAGTTTGCCTAAGGTTCATCTCAGCCCGAAGAGGATCCGCTGAATTTTGAGAAAAAGTACCCCCTTGCCGCAGGCGAAAGCCGATATATACACATGTATGCACATGCTGGTGCATACCATGGCCGAGCAAACTTACTTCACGCCAGCCGACGCCATCAGCGTGGTCTAACTTATATAAGTATCCAGTCTGACACAGATTTTGTTTTGTTTTAATCGGTCCCATTTTAGCATACAAGTAGGGCACTATAGAATAGGAGTCTATAAGCGTCACGTTAATGCATATTAGTGTAGCATCATAAAAGCACAACTGTAAGCAGGGAGCTAGCGCAGATCAAGCCAATTCATGTATCATAACAGGATCAGAAGTTCTCCTATTGGCAGAGTTCAGTCGTCCGTAACTTTTTATTAGCATATTCGTGTTGTCATGTGGAAAATTTATTTCGATTACTTCCGGGATCAAATTCAAGACCCAGTCAAATATTTCGGTGCTGCGCTACTAAGTTAATCAACCCTGTTGAGCTTTCAGAATCCTGAAACAGAAATGCAGCAAATTAGATTTGTCTTTATATAGATATTCCCGTATTGGCAACGGAGCATCAAGGAGGCGCCTCTTCGATGGATTCCCGCAACAAATTACAACCGTAAGTTGATGTTTTTTTATATATATATAAACCTCATTGAAGAAAATTTTACAATTTATGTACCGGCTACACGAAAGCCTGAAATTTAAACAATATAGAGACCTTCTGTCTTAACAATTGCAAAGAAACCAGATGGAAAATTCCTTTCCGCGATCATTCGTGATACACGTAAAAAGAATTGTCAGTTAGGTGCATGAGAGGAAAGCTCAGAAGGGTCGTATGGTTGCATTGATTCTCGCATTTTTGATCCAACACAGAGCAAAGAATACTAATGTCGGGTGCATCGGTTGCAAAGATTATTTAAAGTTTTGTCGTGAATCTAGATTTTAGCTCATTCTCTGCTCTCTTATGAGATAATGAATTGTTAGCATGTAGTGGCTCTTTGGTCTACGCTTGGTTCTAAATAAGTAATGGTCCTAGTAGTATATGATTAATCAGTAGTTACTTAGTTCAGTCATTGAGTTTGTTAACAGCGAATCATACACCAATCACTCATTACATGGGCTAAGCCCTCAATCTACTACATAAACGGTGGATACAGTTAGAATTTTTTTTTGTTTTTGTCAAATATTGTTAGTACTTATTAAAGACACATGGTTGATATCTATGTGAATAATTATAAGCCTACTCATCTATAGTGCGGGTTCTTCACATTATGTGTACTAGTAAACTAGTACGAAGAAAGAGTTTTTCTTGAATTCATGTTATTAGATTAGGTAGATCACATACTTACATACATTTTTTTTGTTGAAAGGATAGGATTAAGGGTAAAGAAACAAGTGAATGATTAAATGCTAAGAGTACCTATGAAATCGTAGATTGTTCTTATTTTTTCCTCTCACCTTCCTGGAGCCCTCTAGCATGAAGGGACTTTGGACGATTGTGCCACCCAGAGTCGATGGGAGGATGGGGCTTGGCAGGAAGGCATGTCATCCGCGCCTTCAATGGAGCATGGGTAAGTGACGTAAGGGTCCCTTCAGGACCGAGTGGGTGCTAGGCTTGGTGTAAGTAGGCACGAAAATTTTTTTTTGATTATGGGTGATGACAAGCGGCAGGTTATTTCGGGAACTCCCCCACACTCTCCGCCACCCTTAGCCGAGGTGCTAGCGTGCCGCCCTGTGCTATCGCTGTCATCGAGTGATCTGTCAGCTTAGGCTGGCAGTTTGGACTTCACGTCCTGACCAATCACTCTCCAACATACTACCATAACAATTATTAAAAAAATTTGCAAAATATGGAATTTGTCGAAAGGAATTTCAATGGTTTTATAGCTACTTGTATGGAAGAAATCAAAGTACCAAAATAAATAATACAATTTCCGATAAAATGGAAGTATCGATGGCAGGCCCGTAGCTAGAACCAAATTAAAGGTAGGGCATTAGAAATTTGAAGTAGGGCGCAAATTTTCGGTGCATTTGGGATACATTTGTTCAAGTGAAGGACATTTTTTTGAAAAATTAGTTTCTAGAACCCTCATTTTATTACATATTTTTATACGTGAACTAAAACAGGTACCTACAATAAGAAGAAATAAATGGACCAAACAAAAAACACAACATGGTAAAACTATTCAATATAATTGCAGTCTTCGATTTACCATATTGTGGAATTTTCTTAGCACTTCGTCAATATCTTTTTGTCTGTTTTTTTCCATTCAAATGCAAAAAATACCAAACCTGCCATTATCTCATGAACAATTGACATTTTTTGAGGCTTATTGATAGCAATTAGTGTCGAAAAGGTAGATTCGCACGCAGCAGTACTACATCTGATTATTGCGACTGATGCAAATAGTTCATGCGTGTCTCTGAAGGATTCCCTTTGTCTGTATAGAACTTGTAATATGCTTTCAGTCTGATCTCCTCGACCATTCAACTCATTCAAGTACCTTTTCACAATAATAATCTCCTCTTTGGAAGGAATTTTAATACCTGAAAAATAATTCCAATTACATACAGATTTGTTTTTTTCTCATTAATTTCCACACAACAATTATATGTATATTTAAATGTTGAACAGACTTAAACTTTGTCGAATTCATCAAGACACAAAATTGTATCTAGTACGTAGATCATCATTGTCTGCAAATCTTCTTTTGATCTCAGCTGTTATTATGTCTACAGTTTCATAAAATTCCGCTTTAAATGGCGGAGTTTAAACTATGCCTGCTGTGTTTTGACGAGAAGGTGATGCAACACTAATCCTCCAGATGTCTTGCCACTTGTCTCTTCTCTTCTGGGAACTATTTTGAGATTCTTTTCTACAATATGGTATTCTCAGCTTTTTCCAAAATTGCCTCATACATCTCTCTGACCTCAATTTCTTCCTAAACACATTTTATTATCGATATGGCATCCTTCAATCCCGTGCTTCGACCCTATAAAGCCACATCAGCCGGTTGCAGAACACATAATATTTTTTTTCCTACTATCTTTGCCAATCGAACTTCCATGTTTAACATAACACCTTTGATGTCAACACTTTTTGCAATATCATCACCATTGAATTTTCCATTTTTCGTTTAAGTCGACGTCAAGCCGGAACCGGGTGATAGACCAAATCGTAACAGTTACCAGAAAAATATAAAAAAAATCTAAGTCATGTATTTTTCAAATTATAGGCATTTCTTTTGTTTTCGAGAAAATGTACACCTTGTGATGGTTTTTTAGCTCCTGTTGCTACAAATCGTTGCTTTTTTTCAATTTTATTTTTCTTATGTAATCCTGAATTGTGCTTATGTAACCTGCTGCTTTAAATTCTAAGCCAATTGCTCCAGCTTGGAAGAAAATGTCACATTTTGCCGAACCAACAATATAAAATTAATAATTCGTTGAATTTTAACTGACTGTACTGAAAAACAAAATGTACTACGCCAGTCTGGAAAGTAACTTTAAAAGTTGACGCATTTAATAAGGATTCTAAAATGGTACAACACTTGCTACATTATTTCTTAGATTACGATAAAAAAAAATTTTTTTCTTCAAGAAACCCAGTTTCGAAAAATTTCTTTTCACCTACTAAAATTGATTCAAGTGTACCCAAAGCTTGCCTTAAGAGCGTAACTTTAGCTTGAGGGAGACGGAGAGTCATTCCATGAAGTGTGAGTGAGACAGATAGTGACGCTTTCAAGTTAGAGATGCTAGCTTTTTGTTAAATTTAGGACAAATTTTCCTTAATTTTAAAATTAAACACCAATTACTTGGATGCTAAGATTTATTATTTACAAAAGATGTTCAAACTGCCTTCCTTCAGCTTCAATACAAGATCGACATCTTCTTAAAAAAGATCGGGTTATCAGACGGGCAATTCTTCCGTTGTTGACAAATTCAACTGCTTCCGTAATTCTTTGCCGAAGCTCGGCTAAATTTTCAATTGACGTCTTATAAACTTTCTCTTTCACTTCTCTCCAGTAGAAGAAATCTAATAGATTTAGGTCAGGTGAACGGGCTGGCCAGGCCACGAGATCGTACCAGACCGCCCTATCCATCTGTCCGGATATTCTTCATTGAGATATTCTCTAACTGAAAGGGCATAGTGCGCTGGGCAGCCGTCTTGCTGATACCACATCTCTCTGTAAATACTTAGTGGCATGTCTTCCAGTAAATTAGGTAAATGGTTTTGCAAAAAATCTAAATAAACTTCAGCATTAAAGACCTCTGGCAACTCAAAAGGTCTTATGACTTTTCCGTTTAAAATTCCGGTCCACATGTTTTTTTAAAACGATATTGAGATCTATTTTGTCTCATTAAATTCGGATACTCTACGTGCCACTCGTGTAAGTTGTGTAGGTTCATGTAACCGTCTTTTTTAAATGTCGATTCATCCGAATTTTCTCGAAGAATCGCGGATCTTCCCGTTGTCTTTATAGCATCGTTTGGCAAAACACAACCCGAGGTTGATAATCCCGAGGAAGCAGGGTTTGTACTCGCTGTACATAGTATGGGCGGAGATCATGTTTTTGTAATATTCGGTGAGCTATACTTTTGGTCACTCCTGTGCATTCCTGAATTGCACGTACCGAACTACCTGGATCTTCTTCAACTGCTTGAAGTATTACGTCCTCGTAAGATAAGGAACTTCTTCCTTCACCATGTACTTGATTTGGCAGTCGGCCCTCTGTGGAAAGTAGACGGTGCTCATTTGTAAAGACTCTATGATCTGGAGAACGATCAGCATTTGGGTATCTGCCGCGATACAGTCTAGCCGCAGCACTAGCATTGCCTCTGCTTATATTGAAGCTGAAGGAAGGCAGTTTGAACATCTTCTGTAAATAATAAATCTTAGCATCCAAATAATTGGTGTTTAATTTTAAAATTAAGGAAAATTTGTCCTAAATTTAACAAAAAGTTAGCATCTCTAACTTGAAGGCGTCACTTCTGTCCCGCTCACACTTCATGTAATGCTAATGACTCTCCATCTCACTCAAGCTAGAATCTTAAAGTTACGCTCTTAAGGCAAGCTTTGGGTACACTAGAATAAATTTTAGTAGGTGAAAAGAAATTTTTCGAAGCTGGGGTTCTTGAAGAAAAACGTAATCTAAGAAATAATGTAGCAAGTGTTGTACCATTTTAGAATCCTTATTAAATGCGTCAACTTTTAAAGTTATTTACCAAACTGGCGTAGTACATTTTGTTTTTCAGTACAGTCAGTTAAAATTCAACGAATTATTAATTTTATATTGTTGGTTCGGCAAAATGTGACATTTTCTTCCAATCTGGAGCAAATGGCTTAGAATTTAAAGCAGCAGGTTACATAAGCACAGTTCAGGATTACATAAGAAAAATAAAATTGAAAAAAAGCAACGATTTGTAGCAACAGGAGCTAAAAAACCATCACAAGGTGTACATTTTCTCGAAAACAAAAGAAATGCCTATAATTTGAAAAATATATGACTTAGATTTTTTTTTATATTTTTCTGGTAACTGTTACGATTTGGTCTATCACCCGGTTCCGGCTTGACGTCGACTTACGGGACACCCTGTATATAATGAACGCTTTATAGTCAGTACGTGATAAAGTGTCGGAGTGGCTATTTGGAAATAAAGAAGTCTAAATATATTAGTAAAACAAATCGCAAGTCTTTTATTTAAAACCTAAATATTGTTACGGGCAAGGGTTTTCCAATAAGAGGTGTTATTTTGATATTCAAAGAAAAATGCTATTTTTTGAGATAAATGATCGGATCTTTATTTCATTATAAAGAGGAAGGTACGCCGTTAATAAACGAAAATAACATCAGTCAAATGACCACCACGACCACGCCTACAGGACCATATCCTTTTCGTGAAATTTTCCATAACCAAATTGCAAAGTGGCTGCCCTATGTCCTCGATAGCCTCACGAATTACATCTTTGAGGTCTTGAATCGACGCTGGGCTGTTGGCGTAGACCTTCTCTTTCACGTGGCCCCAAAGGAAGAAGTCGCAAGGTGTTAAGTCACAAGATCTCGGTGGCCAATTGTGATCACCTCTTCGAGAGATAACACGGTCCGGAAACTTTTCCCGTAAAAGATCAATGGTTTCGTTGCTTGTATGGCACGTAGCGCCGTCTTGTTGAAAGTAAACGTTGTCCAGATCAATACCATCCAATTCCGGCCATAAAAAATCATTAATCATCTGTCGATAGCGCAATCAATTTACCGTAACTGTTGCTCCAGCTTCATTTTCGAAAAAGTAAGGTCCAATGACCCCGCGAGACCATAAACCGCACCAAACAGTCACACGTTGAGGATAGAGAGGCTTTTCAACAATAACTCTTGGGTTTTCCGAGCCCCAGATGCGACAATTTTGCTTGTTGACGAAGCCATCGAGGTGGAAATGGGCCTCATCACTCAAGATGAGATTTCGATGGAATTCCGGATCATTTTCATGCATTTCAAGGACCCAATCAGCAAAGACTCGACGTTGTTGATGATCGGCCGGCTTGAGTACTTGTGTTAACTGAACTTTATAAGCCTTAAGACCCAAATCTTTATGCAAAATACGGTGTAATGACGTTTGTGGAATGCCTAATTCAAAAGAACGACGAGGAATGGACAAACCTGGGTTTTCTTCAACACTTTCGGCTACAGCAGCAATATTCTCGGCTGTTCTTGAGCGACGTGCACGGGTTTTATTCTTCACATCACTAACTTGTCTCGACAGCTCGAATTTTTCTACCAATTTCTGTATTGCGGTCCGACAAGGTGCTTCACGACGACCCAAAAATGTTCGTGTTTTACGAACCGTCTCTGCCACATTTTCACCATTTTTATAGTGAATTTTAATAATTTCAATGCGTTGTTGAATCGTATATGGTTCCATTTTTATTAATGGCGTAGTTTCTACTTGTCAAATGTCAAAAAATGACAGCTCCAAAAGTGACATCTACCGAAATAGCGGGCTAATTAAAATAACACCTCTTATTGGAAAACCCTTTTAGAAAGAGCAAACTGGTGACATCTAGTGCCAATGGAAGGTAAACAACTTCAGGTTCGGAGAATCGATGATAGAATCTTCGGGAAGGTTCAAGAATAGATTGAATAGAATAGTTAAGAGGATTCTCGAATAGAACACTCCAGAATAATCTGGAGAGTTTTCTAGGATATAAATATAAAAGTTGTCACCGCCAGAAAAAGAGTCTTGTCTTAGACGTTGCAGTGTTAACAGCAAAAGTAATAAACGTGCGAAAGTGTTGTAATTATATTGCGATAATTGAAAGTACAGTATTAAGCGATAATTAAAGTTGAGTTGATTAATTGAAAGTTTGTGAATAATATAAGATTAGAGTAAAATAAAGAACTTGTATTTTGCATATTTAATATTGTGTTTTAAATAACGAACCAAAAAGGCCACGCTCGCAACAACTGGTGTCAGAAGTGAAATAAATTCGCGAAATAAAGTGGTGGTAATTGACTTAAAAATTCAAATTGTGATTAATTTTGAGAAATTGTGTTAAATTTTGAAAATTCTGGAAAATAATTTATATTCAACTTTAAGTGAATTACTAAAGTAATGGGGCGAAAAGTCGAGGAGCTTCGAATGCAGGATTTGAAAGTGGAGTTAGGGAACCGGTCTTTACAAACGACAGGTGCAAAGAAAGTGCTAGTCGAGCGACTCAGACAAGCTTTGATAGAGGAAGGAAAGAATCCTGAAACATTTGTTTTCGAAGAAAACTTGGAAGAAACCGAAACTGAAGAAGAGCCTGCGATGAAAATGGAACAGCTTTTGAGTACTTTAATGAGCAAAATTGAAGCCCGTTTTGATGAACAAAAGAATTCTCTCGAGGAACAAAAGAATTCTATGGAAGCTCGTTTTGATGAACAGAAGAATTCCAATGAGGAACAAAAGAAATTTATGGAAACCCGTCTGGACGAGCAAAAGAATGCTTTTGAGGAACAAAATAATTCTCTGGAATCCCGTTTAGATGAGCAAAAGAATGCTTTTGAGGAACAAAAGATTTCTCTCGAGGAGCAAAAGAATTCTCTGGAATCCCGTTTAGATGAGCAAAAGAAATCTATGGAAACCCGTCTGGACGAGCAAAAGAATGTTTTTGAGGAACAAAAGAATTCTCTGCAGAATTGTCTAGAAACTTGTTTGGAGGAACAGAAGAACTTTCTGAAAGGTTCATTAAACGAACAAAATGTGAAGATTAAAGAAATCCAGCAGGAAGTGTTGGAAGTTCAACAACAAGTGTCGGGAGTACAACAAAATGTCACGGAACAGCTTGATAACTTTAAAGCAGATCTGGAAAGAATAAAGAATCGTAAGCCTCTAAACGTAGCAACTGAAATATCCGGTGCAGGTAGAATGAAACCTCCAATATTTGATGCACAAAATTCGTGGCATATCTTCAAGAGACAATTCGAGGCAGCTTCAGAGGTAAATGGATGGAATGATGAAGACAAAGCTATAGCTCTGCTGTTAGCACTTCGAGGTCCTGCGTCAGAACTCTTACAAACTATACCGATTGAAAAGCAACGTGATTACACTTCATTAGTACAGGCGATAGAATTACGTTACGGAGATGAACATATGCAGCCTACAGTTACGCAAAAGGATTCAAAAGCATGGCGAATCACTACAACAATTGCAGGCTGATGTGGAAAGATTATCGCATCTCTCATACTCCAGCGTGAATGCGGATTTTCTCAATGAAGTGGCGACGGAGGCATTTGTGAACGCTATTGCAGATTAAAATTTACAACAAGCGTTAAGGCTAGCAGGAAAGATATCAATAGCAGAAGCACTAGCCTATGCATTAGCGTATGAATCCGCCAGACAAGCATCACGGAGTGCAGTATGAGTAAGAGAAATTTCAGTGGAAGAATGTACTTGTAACAGAGTGCAATCATCACAGAGTGCGCCTTCACGTAGTGTCCTTCGATGCTGGAATTGTAATAGATCAGGGCACCTTCAAAGAGACTGCAGAAAACGTCGACGAGTGGAATTGCCAGAAGAAGAGAGGAAAGAAGAATGTCAAAGGTGTCGAGCCAGGGAAAGAGCTATTCGTGGAGAGACTAGATGTCAAGCCACCTCTCCTGTTGAGTAGTCGGAAAACTAGTAAAAACCAACTTTGTGGGGCAGAAGTTGGTTGGTGGAATCGACAGCCCCGAAGTCATCATTCAATTAGGCCAGTTGCAGTGAAATAATAGCAGTCTTGTTATATATGGAAGTGTAGGAAAAAATGACTGCGAGTCACTATCGATTCTGGAGCTTTGAGATCAATTATTAGAGCAGATCTTGTTAAGAACAATTAATGGCTTCACAACACCACCAAATATCTACTAAGAACAGCAACTGGAGCAGCAGCACAGGTGTTTGGAGAAATAACTTTAGAAGTTCAACTAGGCGAACTACTATTTCCTCACACTTTCCTGGTTTCAGACATAATGGATGAATGCATTCTTGGAATAGATTTCATGACCACATACAAACAAAATCTGGATGTCGGAGAGCGGATTCTCAAATATGTGAACGTAGAAATTCCTAGGAAACTAGGAGAAGGAGCAGATCATCCTGCGAAAGTAAGGACGATGGTCTGCGAAAATATTACTCTTTCGCCATGTTTCGAGACACTAATATGGACAAAGTTTACTGATGACATCGGGACCTGCCGATTCTATCTGGTGGAGCCTAACCCCACAAAAGTCTTATCGAGCATCATTGTTGGCAAGACTTTAGTGAAGGCAGAAGGTGCAACATTAATACCAGTCAGAATGCTTAACACATCCGAAAATGAGGTACAACTAAAAGAAGGTGCTATAATTGGAAATTGTGAACCTGTTTACCAAATCGTCAATTTGGATAATGGTAGTAATATCAAGGAGACAAAAACTACACCAGCTACTACCCAATAGGTTCAGAAACTTCTTTCGTCCAGTGCCGGTTGTTCTGGCTAGGAAAAAGAATGGCAGCACCCGATTCTGTGTAGACTACCGCCAACTAAATAACGTGACGAGAAAAGATAGCTATCCATTACCAAGGATTGATGACACGTTGGATACCCTTTCCGGAGCGGAATGGTTTTCCACGTTGGATTTAAAGAGTGGTTACTGGCAAGTGGAAATACATCCCGAAGACCGAGAGAAAACTGCTTTCTCAGTTGGCAGTGGTTTATGGCAATTCAAAGTAATGTCATTTGGGTTATGTAATGCTCCAGCCACATTCGAACGACTAATGGAATGTGTTCTACGTGGTTTAACCTGGAAAACATGTCTTGTCTACTTGGATGACATAATAGTAATCGGAAGGACATTCAAGGAACATAAAAACAACCTACGGGACGTACTTCAAAGGCTCAAAGATGCAAAATTGAAGCTCAGTGCGAGTAAATGTGCTCTATTCAAAGATGAAGTTAAATATTTAGGGCACATAGTTTCATCACAAGGAGTAAGAACCGATCCAGAGAAGATAGAAGACGTCAAAAATTGGCCAGTTTCAAAGGACAAACATCAATTACGGAGTTTTCTTGGTTTAGTTACCTACTACAGGCGATTCGTGAAAGGTTTTGCAGATATAGAAAGAAGCCTACATCAACTTACAGAAAAGGGAAGGCCATTCATATGGTCGAACGAAAGTTTTGAAAATTTGAAGCAACAGCTCTGTGAAGCTCCAGTACTTCACTATCCAAAGCTGGGAAAAATATTTTTATTAGACACGGATGCCAGTAATGAAGGTATAGGTACAGTGCTTTCGCAGGAGGAGAATGGTTAAGAAGTTCCAGTAGCTTACTATAGCAAAGCACTTTCAAAGTCGGAGAAAAATTACTGTGCTACAAGAAAAGAGCTACTTACCTTTGTAACTTCAACAAAACATTTTCATAAATATCTCTACGGGCAGAAATTCATCCTTCGCATCGACCATGCAGCGCTTAAATGGCTGCTGCAGTTTAAGAACCCTGAGGGACAAGTGGCGAGATGAATAGAACGACTCCAGGCTTATGATTTTGAAATCCAACACCGAAGAAGTCGTATCCATGGAAATGCAGACGCCCTTTCACGACGTCCATGCAAACTTGAATGCAAACATTGCGCCCGGGTGGAAGAAAAGGAAACAACAGCAACTATACAGTTGGTAACCGTGGAACCATCTACAGGTTGGGACAACGAGGGCCTGAGAACAGCACAACGAGAAGGTCCGGACTCTTCACCTATTCTCGCTTGGAAAGAAGGCATGGAAAGACCAGACCGGAAGGATATTTCTGAACGGAGCGAGAATCTGAAAAGTTACCGGGCTCAATGGAACTCTCTTTATGTTGAATGTAGTATATTAAAAGGCAAATGGGAAGCACCGAACGGCGAATCATTCCGAATGCAGATAGTCGTGCCAGCATCAAACGTCAAAGATGTTCTAGAAGAAATGCACGGTGGAACCTCTGAAGGACATTTTGGAGTGAACAAAACAATTTCCAAAATACGGGAAAGGTTTTATTGGTTACATATGCGAGAAGATGCTTGCAAAGGGCCGCAACACAGAAGCAGAGGAGAAATGCATAAATATAATGTCGGAGTCCCCTTTGAAAGGATAGCTGTAGACATCGCTGAACCTTTTCCAGAAACGGATGGCGGTAAACCTTATATATTAGTTGCCATTGAATATTTCAGTAAATGGCCTGAAGCGTATGCAATGCCTAATCAAGAGGCAACCACAGTTGCGGAATAAATAATAACGAATTAGGTCAGTAGGTTTGGTGTGCCTCACGAACTTCATTTGGACCAAGGACGGAACTTCGAATCGCGGACTTTCCAGGAGATGTGTAAAATGTTGGGAATAAGAAAAACCAGAACAACTCCTCTACACCCACAATCTGATGGCATGGTAGAGCGCTTCAACAGAACATTGATCGATCATCTAAAGGAAGTAGTTGAATATCATCAACGCGATTGGGATTGACATATTCTTATATTCCTAATGGCTTATAGATCAGCTATTCATAACACTACCGGGCATACCCCAGCTAAGGTCATATTCGGAAGGGAGGTGCGTTTACCTAGCGACCTCAAATTTGGTACCCCTAGAGGTGAAGGAAAGTTACCAGAAACTACGTATCGGAGCTTAAGCAACAATTTGCTGATGTGCACGAGGCCACGAGAACGAAATTAGCAGCAAATACTGATCGGATGAAGACCCGCTATGACTTACGTGCTAATTCCGCAGGATTTATTGAAGGTGATCTTGTTCGTCTGTACAACCCGAAACGACATAAGGGACGTTCTCCAAAACTACAACAACAGTGGGAGGGACCGTATTCAGTAGTAACTTGAATTAATGACGTGGTATAAAGGATTCAACGTGGTATAAGAGGCAAACGAAAAATCGTTCATCTGGATCGCTTGTGTCAATATTACAAGCATCAAGACAGTGGACCACCTGTTGTTCGGGACGAACAAATTTAAGAAGGGGGCAGTGTTACGTGCAATAGAAAGAGCAAACTGGTGACACCTACTGGCAATAGAGAGTAAACAACTTCAGGTTCGGAGAATCGATGATAGAATCTTCGGGAAGGTTCAAGAATAGATTGAATAGAATAGTTAAGAGGATTCTCGAATAGAACACTCCAGACTAATCTGGAGAGTTTCTAGGGTATAAATATAACAGTTGTCACCGCCAAGAAAAGAGTCTTGTCTTAGACGTTGCAGTGTTAACAGCGAAAGTAATAAACGTGCGAAAGTGTTGTAATTATATTGCGATAATTGAAAGTACAGTATTAAGCGATAATTAAAGTTGAGTTGATTAATTGAAAGTTTGTGAATTGTATAAGATTAGAGTGAAATAAAGAACTTGTATATTAAATATTTAATATTGTGTTTTAAATAACGAACCAAATGCCACGCTCGCAACAATATTATCACATTCGAAAATCTAACAGGGCTCCGAACTAATGCAATTTATAAATATGTGCGTAATTATCGGCATTCTTCAGTGCTATACATGACTACATAACATCTAAACCAAGTGGCTAGTATACATGCATGACGTGCATTATTGACATTCTCAGTGGTATATGATCAAGTGAACACAGATTTCTTGGTGCTACTACTGTAATTCAGTGATACCTTAAGCAAAGTTAACCTAATGACAAGTTAGGAAGCAGGCGAGATTTCCGAGTGTTTTACATTTAAAATGCACACGGCAAGAAAAGGAAGAAAGAAAGAAAAAAAATCAAACTCTCTTTAAAACTTTTATGAATGAAGATAAAATATGTGAAAGCACAAATTGCATGCAACGAAACAGAATGGCAAATGTTTCATTTTCGTAAATAAATTAGAAGGGGCGGAGTTTTCACGTTTTACTGTCATAAAATGCTCCCGCGCTTTTGTGGAACCGGTTTTCATAAAATATTGACAATGTTTTGGTCGCATGTTGTTGCTGTAAAAGGATATTTGAACAGCTCGTGTTTCTGTTTACATTCGTTTTGCTCTGAAGAGATTAAGTGGGAGAATTCATGCTGGATTCTCTGATATTTTCAGGAAAAATGAGAATTTTATTTGAAAGGAACTTTACATCTCCTTTCGGTTTCTAGGCCAAAGCGAAATTTATCTTTATCTTAAAAATGGGAGGTAGTGTGACCTGATGCATATTATTATGAATAGGTTGAAATGACTTTGAGGGATTTAATAAGATTTTGTCGTTCGGGTAATCCTACGTTCTCTCGATTTATGTTTTTAACTCGTTATCTCAGTTGCACTACAATAATGCATAGCCACGTTCTTTTCCCTCATTCATGCAAAAGACGAAAGTAAACGAAATTACTTGTGTTGTGTATTTATCCTCGGGTTTAATTGCAGACGGTATCCGCAGACACTCTGTGTACTCCTCACCTCTCTTTCTTTTAATTCGTTGATATATTCCCTGGGACTGTGTAAATGACACTCAATTGCTTTTTTTTTTGTTTACACTTTTTTTTAATACACTATCTTCCTTTTTTTTTTATACACTATCTTAACTATTAAAGTTACAAAAAAATTATAACATTAGAACTTGTCACTTATACTTAATAGAACAACCAACAACAAAAACAATTGCTGCTTTTTACGGCTGTATAAATGCTTACAACGCACGACGCAAACTACATAACGTTCTGGCCGACAATCTCAAATCACAATTTTTTCTTTTGAAAACCAAGATGCACCGCTACCAAAATCACAAAATAAACCTTTTTCTATTTAAAAACCGACCCTCGGGACTATTTCAAATCGACCGCTTAAAACTGACTGCCTAAAACTGACTGCACTTGACTTGGATCTTTTTAATCGCAAGTCTAGTTGTTCAGGATAGGAAAGTGCTTAATTAGCATTCCTATCCTGAGAAAATTATTTACCGCTGGGCATGTTTAAACATGCCCAGAATTATCGCGACGAACGATGGTTGGAATTGAAATTTGATATTTTCATAAATATTCAACCATCGTCGCGCTATCGTGCATACATTGTTGCGATCACAATGTATGCAGCTCGCGACAATTTGCTGATAGGAGCTTTTTTCGGTGAAGACTTGATCGTTTCAGTCTTCACCGACGTAAAATTTTCATGCGCCCGATATGTATGTATGTATATATGTATGTACATACATATCGTATATACGACAAATCTTACTGAAGGTAAAATTTGTCGTGGGGCTTTTCTTTTTTATTTTTTTATCGAAACGACTTGGGTTGAAATTTAAAACTTTTATTTTTCCCAAGTCGTTTTGTGATAAAATATTTTGGTTGTATGCGAAGGAGTTTGAAGAAATTGCTGATGGCAATTTCTTCGCCTTGTTAGGAGATAAGCTAACCATGTTTTAAGCATGAAAATCAAATATTTTTCATGTTTTTTTTTTCAATGATAATTATTACTTATAATTATCATTGTTAACCCTTTTTAGGTGTACAACAATCCTTCCCCCTGCGAAAAAGAGGATTATTCTTTGAAGAGGAATAATTCTCAGGGGAAGTTGTTGTTGGGGCTTTTTCAGTGGTTCGGCTATATTGGTCGGTTTGGCACAGGTTTTCGTTTTTACATATTTTCTTATTTCAAAAAAAATTTTTGTTATCTTCCTATTTTCTAAAATTGTATTAATTATCTATTTCTATTCTATTCTATATTCCCTTTTTACTTAGTTCTTATTTTTCCTAATTTCTACTGTTTTTTTTTTTTTGTATGTATGTATATTTTTTTTGTTACACTTGTATAACAGTACATTCTATTGGTTATTTAGTTTCTATTTTAGTTTAGACTTATTGTTCTATATTTATTACCGTTATTTGTAATTCTATGTTATATTTTTTTTTTTTGTTTATTATTATTATTTAATACTACCGGGGGAGGACATCTTTTACTGGGCTTTTTGGTTTGTGTATATACCTACATGTATATATGTTTTTAATACAGTATTTTCTCTTAAATCTAGGCTTTAGTAATTATTTATGTATGTCCTCTCCCCTTTTGTTTTTATTAGTACTACCCTTTTTTTTTGGGGTTTGTAGAAACCACTTACATTTGTTTTGTCTGTATTTTAGTACCAGTGATAGTGCTTCGTTATTGTGACCGTTTGAAGTGGTGACACTATACCACTTGCACTGACCTTGTAGGTGGCAAGGTGCGGGTCCTTTTGAGAGGGGTAGGATCGATTATGTCGATTTGTTAGATTTGTTCCTCCGCCTCTAGGGTTTTTTCAGTTTTACGTAGACGATAATTTTTAATGAATGGGACTAGCCATTTGGCGACCAGGTACAGTACCATACCTGTGATGACAACACCAGTTAAGGATACTGATGTTGCAGCTAGGACATGTGTAGGGTGGTGATTGATATGAGGAACTATTTTTTCTAGTTTTTCGTCCAGTTCTTCTAATGACTGGGTACCTTCTAGGATGATGCTATTAGTGTCATCTCCTGAGTATAGTTCTGTTTGTATTTTGTCAGACTGTATCTTGTTTTTGGTTTCATTAAGATATTTATTCACTATTTGTTCTAATGGAGTTATATTTGGGAAATAAGTGGGTTGTTTGAGACTCAATCGCTGGATATTCTCTGCCTCATAGTGTAGGATTTGTGATCCTACTTGTAATTGACAGGGATGGTTGATAGTAATTATTCCTTGGCCTTCTATTTTTGAAGTTAGGAATTGTTGGGTACACTGAAGGTGTACAATGGTTGGTTCTATCAACGAGAATATCCAAGAATTTGGTTTACTTAGTTTAATAAGTAGGTCTCTGGGAGGTATTTGCGCTCTAAATTGACACTGTGGCTTTTCTTTTAATGGATTGAAGAGCAGCTTTACTACGCATTCTTTGGACAGAGTTGCCTTTGTTACTGGAATGGTTAGCTTAGCGATGTAAGTGTCCTCTTTGGAATATTGAGTGATCTTTTTGAAGATTTTAATATCTTGTGTTTTTAATAACAATATGACCTGTGTCTGTACCTGGTGCGCTACGTGCGAGTACTGTATGTCGGGTACCAATGATTGTTTTTTGTTAATGTGTATAGGAAAACTATGCACTCTGTACAATTTCATTTGTGGTCGATTGAAAATTGGAAGTTGTATTCTAATAACTAATTTGTCTTGGACACCACTAGCGGATGCAACTGGTGATTTTTACTGGAGATTATTATGTCGAGTAAGGCTTGTTGCCTGTACTCAATCTCGACAATTTGTAAGGTCAGACTTGAAATTATCTCCTGCCTTAATTGTCTCATTAGTAAATCATCAGTGATATTTTGCATTCTATTTACCTGGAGATTTATTTGACGTTGTCTTTCCTGCAGAGATGTCAATGGCTTTTGGATTTGTTGTAGTGTAGTTTTGACTACACTGATCTGCGGTCTTTCCAGGGCGGCTAGTGCTTTTGTATTTGTTTCGAGCTCCTCGAGTCGACTGTGTACCTCTTGTTCATTAGTGCTGTCCATGGTCCCGAATAGGTAGTGCATTGCATTGCCTATTCCATCGAAGATAGATCTTGATTTTGGGACCACTTCTCGAATGACACTTGTTCTTCTCTTGATATTTTCTAAGAGAGAATGAACGTGTTTTTGCTGTACCAGGCATAGCTCATCGGTTTGAGAGCGATTCGAACATAGTCGGTGAACTAAGTGCTCCGCCTGTTCTGCCATAAGCGTTTGGTTGTCCAGTTCCCTTAGGTTGATCTCCGTTAGTATATTCCATGTACTGTGGTATACTTGTAATTTTCCTAAGTCCTCATATAGTATTCCTGTATTGTTCAGGGGACTTATTGTGTAGGGCTCCGTCTGTATTTGTCCCATTGCCAGATGAAAGCAACATATTAACACCAATATGTGCTTCATGTTCTGTAGAAAATGAAGGATAGGCTTCGTTAGTCAATTAGTCGTACTAGATGATCTTGTGTGTGTAACTAGAAGAACTTAATTTAATTGTAGAATTTTGTATGATGGGAACTTATTTGCTAAAGATATATGTACCAGTATGCTACTCATAATAGGGCTTTAAACGGTTGTTGTATACGACAACCTGCCGTTTGCCTATTTTTATGGTAGTGTTTGTTGGACTGGGTACATTTATTACCAGATATGGGCCAACCCAGATTTGAGACAATTTGTGTTTGCGGCTTTCACTTTTGAGGAGGACTTTGTCTCCTAGGTGGAAAGTGAGAGGCCTGACTGTTTTGTCGTAATATGCCTTTGAGCGTTGTTTGCTGGCTAAGAGATTTTTACAAGCCGTAGCATATGATTTTTGTAATCTGTATTTGAGCATATGGTAATAACTTTCGTGGTTATATACGGGCTCAGGGTCCCGTTTTAAATTAGATGGGACATCCGCTGTGAAGCCGTAAAGGCAATCCATCGGGGTTAGTTTAGTACCCTCGTGTACACTGTTATTGTACACGAATGCAGCGGTTCGTAGGAATTGTTCCCATGTTTTAGGATTTTCATCTACGATTGTACGCAGATATTCGATTCACGGTCTATGGGCACGCTCTAGTGCTCCATTAGACTGTGGATGATATGCGGAAGTTTGTAACTTCTTTACCTTTAGCAGTTTGCAGACCTTCTTGAATAGCTCACTTAGGAAATTAGTTCCCTGATCGGTGACTATTCTCTTTGGAATGCGATAACGCATGACAATCTCATTGAAAAAGATTTGCGCCACCGTTAATGCTTCTCCATTTGGTATAGGATACCAATCGACAAATTTGGTGAGATTATCTTGAAAAGTTAGGATATATTTATTACCTGATATGGTCTCTTCTAGTGGACCTACTATATCGAGGTAAACTTTGTCGAAAGGTTGTTCTGCGATGTCCGTTATTACCATGGGCATCTTAAATTGGGGAGATGCTTTCATTATTTGGCACTTGGGGCATTTTTTTACGTATTTCTTTATATCGCTAAGCATGTGTCTCCACCAGTACTTGCGTCTAATTCTTTTATAAGTCTTAATGACACCCTGATGGCCGCCGAAAGGAGAGTCGTGATAATCCTTTAGGATTGCTTGAACTTCCTTGGGGCTCGTGATTATCTCAGGTGCCTTGACTGGAATTATTTCTTGTTCATGCGTAGCAGGGGGTTGTATTTCCGCCTCTGGGAGTTTAATTTCTGTATTTTTCGCTGCCGTGGGCTGTGTTTCAGCGCTGGAGCTAGTATTGGCTTCTTGGGATTTTTGTTTTTGAGCTCTGGTCACGGCGAAGCAATGAGCGGGTTTCTTTGTTTTCTTTTTATTTGGGGAAATGTTTTCCTCCACATCTGAGTCCATAGTGTGGTGGACTTGGGCTTGTACCGTTAAAGTGTTGCCTGTATTGTCTTCGATTAATACTTGTGGAATGCGGCTTAATGCATCCGCATTGGTATTATACTTCCCTGGTTTATATTCGATGGTATAATCGAATTCTGATAATTTGTGGTGAAATCTCACCAAACGGGAAGTCGGGTCTTTAACGTTAAAGACACCTTTGAGAGGCTTGTGGTCAGTATAGACCGTGAATTTCCTGCCTTAGAGGTAGCATCGGAAATTCCTAGTGGCCCAGACTATAGCCAATAACTCCTTTTCAATAGTGGAGTAATTTCTCTCGGCTTTGTTCAGCGTTCGGCTTGCATAGGCGATAGGCTGGTCTTTTCCCACTTCTCCTTGGGAAACCACAGCGCCTAATGCTTCGTTGCTGGCGTCCGTTGTAAGATTGAAGGGTTTAGAGAAATCTGGATAGATTAAAAGTGGTGGGGAAATTAGAGCATTTTTAATGCTTCTTGGCATTTCTCGGTCCAAGTGAATTTTACATCCTTTCGGAGTAAATTCGTAATTGGACGAACTATTTTAGAGAAGTCCGGAATGAACTTCCTGTAGTAATTGGCAAGTCCTAAAAAGGACTGAACTTGCCTTACTGTTCTAGGAACAGGGAATGTTTGGACGCAGGCCGTTTTGCTGGGGTCTGGTAATGCACCTTCGCTAGAGCATTTGTGCCCTAGGTAAACAACTTCTCGTCTCAAGAACTGGCACTTCTCTGGCTGCAGTTTGAGGTTGTTCTCTCTCAATTTGTCGAAAACCTTGCGAAGTTTATCATTGTGGTCATTTAGGTTCTTACCATAAATGACGATGTCGTCAAGATAAACGAAACATTCGAGGCCTTGTAGGCCTGTCAGAACGAAGTTCATGAGGCGTTGGAATGTAGCGGGAGCTCCTTTGAGTCCGAATGGCATACGCTTAAATTCGTAGTGCCCGTAATTAGTGCTAAAAGCGGTCTTATGTCGATCTTTTTTGTCGACTAAGACTTGATGATAGCCGTTGGCCAAATCGAGAGTGGTAAAGTACCTGGCATGACCTAGTTGGTCAAGAATATCCTCGATTCGCGGTAGCGGAAATGCATCGCCAATTGTCTTTTCATTCAATTTGCGAAAATCGACAACGACGCGCCACCTTTTTTCACCATCGGGTCCCGCCTTTTTGGGGACAACTAATAAGGGTGAATTCCAAGGGCTCTTGCTAGTTTGGACTATCCCGTTGTCTAGCATTTCTCTTAGTTGCTCGTTGATTACTTGTCTCTGGGTCTCTGGTAATCTGTAGGCCTTTTAGTTTATGGGCGCTTGATCTTGTATTAAAGGGATATTGTGGGTGATAGCATTTGTGTATGTGAGCTTATCACCTTTTAGAAAGAAGATATCGTTGTACTCGTAGCAGAGTTCGGATATCGAAGCTTTTTCTTCCGCATTTAGATTTGGGTCTAGGCTGAGCTCTTGGTCTAACCTGTTGACTCGCGGAGTATGTGTGGGATCTTCATGATCCGGAAATAAGTATCTTACGTGTTGTAAGATAGCTGTGTTTTCCGAAAAGCTTGCGGCTCTTTCCTCATTTGGTGTAGTTGTGTACTTACTATCTGTTTTACTTACATTACTAGATGGCAGGGAGTGGGCTTCCTGCAGTTTTAATGGTGGAGTACCATGTTTTATGGGTACTTTTGATTGGTCCGAGTACTCGCACGCATTCGTATTTTGGCTCATGGGTCTTGAAAAATTGGTTTTCTTAATACTATTTGACGGTGGAGCCAACTTTGCCTTCAATGAGGTCTTACTGATCTCGCACGCGCCTTTTGCAGGGCTCATAGGGCACCTTGTATTCTTAATACTAATTTTATTAAGTGGTGGAGTCGACTTTGCCTTTAAATAGGTCTTACTGAGCTCGCACGCACTGCTGGTGGGGCTCTTGGGCCTCTGCTTTTTCTTAACACTAATTTTATTGGGTGGTGGAGTCATCTTTGCCTGAGAATAGGTCTTACTGAGCTCACACGCACCTGTTGTTTGGCTTCTTACCCGTGTGATTATCTTACTCCTAGGTATATTGGATGGAGGAGTCAGCTGCATTTTGCTTGTCGGCTTCTGGAGCTCGCTCGCATCTCTGTTTTGGCTCTGGGGCCATGTATAATTTTTGTAACTTATTCTATCGGACGGTGGAGTCATTGTTGCCTCTATTCGGGTCTTACTGAGCTCGCACGCGTCTTGTATGGGGCTCTTGGACCGCGTTAGTAACTTATATCTAGTATTATGGAGAAAGAAGTTTTGCTTGACTTCTGTTCTGCCTTGGGAAGCTCACTGATATTTGTGTTACTCGCTTGCGATTTATTCGGCTTGAGAACGTGTTGTGTATCAGTGGCTTCTCCTATTGGGATGACGGCGTAGTCATGTATAGGGAGCAGTTGTAATAATAAACTGTTGATGACTACTTGGAAATTGTTAATGTTGAGTATGGCAACTAGCACTGTTTCTTTTCCAGTAGGGAGTAAACTGTTGGCCAGGAAGACTCCGTCGCCTATCTCTTTAGATAGACAGAGCATTTCTTTCTTCACTCGCAACGGGACTGTGGTGATAATTTGTGACCTAGCAGGTATGCATATTGGTTCTCGTAAGGTAACCAGATGCTGCCTCATTTCGCTGGTCTTTTGATCACCCAGACAGCTCTTTTCGCACTCCGTCGGCTCTTCTCGAACCTGGCAGCCAGCATTACTCTCTTGGGATGCCTTGGAGACACTGCATGTAGATAGCTTAACCTGTTTAGGTTCCATCCTTTCAGCAAGTGACCTCACTTCGACTGCTTTACTGGAATACAGCTTGTCCGTTTTGCATGACAAGGGCACAGTAAACTCTTCAGGATTTGTTTCCGTACAAGGAAACTTGAGTGCTTTATTTGGGCCTTCAACATTACAATTGTTTGATAGGAAGTCGTTTCCTAATAGGCCGTCATCGGAAAGACCTGGCAGGTTTTGTACCACCTGAAACTTGCAGGGAATTTTATTTTTAAAATTGAAGTTGCCCTTACAATTTCCCAATGTCTTTCCGGTTCCAAAAGGGGTCTGTAAAGTGCAGGCCTCATTGGAATTAATTATTTTGAGGTCTTTAATTGCTCTTTTCTTAATAATACTAACCTCAGCGCCAGTGTCCACTACTAGTTTTGTATGGCCGTTAAGGTTTATGTCCAGTGGAAGTTTCTCTGTAGGGACACCGGATTCGGGCGCTTGAGGTGACCCTTTTAATTTTTTTGTTGGGTTTATAGTCGAGCCGGGGAGTTTTGGGTCGACTGCATGTCGTTTCCCTGACTCCGGGCTTCCCATTTTTTCTTCTGGCGGCAGTCTTCGTCTGCATGTCCTCGGCGACCACAAAAGATGCATTTGAATCTTATGTTGAAGACTTGAGGACTCTTTGTGTTGTGCTGATCCTGTGTAGATCTATTGGAGAGGCGTGCAGGAACAATCTGTTGCGTTTGTTGACCTTTTCTGCAATCACGGACGTCATGTCCATAGATTTTGCAGTTTGAGCAGAAAGTGGTGTTATTGCGCTTAAGGCAATCTGAATAAGTATGACCCTTTCGCTGGCAGAAGTTACACGTGATGTTACGGACCAGTGCATCTGTATCCGAGTTTCTGGCATCAGTGTTTGTAAATGGTCTTTGCTGTGCCTGTGATGAACCTGGGCTATTCACATTGCGTGAAAACTGGTTTGGATTTGGAGCTCGAGGTGATGCGAACATAGGTGTTGATGGCATTTGATAATAAGGAGCTCTATAATAGGCTCGCACTCGTAGATCCGGGTCTACTGGCGCCACTGGAGGAGCTTGGACCAGAGGAGTCTAGACGAATGTAGCACTTTGTTGTAATTTCTCCATGTCCAGGGCTTTTTGAATTAATGCTTCTAAATCTCCTTCTCCCTGCGTGAGCAAATATTGACACAGGTGTGGGTTGGTTACTCCACTTTTCAAAGCGTTTTTGGCAAAATCCATCAGCTGTGTTTACACAGCAGGGACTGCCTCAGCTCCATACTTCTGTGTCGCTGCCTCGTTGAAAATCGTCAACAACTGTTTCAATCTTGTAATGAACACAGTGAGAGATTCTAACGGGTTTTGTCTGGTGGTAATTAATTTGTTCACCAGCTCCTGATATGTCTCACGGGGAAGATATGTTCTGTTTAAACGTACCTCTACTTCAGTAAATGAAGCAGGGACGTCTGAAGCGAATAATTGGTATGCGTAACCTCTGAGTCTTGTAGGAAGGACCTGAATGAAAGCCACTTTTTCTTCATCATTTAGGCACTGCATAGTTTGTTTGCAGCAGCCGATGAAGGTTTGTAACTCTCGTCCCAATTGTGGGGTACTTTCACCCGAAAATAAGGGAACGAGTTGAGCTGTGAGCTTAGCTACTTTAGCGTAATCCACCATTGTGTGTAGTCTATTGACTGGAAATTTAAATTTGGGTGGACTAGCTGGGCTTGTTTCTGGACTGATTTCCGTTAAGGATTCTTCGAGCCAATCGATCAGCAGGTCTTCGGGAGTTGGTTCAGCTACTTCACCGTCACTGTCGCTATCACTATCACTGTCACTTAACCTAACACTCTTATTCTTTTCTAGATCTAAACTGAGTGAGCGCCGAGATTCGGAAAATTATTCTAGTTCCTTTCGGAACTGTATTGTTTTTTCTTTTAAGGTCTTTAACTTGACGAGTCTGGTCTCACGCTCTGTTTTTAATTTATGATCTAAGGCGTCACAATGGGTAATCGTCAGTTTATCCGATTCCCGCGCTCTCTCGTATAATTTATTTAAAAACTTAGCTAAACTTACTTGACTATTCGGACCTGGCAGAACGGTTCCGCTTCGAAGTCGAGGTCCTGTTGGGGGTAACTGTGGAGGTTTTTCTCCTGCAGCGGATGATGTACCTTCACCGGGGTGCTGTGTATTGGCACCTGGGGTTGATACCGCATCGGCTAAAGATGGAGAGTTTTCCCTCGCTGCTGTTTCTGGTTCCTGCTGAGGTAGAACAGGATTGTCGGCTGGCATATGATGCGCTGTTCAGTGAAAGGGGGCTCCTTGCCTGCTTAGGTCCCTTTGCTATAATTGAGAGGGGGGTTTCTTTAACCGCCTTCGAGTTCCCTCTCAATCCTTTGTCGGTTGATTTCGGCTTAATTTTGCAGCTGGGGGGGCCCTGGGCCGTCTTAACTTCCCCTGGATCTAGTTGAAAATGGGGCTTATGAGCCGTCTTCGATTTCCTCTTCAACTCCGGATCGTTGACTGCTAGCGTTTGGTCATCTGCTTGGCTGAAACTTCAGGCTGCTTATCGAGCTGTGTCCTGGCTGGTCTGTTCTCGTCCTTCTGGGGGAGTTTGGAATGGTTCTCCTCTTCCTTCTTTGGACTGTTCACTTGTATCCCTCGTTGGAGCAGAGGCGCCTAGAGATGGTATCTACTCGAGTGTTGGGGGTGACTTGGCCTGAGTGGCTTCGTCAAGGGAACCCCTTAGGTTCGCAGGATAGCGGATTTTAAAGCTCTTATGCCTTTCTATTTTGACTTTTAGAAAGCAGGCTTCCACTATCCTACCGGCTGCGCCAATTTTGTTGTGTATTTATCCTCGGGTTTAATTGCAGACGGTATCCGCAGACACTCAGTGTACTCCTCACCTCTCTTTCTGTTAATTCGTTGATATATTCCCTGGGACTGTGTAAATGACACTCAATCACTCAATTGCTTTTTTTTTGTTTACACTTTTTTTTTAATACACTATCTTCCTTTTTTATTATACACTATCTTAACTATTAAAGTTACAAAAAAATTATAACATTAGAACTTGTCACTTATACTTAATAGAACAAACAACAACAAAAACAATTGCTGCTTTTTATGGCTGTATAAATGCTTACAACGCACGACGCAAACTACATAACGTTCTGGCCAACAATCTCAAATCACAATTTTTCCTTTTGAAAACCAAGATGCACCGCTACCAAAATCACAAAATAAACCTTTTTCTTTTTAAAAACCGACCCTCGGGACTATTTCAAATCGACCGCTTAAAACTGACTGCCTAAAACTGACTGCACTTGACTTGGATCTTTTTAATCGCAAGTCTAGTTGTTCAGGATAGGAAAGTGCTTAATTAGCATTCCTATCCTGAGAAAATTATTTACCGCTGGGCATGTTTAAACATGCCCAGAATTATCGCGACGAACGATGGTTGGAATTGAAATTTGATATTTTCATAAATATCCAACCATCGTCGCGCTATCGTGCATACATTGTTGCGATCACAATGTATGCAGCTCGCGACAATTTGCTGATAGGAGCTTTTTTCGGTGAAGACTTGATCGTTTCAGTCTCCACCGACGTAAAATTTTCATGCGCCCGATATGTATGTATGTATATATGTACATACATATCGTATATACGACAAATCTTACTGAAGGTAAAATTTGTCGTGGGGCTTTTCTTTTTTATTTTTTTATCGAAACGACTTGGGTTGAAATTTAAAACTTTTATTTTTCCCAAGTCGTTTTGTGATAAAATATTTTGCTTGTATGCGAAGGAGTTTGAAGAAATTGCTGATGGCAATTTCTTCGCCTTGTTAGGAAATAAGCTAACCATGTTTTAAGCATGATTAGCTTATTTCCATTTATGAAAATCAAATATTTTTCATGTTTTTTTTTTCAATGATAATTATTACTTATAATTATCATTGTTAACCCTTTTTAGGTATACAACACTTGTTTCATTCTAAAAAATACCAAAAATTTTCCAAATTTTGCTCTGCAACTTCTTAACTTGTCATTAGGTTAACTTTGCCTTAAGTTTATAAATTTTCTTGTTTGCGCGTAACAATTCGACACAACTTTGTGAAATATTATCAATGCAAACGTGACACCAGATATTAAATGTAGTCCAAAAGAGTGTTATACTAAAGACAAAGACAGTGCATCCTTCCCACACACATTGAAGGTGTACATCAAGGAGCTATTCAAGTACATTTTATGTAACCACATATTAGAATGGAAACATTAGCCAAGCGCAGAGGTGTTATTAAGTCAACCTTAACTCGTCTCGAAAATTATGCAAACAATTTAACGACAAATAATGCGACGGCAGAGGACATCTCAGTACGTTTAGGAAGATTGGAAGAATTGGCAACTGAGTTTAATGAAATTCAGTGCCAAGTTGAAGAAGGTATTGAGGAAGATGAATCGTTTCGAGAAGAAGAGCATTAACGCCCGAAATTCGAGGATAAATATTTCGCCATTAAAAGTTAGTAGTTATGCTATGCTGGTTCTGGGACATTGTTTTAGTTTCCAGGGTTTCGCCACAGATGGCCCACCGTCGCTATGTGGTTTGAGTACATACTGAATGTGGGTTTGTGTCTTGGCTTATGTTTCGGATGCACCATTGGTCTTGACTGGTTTATGCCTTGGATGCACCATTGAGTCTTGACTGGCTTATGTCTTGGATACACCATTGAGCCTTGACTGGCTTTTGTCTTGGATGTGTCATTTAGTCTTGACTGCGCCCTAACGGCATTAGCCGATATTACCAGCATGCTCCGGTACTACGGTTTTCTTGGATGTGTCATTTGGTCTTGACTGCGCCCTAGCGGCATTAGCCAATATTACCAGCATGCTCCGGTACTGCGGTTTTCTTGGGTGTGTTTGGATGTGTCATTTGGTCTTGACTGCGCCCTAGCGGCATTAGCTGGTACTACCAGCATGCTCCGGTACTACGGTTTTCTTGGATGTGTGGTGTACCTAAATGCGGACTTTTTTATTATGATTTTGCTGTTTTCAAGTGTGCGCCTAAATGGCTATTAGCGTATTAATAATTCAAGTTATTTTTGTTCATGCCAATGGATTCTAGGTAGTGTGGGATGGGGGTGTTACTTCTAGGGGGACAAAATTTTCATTAGAGATCCTCTACGGGCACGAGATTTCTTGAGTAAGGCTACCTAGCTGCATTAGCCGGCACTATCAGCATGCCTTAGTTTTGCTGTTTTCTTTTATTAGCGGGGAAGTTCTAGATATCAGCATGACGTTATCTCAGTTTTGCTGCAACTCAATAAGTTTTCTTAGCGGAAATACATCATTCGAATTTCACAACACCTTGGGTTGATGTTTTCTTAGCAAATTATTATTGAGTCTAGGGTATGTATATTGAAAAGTCTTATGTTTTATAAACATTTGTTTTTATTTGCAATAAAATTTCTTATTACAAAAGTATTTCTAATAGCGCATTGTCCAATATGAACTTGGCAAGATGGCGCATTTGTGTTAATCTCTATTAGTTTTCCACAGTTGTATTCATCTTCGACGTTGATAATGATTTCACCCTCTCCAACTATCTTCTGCATCCAATGAACTTTTTCAGCTCCCTTTACATATATGGTTTTGTTTCGAAGCAGTGGTTCAACTAGAGTGTACAGCTTGTGATACGGTATGTAGCCATCATCCCAGCGGAATCCATGAAAATTGTGCTGAAGCCATTTTACTTGACTCTTTTTTGCTGAAGTAAAATCTTTGTATCTAAACGGTGGTTGAAATATAAAGTGCTGAATCTGGTTTTTATTGGTTAAAATTGCCAGTTCTTTAGTGATAAATTCATTGAGGTTTGTTTTGAATCCTTGGACGTCTACAATGACAGCCATCTTCTTAATTTAACTTTCTAACTTCACTTGTCAGCGGACTGTATTCCACTATTCGATCGTGTAGAAGCAGGCAATATGCTGTTGTATTAGCCGGTATATTTTCAGATGTCTTGAATTCTAGCCTTATGTCAACAGGTCCAGTTTTTATTGTCTCATTTTGATGTGAGCAATCAATGACAGCGATTGGAGCATCGCTTTTGAACTTCTCCCATGTGAGGAGCGGCTTATACTGATGACCATAGTATGATTGTGTAAACTTTATATACATGTCATACAGCAATGCGTATCTATTCAGATCAAATTTCAAATTCAAATCATCATAGGGTTATGATTCTGAGTTCAAATGAACTGTAACATCGATAAGTTGGCACTGATCAAACTTGCTATCGTTCCATCGATTCGTTTGTAATGCTAAGATGATAAATGGAGATTTCTCCAGTTTAGTGAAAGTCTTAACTGATCAGGTGTGATGCGTGGATTCCGGTAGTACTGGATACTCATATATGTCCCAGCTGCGGAATGGTATTTGTATCGGGCGACCTCTCCCGATAATTTTAAATAGTTGCAGCTTTTCATCATCGAATACTGTAACATGCGGAATACTCCATTGAGATTTGGTAATTTCAATTTTCACCTCATCTGTGGGTGATATAATGGCATTAGCATCTGTCCTGCTCCGGATCAATATGAGTTCATGTTTGGAATTTATAAAAATTTTCTTGTAATCTTCAGCGAATCCCAATAAATATTTCAGAGGTACACAATAGTTGAACAGTCCATTGGCTGGTATAACGGATGAATCTGTGACCAGCTGCCGTTAAGTAGTATCCTGCTTACATTTGCATTTAGCGATCCGTAGTTTTTTAATGTTCTCGCAATCCCAAGATTTCTTGTACGATCGACTTCCACTGCATTCAATTCATAGCGTATTTCCTCAAAAAGAAAGGGTAGAGCTAATTTTACAGTTGCTGAAACGGTTCCATCCAGCTTTGTTAGCGACCCCTCAATGTAAAGAAAACTCCTGGTGGGTAGAAGATTCAAGTCCTGATGTTGTACAGAGATACGGATTTCATCGCTGTTTTTAAATGATGTTAGAAATGGTGAATAGGAGTGATGTTCAAATTTAATAACACTGTTATCAAAGCGAGCGTCTGCTCACATCAATATTTGGTATAGAGTTGTATGTTTGAAAATCAATTAATCCACAAACATAATCCGTTGCTAGCTCCAGCGGAGGAAAGTACTCAGCAGTGAGTAGAGATGAATTTCCCGTGAGAGTAAGTGTTAATGACATGGCGGTTGATAATAAACTGTCACAATTTCAATATAGATACATTCATTTATAGATAATAATTAATGGCTATAACAATTATATAAAACCTCTAAACATAGGTGTCCGCAAATTACTGCATCATAGTTCTGACAAGAACTGTAGTTGTATGATGTATTCCTACCCAAGTAGTTTATGAGCTCCATTGGTGGTTGGAGATTGCCAAAGCTATCAAAATATTCGATGTTATCACCTTTCTTGTAGTACGCTACCCAGTGTGTACCTGTTCCAGTTGAGATGTCCAAGTTAACAATACCGCTTTCTTGCTTCCATGGTTTTTTAGGTAGATTATCACGCATAAATACTCCTCTAGAGTGTGGCAAGTGTGTGGTATACTTGTGAAGATCCAACTCGTTTAGTGGTATTTTGGGTTGCGTCTTTAATAGTTTTTTGGTTGAGATTGTAAATAGAGTCCAAGTCCTTGTACGGCTTCAGGAAAACCCGTTTCCATCTTTACCAACCGCTATACATAGTTTCCATTGCTTGGTTATGACGTTTGCTTTCTTCCAATTTTGCCTTTGCGGCACTGGTATCATTTACTGCTTTAGCTATGCCTGCTGCACCTCCCGATAGTGCTCCCAATGCTGAAAGCCCAGCAAACAGCGGGATGAGCAACGGAAGTGCTCCACCAACCTTTGGTACAGGTATCACTCGTGGAGTTTTAATTGATTTCTTCTTTCTTTTCACAATATTTTTAGCTGCACTAAGAACTATTTTTGTAGCTTCCATCAAGTCTTTTGTTTTTTGACTTTTAAAATTTTACGTGCATTACGCACAGCTTCTCGGAATGTGGGTTGGCTTTTATTTTTAGCTTTAAGACCCATACCTAGCTTAATTTTAGCCTCCATTGCGTTTGTTATAAGCCAGGCGTTGGCACGTTCTCTCAAATTTGCATCCGTAAATTTTGCACGCTGCCAGGCTTTTTCAACTAATATTTTATCAGCTATATGTCGATCACTTGTATCTTTATGTCGCGAGTATGCTATGTCGTGTTCCTTGCAGGCTGCGTAAAATGGATTAATGCCCGGATCTCCTCTCGCCAATCTTTGTTGTAACTTGTTCCTGGCCCACAGTACTGATATCCCGGTAGATGTAATTCTACAGGTAATTTGTTGATGATTGAATTTAATAGTCCTCTGACCTCTTTCAAAGATTTTCTGGAGCGTTTCGATTTGTGATCTAACATCTTATAAGGTTCCGATCCGATGATACTGTTGAAATGTAATATAAACAGGTGTGCTTATAGGAATCCCGTTAGTCTTCAATATGTGGTTCATTAAACAATAACAAGCTTTTCCTGTTCGAAATGCTGATGTAGCTGCTATGAAGGTGAAAAAGAAGCATGCCCCCTATTTCCTATTGCATCATTGTTGGACCATCCAATTGTGGAAAAACTGGTGATATGATAAGTTTGCTGGAACATCTCAATGGTCTGAGATATGAAAATATTTACATATATTCCAAATCTTTACATCAACCAAAGTATGAATACTTGAAGCGAGTGATGACTCCCATATCAGGATTGGGGTATTATACATTCTCAAACAACTGCGACGTTCTACCTCCAGAGGAATCCAAATCACATTCAGTGTTTATTTTCGATGATGTAGCATGTGAAAAGCAAGATATTGTGCGATCCTATTTTTGCATGGGTCGCCACGAAGTTATAGACAGCTTCTATCTCTCAAATATATACGCATATACCAAAGCACTTAATACGTGACAATGCTAATTTAATCATCTTTTTCAAGCAAGATGATCATGTGAATACAGACATGAAGTTCAATAAATTTCGAAGAGCCTGTGCTGTTGGAAGGATGAATATGGTTTCTTGATGATTGATAGCTCATTAAACAAGGGGCGCTACCGTAAAGGATTTGATACCTTCATTGTACTATAAAAGGATGAAGCATGCGAAATCTTCATAAGTCGAAGTTGTAACTCAGGCGAAATCACACCGAATCCTGTGGACCTGCTGAGTAGATTAAAGCTGTTCGCCTGTTATCAGAGCTGTTTGAAAAGCTGTTATCAGAGCTGTTTGAAAAGCTGTTGAACTGTTATCAGAGCTGTTTAAAAGCTGTTGAGCTGTTATAAGAGCTGTTTGAAAAGCTGTTAAACTGTTATCAGAGCTGTTTGGAAAGCTGTTATTCAGTTAAAAACGAAGATGAATGAAAATCTATTAAAAGAGATTATCAAGACTAGGAATGCAGTGCGAAGAAAATTAAAAGTCCTAAGGATGGGAAAGATTGAAACAGAAGCTCAACTTGAAGAAACCTTTAAGAGGAATCAGTACCAATATTTGCAACTTTCATACATTTTTCAATGCAAATTTCTGACAAACTATTTGTAGCAGGATAATGACTTATATCTTAAATTAAAGGTAATGAAGAAGTCTAATAAATAACGTCGGCAAAAATTAAAAAAAGTATAGCTCGGAAACTTTTAAAAGTTGGTAAAAATTGAAGTCTTTTAAATCGAATTCCTGTGGGTGGGTATTGTTATTTCTTTAAATTGTGACTGTTTTAGAAAGATAAGGCCTAGATCTAGCAAATAACGTCGAGTTTTTTCATTTTTAGTGGCGCTTTTTTTAATTATTTGACTCCAATAATACTTGTTTTTTCCCCCGATATTTTACCGACAAGAAATTGCAATAGTTATTTGAAAGTTGTTGAAATATAAAGCAAAATATCATATTTAACAATTATGGGCAAAAAAAATTAGGAGTTAATTCTCATTAAAAATTTTTAATTTATGTGAACTGCAAATTTTCATTTTTCGTCTTAAATTGTATGGTTTTGTCGGATGTTGGGTTTCTGTTTTTTGCTGTAGATGTCTCTAATGTGCTCTGTGGTCTAGGTCTAGACTAATTTTATATAAATTTTCTCACTTTCAGGACACAAACCTACGTATAGTAAATTTTATTACCTAGAGGTTCGCTGGTATCAAATTGAAACTTTTGCTGAGTACTGACTCCTCTTAAGCTAATCACTAAACCCTTAAAAGAGTTTATTAGAAGAATCAAATACGAGCCGACGGATATAGACAAGTTTGAGACAAAAGATGTAAAGGGAGAAAAAGAAGAAGCCTATGAGATTGTGGAACCTTTTACCCCTCCAAAACGAAAATATGTGAAAATGGAGGCTAGTAGCACACCTATGTATAAATTATGGAGATTATTCCTTAACATCTGAAGAAGAATTCGCAACACCTAAACATTCAAGAACATTGTTAGGAAGCTCTCCTGTCACCTCCCCCGATACATCTGGATACATACTTCCAAACTATTTAAAGCTATTCACTGATAATAGTCCTAAAATTGATCCAACCTATGGAGTTTACTATGATGACAACGCGTGGAGAATCGGTAATTCAACGTTCGATGTTGATGATGTAGAAAATATTGTTATCAAGGGGAACTTTGGGGTTATGTGAGCTGCTATTTATGAAAGATCCTGTAAAAGTCTATATACTAAAGAGGATTTAACTAATTATGGATCTATTTTGAGAGATGCCAATGCATATAAACGTGACTATGTTGAAGATGGACAAATAAAGGGTACTAGAGCGGCCAAGTATAAAGCTATAATCAGTAAACTTATACAGCATAAAGGCATGGGACTAATGCGTCTGCCTAAAGAAAACATTGATCACATTTACTGGGATGATCCAAATGAATTAGTTTATAGATTGCGCCTTCTAATGGCATCAAAGCAGGCTGGAAACACCAGTCACAACAATGAAATATCTATACTGGAGGAGTTGCGAGAAGCAGATATTATAGTTTAAATACTACTGCATTACCATACTACTACACAATCTACAGATGAGCGTTGACAAGTTTGGACGTTTCCCTAAGCGGGGATATCTTGGGAAAGCATGTGAACGTGGGCCAACAGGAGCTCAGGGACCAACTGGTGAACAAGGAACTCAAGAACCAGCTGGAAAACAAGGACCTCAGGGTCCAGCTGGTGAACAAGGAGAGCGGGGTATTGGATTTAATTTATCGATAAACGGAGACTACGATCTAAACTCAAAGTATATAAAACGACTTGGTGAACCCCTTGAAAATGATGATGCTACTACCAAAGACTATGTTGACAAGAAAATTAAAATAAGTGTTGAAGAAATAAAAAAAAACTGTTGAAGAAATAAAAAAAACTATTAATATAGAGGTGACAAATTTAACGCTATATATCAATGATGAAATCGTGAAGATTGAAAACTATCTGTTTACTTCAGTAATAAATAAGAAAGGCTTGACACCAAAAGATAGTGTATATAAGTAAAAACTCTTGAGAAATCTGTTTCATTTATAATTACGATGAGTAAGAGACAAGTGGTAAATGAGCTGCATAAACTAGCAAGAAAAAATTTTAAACGACGTCGTGTGATTATCAAAGGACTAGATGACTTGTGGCAGGCAGACTTGGTTGAAATGGATCCCTACAAATATGTGAACAAGGCTTACCGCTATCTACTGACAGTAATTGATACCTTCTCCAAATATGCCTGAGCAATTCCAATTAAAAGAAAAACTGGTGTAGAAGGATATGTAGAAGGAATTCAGCTTTAATGGAACTTATCAGTGGATTGGAATATTATCAAGGAAATCCAATCACAGGAGGCTTTTACGAATTGGAGCTGCTGAAAGTTAAACACCCAAACCTATATCTCGTAGAGAAAATCTTAAAGAAGAGTGGAGATAAAGCTTACGTTAAATGGCTCGGATTTTCATCAAAACACAACTCTTGGATTAATAACAAAGATGTTTTATAATTTCTTGAAAAAAAAAACATTTAACAATTTAAAATAAATTTATAATTATAATACTTTGTACATGTAGCTATAATGCAAATTACTTTAATAAATGAAATTAAAACTATAATACATAATTTATTTACACTAGACTAAGATTCTTTCTGCGGTTGCCACTTGTTGATCTGATGAAATGGAGTAATGCCCCCATGGTAGAGTATCCGTCGTTCCGCTCATAATATGTCGCTTATTATCATAAGGACTCAATGCGATCTTTTAACATGTCTTATCCACATAAATACACAGCTGCACACATCCACCCACGCCTTAGGTAACGTTTCCTCAGCCACCAAGTAGCCCAGCCCAATATACCACAGGTACTCATACAAAACCACATAAATACACAGCTACACACATCCACCCACGCCTTAGGTAACGTTTCCTCAGCCAACAAGTAGCCCAACCCAACATACCACAGGGACTCATACTAAAGTAAACAACTGAAACCAAACTCAAGCTGACAAGTATACAGCCCCGATATAAATTCGCTTACGGTATTTCACATCATTACTTCATATACAGGGTTTTCCAATAAGAGGTGTTATTTTGATATTCAAAGAAAAATGCGATTTTTTGAGATAAATGATCGGATCTTTATTTCATTATAAAGAGGAAGGTATGCCGTTAATAATGGAAAATAACATCAGCCAAATGACCACCACGACCACGCCTACAGGACCATATCCTTTTCATGAAATTTTCCATAACCAAATTGCAAAGTGGCTGCCCTATGTCCTCGATAGCCTCACGAATTACATCTTTGAGGTCTTGAATCGACGCTGGGCTGTTGGCGTAGACCTTCACGTGGCCCCAAAGGAAGAAGTCGCAAGGTGTTAAGTCACAAGATCTCGGTGGCCAATTGTGATCACCTCTTCGAGAGATAACACGGTCCGGAAACTTTTCCCGTAAAAGATCAATGGTTTCGTTGCTTGTATGGCACGTAGCGCCGTCTTGTTGAAAGTAAACGTTATCCAGATCAATACCATCCAATTCCGGCCATAAAAAATCATTAATCATCTGTCGATAGTGCAATCCATTCACCGTAACTGTTGCTCCAGCTTCATTTTCGAAAAAGTAAGGTCCAATGACCCCGCGGGACCATAAACCGCACCAAACAGTCACACGTTGAGGATAGAGAGGCTTTTCAACAATAACTCTTGGGTTTCCCGAGCCCCAGATGTGTCAATTTTGCTTGCTGACGAAGCCATCCAGGTGGAAATGGGCCTCATCACTCAAGATGAGTTTTCGATGGAATTCCGGATCATTTTCATGCATTTCAAGGACCCAATCAGCAAAGACTCGACGTTGTTGATGATCGGCCGGCTTGAGTTCTTGTGTTAATTGAACTTTATAAGCCTTAAGACCCAAATCTTTATGCAAAATACGATGTAATGACGTTTGTGGAATGCCTAATTCCAAAGAACGACGAGGAATGGACAAACCTGGGTTTTCTTCAACACTTTCGGCTACAGCAGCAATATTCTCGGCTGTTCTTGAGCGACGTGCACGGGTTTTATTCTTCACATCACTAACTTGTCCCGACAGCTCGAATTTTTCTACCAATTTCTGTATTGCGGTCCGACAAGGCTTCACGAGGACCCAAAAATGTTCGAGTTTTACGAACCGTCTCTGCCACATTTTCACCATTTTTATAGTGAATTTTAATAATTTCAATGCATTGTTGAATCGTGTTTCGTTCCATTTTTATTAATGGCGTAGTTTCTACTTGTCAAATGTCAAAAAATGATAGCTCCAAAAGTGACATCTACCGAAATAGTGGGCTAATTAAAATAACACCTCTTATTGGAAAACCCTTTACATAAGCCGCACACATTCTACCCAAGCCTTGGTAGAGGTAACATAACCCAGTCCAACACACCCCAGACAGTCCTAGTCATAGTATCAGATATTGCCACTAAAGCTCTCAGCCAACCTCCAGTACCCAGACACAGGAGGGGGCACCTCAAGGTCAAATTGTAGACTCAAAGACCAGATCAAACTTAACCAGCAACCTCTACCAATAAAGCTTCCCACCTCTTGGATCTTCGAGATGAAAAGTAAGCGAACTCCAGAAACAAAATCGAAAACCTGGAGAGTGCTAAAAGTGATCTCGTATCCCCAAGTCCGAGATGAACAACATATGCACTATCTAGAATTATTACTAATATTAATTTAACACTAGGCGCAACACTTGAAAACAACAAAAGCCTACATTTAGGCGCACCACAACATCCAAGAAAACCGTAGCATTTTGCTGCTACGTGTGAGCACAAGTGAAGCAAAAAACTTCACACATCCAAAAGAACCGTACCACACATCCAAGAAAGCCGTAGTACCGGAGCATGCTGGTAGTATCTGCTAATGCCGTTAGGGTGCAGTCAAGGCCAAATGACACAAGAAAACCGTGGTACCGAAGCATACGACAAGAAAAGATACATTGTTGATGCACATCTCAAAAGCATTATGTCACAACCGGGAATTACTCTGGCGTCCCCTATTGAATTCAAGTTACTCTACAATAATACAGTCGTATCTGTTCGGGCCTTATGCGCACTAGGCTTACCTGTTGAACAGTGGGATTGCTGGCTCATTTTTGTAATCACTAGTAAACTGAATCTCGAATCCCGTCAATTTTGGGCTAGGGAGACATCTGAAGAAGATTTACCTTCTTATAAAGAACTTACTAAATTCCTGTAGAAACGACTAATAGAACTAGAGAGTACACACTCTTTAAATCAAAGCTACAGTAAACCAAGCGTGAGAACAGTGCAGCAATACAAGGCAAAGCAATCTTATGTATCGGCCACAAACTGTAATAATTGTCCTAGTTGCTCAGGTAACCATATATTGTTTAAATATGCGACATTCAGAAACCTCACTGTTCCTCAACGTAAGGCACTTGTTATGGAAGAATGGTTGTGCTTCAATTGTTTATCTCCGACTCACAGCGTAACAAGTTGTCAACGGAGCTCTTGTCGTATTTGCCGTCGTAAACACAATTCTCTTTTGCACGTTGCAGAACAAAGAGAGAGTCAAACGAAAATCTTTCGCGTATCGGTAAATTCAGCTCAAGCTTGCACCGAAACCGTACTGCCAACAGCCGTTGTACTGGTCAACGATGCATATGGAAATTCACAACATTGCAAACTTCTATTAGACTCAGGCTCTATGATTACTTTGGTAAGCGAATCCTGTATGCAGCATTTAGATTTACGACGACAACATGCGCTCATATTAGTCAACGGAATGGGAGAATCAGATGCTCAAGTAAGCAAGGGTAAGGTCACATTAACCCTTACAAGCAGGATAAATTCGGAGACAATTCAAGTATCTGCTGTCATACTAAAGACCCTGACGAACAGAATACCCCCAGGACTCTTGGAGCGCTCTTTTTCCCAGTGGGAAGGTGTGTTCCATCGCAGTATTAGGGAAACACTTTCTTTTGCCATTGTGTCATCAGTTGAAAAAATATATTTAATAGAAGTTAAACAAAAGAAATCTTTTAAAATGGTTAATTGTGCAGTAAAAGGTAGCAAAAAAAAAATTCGCATAGATTTCCTTGAAAATTTTTCAACTAGTGATGGACTAGATGGAGCATACCTGTTACTCCATATACCGTGTGTAAACCGTATAAACAGGCCAGTGAACGAAAATAAACGTGTTGAATATTCGACACTGAAAAGTTCGAAGCCAATCAACAAAAGACTATATCGTATTCCATTCGCAAAAAGAAAAACAGTTGAGAAAATCGTCGCCGATTTGCTTCAGAACGAAGTTATACGACGAAGCAACTCTGAATATGCGGCACCCATTATTCTAGTCAAGAAACAAAATGGCGAAGATCAAATGTGTGTCGATTATCACGAACTAAATGCTACCACTGAAAAGCGACCATTTCCAATGCCAATCATTCGCGGGAAACAAATATTTTGCGTACTTGACATGATGTCAGGTTTTTATCAAATACCAATCGAAGAAGAATATATGAAATTTACAGCTTTTGTTACACATCAGGGACATTTTGGATTCAACTACATGCCATTTGACTTATGAATGCTCCGTCGTATTTTCAAGAATTAAATCTAGAATTTGTACGCGAATGAAGGGAAAGGTGATTTGATACGTCGATGAAGTAAGACTAGAGTTAAGAAGGTATGGACAGCGTTCTTACTTTTTCCAAACCATTAACAAATGGAATTTTTTTCAATGCACGAGTCTCGTTGGAACTTTTGCAAAGCTTATAAAGTCATCAAATATTTGTTAAAATCATGTAGTCTGAGTGTTTCCCAAATTTCAGTCTATATCTTTTTTATTATCTCTTTTCTCTCTATCTTCTCTCTGTACAATACAATATTACCCTCTTGTTATTGTAATTCATTTTATTTTGTTGTCGTTCTTATTTATAATTATTTTCTTTTTACTAACTAATTTTCTGTTTGCTTATTTATTATTCTTAATCTTAGTATTATTTTTCTTTTATATTTCTGTTTTTCCCCAATTTACTTTGTACAAAATAAGATTTTGTAATCTAGTTACACTTAAAATAAATAGTTATTGTTGTTGTTGATGTTATACTTAAAATAAATAGTTATTCTTGTTGTTGTTGTATGTATAGTGTTGACCGCTAAAAAATTGATACCAAATTTAAATTGTATGTATCTATATATACTTACATAAGTCAAATTTGTTACTATATTTATAAGTTTTGTGATTATTATATGCTTTTCTTTTTAATTAATTTCGTCCGTCATTGTGTTTTGTAGATTTTTACTCTTATGAATTTGCCACTCGTCTATTAATAAATATCTCTTTTTAGTGCTTTTCAAGATGTACGATATTAATAAAGATGGCCGAATAACAAAAGATGAACTATTTGATATTGTACACAGAATGTATTCCGATCAATTGGAATACTACGATATTTTGCGAATTGTCGATATAATGATGGGAGAAGCTGATAAAACTGCCACAAATCAAATTTTGTTCACAGACTTTTGTAATTCTATGGGTACAATTGATGTTGATAAAAGGCTGGTAATAAAGTTTCCAGCTTAAAAGAATTGGCAAAGAGCTTCAAGTCGAATTGTAACATTTTATTGAAATAAATTATAATTATGTTGTAGATGATACCGCTAATTTTTTCAAATGCTCCATAAAAACTTGAAGGGATACGTCATCCGTGAGAACAGGTGCTCCGCCATCCTGTAATAATAAAATAAAAATTATAATATTTTTTTTTGCTAAAAAGAATTCTGTAAACACCAACTCCGAATGTTACATTAACATATTTGGCTAATATATATTCTGCACATTTAGAAAATATACTATAGAAAGCAGTAGAAAATTTGCACCTCTCTGGAAATTAAATTGAAGGTAAACAGGGCAGGGCACAACTATATAATAAGAATGGACTAAAAATTCTTGGGCAATTCAAAACTCATTCAACACATTTGACAATACTTTCCTAAAAATTAGTTTCTACTATGTATTCGAAAATAATTTACACAGAAACTTTCTTTTGATTATATAATATAAAAAAAAAAATTATCAAACAAAATATAGACAATTATACACAAAAAGATACGACATTACTGAAATTTTTCCGATTCTCTGAACTGATGAAACTTGTGGTAAAATTTGTTTGCTTGTTGTAAAGATTCTTTATTAAGAATTCTATACGAGTGATGTTTTTACCAATTGATTAATTTTTCCATGAATTTTCTGCTGCGACAAAAAGATACGACAGGGTAAGAAATTTAAAATTAAAAAAATATAAAATACTTAATTAATTAATAATGATTTTTTTCCCTTGTTAGGGTTCTATACACAAAGGGTAACAACGGGAACCCTATTACTAAGACTTCGCTGTCCGTCCGTCACCAGGTGTTGTATCTAATGAACCGTAATAGGTAGACAGTTGAAATTTTCACAGACTGTGTATTTCTATTGGCGATATAACAACCAATAATAAAAATAAAATTAAATTAAAGGGGGCCCCATACAAGAAACGTGATTTTTTCGGCGTTTTTCATTCTTATTATTATCTGTCTGTCACCGGGCTGTATCACATTAACCGTAACAGGTAGATAGTTGAAATTTTCACAGAGTGTGTATTTCTATTGCCGCTATAACAACAAATAATAAAAATAAAATTAAAAATTAAAGGGGGCCCCCATACAAGAAACGTAATTTTTTCGGCGTTTTTTTCCTCGTTTTATTCTCATTCCTTATTATTATCAAAGTAGGCAATTTTTTTTTTTAAATGACAGCATTATTTTTTCACGTGACGCCTACTCTCATTTGAAAAAATAAATAAAAAGTACATAGTGTTAAATTTTGTACGATAGTACGGAACCCTTCGTGCGCAAGTCCGACTCGCACTTGGCCGGTTATTTTTTATTATTTCTAGCATTCGATTAGGTAAAGATTTATATAGATTTTTTATATATTATCGGGGAAGTATTGCCCAAGCGGCTCGCCCACTGTTGATACTGTTTCTTACCTCGATATATTGCCCGTGCTAATTGTCCCCAGACATCTTTAATGATGTTGAAGTCTGGTGATTTTGCCGGTCATTCGAGGACGCGATGAAAAAGTCCTTTACTGCGCGTGCTGTGTGTACTGCTACATTATCTTGTTGGAAAATAGAATTTCCTCCGCATTGTTCAGTATTTCTTCCTTCAATAATTGAATGTAGTGTTTGCTGTTTATTTTCCCTTTATAAACGGCATATTGGTCGTTGCAAACCAATAGCAGCCCAAATCATTACAACATTACCTCCCATTTGTCTTCGTTTATTATAGAGTTCATCTTTCCGTAAATCGTGGAAATAATAACTCCATCCATCTGGCCCATCCAATGTAAGCTTATTTTCATCAATAAAAATTACTTGTTTCCACCGATTCCATCAAGATGTTGTGTAAATTTCATTATGTTTGCTATATATTTCTTGTTAATCGGCAATTTTCTTTTTAGGTTTCTCCGTTTAAGATGCTGTGCGTTTTGTATGACGCGTTGTACGTTACATTTATCTGTACGCTTGTTCTATTTGTCTCGCAGTTCCTGCAGAATTTGACTCTACTCTCAATATTGCACACTCGAGGCCTTGCAGGACTTTTCTTCTTTCCATAATTTTCAGGGTCTTGAAGTGAAGCTGCGATAGCATTCCTACTTCTATTTTGCTATTTGCTATTTTAGCAATACTCATAATATTATATAAGTTTGTATCTCACTCCCAATTTTAATCAAATATTTAGCACAAAAAGAATTCTTAATACACAAAACACTGCAAAAAGATGTAATTCACAGAAGAAATACTGATAACACTTGTAAGCCTGTTGACTATTTGAGCACCAGCTACCTCCCCTGTCGTATCTTTTGTCTCACCAGATTTACAATAAATGTAGAAAAATTCTTGAAAAAATGAATCGATTGGTAAAACGATCACTCATATAGATTTCTTAAAAAAGGTTCTTTTCAACAGGTAAACGAATTTTACAATATGACTCATTAGGTTCAGAGAATCGGAAAAATGTCGAATCTTTTTGTCGCGGAGTGTACTTGGTTTCACTATATATTATGCATTTATTCCCCGATTTACACAGTACTTTATTAACACGATTTCACTTTTACACGGTTTTTAAAATATGGGTTTAAAAAAAAAATCCGTTCGCTTGGTAACATTGGCTCTTTTATTTCTAGTCATTATACCCTAGATGAAATTTATAACATATACTAAAGTCTGAAATACAATGAATGCGACACAAAATTGTCGTCGTCATTTCAAGACAGTAGAGTTCAGTTTTGCTTTTTTGTGATGTCTACGAAATTTTTTTTTACACTTTTTAAGAACAAGTATAAATTGGATTAAAGCTTATCTGCAGTTATGCCAGACTTAAAAGAAAAGTACGTGAAATGTACCTACACACGAAACTGTCAAACTTAAATGTCGCACTGCGCAACGACATTTTTAGAAATTTGCTCTATGTTTAGACGACGACATTATCACGTCGCAGCATTTGCTATGCCTTCATTTATTCGAAAATTAATTCGGCGTCGACAAATGCGTGTCGCATTCAATGTATTTCAGCCTTAAGTTTGTCATTCCGTTAGTAACGCACAGAAATAATGATGGTAGAGCCGAATGGATTGGAAACCAATGCATAATATTAAAAGTTATTTTTGCATGTCGGTCTGTCCATCAGTCCGCACGATAACTCGAGAACGCGTTCGCTTAGAGGGCTGAAATTTTGCGCACGGACTTTTTAAAACAAAGGTAAATTTAAGTTCGAAAATGGGCTGAATCGTAGCGTTGTTTTTAAAGGAATAATAAATAAAATTAAGAAAATGGACTAAATCGGGCAACCCCTTCTTGGTGTTAGCATATAAAATTTTTGGATTTTTAATGTACTGAAAAGTCCTTCGATGTGAAATCCTATGAAATGGGTTACAACCATTTTTACGTCGGTCCGTTTTAGAGTTATGTGAAAAACTACTCTTGTACAGAGAGGTGACCATACAATATTACATACGGGCATTCATCTAGGGCATTGGTTCACAAAGTGTGTTCCGTGGAACCCTGGGGCTCCACAAAAAATTTTGGAGTTCCGCGTGACAAATTTTATTTCATTAAAAAAAAATCAGAATGGTTTTAATTATTCACCAAACTGAATAAATTCTCCCGAAAAATTTTCTGTATATTTCTAAATTTCAAAAAAAAAAAAATGTGGCCTTCCCTTCATCGAGTCGGGGCAACGTTGATTTTATATATATATAGGTATTTTATATTCTGTATTTTTGCAAGCCAAAACAAATTTCCCCTGTCAGCTCGCTCGCACCAGCTCTATTGCTTGAAAAATTTTGGGAGTGGAGAACTTACTTCTGATGCATATTCTGTATGTTATATATTTCTTTGGTAGTATATTTTAAATTGTAAACGGACGCAAACTATAATGTATTTACTTTAAATCTAACATAACTATTTTATCAAGTGAACAAATACTTATATTTTCTATTCCTCTTGTGCTTTTATAAATCAGGTAGGAATATAAATAGTTTTTATAAATTAATATATTTTTACCATTTTTGTTTCTATAAAAAAGAATTGCCCTTATAATGGATCGATGGTTAAAATATGGGTCGTTAAAGAAAACTGACGTTGTTAGTAGTAATGCAGAAATTGCGGAATCTACAGATACAGACACTCTGGAACCCGCAATGCCATCAACTTCAAGCTCCGTACAGCTACAACCACATCTTCCAACTCTGCCATTTTCCGATTTTGGACAGGTGGTATCAACAAAAAGACGTAAATATGATACTAGTTACCTGCCGTTTGGATTTACTAGTACTGGTGACGAGGTGGCTCCAGATGCGGTTTGTTTGCTTTGCAACAAAATATTGGCAGACAGCTCCTTATCACCAGCAAAACTACATAGACATTTGGAAAAAAAATCCCCCAACAGATAAAGGTAAAGATATTTCTTTTTTTTTTAAAAGAAAACTTGAAAGACATAATAATTGCAAGAGTTTTATGGTAAAAAAAATTCAAAACAGTTAATCAGAAGATAACAGAAGCATCGTATGAAGCATCTTACCGTTGCTCTAGCAGGCGAGGCACATATTATTGGTGAATCACTTATTAAACCTTGTGTTCAAAATATCGTTTCGTGTGTATTGGGCGAAGAGTGAAAATTAACACCACGGGGAGAATATATTTAACCGCATTGATTATTTTATGACAACACATGAAATTAACTGGGGAAAATGTATTGAAGTATGCAGCAATGGAGCAAAAGCAATGACAGGAAAAGTGAGTGGTGCTGTAACACGGATTAAAAATGTTTCAAAAAACTGTAACAGTACTCATTGCATTCTTCACAGATATGTATTAATAACAAAAAGGATTTCAGTTACATTTAAATCTGTTCTAGTCGAAGCAGTGAAGATTATTAATTTTATTAAAAGTAAACCATTGCAATCACGTATTTTCAAAGCCATGTGCAAAGATATGGGAAGTCTTCACACCACTTTACTTCTTATACGGAAGTTAGATGGTTATCGCGTAGTAAAATTCTTGTGCGAATATTTGAATTGCGAAAGGAACTGTTGGCGTATTTTATTGGTCATAAATTTGAATTATCAGACAGATTAAATAATACGACTTGGCTATCTACACTTGCATACCTTGCTGATATATTTGGTAAATTGAACAAATTATGTTTGGCTCTGCAAGGAAAACAAGTCAACATATTGCAAACAAAAGATAAATTGGTTGCCTTTTCAAGGAAAATACAATATTGGATTCCAGCTGTGGAACAAAATAACTTCGAGTGTTTCCAGACGCTTAGTGATTTTCTCGACGAATCTGAAGTGGATTTAGAAATGAAAATCTGTGATGGTATAAAAACACATCTGTCCAGTTTACAGAATCAAGAAATTACTGGGTACAAAATCCTTTCAAAATAAAAGAAAAAAACCAAAAGGATTTCAGTCCATGGATTATGAAAATTTGATTGAATTGAGTTCGTATACACAATTAGAAGTCAAATTTAGAACAGTTTCGTTAACAATATTCTGGTCAGATGTATTCACTGAATATCCAAATTTATCAAAACAGGCTATTCGAATTCTATTGCCGTTTGCAACCACTTATTTGTGTGAAGCTGAGTTTTCAAGATATGCTGCGACAAAAACCAAATACCGTAACAAACTTGATGCTGCACCAGATATGCGAGTTCAGTTATCATTTTTTTTTTATTTTTTATTTTAGTTTATGTATTTATTTTTATTAATTATTTCTATGATGAATTGTTTTTTTTTTTTTTTTTTTTTTTTTTAGTTTTGTTTAATTCAATAAAATCTGAAATACCAAAATAATACTTGTTTCATTTAATATCTCATTAAATTTTGAAAAGTCGTTGTTTAAAAAATATTCAGGGCTCTGCGATCATTGGCACAAAACTTGGGGGTTGCACGACCAAAATAGTTTGGGAGCCACTGATCTAGGGTATCATAGGAATTGGTCTTACACCAATTCTAGCTTTCCTACTTGCTTTTTAATTCCGTTAATGAAACAAATGATCATGACAATGATCCTGATGAAGCAAAAGTCATCCGTGAAGGACTTGAATTAAAGGTTCAATGTAAAATTCAACTGGAGGCAAATATAAATTTGATAAAATGTTTGCCATTTTATCGAACTCGTTGTCAGAGTATTCTTGTTTTAGAACAAAATATCTTTCAAAATCTTTCAATTATTCAAAATTATATAACTGCGAAAAAACTCGAATACACAGCGCTCAATTTGAAATGCGGAACAGTCTTATTTATTAAAAGAAAGGTAAGATAAATTATTGTTTTATGTGCCAGGAAGAAGGAAATATCCTATAATAAGGAATTGTTGTGATCTTGGACCTGATAAGACACTTGAAATAATACGTCGAGCTTACTGGTTTCCTAACATGAAAGGCAAAGCTTCGAGCTACATCAAAAGCTTCCCAGTTTGTTGTATATAGTAATAGGTCAAGTGGCAGGATAGAAGGATGTTCACACTCTATTTCGAATTTCCATTTCAAACCAGTAATGTTGATCATTGTGGTTAACTGGAGTCGACACGAACTAAGAGTAAACATTTCTTTTTATTATTGGCGAATTCACAATACATATCTAAACATACCAAAACATAAGTTTAAGTTATAAAAGTTTTCTGGAAGATAATGCAGCTACTCAAATATTGATTTCCTCAGGACGTTCGAATAGTTATTACTAGTTTGGAATAGTGAATAAGAATGGGATGTGATTTAAGCTGATGTTGAGTGAACGAAAAAAAAACGTTGAATATGCTTATGTACAATATAAATATAAACCAGGCCTTTGAATGATTGCATTGATTCTTTTGATCCTAAACAAACCTGAAAAGAGGCTTTTGAGAAAAGATTTCAGAGATATAACGAATCCTATTTTACTTGTAAGAGAAAGAACAAGAGTACATGAACGTGGATTTAGTTATGACAAATGTTGAAACCACTTGTTATATATATATATAGTTTTATAGTTTTAAAACTTTAGGTTAAATAAAAGAAATGTGTTGAAAGATATTAAATTTTTTGAGTAATCATATTATTTTATATTTATAATATCGATTTAAGGAAAAATAAATAAGTAGGTTTTCCAACACTTACTTAAGGGTGAGAAAAAAAAACTATAAATTTAATTTTGCAACCATCACCGAGGTCCGAAAAATGCTCAAAATTAAAAAGAAAAGTCCTTATAACTTCCATAAAAAATTCCAAAAATCCTGCAAACTTAAAGCAATATTTTCTCTGGTATTTTCCACAAAGTATTAAATTTGGAATTTATTTCGCCCCGCAACATTTTTTTTTCTTTGTGAAATAATGCTTCTATTAAATAACAAAAAAAATCCAAAAGTGTTGCAAAACGGTAGAATAACTGTTACAACTTACCTGAACACCTCTACTAATTTGCACCCTTTTATGCTGCCCCCAACAATAGCTTATTTCGCTGCCATTTTTCAAAAAAAAAAATGCCAAAGTTCTGAAATTGGCTTGAAAACGTTCAGATCTTTGTTCGTCACAATCTGGTAAGTTTGCAACATCACACAAGTAAGATTAACAAATGGACAAAAATTTGAAACGACTATTATTTTGCACTTTTTGTGGTTACGAAAATATTACAAACGTTTTGTAAACTTTACTTAATTTATCAAATGTCTACCCCATCAGAATATACATTTGCAACCCTCAAATATGCAAATATTCAGAAGTTTTGCAAATGCAGAGAAATATATTAAACATACGTTCACGCGTGATCTCAAATTTGCACTTTTATATAACTTGTTTAAAATAAAAATATTGCAAAACTTTATATAAGTTAAAGTAAGTTATAAATGAAATAATTAATGTAAATGTTCTGAAATGAAAACGCTTGCTTCATTTTGTAATTAATACAAATGCAAATTTGTAGATTCTGGCTGCAAGACGATATATGGTTGTCGGAAATGTCCACTTCCGGATTAGCAGGGTATATTAGATATCAATTCTAGATGTGGGAAATCAGATACTTGGAATTCTTCGTCGGATTTGCGTCATTGCTCTGGCGCTGGAAGTACGTGTCTAAGGACGATCCGAATTTATTGCACTGTCCCAGTAGGCTTTCTAATTTTAATTCTTCTTTGTCGCTACCGCATAAAGTCTGATAAATATCCCTAGCATTCAGGCTTTCCGAGAGCCATAGTTTTTTGCAGCCTTTTTAACATTTGCATGCTTCATTCAATGTTAAAATAGGCATCAGGCCTTTCGTTCCTTGTTTCGAACTCCAAAATTCGGCTGGCTTCATGGATGTTGTACCTCATGGATGTTCAATTAATTAAAAAATGAGTTAAACGTTTTCCCTTCAGAACATTTATATTAATTTTTTCATTTATACTTACTTTGCGATCCCTAAATGAATCCCCTGCATAATTCGTGAATTGATTGTGAAAAGGGGTTTTTTGCAAACGGTTCGTCCAACAGTAAAAATAATTATAATCAATTTCATAGAATTTCATATTCTGAAGAACTTTTCAGTACATTTACAACGTCTAGGACTGATCACTTTAGCAGTATACGTAAAAACCCCCAATTTTTGTATGGCAACACCAAGAAGGGGTTGCATGATTTAGTCGGTTTTGATTTTTTTTTTTTGTATTTTTATGAAAACGATGTGTACAAAATTTCTACAATTCTCAGACAGTGTCAAAATATGTAATCAAAAGCGAATTTTTGTATGGCAACCCTACGAAGGGGTTACTCGATTTATCCAATTATGAACTTAAATCTACATTTTTTTTTTTTTCAAAAATGAATGTGCAAAATTTCAGCACTCTAAGAGCACGCGCTCTCGAGTTAACGTGAGGACAGACGAACGTGCAAAAATCAAAATAACTTTTTATATTATGGGTGGGTGTCCAACCCATTATTTCTATACGTTACAAACGGAATGACAAACTTCGTCTAACCTATGATTGTAAGGTTTAAAAAAGAGAAAGTTTTGCAATATTGCGAATTTGACATTACGCTTGATCGTATATTTATTTTTCTGCATTTGCAAAGCTTTTACATATTTGGATAACTAGAGGGTTGTAAAATTTAAATTCTGATAAGATATAAAATTTGCAAAACTCAAAAACAACGCTCTGAGTGTTAAAATGGCAGCCAAATAAGCAAGTGCTGCAAGATTGCAAATTTATACAGGCGTTCAGGTATGTTGTAATAGTTATTCTACCGTTTTGAATTTTGTTGTTATTTTTAACTAATAGCAGCATTATTTTAAAATATATAAATAAATTGCAAATTTAACACTTTGTGGAAAATATTAGAATAAATATTGCTTTAAGTTTACAGGAGTTTTGGAATTTTTTAATGGAAGTTATAAAAAATTTTGTTTTTCTGAAATTTGCGCATATTCTGGACCTTGGTGATGGTTATTGTTATTTTACATCACCCAACATTTTTTCAAAGTTTGAAAACTTTTGGAACCAGTGTGCATTGATTGTCTTTATTGAGTGGCCTAAAGTACAACATATTATAAATGGATTATATTGAAGGACCAAAGTGACAGCACAGATGCAATATATAGAAAATAATCGTAAAATACGGCATATCGTTCGAGAATCAATTAACACAGCCCTGGGGCACACCGGCATTTGTAGAGTGAGATTCATATAACGCCGTCTAATACAACACGAATTAGGTGACCAGATAGAGAGTTACAGAAAAACAATCTTGACGATCCATGGAGGAACAGAAACTATATTTGGGAAAGCATTAACAATTATTAAAGACTTCATTCGATACTGTAAATAGGCATTAAGAGAAGGTTATACAGAGTAAGAGTAAATGGACTAAATATTAAGAATATATAAATCTAAAATGTATTGTTTTAATTTTTGGTCGAAGTAAGCATTCAGTTTACTCAATCAAAACTATATTCAGATAAAGTTGTAAGTTCCAATACCAGAAGTGAAAATCTACAATACATACATATATGTTCTGCATATTTTATTAATGCGGTTATTTCTTTCCATTAATTATGAAAGGAACTAGCTTATTTATCGTTTCTATCTGATTTTTCTTGTTAATAGCAATTACTTGCTTAAAAGTATTTTACCAACAAAAAGTAAAATATAAACACCTTACGTATACCACAGATTTCTATACATCAACGTTATAAATTTCCTGTTTCAAGAAGAAATAATGCTTTGTTCATCCCTTCTAATTGTTTAATATTTCACTTCAAGACTGACAATATTTTTCTATTCTTCATAATATTGATTATTAATTATTAAAAATTTAGAAGTTTAGGTTCATATGTTCGATAACGAAAAGTATGGCTTTCTGTATAGAAAAATATCATGTTCTATTGTGCTATTTTGTTAACTCCTCCATAGATGATAGCATAGCTCCAATCTTACAATATTATTCATTTTTCTCATATATGCATTTTAAGAAGCTGTATTTAAGCACAAAAAAGTGTAATATTATATTTGAATACGGATTATAGTACTCTCCACTCTGCAGCTTCAAAAAAAAACTTCTAAACACCAGTTCGCCTGGAGAAGTGGAGAAGTTAGCAAGTTGACACTAGTGGCCAATATATATTTCTACACACAAATTTGATGGTAATTTCGTACTGCATAACATTTGCCTGTGTAGATGGAAACCACTATGTGCATATTATGCCAGCATATATAAGGCCTCGAATAATGGCGAATATACTACATTTGTATTGCTAATATTTAACGATCAACTTTGTAATTCATCCAAATGTAAAATTTTCTATTTTCATTGCCATAATGAAATGTACTTGTTTTCGACTTTATATATGCTGGCATAAGCTACGTTAGCTATATTATGCGTATAAGAGCATGGCCAAGCTAAGTAGGATAAAGTAAGCCCCAAGTATTCTACACTTTGTTAGTAAATTTTTGCTAGGTTTTTCTAGTAGTTACATAAGAAAGAGTGTAGAGATAGACCATTTTCCCAATTCTAAAACAATAACCAAATTTGCAAAGATTGTACCAGAACCCAAAGCAAGGAATAATAAAATAAAATTTATATACCGCTGCGGCGCCGATCGTGGGCTGGACATAAAAATTACCGGACAAAAGAAAAAGAAATTAATAATCAAATAATTTTAAATAAACATTTACGCTTACCTGTCCATACGCGTACATATTGTTATGTGTTTGGGATGGATTTACTTTTGATAACAAGAATCGAGCCTGGGATCCTCCGTGTTCTGTATCTATATAACGAGGCATGGGAAATCTTGTTTGTAATATTTCTTGTGCATCATCAACAGGCGCCTAAGTGAAATATATGAAATTAAAAAAAAAAAAAAAAAAAAAATTTGCCCTCGAGCTCACCTGAAGTAATTGTTTAAAATTTTCATACTCTGGCATATCTTGATACTTAAGTGCTCTCCATTGAGCAATTGTCTCTCCATGGTAGATGAGAATTTGGAAGAAAGTGTCCATGAGAAGTATTCGATCAGGTTGAATTGAAGATGTATCTAAGAGGACAGGCTCAGGAGGTCCGTTGAATGAATAACTATATAAAATGGGTTGTATCATAATCAGCGATTGTGTTAGATCTTCCCTCATAAGCATATGTCTGCAATTAAACTTTTGGTAATACATAATGCAAATAACACCAGAATATTATTACCTATAAAATGTAGTCTCATCAGGTGAATTATTAAAGACTTGAAGAAATTGTGATCTTCTCAGATGGTACATAAATTGTGGATAGAGACTAAAATTTTCTGCTAATCTGAAGCTATTGGGATCGTCTTTATTATATTCACCAAACTTTTGACACTTTTTAATAAAGAAAATGGTAAAGTTTAATCGGATTTCTAAAATTAAACTAGGTATATTGTTATCATACCAATTTAATTAATTGTCTGTCAACCCATCTAAGCACATCAGGACCATCATCTGTTTCGGCTCGATATACAACCATTCTAGACATCACAACAGCTGCTGCCTCTTGATCAAATCCAGCACTAATATGATGAATATTTGAAGAAGCATCAGCCCAACTGAAATAAAGTTAATTATTTCCTTGAAACAGTCATAGTTTGTAAAGCCTTTACTTCCTAGCAAGAGTCGTTACGCGAATTCTTCTCTGTCCGCTAGAATGTTGATACTGCGTAATAAATTGAAGACATCCTCTTCCACCTTGAGGAATTGGAGCAGCGTGCTGATTAACGACTTCAAAAAAGAAAGCCATGGTAGAACTAGGATTCAGAGTGCAAAGCTTCCACTGCACAGTATTTCCCATTCCAACTTCTGTATCCGAAACAGATGAATTTTTTACATTTAGTGATACGCAGGAACCAATCCCGCCACATATTTTCAGCTCGCGTGAGCACTTCACTTCCAAATTTCCATTAAAAGCCATTTTCAAGTCTCCTTTCTGATCACGTGCAAATACTCTTTGGAAAGTTTGCTTGAATAGAGAAGAGTTGAATGAATCTCCCATTACCATATGACCTCCCGTAGAGTTACAGCATTGCTTCATTTCTAACAAGCCAGTCTGATCTAATGCACAGGAGTATATATCGATACAGTGTCCATTTGTAGCTGAACGTAGAGCAAGAGCATCATAATGTTTAATAGCTTTCTTCATATATTTTACATTGTCCTTTTGTATATCGTGGTGAGACCTTATTGGATGTTTAAGTTCATCATCAACAACTTGACCAGGTCCTTGTGAGCATGAACCACCAACAAACAACATTAATCTAGCTCCAGTGTTAGGATACGTGCATTCAAGTAGACCAACAGCAATTGATAAAGCTGCTCCAGTAGATCGCAAGTATCGTTTTCCTTGAGGAACTGGCCAAGGATCTTTCTGTAATTCGCTGAGAAGATCAGTGAGAGCCATATCACATTTACTTATTGGTTGTAAAAAACGAGATGCGGGGGGTGCAGGAGGACTATTTGGTGTCCTTGCTTGATGTTGCCCAATATTTGCAGAAGGTACTCCTCTTCCAATTCCTAACATATCTTGGACTTGTTTGGCGGTGAGATCCTTTGTTCCTCGAAAAACATAGCTTTTGGAGCAACCTTCTGAACCCAATTCATGAACTTGTATCATTTTCCCGAAAGTTACCAAGCCAACCAGCGCATTTGGTGGCAGCAGACTTAGTGACATTTGCAATGAATCTTTAAGTGCTCCTAGTTCTTCCTCATCCATGCAAGTATCCACCAAGAAAAGAAAAACTGGAGGCATACATGAAGCTCTCGTTATAGTATATTCAATGGTACTAAAACTCGGGATTAACTCAGCAGGCTGGTGTTGCTCCGATATAGCCGCATATTGCGGAGGGAACTGAATAAAATTAAGAATTTACCAATATTTGAAATACTTGATTGCTACTTACCGGATTTCGTTGAAAACAAAAATTGCACACCCATAATTTTGCTCGGTAATCCACTTGGCACAGGGGGTTCAGAATCGCCCGACAAGTACCTCGAGTACAGATTACAGGTTCATATTGTATTGGAGGAAGATCAGGGCGATCTTTAATCGGTTGATACAAACAGGCTAGAGGTACAACCAGTCTACTAGCATCAATTCTACTTGAGGGCCAAACATTCCAAGTAAGACGAATGCCGTCTCGATCTTCATTTTGCTGAATGAATTCTTCGTACGTCGTCATTCTTCAATTATCTCTATTTATGTCTATTTATTTTAATGCAATAAAACTTCTTACCTTTATGCGATCCCTCCAGCCACGTCACTCTCACAATGTTGGTCAGATTTGAGTGGTTTGAGTCTTGACACTTCAGTTGAATTAAAATTCTATACGCATATAAATATAAACACATATGCAAAGAGCCTGGCAAATGACAGTTTAGTGCTGCCATTCTTCAATTTGACATAGCACTGACATCTAAGGTCTGTTTGATGAAAACCCCGGCTAAACCGTGCGTTCAGGTGCACGCAGAATGTCACATAATGTCACATTTTTACACACCATTATCGTTCAGGGGGGTGATTCGGATCTCTTTGTCGTAGCTTAGGCGTAAATTTCAGTAACATGTTTTGAAATTTCACCTAAACAACAACCAACACCCGACACCGGAAAAATTTGGGTGTAGAAATTTGCAACCAGGGGCAGCACCAAAAATAACAGAGGTAGAAAAGATTGCGCGTTTGGTTTTGCTACTGGTGTGGTGGGGAGAAAAGAACACGAAAATGACAGCCTCGATGGCAGTGCTTACACCGAGTAGCAGAAAACAACGAGGTAAGAACTAACTATTACCTCGTTGGCAGAAAAGAATTCACTATTAGGTTATGTTTTATTGTTTTGATTGAGCGAGATTTTTGTGTTATTTATTGTTAAAAATTAATGACATCGTTTATGTTTTAGTTTATTATAATTTATGTTTGGAAAAAAACAGTCTTACAGCGTTTGTTTTGATTTTTATTATTTTTGTGTGTGGAAAAAAACATTAATATTAGAGCGTTTGTTTTGAATTTTTTATAATTTGTGTGTGGAAAAACATTATTAAACAATATGCCTAATAAAAATGACTTATTGTTGGCATTAAATATTTTAAATGAAGACTTGACGGATAGTTCAGAGGAAGATAATGTGGAAACGTTTTTATCACTAATGCCAATTTTCCGTAACTGTACTGTTCTTCATAGTGCGTCCGCATCGTAACATTATTTGGTTCTTTCTAACCATTGAATAACCCATGTTGCCAATTGTGCAAATGTCGAATATTAGATGAGAATGGCTTCCGTCGAGACATTTAAGATGTAAACACCTACCAAAAATGTTAAAATGGAAGAAAACTTATAGAGTTAGTAAAAGATAAGCAGTTTTTGTGGGACATAAAAAAAAACTCGGTATTATTTTTACATATAATTGGTACATCTCAAAACTATCCAAAAAAGTATGCATTTATCGTAATTTTGGAAAATCGGAAGCATACTGTCGTTCCTTAATAAATATTCTCACATAAACAAGTTAAAGCTCCAAATGTCAAAAACGCCAGTTGTGTTCAATTCGGCTTTTTCAGTCAGCTTTAAGCCCGGTATGCTAGAGCCAAGGAATTAGGTCAAGGAATTTTTCCACTTCTTTCTTAAAGAAAATTTGACATTAGGTCAAGGAATTTTTGACAATTTGGATTTGTCAATTGTGTGATATTTCTGACAATAAAGAAAGTGAAGAAATGGATAATTTCCAATGAAAAATGAAGATACACGTAAAACAATTTTTATTCGTTCATTTGTCATTTTGAAATTGATACACCTCTTGCAAAATCGCCGTTCCTTCGTTCAATTTTTCAATTATTCCACCACCGTCAAAATTCCTTACAGAAATAAGTGCATCGGTACTTATTTCTTCAAGAAACATTGACATAAATGGATTTTTCGTAAAAGAGCGACATCTTTTTGCCAATCAGGAAGTAGAGTTTTTCTGTTCGAATTACTTTTCTCTAGCGTACTACCTCAAGGAATCGGTCAAGGAAAAAATTTCCTTGAGCAGTCCAAGACAGTTTTTTTACATAGTTTTTGTATAGGAATAAAAATTTCTTGGCTCTAGCATACCGGGCTTTAGCAGAAAGCTGGGCATAAAGCTGGCTGAAAAGCTCCAATTGTGTTTCAGACCTTAATAAATGGAATGACACCAGTTTTGATTTCAAAAAGTATGCTATGACTGGGAATTTGCAAAATTTACCACAAAAGTATTTGGGACTATTTGTATTGTTAAATTTTAATTATAAGGCGAAGGAAATGTTTTTACAAGGCTGTTTTGGTTGAAAATACCGCTGAAGTGGTGCCATTTGCTTTCATGCATTTTTGGTTCAACGAGCAGTCCATTTATATACATGCCAGTGAATGGAATAGAAACACAATTTATTGAAGAAACACACACGAAGGTAGACAGGCGCTCACACATATACATAGTGCCTGTTAAAATCTTAATATCAATTAAAAAAACAAAAATGAAGTGTTCGCTCAGTGCTTGGAAATATAAATTGAATTATAAACTAGGGAATCATGTCTCAGGCAACGCCACTATCTAAATTATCTTTTTTGTTAATAGAAGCAAAGATTTATATAAATTAATTATGTGAATTATTTCAAAATAAAGTAGAAAAACAGCATTATTTACCGCACAAAACCTTTGTTTACTTTTTGCAAATTCACAAGTTGTTCAGAATAGGGACGGCGTGTAAATAAATGTAAAACATGGACTACAAACACAACCAGAATTCATTACGCAAAATCTGGCTTACCCGGGGCTACACGAGATAGTACAGCTTGCATGCAAGCCTTCCTTCCAACTCGATTTTTAACTTGACAGCAGAAGTCAGTTCGGTTGATGTCTTCTTATCATCTTGCATGCAAGTTCATTTAAAAAATGGAATTGAGGCGTAGTCATGCGTATATTGCAAAATTATAGCAATAAAGGAAGTAGCAGAATGATAAAAATCCAAGAAAAGGTTAAGAGGAAGGTGTTGGTAAATGATGTAATGCAAATGTTCCCAGAAAATCTCATTTTTCCAGAATAAATTTATCAAATTCACTCAAGCATTGGTGAATGGTGATAAGCCAGATTTTACGTAATGAATTTGTGGTTGTGTTGGTAGTCCATTTTTACATGCACGTGTATTTACACGCCATCCCTATTCTAAGCAACTTGTCAATTTGCAAAAAGTAAGCAAAGGTTTTGAGCGGAGCATCTGTGGTAAAAAATGTTCTTTTTCTGCTTTATTTTGAAACAATTCACATAATTAATTAATATAAATCTTTGCTTCTATTAACAAAAAAGATAATTTAGGTAGTGCAGTTGCCTCAAACGGGATTCCCTAGTATATAATCCAATTTATATTTGCAAGCACTGACCGAACAATTCATTTCTGCTTTTTTAATTGATATTAAGATTTTCACAGGCACTAGTGGCACTATAAAACTTTGCACAAAATAAACTTCAAACATAAATAGTTTTGAAAAGAATTACTTCCGTACTTCGCAAAAGAATTTTAGATTGCATTAACCTGTTCACAAAACAAAAGCACATTTGACTATTATTCAACAGCTTTGACAATTATGCAACAGCAAGGTATATATATATATATATATATATGTTTCTTCTATATACCTTGTGCAACAGCTTTCCTATGTATAGTCTCCTGCTCTTGACAAATTACGCTCATGTACACGAATTTTACACGATTCAACCATTCCTGTTTGCTCTATATTCTAAGGGCAGCAGAGATGTTTATTTGCGATTTGAGGTGGTTATATAATAACTTAATAATCATTACGTGTTGTAAATTTGTGATACAGTTATTGTTTATATCAAAAACTGACTTAATTGAACACACGCAATTAATTTCGGTAATCATATATAAGGAACTACGCGAAGCAACATTATTGTTATGGCACGTCTAAGCCAAGGAAGGAAATTCCTTCCTTCCCTAAAAAGTTCTCGTCTGGGTTGGGTCTGGATAGGTCGACGACAGCGACGCCAGCGTGGGTAACCCCCTGTCTACACTGGCCATGAAAAATTGCTTACCATATTTTATGCATTGAATAATTTTATGGTAAAGCCCATCTTGGAAAAAAAATTTGGTATGGGCAAGTTATGTTATGCCATTTCATTTTTGGTTGGCCGATGGTGTTATCAAGACCGGAAAAGACTGCGATCAAAAGATTGATTGCATTAAAGAATTTGGAGCTTGTCGAGTTAGAAGAGATGAAAAAATTAAGAGAACGAATATGCACCTTTATAGTTCCACAAACACTTATTTAGTCCGTAAAAATTAATTAATTTATTTAGTTCCGAAACCGTTAGCTTAATTTTGCAGCCATTTTGATTATAAACGTCAAATTTATGGTAAGCAAATTTCCTGGACATATATGGTACGCTATATAGCCTGCCATATATGACCTGCCATGAATTATTGCCATGGTTACACGGTCTACAATGGCAATTCCGTAGCAATAACATATGGTAGGCCATAATTTATGCCCAATGTAGACAGCGGGTAATGTAATGCATTTCATACATGCAGTACTGTCTCTAAATATTTTTGAGATAAAACGACGACCACGCCGACGTAGGCGTTGTTAATGTAATCCGGCCATAACTTTCTGAAATCACATAAGAAAAAGGAGAGCAGTCAGTCCATTTAAATGTCAAGCCCACACGCTCGAAGGTATTTTACTAAAACCTTTGGAATTTCTTCTGTTGGTAAAACAATTTTTACCAGTAATAAGCCTAGACGAACCCACTTATTTTGTTGTTGTTTACATTTCTCTCTCACCCCGAGGTTACACCTGCAAGTACAGCTTGCATGCAACTTGCACTGCCATACTTCTTGCACGTGTAACCCCGAGGTTACACCTGCAAGTACAGCTTGCATGCAACTTGCACTGCCATACTTCTTGCACGTGTAACCTCTACTGCCATGCTGGCAGTACAGCTTTCAGCGAACTTGCATGCTGAAAAACCATGGCAGCTGGGAGATAGTAATTTGACATTTATACAGTTTTCAAAATGGCGGAAACGAAATGCTTGAGAGAAATTCATAAATTTATACCGGGAAAATGAAATTTTCTGGGATTATTTGCAATACATCATTTACCAACACCTTCATTTTCCTTTTTTCTTGGGTTTTTATCATTGTGATGCTTCCTTTATTGCCATAATTTTCCAATATACGCAAAAGTTTACGTCTCAATGCCGTTTTTTAAATGAACTTGCATGCAAGCTGATAAGACATCAACCGAACTGCCTTCCGCTGTCAAGTTAAAAATCGTGTTGGAAGGGAGGCTTGCATGCAAGCTGTACTTGCTGGTGTAACCGTGGGGTAACCTCTACTGCCATGCTGGCAGTACAGCTTTCAGCGAACTTGCATGCTGAAAAACCATGGCAGCTGGGAGATAGTAATTTGACATTTATACAGTTTTCAAAATGGCGGAAACGAAATGCTTGAGAGAAATTCATAAATTTATACCGGGAAAATGAAAATTTCTGGGATTATTTGCAATACATCATTTACCAACACCTTCATTTTCCTTTTTTCTTGGGTTTTTATCATTGTGATGCTTCCTTTATTGCCATAATTTTCCAATATACGCAAGAGTTTACGTCTCAATGCCATTTTTTAAATGAACTTGCATGCAAACTGATAAGACATCAACCGAACTGCCTTCCGCTGTCAAGTTAAAAATTGTTATGGTCGTAGCATATTGCATATAGCAATATGCCACCACGGACTGAAGCGTGTAGGCCCGGCTTGTTGTCGACTACAGCATGAAACCAAAACGCGCCCCGACCGAGAGAAATGCTTCCTCAAGCTCGGTGTCATGTTGAGTGACAGAAGGAAGAAGAAGAGCGTTCTTGGCGGAGTTTTTTGAGTTTTTTGACAACGTAAGAAAAGCAAGAAGGGAGCCAAAAAAATCTCGGCGAATAATAAGTCATCGGGACAGAAAATCCTCCCAAAAAGAGTGTAATCCATGATTAAAGTGGTATAATGTCAAGAAAATCGATTTGTGAAATAAATATCGTAAATAGGAAACAAAACTAAGCCTAGCTGCCCAGCACGACGATTTAGCACCAGAGGATTACTGGAGAAAGGAGATGAGCATATGTATCCTCCACATAATAATGAACACTTCCAGAACCATCTAGTACAAGTAAGTGATTCAGTCTTACCTGATTCGATTACGCAAACAAAAACGGAGAAGCCCATTCCTGAAGTACCGGCGAGGCCCCCACTTCTGTGGGATGACTATATTCATACATCATATGTAGCAACTCATATACAACGATTTGTGGCTTATGCGACATGCAGAATTCTACCGATCTTCGCTAGGTGAAGTACATGTATAGACCTGGATACCAATATATAGTCTCTATTTGAGTATCTATTCAGACGTCAACCTTATTTGTGAAATGAACTAATTTTGATCTGATATATAGTAGATAATTAAGGTACTTTCATTAAATAACCATATTTTTGATCTGATATATAGTAGATAATTAAGGTACTTTCATTAAATAACCATATTTTTGATCTGATATATAGTAGATAATTAAGGTACTTTCATTAAATAACCATAATTTTTGATCTGATATATATAGTGAATAATTCAGGTACTTTCATTAAATAAACTATATTTTTTTCAATTGATACATATATGTAGGTATTAAGTAACTCAGGTATTTTCGTTAAATTCATTTGATTTCATATGTATGTTTGAAAATCATCTTATTAGTTAAATGAGTTACATATAGTTATACGCTTAGACATACACGGCTTTCTTGATTGGATATATATATAGGAATTCGTTCGCTAAAACAACTATATTTATTTACTTATATACTAGCAATTGTTATTGAAACCGGCTATATCATGTGATGATAGCTTATATCCCAATCAGATACAAGTGCTAACGCTTCTTAAGATGAATTGGTTAGCGGCTTGTGTGAAAGTGTCAGAGGACCTATAAGCATTAAGAAATTTAGTAAAAACATACCCACAGGTAGTCTACTGATAGGCTACCTTAATTTTTTTTAAATTCGTCAGGCATAGATGCGTTATTAGTTTTGTTACCAAGAGTGGGAAGAAAATAGTTGGTGTGATTATACCCAGTTCGGTGAGGCACAGACTAGTAGTACTGTAAAAGTGCAACCCAAAGGGATTTCGGACGTGGTCATTTATTTCGTCTATTATTTTTCTTTTAATTTCAGTGCAGCTGGAGAACACGCTTCAGGAGGCCTGCTGGATACGTGAACATTCCAACTATCAATTTTGTGAAATTCGGCTTGATAATTATTTCTTCGGGTTGCCTTCGCGAAACTAGCATAGTAGCGTAGTAGTATATAAACCTTTAAGTAAAATCTGTCGTATCCACTTTAGTATTGTAGAACATGACAGGACAATCAGAAGTAAGATACCAAAATCAGAATCCTACGGGGGTGAATTTAAGCAACAAAAAAAAAAAAAACAAAAAAACGAAATCACTTGTAATTTCGTACTAATATAGCGTTTATAACAAAATGAAGCAGTGTATTAGCATCTAAATACTACTATCAATCTATCTAAATACTACAAAAGTAAGAAATGCTAGTGTATAAATTAGACATTAAACCTATTTCATTATAACGTAAATATGAATTGCTGAACGTTTTTATTTCTTCCCTCACATTTACTGGAGCCCTCTAACATGAAGGTCGCATAGGTCCGCTCTAATTTCTTCTACAGGTCAGCCAAAGGGACTTGGAAATAGTGCCCCCCAAGTCAAAGGGAGGATGGGGCAAGGCCAAGAAGGCATAACATCTGCGCCTTCAATTCAGCAGTAAGCAGGTAAGTGACGGAAAGGTCCCTTCAGGACCGAGTGTGTGCCGTTTTTTGTAGTGCAGGCACGAAAATTTTTTTGTCTATGGATGATGACATGCGGCAGGTATTTCGGGAACTCCCCCCACACTCTCCGCCATCCTTAGCCGAGGTGCTAGCGTGCCGCCCTGTGCTATCGCTGTCATCAGGCGATCTGTCAGCTCATGCTGGCAGTTTGGACTTAACGTCCTGGTCAAGTCGCCTTCCAAATACTTCCATAACAAAATGGCGCCCAACGTGGGGCCACCTCAGTTAGACTTCGGTGGTCTAAATATAAATTTTACTGGGGACTGAGACTTTGAGAGAGATGATCATCTGGTGTCTGCCAGTTGATTGACCTCAAGTCTCACATCCAGTAGAAGATATAGGTGGACCTGAGTCTAATTGGTTTTGTGAAAATTTTTTTTGTAAAGTAACGTAATATTTTGAAAGTTTTATTGGAAGTCTTTGATATTTTGAATTTTTGGATTAAAGTAAAGTAACGTTTTTTGAATTTAATGAAAGTTTTTTGGAAGTTGAAATCCGGCTTTAGGTTTGACTTCGGTCAAGCCTCAAGCCTGAACAGTTGTTGAATTTTTTTGAAAGTTTTTTGAAATGTTTTTGGATGATCTTTCCCGCTGGCCTTCTGCCATGGAAATGGTAGGTGGCCTCACGAAATCTTTCGTTTGAGCTCTTGTGGGGACATGTCTCTGTTGGCCAACTGGCTGGACAGAGTTATGAATCTGCGAGACAACTTCTTGGCTTCCAGCTAATTAGTTGACCAGACTCATGACTCTGCCCGGCTAGCGAACTAGCTGGACACGACGATTCGGTGAGGAGAAGAGAACGAGTTCTCGGAGGATGGGATTGATGCTGGAGATCTTCAGTGATCAGGAGTTGGCATACTGCTAACTGCCTGGCTGAAGAATCTCTGGCAGCATTCTCAGCCTTTGATACCTCCGACTTTACTCTTCCCAGATTTCTGCAAGAGCTCCGACTTTTTCAATGCACACACTCACGTCACTTGCTTATATCTGTATTATGACCTTGGAAGAGAGAGAGCGACCTGACCTCTTATGTGGGAGTTAGCTTCGGGAGGTGAGGGAGAAATTGTCTGATCTTTGAAAATTGTTGAAACGTTTGACCTGTCTTTGCGATTTTTTTTGGATTCTTCGTAGTTTGCAGAATTTATGAGAATTTAGTCGACGAAGTTATTGACGCTTCCTGACATCGGTTTTTGTTCTGGGGATTCAATCCTCATATTATCTCGATTTAAGAAGCTTAAATTAACTCTTCGAGTCCTTGTTTTGCAAAATTTATTTTTAAAAAAAAAAAAAATTTCTTCGGACGCTTGGGAAGATATTTCCTTGGATCATAGTATCTCATCCCAACTTTCAAATTTAGTAGCTCGTTAGCTTCGATCCTGTTTGAGCCTGTGATCTCGATTTTTGACCTTTTTTTAATTTCTCTGATATTCTTCTTCGAACCTTTGGTTTGCAAAACGTTTTCAATTTTGACTCACTATGGGTACAGTGAGAACGCCACCACCTGCGACAAACGGTATGTCAATGCTACCTGAACCATGCTCCATCTGTCGTGATGCAAGCTGGTCAGTCGAAAGGAAGCCTGTAATAACCAAATGTGAACACATTTTTCACCAGGCATGCCTGCAGCATTGGATAGGTGAACATGCTAGTTGTCCTAACTGTCGGTGCCATATTACACAACAAGACTTTATCGAATATACAGGTGCAATCCCAAAGAGACCGAAGAAGGTGAAGCCTGTGAAGTCTACTAAGCACGATGTGCCGAGCTTCAATCTGCCTACTTTCGACCTACCACCACCTAATAGACGCTCTTTGTCTCCAGGAATGTTCAATTTGCATTCCCGGACGTTCACTAATCCCAACTCACGGCAAGACAGTCCATTACCACCAGCCCAAGGCCACACCTCAGCTGCTACGGATGCGTTGCTGGCAGGCCTGCGCATTCAAATGAAAGACTTGGTACGTGAAGGTCTCGAACACAGCCTCAGTACATTACGGTCTGAGTTAGTAGATAGTGTCCGTCAGCAAGTAGCAGCCATGGTGCCACCAATAGATTTTTCACGTCCACCCCCGTCTATGGGTAATCCAAGAACGTCGAACGATTTTCCCAATACAAGGAGACAATCAGTCCATAGACCGCCTTCAGCCTTTGGTCAGCCTATGCCAAACCTCGCTCCACCTCAACCAACACCGCCTATTCGTGTTCCTGCACATGTAGGACAGCGACGATCCGGAAGTCCCATCCGTAGATGGAACCTGACGTACAATGGAAATAACGCAGAGCTCCCGGTAGACGAATTCATTTTTAGAGTCGAAGCGCTCACGCACTCCGCTCTGGAAGGAGATTTCGATCTGCTGGTAAGGAACATGCTTACGTTATTAACAGGACCAGCTAAAGATTGGTACTGGTCAATATTGAGGAATAACCCTTTCCCAACTTGGGAATTCATCAAAACGGGATTGTCCATGGAATGGGGAGTGCCCAAGGATGATTTAAAAATACGATTACAGCTGATGTCTCGAAAGCAAAAACCTGGCGAAATATTCGCTATGTATCACCACCATTTAGTATTGCTGCGTGACCAGCTACAGACCGCCATGCCAGACCAAGAGTTTCTAGAGATTGTTAAATCCAATTTGTTGCCTGAGATCCAGGAAAAAATATGTTTGCACCCCACTTATACTATAGGACAGCTGAGATCGCTGGTTACTCGTATCCAAGCTACGCAGACACGCATTGCTACAGCTGGTAGTTGGAATCCGTACCGGAACCAACGAGTGCACGCAGTTGATAATTTTCAGAACTTGGACCCTGAACTGGCAGCAGCGACAGGCAGTGACCACGGCCTAGGTGAGCTATCGAGTATTTCAAACAAAAATGCTATTGTCTGCTGGAATTGTGATCAGTCTGGTCATTATTATCAAGATTGTAGACAAACGAGTCGAGTTGTGTTCTGCTATGGATGCGGACGCAAGAATGTTTTCAAGCCTGATTGCCGCTACTGCAGACAGAAAAACGAGAGACGGGTCGGGAATACCAACACCTCTTCCCGACCAGCGTCAACGTCGCAAGCAGCAACTGTAACGAACAAGGAGGAAAGCCCGCTCCATTAGTAGACACTCGTGATAACTCCCTAACGTGTCCTCTGATATCATTCAGTGACTCTGGTGATATCAGAAAAGCACCGGATTGTACAATTACTTCACTGGAAGAGGCGGAGAACTTGATGGATTTCTCGGCAGATCTTCAAGCTCCCATTTCCACTTCTGGGGAGCCCATGACAATACTAGACACTTCCTTAGAAGAGTCTTTACTCTTCGATGTCCCGTTGACACCTATAGCACGTGTAGCTGACAAGGTTACTGAGCAGGAGATTTGGCCTCCTGCCATTTCTATCTTAAAACGGCCACCAAGCTCTGATATGACGAGTGGGCGTGAGCCAGTTTTACATCCGCTGACGCCGTATCATACGCGTCTGCAGAGATACAGAGCAGCAAGAGACCGAATTTTCTCCTCAGTAGCAGAGTTAGCTGAGATTATGTTTCCCGACCGGGATATGAGACCGAAAAGGAAAAGATCAACCGTTCGTTGGCGAGAATACTGTCGACGAATGAAACTGGAAAGGAAAAAACTAGCACAGATTTCCGTGTCGATGCCAGACGACATTCGACCGTACGCAGAAGTAAAGCTGCTCGGGCGAACTGAGACTGGATTACTTGATAGTGGTGCCACTGTCAGTATTCTAGGCCAGGGAGCTCTCGAGAAGCTTGCTGAAGCAGAGGTTGAATGGAAGAAGTATCGGACACAGGTCCAAGTAGCTAATGGTGCCATGACGACTGTTCATGGTCATGTGAACTTGGACGTCACTTTCCGTGATAAGACCCAAAACGTGCGTTTTTACGTGGTTCCTGGGCTCACACAGGCACTATATCTGGGAATAGACTTCTGGCGCCTCTTTGGGTTAGCTCCGGATGTCCTAGGTATAGTCGCAGAAGTGAATCCAAGTGGGATAGCTACCTCTGACACCGATGGGCATATCCTTTCTAGTTTAGAACACCAACGCTTAGAGAGCACAAAACAGCTTTTCCCCTCTTTCGCCTCTTTAGGCCTGGGAAAAACATCATTGGTCACTCACAAGATTGATACGAATGACGCCGCCCCGATAAAACAGCGCTTTTATCCGATTTCCCCGGCAGTGCAAAGTTTGATGGATGCAGAATTAGAGCGAATGCTATCACTGGGTGTGATAGAGGAGAGCCAGAGTCCTTGGAGCTCTCCAGTTGTTCTGGTAAGGAAGCCTGGAAAGGTCCGGCTTTGTTTTGACGCCAGGAAGGTCAACTCGGTTACGAAGAAGGACGCCTATCCGCTACCGCAGATAGACGCACTTCTGAGTCGACTTCCTCCGGCAAACTACATAACGAGCCTGGACCTGAAAGATGCATTCTGGCAGATCCCACTGGACACTGATTCCAGAGAGAAGACCGCTTTCACAGTACCTGGTCACCCTCTCTATCAGTACACAGTGATGCCATTCGGCCTATGCAACGCTCCCCAAACGATGTGCCGCCTCATGGATAAAGTCATTCCTTTCGATCTTCGTGAGAACGTTCTCGTCTATTTAGACGATTTATTAATTCTATCATCTGACTTTGACACTCATCTCATGCTGCTAGCCAGGGTAGCGGATTGTTTGAGGAAAGCTGGCCTTACTATAAACGTCGAGAAGAGCAAGTTTTGTATCAAGGAGACTAAATACCTGGGATTCATTGTAGGAAGGGGAGGTATGAGAACTGACCCTGACAAAATATCAGCCATAGTTGACTATCCGTCACCTAAAACTGTTCGGCAAGCCCGACGCCTACTAGGTATGGCAGGATGGTACAGACGGTTTATTCCGAACTATGCTGATTTGACTGCATCCATTACAGACACTTTGAAAAACCCGAGTCAGTTCAAATGGACATCTGAAGCCCAGACGTCTCTTGATCTACTCAAACAAAAACTTACTTCTGCTCCGTTGCTAGTGAGTCCAGACTTCACCAAACCGTTCGTCATCCAGTGCGATGCGAGCCAACAAGGTATTGGAGGAGTGTTGCTTCAGCTAGATGACGATGGCCACGAGAAGCCAATAGCCTACGTCTCGAAAAAGTTGAACTCCGCTCAACGAAATTACACCGTCACAGAGCAAGAATGCCTAGCTGCAGTCTTGAGCGTACAGAAGTTCCGGCCCTTCATAGAGCTTATGCCGTTCAAGATAGTGACGGATCACGCGAGCTTGAAATGGCTGATGTCTCAAAAGGACCTCAGCGGAAGACTTGCTCGGTGGAGTTTGAAGCTTCAGGGCTTCGACTTCACTATTGAACACAGGAAAGGAAGCCTGAACGTAGTCCCTGATGCGCTGTCACGCATTCATTGTGACAGCATGAACACAAACGAAGATCCTGGCCCGGAGGTTGACCTTAGTTCGCCATATTTCAATTCGTTGGAATATGAAGAACTGAGGCATAAGGTTAAAACGACTTCTGGCAAACTACCAGATCTTTGCGTCAGGGATGGCTTCGTTTATATTCGGACTGTTCCGAGAACAGGCGATCCGATCCAGGAGGAAGAAGCGTGGAAGCTTTGGATTCCACGTGGGCTTGTCACCGACGTCATTTCGAGAGCGCATGATCCGCCGCTAGCTTCACACGGAGGAATAGGGAAAACCCTAGAACGTCTGCGAAGACATCTGTACTGGCCACGAATGACAGTTGATGTCAGAAATTACGTAGCCGCCTGTGACGTGTGTAAAGAAACGAAGGCTCCTAATACTATTTTGCGACCACCGATGAAAGTCCAGTCTGTGATAGAACGACCATGGCAAAAGCTGTACGTCGATTTCTTAGGTCCATATCCTCGGTCAGTTAAAGGAAACGTCTGCATTCTGATAGTTCTTGACCACTTTTCTAAATTCCCACTTCTCAAACCTATGAGAAAAGCGTCTACGCTCAATGTATGCCAATTCATTGAGACTGAAGTGTTTCACGTGTTCGGAGTTCCGGAGACCATAGTCTCTGACAATGGAGTCCAGTTTTGCTCGGCTCAGTTCGCCAGACTACTGGAAAAGTATGGGGTAAAGCATATGCGAACGGCAGTTTACTCGCCGCAAGCAAACGCCTCAGAGCGAGTAAACCGGTCTCTGTTGTCAGGGATTAGGGCCTATATCCAGAAGGAACACACCAGATGGGATGAGAAACTGAGCCAAATAGCTAGTTCCCTCCGGAGCTCTTTCCATCAAGCTACTGGTTTCTCTCCCTATCGAACACTCTTCGGTCAACAAATGATAGAACATGGCAGCTCCTATTCCATCTTGAGGAGCATTGGAACTCTTAATGAGCCACTGAGAGTAGACGCAGAAGATAAAATGAGATTGATCCGTGCGAGAGTGCAGGAAAATTTACAACACGCATTCGAACAGGGTTCAAAAGCCTACAATCTCAGGGCAAAACCCGTCGAGTTCAAAGTTGGTCAGGAGGTATTTAGAAGGACTTTTGCCCAAAGCAATTTCCAACAGCAGACTAGTGCTAAACTGGGACGAAAATTTGTTAAATGTCGGGTTAGAGCCAAGAAAGGAAACTCACTATACGAACTTGAAGATCTGCGGGGAAAACTGTTAGGTGTCTATCACGCTAAAGACATCAAGCAGTGATCATCAGTATGAAAACATCGTCGATACTTATTGTCGTTTATTCCTGGTAGCCCTAAGAAGGCATCCAGCCAGCTTAACTGGTAAACTATAGGATATCACGAAGCCCTCCTATTGCCCCGTCAATGGTGGGTGATATACCTGTTGGAATCCATTCCCATATTCGGCTGTCAACATGTCACTACTTCGATGACGCCTTGGAGACACACCCTTGAACAATCGCAGCCTGAGATCAGGGTGAGAGGTTGCGCCGGGAAAGCTTAGCGATCAGTTCTTTAGGTTACTGATCGCGGGGCTTCCTCAGCATCTCGGTGAAGGAAGGCAGAGAGGCATCGACCGGCTGGATTTTTTGGGTTACCAGCTTGTCGATGTAGCTTTGGCTTCCCCACGCGGAGAAGGATGTCGAAGTCTGATCGAAGACTGACGAGACTTCAAGGATGTGTCCTCGACGTGTCATCGGAAGTAGAGTCTGAGGATGAGGAAAGCATAGGGTCGTGGGACGTGACACACATTGAGCGCCCGCAGTGATGAGGCCTATGTGTAAGACCGGCTAGCTCAGTCGACCATTTTTCAGCGTCGTCTGAACCACGGGTGGCGCAGACCACTCTGCCCTGTTATGGTCGTAGCATATTGCATATAGCAATATGCCACCACGGACTGAAGCGTGTAGGCCCGGCTTGTTGTCGACTACAGCATGAAACCAAAACGCGCCCCGACCGAGAGAAATGCTTCCTCAAGCTCGGTGTCATGTTGAGTGACAGAAGGAAGAAGAAGAGCGTTCTTGGCGGAGTTTTTTGAGTTTTTTGACAACGTAAGAAAAGCAAGAAGGGAGCCAAAAAAATCTCGGCGAATAATAAGTCATCGGGACAGAAAATCCTCCCAAAAAGAGTGTAATCCATGATTAAAGTGGTATAATGTCAAGAAAATCGATTTGTGAAATAAATATCGTAAATAGGAAACAAAACTAAGCCTAGCTGCCCAGCACGACGATTTAGCACCAGAGGATTACTGGAGAAAGGAGATGAGCATATGTATCCTCCACATAATAATGAACACTTCCAGAACCATCTAGTACAAGTAAGTGATTCAGTCTTACCTGATTCGATTACGCAAACAAAAACGGAGAAGCCCATTCCTGAAGTACCGGCGAGGCCCCCACTTCTGTGGGATGACTATATTCATACATCATATGTAGCAACTCATATACAACGATTTGTGGCTTATGCGACATGCAGAATTCTACCGATCTTCGCTAGGTGAAGTACATGTATAGACCTGGATACCAATATATAGTCTCTATTTGAGTATCTATTCAGACGTCAACCTTATTTGTGAAATGAACTAATTTTGATCTGATATATAGTAGATAATTAAGGTACTTTCATTAAATAACCATATTTTTGATCTGATATATAGTAGATAATTAAGGTACTTTCATTAAATAACCATATTTTTGATCTGATATATAGTAGATAATTAAGGTACTTTCATTAAATAACCATAATTTTTGATCTGATATATATAGTGAATAATTCAGGTACTTTCATTAAATAAACTATATTTTTTTCAATTGATACATATATGTAGGTATTAAGTAACTCAGGTATTTTCGTTAAATTCATTTGATTTCATATGTATGTTTGAAAATCATCTTATTAGTTAAATGAGTTACATATAGTTATACGCTTAGACATACACGGCTTTCTTGATTGGATATATATATAGGAATTCGTTCGCTAAAACAACTATATTTATTTACTTATATACTAGCAATTGTTATTGAAACCGGCTATATCATGTGATGATAGCTTATATCCCAATCAGATACAAGTGCTAACGCTTCTTAAGATGAATTGGTTAGCGGCTTGTGTGAAAGTGTCAGAGGACCTATAAGCATTAAGAAATTTAGTAAAAACATACCCACAGGTAGTCTACTGATAGGCTACCTTAATTTTTTTTAAATTCGTCAGGCATAGATGCGTTATTAGTTTTGTTACCAAGAGTGGGAAGAAAATAGTTGGTGTGATTATACCCAGTTCGGTGAGGCACAGACTAGTAGTACTGTAAAAGTGCAACCCAAAGGGATTTCGGACGTGGTCATTTATTTCGTCTATTATTTTTCTTTTAATTTCAGTGCAGCTGGAGAACACGCTTCAGGAGGCCTGCTGGATACGTGAACATTCCAACTATCAATTTTGTGAAATTCGGCTTGATAATTATTTCTTCGGGTTGCCTTCGCGAAACTAGCATAGTAGCGTAGTAGTATATAAACCTTTAAGTAAAATCTGTCGTATCCACTTTAGTATTGTAGAACATGACAGGACAATCAGAAGTAAGATACCAAAATCAGAATCCTACGGGGGTGAATTTAAGCAACAAAAAAAAAAAAAACAAAAAAACGAAATCACTTGTAATTTCGTACTAATATAGCGTTTATAACAAAATGAAGCAGTGTATTAGCATCTAAATACTACTATCAATCTATCTAAATACTACAAAAGTAAGAAATGCTAGTGTATAAATTAGACATTAAACCTATTTCATTATAACGTAAATATGAATTGCTGAACGTTTTTATTTCTTCCCTCACATTTACTGGAGCCCTCTAACATGAAGGTCGCATAGGTCCGCTCTAATTTCTTCTACAGGTCAGCCAAAGGGACTTGGAAATAGTGCCCCCCAAGTCAAAGGGAGGATGGGGCAAGGCCAAGAAGGCATAACATCTGCGCCTTCAATTCAGCAGTAAGCAGGTAAGTGACGGAAAGGTCCCTTCAGGACCGAGTGTGTGCCGTTTTTTGTAGTGCAGGCACGAAAATTTTTTTGTCTATGGATGATGACATGCGGCAGGTATTTCGGGAACTCCCCCCACACTCTCCGCCATCCTTAGCCGAGGTGCTAGCGTGCCGCCCTGTGCTATCGCTGTCATCAGGCGATCTGTCAGCTCATGCTGGCAGTTTGGACTTAACGTCCTGGTCAAGTCGCCTTCCACATACTTCCATAACAAAATCGTGTTGGAAGGGAGGCTTGCATGCAAGCTGTACTTGCAGGTGTAACCGTGGGGTCAGTTGGTACTTGGGTAATTAAGTAACTACTGTAGATCTATGTACCCACCGTTTAAGGACGTTGACTTAGCCAGTGTCTTTCAAGAAAACATTTTTGTATTGTATTGTATTTAGACCGAAGAGTCAGCCCATTTGGCTGGATTACATTACAACGCCGACGCCGGCGTGGTCGTCGTCGTCGTCGTCAAACGCCGAACAAAACGCCGGGCAAGTTAAATTAACACTGGGCGGCAGCGCCATATCTTAATTTCCCTTACATTTTTCAGTTGAGTTATTGCTTGTAATCTCTGCCGGTTTGCAATAAAATTTTAAATAATAATAAAAAATATATTTTCTTTTCCTTCAAGTCCACATTCTTATAATATAATATCATTTATTTTCAGAAATTTTAATATCGTTTCATTTTGTCATGTTTTTTCATAATAGATTTAGATCTGGCATATTGGCAGCAATGGAGCGCCAGCGTTAAATTTAGGATTAGAAATGGATCGACGACGACGACGCCGGCGTGGTTAATGTAATGCATTTTAGACATGCAGTACTGTCTCTAAATATTTTTGACATAGAACGACGATCACGCCGACGTCGGCGTTGTTAATGTAATCCGGCCAATTAAGTGTATTTCTGTTAACGTAGTAACATGTATATACTTAGTAGGCCAGTAAGTAACAGTAAGTTTACCTGATGGAAATTCCAGCAAAAATAGTGCCATCTGCTGTAAGATAGTAAAATCTGTTTAGTTCTACCAGATACCAACATGCCAGACTTGAAATTTCACCAAATGGTCGTCGCATTCGTATTTCGCGCAGCCTTCAAGAAAACTGGGGAAATTATCTAGTTAACTTTTAAGATGGCCGCGAGTGGGACGCGTCTTGTAATAATAACAACATAATACAAGATAAATACGTGATTAAATGTCAGAGAATATCTATATAAGTTGCTTTTAATAGCTAAAGTGAACTAGTGCAGTTACAAGTAAAACATAATTATCGCAGAAAAATGGCAACAAACATGTACCGTGTCGGAGGTGAGGTTTGAGACCTGCCAAAAATTTGGAAGAAAAATTTATTCGTTACTTCTAGCTATTGCTTTTAATTACGTTTGTGAAAAGTTTTTATTTACTTTTACTGGTTTCTTAAATGATTTTTTTTAATACTTATTTGGTGCTAGATTACCTAAAAAATTTCATGTTTCTAAAGTACGTGTCAATCGCATGGGTAAATTTTGTGGGAAGTCTGAGGTGATTATGGTGACTACTGTCAGGAAGCAGCAAATCAGGGTTCCTGACTCCTGAGAATTTCAGGTTTTCAGATGCATATTTTTGATACCATAGTCTATGTTATTGTAAAACAAAATCTGTTATGGTGAATATTTATCTTATTAGCATAACACTGACAATTTGTGAAAATCAAGTCTGACTTGGCACTTATTGATAAGGTTTCTAGAATTCTAAACGCGTCTCCCACAGAAAAACCTTTGAAAATATGTAGGTATATATATGTATATTTGATGTAAAAACAGAGTTCAAGGACCAAATTTAAAATTGAGAAGTAAATGAGGTAAAGTACTGATGAAACCAGTAGCTAACATGTAAAACAAATATAAAATATATTTAGTCCGAATGTGCATATTTTCTGTTTTGTTAATAGTTGATACGATTTTTTGCTGAAAAACAACATTAGATGTGAAATTATTTTGAAGTCAAAATATTTTTTATTACAACAAACGAGAAAAATGCTTTAATACAAAAATGAACTATGGAAATATATACCATATATATAAAATTTGTATATTATGCAATTGCTAGAATTAATTTCTTTTATAACATTCATTGCAAAACCTTTGTCAACGTTCTCTATATTATGTTCAACATCGGTGAAATTTTACTATATTTTTACTTTTTTCTGTAAAGTCGGCTTAAATTCAGTTGGGCATTGAAGAAATTCACAAAAACGAGCTTATAGCGATTTATATCGATTTCGATGTGACTTCAGTGCAACAAGAACTGAAAATGTTCGATGGATATTTTCTCGGGGTTACAAATACATATTAGATCTGCTTAATGAGCTGCTCTAGGTTACTCTAGAAGAGCAGAAAACTGTGTTTAATGAGAGCTCTAAAGTGAATTGGCGTAAATGTCGATTTCGATGGGACCATTTCAGTGTTGCACTTTTTCTGGTAGTGGAGTCCATCGAACATATATTTCTGTCATATTCCTTGCATTTGTGGCATACGCTTTATATACAGGGAACTGTCAAACGTAATAAATGATCTTTATTATTGTTATATATGGAAAATTTTCTTAAACTTTATGCAAATTACCTTAATAAAATATTTTAATTCATTTAACTCAAAAATTTCACAAATAATCGCGACAGTACATTTTAACAGAGTAGAGATATTCAACTTGAATATGTATTTAATAATAATAATTTATTAGCACTAAACGTACTTTTCACAAAAACAATACAATTATTTATACTACCTTTTAACAAATTACTATGCATAGCTCGAAATATTCTATACAAAGTCTTACAAATACATTTACATTTCTTTCTTCCTTTATCACTCGTGGCAAATTATTATACAATTGAAACTCCGTATATATTAATTAATTCTGTGTATCTGCTCTATTGCAGCTAAGTAATCCTATATTTAGATCGGCATTCCTTAGATTATATGTCTGCACATCCGTCACCAGTGTTATTTTCTCTCTTAAATATGGTGGCAGATCCCCGTTCTTGATCCTAAATTTCAACACATTAAGATCGATTCTCTGTGTCACATTCATCCACTTGTATCTACTATATTGCAAGATTATCCTCATTGCCCTATTTTGATGTTTCTGTACGACACATTTACTTTGCTATTTAATATCATACATTTTGATTTACTAGTATTTAATTTCAGCCGATTGCTATCCATCCATGCTTAAACTTTGTTCAGATCGCTTTCTATTTATCTTTTGATATCATCTATGTTTTCCCCAGTACAAAATATCAGTGTATCATCAGCAAACAGCATGAGCTTTGAGTGGACTATCGCTTGCTTTAAGTCGTTTATATAAAGCAAGAATAACAGTGTTCCTAAGACTGATCCCTGTGGAACCCCCATTTCTGTTTCAATCGTTGTTGAGCGAGCTTCGTTGACCTTTGTTCTCTGCGTTCTTTTTCTGAGATAATCCAATCCAGATAAACCAATTCAATTCACACCCTTTAATTCCATACTTGTCCAATTTCTCAATCAGAATATTTCTGTCCACCGTTTCAAAGGCTCGTTTCAAGTCTAGAAAAACAGCTACAATAGTTTTCTTTTGGTCTATCTCTTCCTTCCATTAATTGATAATAAAATTAATTGTCGTTTCACATGAATGCTTTTTTCCAAACCCTGACTGTTCCGGGATTATTATTTTATTCTTTTCCAAATATTTTTCCAGCTGATTTTGTACAGTTTTCTCTAATATCTCCTCGAAGAACTTTAACATGTTTATTGGACGAACCTCCTCACACTTCTTTGTATTTGTTATTTTAGGCACTGGTACTATAAGTGATTCTTTCCATGATTGAGGAAACCTACCCTCTTCAAACAACTTATTAACGATATACTTAAGGACTGTTCCTATGACATTCCAATTATCTCGAATTATTCTTGCATTTATTCCACCGAAATCATGTTTCTGTATAATTACTTCACATGTTGTTTTCCGTAACCTTGCTGAACTTAAAAACGCAATGCCTATCTTCTATGCCATTTTCATATTTCCTGTACGGTATTGTTTGGTTTATATTCCTTATACTGTCTATGAAGAATTTATTAAAGCTTTCCGCAAGCTGTTGACTATCCGAAATTTTTCCGCCATTGAATTTAACTTCTTTAATTATATCCCTGTCTTTTCTTAAAACTGTTTGTTTAATTGCTTTCCACATATCTTTTTGTGTTATCGCCTTGTCGATCTTGTCTTCTATACATTTCCTTTTAGCTTTATAGATATTTTTGACACTTCTGTAGTTTTCCCAAGCACTTTCATCGTTTAATAATTTGGCTTTCATGTATAGCTTAATTTTATATTTGTTCATATTTATTAGTTCTTCCGTGTACCAGTCATTCTCTGCTCTTGGAGTAAACTTTTTCCTTATATACGAATTTTCTATGGCCTCATTTATTCTGGCGTCAAATTCCTTTGTTACTTCATCGAGGTTCTCTTTTCCCAAAATATTCTGTAACTTAATATCATTAATATATTTCTTGAGTATTTCCTTATCCTGCCTTAGTATCTCTATGTCCTGCTCTGCTGTTTGTTTCTTCTTACATTTGATCAATATCTCCAGTGTCTCATGAATTTCTCGTAATTCTAGTATATTCCTCAACTATTTGTTTACATCCATTATCTTCAATAATATTTTCAATTTGTCGTTTATATGTACTATTTTCTTTCCAATTTATATTAAAGTCGCCTAAGATTATCATTTCTCCATTCTGTTCATTTAATTCCTCCATTAACTCATTAAATACTTCACAAAACAACGTAATGCTAACCAACATGCGTCAGTCCCCATCGCTCTTTTACTGACTATTTCGTATTGCCAGCCGTTACGCAAATATATTGCAACACCTCCTGTATGCTTTGATATTGAATCGCACCTTACAACCCTATAGCCATTTATTTTAATTTCAGAATCTCCTATATTTGTAACACAGAGAAAATATTCAGTGCAAAGTAGGGGAAATCAGTGCAAACCTAATGTTGCACTTCTGCAATAAAAGTTGTTTCATCGAGTATTTTCAGTGCAACACTGATGTTGCACTGAAGTTCCATCGAAATCAACATTCTAACTGAAATCCATTGAAACATAATTCTGTAATTTTCACTGTATTGTACGAGCTGTATGAATCGACAAATTTTCTGAGTTTAAAACTACTAACTTACGTGGAAAATCTAAAATGATATAAGATAAGAAAAAAAGAGGATAAAGTCGAGCATGGTGAAGCACATAACTACGGCACACGATTACGCCAACATCTACGTCTATCGTACGCTAGAACAGCAGAAAACTCAAGGGTCTAAAACACACAGCTGTACCCATATACAATGAATTACCAGAGGAAATAAAAAATACAGAGCAAGTGCACAAGTTCAAGAAATTAATAAAGAAATTTGCACATGAGAATGTTGCAATAGTATGATGTGTAAACTGATTGCTATGTAACATTGATAACTAGTGATAAAGAAAAGAATTGTTTTAGGAGAAGTGCTCTTTACTAATACCAGCCCTTGGCTGTCTGTGTAGATGCCCAAATAGTTCTCATAAGAAAAAAATGAATAGTCAGACTAGAGTGTGGTGGAAAGCAGGATAGCTCTGTAATCGTCGGCTTACTGCAAAAACGATACCTAGCTCTAATTTTCTAGTTTTGTGAGAATGTAGATTCAAGTTTTCAGAAATATGGCCCAATTGGACTTGGTATATTTTTTATCAATTCTGTATTATCAAGATGTAAAGCCGTTAGTAAAAGCTTTGTTCTTCTGCTAAACGGAACGGTAACCGTTGTGTTATGTATGCGTTACTGTAAAAGTTATATAATAAATAAATATCATCATATATGAACCCCAACAAATGTTATCTTTTCATTCATGATAAGAACGAATCTTTGTCAGTAGAAATTATATATGTCAGGGACCGTACTTTCCTATACATTTCACGATATTTCGTCACCTAATGGTGGAACGTGGTTCGTAATGAGAATAGTTTGAATTTGTAGAGGGGTGTACAGGCGTTGGCCTCGCATTGACTGCGACCTGAAAGATCTATTGCGAGTCTCTGTATCGTGGTTCTCTGCAAATCTTTCTAATAGATAGGATTCAAACCACTTATATTCCACCCAGTGGCGGCTCGTGATTAAATAAGCAAGTGGGGCCAGGAAAAAATAATTTTAATGAAACTTGAATCAAAGGTTTTGCCTATGATGTCCTATAACTGGCGACATGGGGGGGGGGTGATGGTTCGACGTTCGTTGGGGCTGTCGTACACGAAGCAGTTACGCATCACGAGCACCTTTGCGAGCTTGCGCCCACATTTGTCATCACAATAATTTTGCTATGCTGTATTTGCTTATATGAATACCGAGGTTAATTGTGTGCGCGTTCAAACAAGTTACAGTTTCTGATCTATATAATAACTGTATCGCAAATTCATAGAACATAGTGATAATTTATTATAATATCACCTCAAATCACAGGTAAAGGACTGATCAGTAATTTCACAATTTCAAAATGGCCGAATCAATTTCATTTTCAGTAGTATTGGTATGCTGCTCGTGCTGCAGTTCGAAACTTGGATGAAAACGTCGAAATCAGCTCAAAATTTCAACATAATTTCTAAAAAACCACCATCGAAATTACGTATTTTTCTCCGAACGCTGCCCAAATTTCTGGAACATGGCATTTTATTCGATTCAAAATGGCCGACCGCGGTTCATAGCTATGATGACTGGTTGATAGCTATAATGCCTGCTTGTGTTTTGGTTTAAGAACAAGGAAAATAGCAGTGAACTGTCAACGAAATTACGAAAAAGATAATGAAAACAGATTCTCGTAATTTTGAAAATTTTGCTAGAAAGACGTAATTTGAGGCCTAGTGAAAACGTACTATTAAACGGTTTATTAGCATCTGAACTGAAAATCACCTTCATAGTCGAACTTAGCTGTGAATAAGTCACTTACTCGGTTATTAATAATGTACCTTTCTTTCATATTTTTCTATACTCTTATTATACTATCGAAACGGATAACGTTTGTGTATAAATTCTTACAATTTTCTTTTTTAAAAAACTTAAAATTGTTTTCATTTTTGCAATCACTTGGTATACTATTATATAATTGAAGTCCTTTATACATTACTGTATTCTGAGCTCTACTCGTTCTCAGTCGTTCCAAGCTGAAGTCTTCCAAGTTACGCAATCGATAAGGTTGCATATCCGCTAGATACTGGAGTTCTCTGCATAAATACTCTGGGAGAAGATTATTTTTCATTTTGAACCCTGATGGGAATAAATGAGTATAACTTTTGAACCACACTATATATTTTGGTTATTGTTGGCTTATTAAATAGCGAAGAATAGTAGCTGTCGAAAAGTGTATTACTATGTATTTTTTAATTAAGCATGTTTAAATTATTCTCAAATATTTCCAAAACATTGATTTCTTTGCACACAAAAGTTTTTAAAATAAATAACGGTATTTATGAAATTTGTGTGTAAAAAAAATCAATTTTTTGGAAATATTTGAGAATAATTCAAAGATGCTTAATTAAAAAATACATAGTAATACACTTTTCGACAGCTACTATTCTTCGCTATTTAATAAGCCAACAATAACCAAAATATATAGTGTGGTTCTAAAGTTATACTCATTTATTCCCATCAGGGTTCACGAATATCTTCTACTGGCCACAACTCCTAAAGGAAGGTTTCTAGGGGGGTATGTGAAACAATTTTTTGATCAACTTACCTCAAGGAATCGCATGGTATACCGGAAGGTATCTTGATCTGAATTACCCTGTATATATATACAAAAATCCATGGATTACGTGAAAAGTGAATATAAAAGAAAAAAAAGTAAAACTTTAGTATACAGGGTGTCCCGTATGTGGTCTGGCACCCGAATAGGATAGGTCATGCTTAGACAAACAAAAAATTGTATGGGTGGGGGGAGGGAAATCGTAACGGGATAACGAGAAAGGGTTACATTTTGGTTACAGAGTCTGATAGATCATTTCAAAGCTAAGCTTTTGGGCTTTTTAAATTCAATATGAAAAATTGATATTGATGATGTGTTTTTTGATAAAAAAAAGTGGTTAAATAAAAAAAAAAAACGAGTAAAAATTCCAAAATTTTAACTTTGTTGAGCCATAACTTCAAAACGGAAAGGGTGAGGGCAAAATTTTATAAAGTATTTTAAAAGTCCAACGATTATCTATTTACCAAAGTTTAAATCATCATCATAGGGTGTACCGTTCAGAAGTTACATGGTGATCTATACCAAATATTTTAAAGTCCCGTTATTTCGGATACCGTTACGATTTCCCTCCCCCACCCATACAATTTTGTTTTTGTCTAAGCATGATGACCTATCCGTAGCCTTCGGGTGCCAGACTACATACAGGACACCCTGTATATGATTAGCATAAATTTAAGGACGATCTAAAGCAAAAATGAAATAAAATACTAAAAAAGTTAGAGATAAATACTAAATATGTCAATGATAATAACACCAAAAAGGACAATTACAATACATCAAAGAATAGAACAAAGTATTTAAAATAGGCATAGTGGAATGTATTAACTAGAGCTAAGTACAAAATTATTTATATTATATATATATATTATATATTTATTAACCGATGAAATGATCACAAGTTGAATTTATGAGAATGAAATCATAAAGCTACTTACAGATTTATGAGTAGAGCACCTATTGTCAACAAAGTCAATCATGCCACTACAAAGATTAAATTGTCGAATTCGCTGTATAATAGGACCATTAAGGCAGTAATTTGTTCTGTGAAGGGATTCGTACAGAATGGAGAAGAATCTCAAATTCCTAGATGGTATGTAAAAATGAATGTGCTCAAGCAGGGAAGGAGAAACAATTTTATAAGCCAACACAGATCTCTTATGAACATAACATTGCGGGTCTTCCGTCTGGTAGACAATTTTTGTAAGTCAATTAATTGGCATCTTGCATTATATGGAGGGAGATCAGCACTCCAGTTAAGCTTCCTCAGGGTGATCCTGGTGAATCTCCGCTGAACGCCCTCGACTCTATTGCTATGAACAGCATAGTAAAACAGAACAATACTCAAGGATTGGTCTTACCAAAGAAATGTGTAGACTTTTGAGTGTATAAGGGTCTAAAAACTCTGCAGCCCGACGCCTGACGAAGCCAAGGCGAGACTTAGCCTTGCTCACAATGAAATCTATATGCTGGGAGAATGACATCTGAGAATCAAGCAAAACCCCAAGATCAGATGAAAGATTACATTTGGCAATTGGGGTCCATTAATGGATAAATCAAGTAGTACCGGTGAGGACCTTCTAGTGAAGGTAATATGCTTGCACTTTGATAAATTCAAAGATAAATGATTTAGGCAGCAGGTAACAAAACTAACAAGGTCGCGTTTAAAGTTAGCTACATCTTGAGTATTAACAATCCTCATGAAAATCTTTAAGTCATCAGCAAAACCAAGGCACGAAGCAAAACTAAAAATTGTAAAAACATAGTTAATAAAAATTATAAAAATATAGGACCCAAATGACTGCCCTGAGGTACACCAGAGGGTACACGAATGGAACGAGATGTTATATCATTAATAACAACCATTTGCCTCCGGTCCGATAGATAGGAAGAAATCCATTTTAGCAAAGAAGAATGAAAACCAAAGACACTCAGCTTCGCAAGAAGCAGGCGAATGTTTACCCTATCGAAAGCTTTACTGAAATCAGTGTAAAGAGTATCAACTTGACCAGAATCCTCCATAACCTTCAGTGAGAAATTAGCAAACGATACAAGACTAGTCTCACAACATCTACCCTTAATGAAGCCATGTTGATGGGGTGAAATGTGCTCCTTAACAAGGAAAGAAATTTTATTAGTTACAATACTTTCGAACAGCTTGGAAATAACAGAGTTTACAGATTGGACGATAGTTATAAACATCATTTTTAGCGCCAGATTTATGTAGGGAAAGCTTCCACTGGTCGAGAAAAACACCTGAAGATATGGTATAATGGTTGAGAGAAAGCGTCATGACAGCCAAAGACAAAGGCAGCCGGGATACCATCAGGACCTGAAGAGGAGGATGTGCTAAGCATGTTTAGGGCATCAATAACATCATCAACCGATACAATGACACTAAATCAACGGAGGAAGGTATGTTCGCCGTGAGGTCACTACCTAATGGTTGATCTGTATCCATAGCATAAACAGATTCAAAGTAGTCCGCAAAGATATTACAAGTATCAGTAATGTTATCTACTATCCTATCATTATAATGGACGCATGAGGGGATTTCATAAGAGTTCTTTTTCCCATTAAGGTAGGACCAGAACCTTTTAGCATTATGCTTAATATCAGATTCTATGGAATTCAGATATCGATTATATAGGAATTTGTTTAAGAATTCATACTCCTTACGAAGTGTTTTGAATAGAATACCATCATTAGTATTACCAGTGAACTGCCCCTCCTCGATGCTACGGGCACATGAGCAACAATAATGTTATCAAGAGTTGCAACAAATTTAGAGTAAGCAAGCATTAAGTCACATTCAGAGAACAAGCTCTGCCAATCAATTAAATTAATCTCATCATTTATGGTAGCATAATTGGCTTTTTTCAATTGTAAAAGTGTACAGAATCACGTAAATCAAGAATAGCATTATTGTGTACAACAAATCCCATGTCAATTTCAAGTGCATGATTAAAAGTATCTTTAGAAAAGTTAAAAGAGGCTACATCGACAGTACAATACATTAAATATCGTTCGCTGATTAACTGACATCTATTTGAGCGTATTTAACATTGTACTAATTGGTGTTCTTTTATAGCAACATAATATGCTCCTCATTGCCCTGTTTTGTAATTTCTGTAACCTTGTCATCTGTTCCTTCGTACACATAAAGATAATTGATTGGCAATAGTCGAAATGTGGCATAATTATGCTATTATGAATATTAATTGCAATTTCCATAGATAATTTCTTTCTATTTCTTTTCATAAATTCAACCTTTTTAGCTATTTTTGAACATACATAGTCCACATGAGCTTCAAAGTTAAGTTTTTCATCAATAATACCTTTCATCACATTCACTTGTTCAATCAACGCATTATCCATAAAAACATTAACTCTTTCATCCGAATTTAGAACCTACATTTAGTTTTTGTTATATTCAGCTTTAAGGCTTAAACACAATTGCGACGACAGAGCGACAGCGGAAAATTCGCTGCGAAAAAGGCAGTCGAAAAACTGGGAACACAATTGCAGCGACAATTGTGAAAGAAGAAGATACTAAAATTTCATTTGTTAAATGTTTCGAGTGTTTTAAAAGGAGATTTTTATCAAGAATATTTAATATTATATTGAAAAAAAATGCAATGAACCAAAGTGTGAAAAAAAACTGAAAATACAGAAATTAACTAAATTAAGCGCCTCGCAATATCAATCCAAACCAAGTCTTTTTTGTCCACTTGTCTTGCCTGTCTTTCAAATCATTAATTATCCTATGATTTTGTACTTCTTCAATAAATTTTTCCTCAAAGCTCAATATTTTAAAATTACCGCGGCATGCTACCACCTAAAAAAACTGAATGCCAAAACAATTTCATTCGATTAATTTTGTTGGTAGTACTGCAGCGACGACGGCAAAATTAGAAACTGATCAATCTCGACGATAACTTCGTCGATCGCTCACCGTCGCTCGTCCCAATTAGGTGCATTCGCATAAGATGCTGTGCTTTTAGTAGTTTGACAGCGATATTTCGTCGTCGTCTGTCGTCTGCTCGCGATATTTGTTTGATGCTATTTGCTTTAGCTTTTTTCAGTTTAAGATTGTATATATTACAAATTCTCTTATGACTCTCTTCTTGCAACAGAGTTGTTTTTATTTTGTAATGCTTCATTTTACGAAGTTCATCATTAGACCAATCTTTCTTTCTTTCACATACCTGTCTTTTTACCACGAAAGTTTTCGTTATTCTTTTTATTTCCTTGGAAAAAATGTCATCTTTGTTGTTTACGCATTCAACCTTACTTATACTTTTGATCCGACTCAAGTCTAAGGCGGTGTTCACACTGATGATGTATGAAGTATGCAGTACTTGCTGCATTGTGACGAAAATTGCGTTGTGCAATACATTTTATTTTAACACGATGAAAAGCGGTCACATTGACGAAGTAGCAAAAAATATTGCGCAGTAGAAATCGCATGCAGCTGTCGGTGCTTGTTGCATGCAGTATTTACTAGTGCAGTATGTGCTGAGAAGTTGAAGCGATAAGTAACTTAAATAGAAAAGACTTTCGATCTTTTTACTTTTCGATCACTGTTAAAAAAGAAAAAGAAACAAGAATACAAATTATTTCGTCATTTTGCAATTTTTTTTTTTTGGAAAATGGCTGAAGATATTTCTTTCAATATTAAAAATGTGTGTAAGTGGTGGAAAAAATGATTGCTTGTGCGAATACATAAAAAATGACTATAATAAAAGTATAAATGACAACTGCTTACGGCGTCTTATAAGCATGAAAATGTTGTGGCTTCTGCCTCCGAAGTAGACATTTTTAATACTGGCGCTGCACTCAATACTTACTGCGTCAATTTGAACAACATCGCAACCTAAAGTAAATAGTGCATACTGCGTGTTGCATATTGCATACTTTATACTTTATCAGTGTGACCGCCCCGCCTTATTCCCGCATATAACTCTCTTTGTTACATTTCAAGTACTCAATTTGCTAAATATCGGTTCTTTCAGCGTAATAATTTCTATCTTAATAGTTTCATGGTCACTAATTTTCCTTTCATTTTTTACATTGGCCTTAATAACGTTGCAGTTCGAAACTACATAATCAATTAATATTCGCGTATTCTGAGTAATTCTAGTTGGTTGATCTATTCACTGCTTGCATGCATAGTCTCCAAAAGTCTGTTTCAGTTCTTCTCTATATGTTTCTTTTTCAAGCTAATTTAAATTGAAGTCACCAACCAACACAAAATCCTCTGCATTTCACCCAACTCTTCCAATAATGTAACAAAGTAATCACAAATTATCTCTTACTGGCTTGTGATGATTTATATAGCACAACGACGTTAATTTTGCAATCGTTTATCGCCAGCCTTATTACCAATCACCACATATCTCTGTTTATTTCCAATTTGTTTTAAAACTTCATAATTCCATCCCTTTTTGAAATAAAGGGTTTTCCAATAAGAGGTGGTATTTTGATATTTAAAGAAAAATGCCATTTTTTTGAGATAAATGATCGGATCTTTATTTCATTATAAAGAGGAAGGTATGCCGTTAATAATGGAAAATAACATCAGCCAAATGACCACCACGACCACGCCTACAGGACCATATCCTTTTCATGAAATTTTCCATAACCAAATCGCAAAGTGGCTGCCCTATGTCCTCGATAGCCTCACGAATTCCATCTTTGAGGTCTTGAATCGACGCTGGGCTGTTGGCGTAGACCTTCTCTTTCACGTGGCATCAAAGGAAGAAGTCGCAAGGTGTTAAGTCACAAGATCTCGGTGGCCAAAACTTTTCCCGTAAAAGATCAATGGTTTCGTTGCTTGTATGGCACGTAGCGCCGTCTTGTTGAAAGTAAACGTTGTCCAGATCAATACCATCCAATTCCGGCCATAAAAAATCATTAATCATCTGTCGATAGCGCAATCCATTCACCGTAACTGTTGCTCCTGCCTCATTTTCGAAAAAGTAAGGTCCAATGACCCCGCGGGACCATAAACCGCACCAAACAGTCACACGTTGAGGATAGAGAGAGAGGCTTTTCAACAATAACTCTTGGGTTTTCCGAGCCCCAGATGCGACAATTTTGCTTGTTGACGAAGCCATCGAGGTGGAAATGAGCCTCATCACTCAAGATGAGTTTTCGATGGAATTCCGGATCATTTTCATGCATTTCAAGGACCCAATCAGCAAAGACTCGACGTTGTTGATGATCGGCCGGCTTGAGTTCTTGTGTTAACTGAACTTTATAAGCCTTAAGACCCAAATCTTTATGCAAAATACGGTGTAATGGCGTTTGTGGAATGCCTAATTCCAAAGAACGACGAGGAATGGACAAACCTGGGTTTTCTTCAACACTTTCGGCTACAGCAGCAATATTCTCGGCTGTTCTTGAGCGACGTGCACGGGTTTTATTCTTCACATCACTAACTTGTCCCGACAGCTCGAATTTTTCTACCAATTTCTGTATTGCGGTCCGACAAGGTGCTTCACGACGACCCAAAAATGTTCGAGTTTTACGAACCGTCTCTGCCACATTTTCACCATTTTTATAGTGCATTTTAATGATTTCAATGCATTGTTGAATCGTGTATCGTTCTATTTTTATTAATGGCGTAGTTTCTACTTGTCAACAGCTCCAAAAGTGCCATCTACCGAAATAGCGGGCTAATTAAAATAACACCTCTTATTGGAATACCACTTCGTAGAACATCATAACCATATATTTCGATTTCACTATCACCTATATCATTTATTAAGTGTGTTTCAGCTAACAAAGTTCAGAGAGCAGCTCAACTTAGGTTAACTGTCAAATTAAAAGTAGAGCAGAAAGGAGCAGGCAGCTCATGAAACCTAAATTTTCTGAAATTTGTCACCAAATACACAATTGTTTAAATTAATGCATGATTAATGTAAAGACACCTTTTTTTAACACACAAAAATAAAATTATTATTTAAATTATTCCACTAGAATAATCCAGAAAAATTTGTTTTTCATACAAAATGCAATTATTTGAATTGTTATCAGAACTGTCAACACAATTTACAGTTGTCAAATGCCTGGTCTAAGTCACCCCTTCGAAAAAGGTAGAGCAGAAAATCTTGCTCTAGGTCACTCCAGTTCACCTTAGAGCAGACTCATTAAACAGTTCAGTTCACTTTATAATAGGGACCGAGTCAGTTATGACTTTTTACGAAAAAAGACAACTGTACTTGTTATTCCTGACCGATAATAATTTGAAGCTAAAAAACTAAGCTGGAAAGGCTTTTAATTTTATCTGGCAAAAATAAAAAGTCAGCTTTTTATTTTTTATTTTATTTTTTTTTACCAGAAAAAATAAAAAAAGCTGGCCTTTTATTTTCACCATTAATAAAAAGCCTGCATTTTATTTTTTCTGGTAAAAATAAAAAGCCAGCTTGGCTAGAAAAAATAAAAACCCGGGCTCGCTTTTTATATTTTTACCGAAAAAAAGTATCAAGCCGTCGTGCTTGCTTTTCTAGCTTCAAAACTATTACCGGCCAGGAATAACAAGTAAATTAAGCTTTTTTCGTAAAAATTCATAACTGATTCGGTCCCTGAAAATAAGAAGACAGCTTTGCTTTTTATACTTCCGGCTTCAAAGCTTGTTACTTCCAGCTCGAAAAAATAAAAAGCCATGTTGGCTTTTTATTTTTGCCAGGAAAAATAAAAATCCTTTCCAGCTTAGTTTTTTTAAGCTTTTTTTTTTTTTTTTATATAAAAAGTTAAGTTTTCAAAAGCTTTACAGGAATCGAAACGGGTTTCACGAGATATCTTTTGGTATATTCCACTAAATTCCACGATCATGATTTATCTCAGCTTTTTTTGTTTAAAATTTTCAAAATACCAATTATTTTCGGTCTCTGCTTTAGAGTACTTTAAAGCAGTGCTCTGAACTCATTAAACACGAATTGGCAAAAAGAGTGAAGTGAGTCACTTTTCTGCTAAATTGATTCTGCTAATAAATTCACTCACTCACTTCGTTTACCTTCAATTTTGCGGTGAGTGGGAGTGGAATCATCTAGAGATCATCGTTATTTTAGAAATAGTAGGCACATATAGTTATTAATTATCACAAGTAAATTGTTACTCGCCATTTGCATACTAGAAGCTCTAAATGATTGACTAAAATAAAGTTATGATTATAAGAGGGGAAACTTGTTATTGCACAAGGATTCCCAATGCATGGGAGGAAGGAGCGGGGAAATTAAATTCTATCGATATGTTATTTTATATTCTTCCTTATTATCCGCATAAAATGTTTAGAGGATAATAACTCACAGCCGCGTTCATTTTCACACATAAAAAAGCTGTGAAATTGAAATTAGTTTTCGAAACTACTCACTTCACTTTTTTAAAGAAATCATTTTATTTTCAAAAGTGATTGAAGTGAAATACTAACAAATTAGCTGAATCTCGGTACAGCCACTGACATATATAACATGGACTGCCTGATTTTCTATTTCATATGGGTCAACTTTTCTTGGCAGGGGTGTGACAAATATCTTAATTTCAAGTTTTAATTTTGCTTTAATATTCATATTAAAAGTTCAATAAATTACAGTTGCATTCGAAATTATTTCTATTCTTGGAAGTTTATCTCCTACAACATCAAATATTTCTTAAATTTGATTTTTATAGAAATAAAATTAAGCAATCTTTGTCTGTCTATCCCTAAAAGTAGGTATAGGGGACAGAGACTGTATTAATAATAAATTGGGACCACAATATTATTATTTTTAAAAAATTTCACCACCATAATTAAATTTTCTTTGAAAGTCATGATGTTCAGCATACAAAATTTTAAAACAAACAAAATATTAATCAGCTGTGAAATGTCAACGCAGGATAATTGCGCTAAAGTTGAAAGTCAAGCAAGTTTTGCGTGATGGCTACGATGCCTGCCTATGTTCATTGCGGTCACTTATTGGCATTGCCTTATAACTTACTTTTGCGTGACATTTTCCTGCGTGGTGGCTACTTTCATTCTGTTCCAAGGGTAACAATTTCAGAGTTCCGGGAGTTCAGCGACTCTTTCAAGTTTGTTATTATTATAATCATAAAAACATTAAATATTTTAAATAGCGTTGTTTCGAAACCTTGGAGTGTATATTTTTAATCAATTTTAGTGTTTTGTAAATTTATTGTTTTCACTAGATATGTGTTCCTGAATAACTATTAGTTGTATTACAAGGAAGTTACGGGGTGTTTCGTTTCATGAAAAACTAGCCTATTTTCTTTAGAAAACTGTAGTTCTTCAGAAGAGCACCTCGGAAAGGGGGAGTGGGGAAGGATGTGAAGCGATTTATTTATCAGCTCATCTCAAAGAATCGTGCTGTGTATTGGAAAGCGTCTTGATCTGAAAAACCCTGTATGTACGCCACAGGTTTCGCTCTAAATGAATTGGCTGCTTACATGGCCGAGTCAGCCTTTAGATTAAAACTTTGTCATTAATACTAGAATATTCTTTGACGATTTAACTGATATAATAAGCTCAATTGTGCACGAATGAAATGAAAATATTTCTACCCTAAAGAAACCTATTTAGGCTTGTCAGATCCAAGCTGCAAGCAAAAAAAAAAAAAATGCAAATTTTTCAATAGCGACGAATTCGAATCTTATTTTAATAAAATTCATTTTGTATTAATAAAGTATTTTCAGTGAATGCTAAATTAGCCTTTGTTTATTTTCCGTTAAATCAAAACAATGATATGAAAAACTTATAATATGTCTGTGATAACGTCCGTACATACATACAAATAAGATAAATAAAAATATTCAAAATTTTGCTTGCTCTTTTAATTTTATTATTTTTTTCAGATTATGTTTATTTCGAAACATCTTCTTCATCTCCCTATTTGATACGGCGCATAGAAGAATTAAATAAAACTTCTTCTGGCAACGTAGAAGCAAAGGTAATGTGCTTTTATCGCAGAAGAGATTTGCCTAATCCTCTAGTTCAGCTGGCAGATAAACACCAAAGTAAGTATATTCATTTCGAAGGGTACTTATTGTACTTTTGTGATATTAAAAAATTGAGACTGGATCAGAATGTACAAAATGGAATGAATGGAGGAGTGGAGGAATATATAATTGGCCACTCGCTATCATAGAGTTGACCCCCAATAATTTTACTCTTTGGGGTATATGCAAAACATTGTTTTAGCACAACGTAATGGTACTGACCATTGAAAGTTGTTTGTTTGTTTGTTATATATATATATATATATATATGTTACATAATTTTAATTTTTACACTTACAATTATTGACCGATCAATCTCATGTAATAAGACTGCCTTGTTTTCCTATTCATATAACTCTAAAATAAGCTTGATTTCGAATTTATATCAGTCATTTACTTTGTTTAGATAAAATTATAGTACACTATTTAAAATGTTTGGCCGTCTGTTTGTGTATCTGCACGATAACTTTAGTGCGTTGAGAGCTGACATAAAAACTATAGATCTATATTCAAAACTACACTAAAACGGCCAAATCCTTCGTGTAGGGTTCCCATTCGAAATTTCCCATTTCCACGTATACCGGGAAAATGGCCAGTCTTACACGTTTTGGAATTTTGGATTTTTTTTTTCATCAAGTAAAAGCTAGAGCTCAGGGTTTGAGGTGTGTATTGAGATATACGTGCACGTGTAGGTTCCTTTTTAGAGCATGAACCTAAACTACACATGGGTATATACGATGTTTATGTACATACGTATTTTGTCTAACCGAATTTCAAAAGTACGGTTTAGAGCTGGTCAAAATATGAGAAATTTTTATAATTTTCCTAAAAATCTTCGTATGAACTTGCTGTTGTTAAAGGGGAGCGAGACTGATTGGTTGGTGGTCTGTTGAATGATTTTTAGTGTGGGTTTATTGGTATAATGTAAATCTCTCTCGCACCCCTACTATTAACCCTCCCACACACATAACCTCTACCTATACACCACTCGCTCTATTACCACCCGCAAACTTCCCTGCAATGACTCATCCATCCATCATCCTTCCTTCCCACTGTGGAAAGTCAAGTTCGATGGGATTGGCTTACTAGAAAAAGACTATGGTATGAAAGTTTCTGTAAAACAAAAGGCAGTTTTGCTGTGGTGAGAAGCTGCTGTAGTCCATTTATTATCGATCAAAGTTAAGTATCATGCTCTGAATATACTATCAACTCGTAGCAACTTACGTTGCTGTACTTTTATTCCTGACTTCACACTTGCCGATTAAAGAGTTCTGGGACTTCTGCTTTATCCAAACGAACTCCTTCGCTCCGAAAGCAATCGACTATTGAAATTTGTACGGTCACCCTTGACCTTTGTATAAAGTGGAATATAAATCGTAAACGAAAAATTGTTTTAAAATTGTAGATTTTTCATGTTCCACAAGTCTTATAATAAACACTTTTACCGACAGACGAGCTATGAAAAATAAAAATATCAATTCTATGCGAAAAAGTAAGAGAACCAAAATTTTAGATAATCTGAAACTACAAAGTTGTATTTTGTTTTTCAACTGAAAGCAAGATATTTAACAACTGGCATGGCGATTCCACGGATTGCATGTATCCACAAGTGTCTTTATTTATCGTGCAATATGTATGGGATTCATCTCTGGGGTATCATAAGAATTGGTCTTAGACCAATTCTAGCTTTTTTCTTGTTTATTCGGATAATGCGTAGAAGAAAACGGAGATGGGAGACGCAGAGTTGGAATGAGTTTCATCTTCAAATAAAAGTATGACCTTCTCTGCATTTGGTACATTTTAAATTTTCGCATTTATGTATTTGTCGACCAAAAATTTCAGACTTTGCGAGCTCTCTCTGCGTTCGTTTTCAGATATGAAGGAAATATAAAAGTTGAAAATCAAACCGCAGTCAAAAAGAAAATCCGAAAATTCAACTCGAACCGAATATGCGACTTACAAAATGGATATCCTCTCAAATTTTTTATAGGTGATGGCGTTTTGCATTAGATTCAATTTTTCATATGTATACGGCAATCCATCGTCAATATAAGAAAGTCGTGCTTGCAAGGAAAAAGACTAACATTCCATTTGAATCTTAGAATATATAACTAAAGGATGCGAAATCCCTCGGTTTTTTTGTGAAGGTAAGAAGAATTTAACTTATGTTAACTTGCTAATGTCAAATAAAAGGAAGTAAAGCGAGAAACACAGTGCTACTTTTCTAAACTGGCCGACCGCACGAACTATGACAGCTCTGTAAAATATATGAGATCAGGTTATCTGGAACTCAATGGCAAAGTTGGTGGGGCCGGCCAAGTTGAGGTAGAACTGGAGTAGGCCTAACCTGATTCGCTTAGTCCACCAGTGGGTCCATTGTGCCCCTTGTCCTCATGGGATAACCTAAAAAATTACTCTAGACCCCAGCATATGGTCGGTCACCTTATGTCGTGTAGTCAGTTCCTCAAGGCCAATTTTGCATAACTGCACTAATTTTGATTTAACCAGCACAGCATCCAGCGCCTTAATGGCTGCTTGGCTGTCCATGTATGTGCAAATCAGCCATGCGGACTCTTTGCACATAGATTCCAATATTACCGCCTGGTAAATTGCTACGAGCTCTGCCTGAAAAACTCTACATTTGTCCGGCAGTCTATAAGACTTGTGCCACGACAGTCTCTGGAGTATACTCCGGCCCCTGAGCCCGCACTCTTCTTGGATCCAACCGTAAAAATAGAAATATCGGATATTATCACCATCTCCTTCCCATCCCAGTCACCCGCACCAAAAGTTGTGCAAGGTAAATCATAGTCAGTTTCTTTCCTGCAATCACTGCATTCTATTTTCCGGAGTATACTGGAATGCCGAAAACCAGTCTCTGTTCACCCATCGTTCTAAGCCTGACAACACTAATTACCGCTGCACTCCTGCAGTGGAGATCCAGCAGCAGTAGATCTATCATTACCTCCAGTTCTGCTGTGGGCATGGTGCACAAATAACCCGTTATCCCCAAGCAAGTGACCCTCTGGATTTTTGACACCACATCCAGGGTACATTTCCTCGTCAGTGTCGTCCACTAGACCGTGGAGCCCCGTAGCAGAGGATCGGCCGAACTATGACTGTGTACATCCACTGTACCACCCTGGGTTTTAGTCATCAGTTACCACCAAAAAATCTCTCGCACGTGTAGAATGCCACACTGATAAAAAGGACCAGCTTCGTCTTCGAAGGGTTTACCCTCAATCCACTATTATTGGCTCAGTTATCCAGCTTAAACAGCGTATACTCGAGCCTTTCACTAATAATAGAGAGAAATTTACCAGTTACCAGGATGCATATGTTATCTGCGTAGGCAACTGCCTTAAAGCCCTCCCTCTCTAGCTTGATGAGGATTTCATCCATTACCTGTAGCCTCAGGAGTGGTGATAGTACCCCCCCCCCCCCCCTTCCTCTTGTGGTGTACCTGTATAGACTGCTCTTCTCACAATAGCGTCACCTGAGCAGGAGCTAATCTTTCTGTGCTGAGAAGCATTGAGTTGATCCAGTCACATAGACCCACTCCCCACTCCCACCCTTCTCAGTCCATTATATATATCCTCGGTCTTCACGTTACTGAAAGCCTCCTCAATATCCAGGAAAGCACCAACAGTGTACTCCCCATATTCTAGGGATTCCTCAACAACGGACACCATTGCATGTAGTGCCGACTCTACCGATTTCCCTTTTTTATGTGTACCTCTATTAGTCTCTCCAAGACATTAAGCATAAAGGAGGAGAGACTGATAGGTCTAAAGTCCTTTGTCTCGATGTGCCCCGTTCTGCCTGCCTTAAGAATGAAGATTACCCTCACCTCCTGCCAGGCCCCCTAGGCAAAAACCCAGGCCTCAGGCAGCTTTTAAAAATTGGCACTAGCCATTTAATTATATGTCTTAGTAGCTTCTGAAGCATAATGGGTCTCAGTACATCCACCCCTGATGCCTTAAGGGGATTAAACGAGAACAGACCGTCTTGTAGTTGCCGTTGTCAGAACGCGACACCGTCGGGCCTATCTCCCCGCTGCCAGGAAGTAATTGGAGTAGGTCTACTTTCTACTCTATTGTAACTTTGCCAGCTTTGACAGGCAATCTTTTGTTTGGATTAATTTTAAATACAGCATTTAAAGTGACAATTTTAAACCTTGGACTTAAGTTAATAAGCATGTGAACATTTCATGAATTGTGCTGTGTGGTGCTGTTTAAATAGTCACCAAAATAATCCGTTTTTTACGAAAGTTGCAATTCTGAAATTAAGGCCCATTCAGACTAAAGCTGAAAGTATCCGGATAATTTACGATCCGGAATAATTACGATCCGATTCCTCAAATCCAGATTATCCGGATCCACACTAAGCAAAAAAGGTTCAAAATTTCCTCCAGATTGCATTGTTTCATTGGAAATATGGAAATTTATATTTTCTCAGTGAAGCAATGCAATTTGAATGAAATGCTTAGTCTGGATCCAGATTTGAATAGTTTGGAATCGGATAGTTTGCAGATCCGGGTATCCAGATATTAGAAAATCCGGATCCAATTTTCAGCTCTAATTCAGACTCGGCAAAGTTATTTGCACAATTAGATTGCTACATATGAGCAAGTTCATGTTCACATTCGTCAAGTACTCTTGCAGAAGTATGGCTGAAATGGAACTGCCTATCTTCAAGAATTAATTTTTTAAGAAGAGTACATACTAAAAGCACCTAATTCAGATCTTCGGTTTATCCATTTTCGTACCCAAAAATATTTATTTTCTCTTTCGCTTAATGTGTCCACAATTTCTACTTTTTCGGATCAACCTCTTTCCACCATCCGCCATGTTTAAAATTCACAAAAAATTGAAGTTAAAAGTGTGGACGCTCTAAAAAGTAGAAAAGAGTGGAACAAGATTTCCAGCTTGTCGCACTCGCAAGTAAGCATTTGAACCTACGAGGGGCATAGGGAAGGGAAGAGAGTCTCTATTTGTGCCGTGTCTGAATGGGCCTTAAACTAGAAAACTTATTTTCTGGAAATACGTCCAAAAGATTCACTTCTTTTGATAGAAATCTGTTCAAAATATTTCTTTTCTTGAATGTGTCAGTAGCAGTTCACAATTTTGGTTTATTTTAACCAAGTACCCCCACCCCTCTTCAAAAATATTTCAGATTTAGGTATGTACATATATATATGTATATTGTGATAACCCAAAATGATATCTATTGGTATTTATTGTTTCATTTCTTTTCCACCATATATTGAGTAGATGGTGCCGAATAAATATACGAAGAGCAGCCTATGGGCTTTATTCTTAACGATATTTAAGAGGAGCAGCTCAGTGAGCATTAACTACTTGACGTAAGTTGGAGCGGCTATTAAAGCACTTACTCCAGGTGTATACATATATGGGGAGCAGCTAGGTAGCAGAACTCCCAATAAATCAAAACTCTGTGTTGCTTGTACTAAGTATTTGCTAACTACAACTCTTTATTCTTGTTGGGTTAATTCTATTTATATAAGATATATCGTTTGCTTAATCGATAATTATATCTACGCTTTGTTCATACGTTCATAATTAGATTCATAGTTAGTAAACTACACAACGGTCTATCAAAATATACTAACAAATCTTAAAGTGAGATTATCTCGAAAAGTATGATTTAGGTCTAAAAATGTATGAAGCAAATCGTCTGAACGGGGTATCCTGCATACCTCAATTCTCCCAGTTTTTTCAGGTGGACTGGCTGATCCTCACCGTGTTCATAAATTCAAATTTATCGTCAATTTTAGTTTTCAAGTAGTTGTATGTATATCTGCATAGTATTAGTTTTGATTAATTTTAGGAAGTATTAATACGAGTGTTTTTTCTCTAAGCATTTAAATTAAGTAAATTTGTTTAATTTTTGCTGCTCATTATTATTACATATATGATTTGTCATATTATTCTTCATTTCTAGTGGCAACAGCGGAAGACTCACCTTTGGCAACGAAATTAAAGAAAACATGGCTACGGACACCAGTTGGCGAAGAGCAGGCAGCTCAAGCTGTATTAGACCCATCTATAGGTAATACACAATATCCTCATTATATAAAAAAATAGCAAAATAAAATATTACGTAATTATTATGTATAATTTAGAAGTTTCATAATAACTTGGGAGTTTTTCTTGTTCTATGTATATACATACATATAATTCGATGGAAGGCTTTCCTGCAAAAATTTTAATACACTGTCTGGAGTATTCTGAAGGTATCGCATATGTGAAAACTGCTATTATTTTGTTAGGAACGAAGTATATTTAAAAAAACGCTCTAATACATCTTCTGTGAATATGAGTTAGCTGAAAATACGTAAAATACGTCTTGTTTCTGGGTTATAGAAGGTCTCTTGTCATAGAGTTATTAAGGTTATTATTAAGGTTTGGAGATTGGTATTCCGTTATCTAAATTTTCTTCCGTTGAATGTTCATCCACAAGTACTCTGTACCGAAGTAGAAATTTCTGTTTCATTAGCGTTTAGTTTAGCTATTTCCTTTCTGGAGATTCTAATCCGGCTCAATACGCATCGGCGTTGTTGTTTTGGTTTCCCTTTTTATATCCGGTCTCATAGTCGTATTCAAGCTTAAGATGCCTTCTAACTAACTCGGAATTAGATTCTTTAAAACTCATTAGCCACGTAAGCAATTTATGATCCATCACCACGATCTTACCGAAGAGGTAAAGGTTCTATCAATTTTGTTCTGTGATCACTGCAGCTGTTTAGATGTTTGGTTGTATATTATGCAACAATTTTTCTAAAAGCTTTTCCCCCTAAAGCAGATCAAACGAAATTTGCAGTGAAAAATATCTTCATTTTGATCTAATTTCGTTTACGCAATTCGAGTGAAACGGCATTTTCAGGACTGGATTCCAAATGGGTCTACTAAAAGTTCATATTTTGTAAGAAAAAAAAAAGTGTTTTGCAACAGGAGTCCCGGGCAACCCGAGTCTATTTTGGGCCCACTCTTATTTACCCTGTTTATTAATGAACTCCCAGCTGCAGTAAGATTCAATGTGGTCTTTGCAATGACGTGCAATTACTTTTTTTCCGCACCGCTGGCATCTATGGGTCAAAGTGGCGCAGATATTAATGCCAACCTTTTCTCTGTTTTTTCCGGGGCTTTGGGCAATAAATTAACTTTAAATCCAGCTAAATCTCAATCGATTGCCCTTTTGTGACAGAGTGCCTAGCCTCGGTTTCATCTTAGATGAAACCAAATACTTATCGCCTCACATTAATACTTTAATCGCTGGGTAGGTTTCGGTCTTCGCAAACTTTACAGTATTAATATGTATCTGCCGACGTTTATAAGGAAGAAGCTGGCTCACACTTTCTTGTCTTCCCACTTCATCTATGGGGCATAACTGTATACTGGAACTTCCGTAGGTAGCATTGACAGCCTACGCACTTCCTTTAATTCAGTTATCAGGTATGTGTAGGGTCTTCCAGGGCGGGTGCTTGATCTGGGTGTTTATACTCGGCAATCTCATCTTTTTGTTTAAATTAATTAAATCCCATATGCCACAATATATATTTTCCACATTAAAGTTTGTTAGGTCCCCACGTTTCCCACTTAATCTAGTTATCCCTCATCATTCCTCCAATGTTCTAAAAAACTCTTTCTTTGTTCGTGTTATTCCTATTTGGAATAGAGCTGAAAGTATCCGGATTATCCGGAATAATTAGGATCCTATTCCTCAAATCCGGATTCAGATTAACCAAAAAAGTTTCAAAACTTCCTCCAGATTGCATATATCATGAAATTTATATTTTCTCAATGAAGCATTGCAATCTGGATGAAATTTTGAACCTGTTTTGCTTAGTCAGGATCCGGATGCTCGAACCCAGATCCGGATAGTTCGGATTTCAGGAATCGGGTAGTTTGCAGATCCGGGTATCCGGATCCAATTTCAGCTCTAATCTGAAACCGATTGAGTTTCGCTCACTCCTCGCTTAGTTTGATAGCATTTAAATCGCACCTTCTTGATTTTCTGAATGTCTCGCAACTGGAAGTCTTAGCAGGTCGTGCTGGTCTTGCTCTTCAGTAACCTAATGCTCTCCTTATCTACTCTAATTTTTTTTATGCTCTTCGTATTATGTCCCTATTTCGTGTATTGATACACCTATCTCACTCGGCTCGGCTGGCGTGACAATAGGTAGCGCACCTGCACCCTCAATTATAATTTTTGTAAAAGTGTGCGTTTGCGAGTGCGTTTTGTCGGCATAATTAGGATTTCAATTTAAGTTAGTTAATCGTAGTATATTTTTCTTCTTATTTAGTTTTTGATCATTTGCCAATCATATTATTTGCTGAAGTAACAATGTTTTTATAGTACAATGGGTCTAACAGCCTAAGTTGCTTATCATAAATAAAATATATAAAATAAATATTATGATTCTGAAATCGATTAAAAAAATTTGTTTTAGTAAATTCTTAAGAACATTTTTGTTCACTCAAGTGAAAGTTTAGAATGTTCAAACTTATCTCTCGTAAGTGTAACATTAAGATAAATTTGAATCGTAACGCGCAACGAAATGAAGTAAAAATGAGAAGGAAAGTAATTTAGAAAATGAAATTGTATGTATGGTGAAGGTATGCAAATTATTGGAATTTTGACGGGGCAAAATAAAATACGGCAAATTTTATATATATCAGCATTCAGCACTTCCTGTGTTCTCTTTATTCTAAGCAGAAAGATGCCTTGGGGAATTGAAATTCTAATTAAAAAGCACATGCATGCAGTGGACAGCTGCATTAATATAGAAGTAGCAAAATTTCAGCTGTTTATTCTCCACATATTGGAGAATTATTCTTTCCTTTATTCCTTTTGTTGTGATAATTTAAAGACCAATAATAATGTTGTTTCGCTCGAGGTTTAAACCCTAGTAATTAGGTAACAAACGTCTCGAACGATCCAAACTCTCAATTGTAACGAAAAGAAGATAAGAAAGCATTGTTGGTGTAAGACGTACGCCCCAATTCAACAAAAAGTAAATTATTTTTCTTAATTTTCATTGTTTTATTGATCATTCGGAATTATACAACAATCCGACAATTTCAGCCTCACTAGAAGAAGATCGAATCAGTCCCAACGGATCTGTAGGATTCTGTTTTGAAAAGCATGAGCTATTAACACCAAAACAACGACATCAAGTAAAACATAGAGAGCTATTTTTATCAAGACAGGTCGAAACGTTGCCCGCCACACATATAAGAGGAAAGTGTTCTGTGACACTACTCAATGAAACAGAATCCCTTACTAGTTATCTTAACAAAGACGTGAGTCGTAAATTTCCGAATTTTAGCTTAAAAACAAACATTTTTAATATTTTTACTAACATTTTATTTTTAGGACATGTTTTTTTATTGTTTGGTCTTTGATCCCAATCAGAAAACTCTTTTAGCCGACAAAGGAGAAATAAGAGTAGGTAGCAAATATCAGACCGAAATAACAGCTTTTCTGAGAGATGATGAAACAGATGAACGAAATCTTGAACATTTAGAAACTTTAGTGTGGACACCAAATCATTCTTTAACAGATAGAAAAATAGATCAATTCTTAGTAGTTTCACGATCTATAGGCACATTTGCTAGAGCATTAGATTGTAGTAGTTCTGTTAAACAGCCATCACTTCATATGTCTGCGGCAGCAGCTAGTCGTGACATAACTTTGGTAAGTATATACTTGTAATGAAAACAGATAAATTTATTAAATTATAACAATATTAATTCATTAGTTTCACGCAATGGACACATTACATAGACATAATTATAATATTGAAGAAGCAATGTGCTCCTTGGTACCTTCTAGTGGACCCGTCTTATGTCGAGATGAAATGGAAGAGTGGAGCGCTTCAGAAGCTAATTTGTTTGAAGAAGCTCTTGACAAGTATGGTAAAGACTTTAATGATATTAGACAGGATTTTGTAAGTATGGACATAATATTCATATAAGAAATATGTTCATATATCTTCCTTGTAGCTTCCATGGAAAACTTTAAAAAACATTGTTGAGTACTATTATATGTGGAAAACTACTGATCGGTACGTTCAACAAAAACGCGTAAAAGCTGTGGAAGCAGAATCAAAACTGAAACAGGTTTACATTCCCAATTACACAAAATCTAATCCGGCGATATCTAATAACACGAAAGGAATTTTTAATGGTACCCCAAATGGTAATACAGAGATTGCTGCAACTATTATAAATGGGAAGCCATGTGAATCTTGCACATCTGTCACCTCTGCACAAGTAAGTTCGTTTTGGAAAACAGCTCATCTGTCTTTACGATGAAATTCCGTTGCCTTCGTTTAAATTAGATAGCAATTAAAACTCTTAGTCTTATTAAAAACTAATGGCTAAGGAATTCCATTTTTAGTGGTATCTGTGGGGTCCGTCGCACATGAACTGTCGATTATGTCAAACTTGCTGGAACTATTGGAAAAAGTATGGAGGTCTCAAAGTCCAAACAAGATTAACGGAGAATGATATAGATATTCTCAAAAAGAGAATTAGCAATGACTTGGATGATGATTCCCTAAGTGAGATATCTAATAGACAACAACATAGGTAGGAAAAAGTTTATTAAATGATAAATTAACATAAATACTATTTCTTTGTCTTTTATTTCAGATGCTCAATAGTAAGTTGTGGTAAGGAATTCAAATTAAAAACACATTTAGCTAGACATTATGCTCAGGCTCATGGAATTGCCATTCGATCAGGATCGCCAAGACCTATAATGAAAACTAGAACAGCATTTTATTTACATACGACACCAGCAACGAAGCTTTCACGTATTCTCTGTAGAAATCTAATTAAGTCTCGTAAAGCAGCCCGTCAATCGTCATTTCTCATAAATGTCCAGGCAGTCAAACAAGAATGTAAAATTAATATTGTTTTTGGTTTTTGTCGAGCATTACTCATAATATTTTCTACAGTTTCTATTCAATTAGTTGGAAAGTCTCAATCAGACATTAAACGATTGCTACTTTTTAAAAAGAAGGATCGCGGAAGTGTCACAAAAATTGCAAACCGATTAGGCTCTCCTGGATCTGGTTCACATGATTGGTTGATATTAACTCCAAAGGAAAATTTACCAAAACCTGAAAAGGTTGCATTCCCAAAACCACCTAAAGCTCCGGATGGAAGTCTTCTTTATGAGAGGGTACCAAACAAACAAATGGAACAAGAAAAATATCTTATAAATACATCATCAACCATAAAGAAACGATCGTATGAAGAGCTTAATGGAATTGACAGTAAGTACTTTGCTTTTATGTTCAATCTTCGATGATAGTGAAGTAAAATCAGAGCGTTTTCCTTAATACAAGATTGGACGTGCTTTGCGGTGTGTTCATTTGAAGTAACTTCAGGATAATTATCGCAATATGCAATCGTTTTCCTTAACAGTGTTTCCTGTCAACACAAAGGGTGGTATTCTGGCACACGACAAATCGTCTCAAGCGTTTTCGCTTACTTGCACGAACACAAAATTTAATGGTTATATTGTATAAACGTGTTTTACTTGGTCAACTGAAGCTACGAACAAAGAAATAAAAGAAAGGAAATAACGTTTTACGAAGTATCTTACAAAAACAAATATTTATCATTGATGTAGTAGGACTTCGTTTTCGAAAAGATATCAAGCAAAAAAATAAAATAAAACTAGTTTCTAAATACAACCCTATTTGAAAATTTGGAACAAGAAAACTTTGCAGAGCTCAGTTGATTCCAACAGTTATTTTCTTTTTCTCTCTCATCTCCTAAGTATTTGCCAATAACCGAAATGCCTCACTGGAGTACACGAACTTTAGTTCTTTATTCGTAGGAATAAATTGTGAATTTGATGCCATCAGGCACAGAAATGGCGACTGAAGTTTTTATAAATTTTGAGACAAAATTTTCGTAATAGTGAGAGTTGGCCGTAAGCATTCGGTACAAGTAAACGATTTCGTTTGAAGCGATTTGTCGTATGCCAGAGTCCCACCCCAGTCCCAGTGGCAACCTTAACTTTTTTATTGCCGGTTAAAAAGATTCATAATATTCAGATATACAACTGATATTTTCGAGCTTATCCCATCATAAGTTTTACATACATTAATGAAAAGTCTCAGTCAGTATAATGTTCACAGATAGAAAAATTCGCATCATAAGAATCGAGGCAGAGTCGCAAGATAATAGTTGTCAAAAATGGGTTAAATTCGGTTTGGTAGTTTCTTATTTAATGCTGTCTGCTGTCATCAGAGCATAATGTACAAGTATTGTCCTAGAATGGAAAAAATGATTTGCTGCCGTATTGCTTATTACAGAAGTTTTATGAAGCTACATCAAATTACTGATAAATATACATATTGCAATTTCTTCGAGTGAATCAAAAATCAAGGATAATAGCTGTTTTTCCATAAAACACTTCGTTTGTTGTGTTTAATGAGGATTTTTATTTTATTAATTAATGCTTATGATACACATAGGGTAACTTTAAATGGGTATTTGCTTCAGGGTAATTGAATTACCTAGTTAATTCGAGACCCCTGATACACATAAATTTTTAATTTGAATGGTAAGTCGCATGTCTGACATTAAGTATGGATGTATTATTGCATTAATTCAAGCGAAGCGTCAGCAGGCGATTCAGATGATAATTTTCGATTTGTCACTTTTTTATTTCCACTTTGGTTTTTGTTTGTCGCTGTCTATCGGTGAATATGTGCTTACAAAATGTTTATATTTCTAGCAACTACCAGTTGGCGCTGTTATCGGGGTAATTGCAATTACCCAGCAATTTTTGAGGATATAGAATACCACGAAATTAATCCCATGTTTTTTGGAGTATTTGTCAGAATACTGAGGGTATTTGATGACACACACGGAGTAAAAGCTGGCTAGTTTAACTAACCAGTTAAATTTATCCATGTGTATCATAGGTATTAAAGACCAAATAGAATATCACGCAACGCAACGACAGGTAACTGACTCCAAAGGGGTCCCTAACCCTATGGACCATATCACAGTATACATACAGTAGAATAGCTTAGAGCAAACTACTGAAAAGTGAAGAAAAGTTCTTCTTAAAAATTAGAAATTGAATGAATAAAACTGAGTAAAAAATAATTTTTACTTTTTTGAGCCACAACTTCGTAGCGGTTTTTTTTAATTACCACCTTTTGAAAGTTTATTCATCGGTTAGAGATACACTGCATAGTGCCTATCACGGTGCAGAGAATGTATTCTCAGTGCCGTGGTGCGTACACAAACTAGAACCTATAGGCTACAGCTCATTTCGCGTCCGTGTTTTATAATGTGATAATTCATATTAAGCCTTGCCTATACCAAACAAAATTGTACTTGTAAAACAATTTTCATTAATAACAATTAAGTATTCCATTTCAAGTGAAATAATTATTTGTTCTCGTAGCGAACGTTCGACGATCAAATGCTCATTTGGTGTGGACCAAACTTAAGCTTAACTTCGGTCGCGTAAAGGCTGAACGAATTTCAACTTCCTGTCGCATTACATTCAAAGTAAGGTGTTTGCATGTATCTAATTATCTATGTGTTGTTTCTCAAGTTTCTCAAAATATCCAAAACGTGACTATTTGTCACTAGCAAACGCTATCGTGCATTCACTGTACCAGAAAAATGACAGATAAACATTTCCTTTTACTATCTTCTGCGTTCACTGCGGCTGAGAGTGACTTGTAGCGCACTAACTTTCACTGTCGTATTTTGGATAGTGAGAAAGAGCTAAGTGAAGCCTTATCATAGACATGGAGGGAAGGACGACAATAACATGGCAAATTTGTTATGTTAGGAGACAATTTGCTAAATTGGAAATTTATTAAAAAATATAGAATATTAAATCTTCTAGGATCATTGTATTTTATGTATTAGTTTTAAATGTTTGTCCATACATTTGTGAACATATAAGCATTCGAGTACCCAAGCCAAACGTACGCAAAGCGTTATTCATATCAGAGAAGTTTAGTACATAGTATGTAGGCTTACATTATACCAAAACAAATAATATAAGAATAGGAGTAGTGTTAAGTTACAATATCCATAGTATAGTAAAAAATGATATACATTACAGCAAAACCAGTAATAGAAGTAGCGGAAACTTACTAATTACATAGTATAGTTTATAGAGTATACACAGAGTGTTTCCTCCATGGTGGTCAGTAGAGCAGGAAGGTGATAGTACTTACCTAGGCAAACAAAACATTGTATGCCGGGGGGGGGGGGGGGGGGGGGACATATCAATTAACAAAAAAATTAGTTTTTCCCAAAACCCTGTATCTTAAAAAGTACAGGGCGTACGGTTACAGTCGGTCACAGAGCTCATTATATGCAGAACTTCATTGCCTTTCCAACAACTGCTCAACCAGCCCGGTACTCCTCATCTCAGGAGTTATTGTGGACTAAACTATATTTTTTTTTAAACATCATTAACATAACTTTTTTTATAAAAACTGTAGACTATCTTCTTTAATTTGACCTAGTACACCCTATGCGGTATCTGGAACCGTTAAAGAGTTATTAGCTTTTAACCTATTTTCAAAGATAATTTGTTTCTTATTGACTGAAAAGACGACATTTTAAAAAAATATCAGCTAAGGTATGACCTCAATAGATTGTGAGCTAATAACTCCTTAACGGCTGCAGATAGCATATAGGGTGCAATAGGTCAAATTAAAGAGGAGAGTCTATAGTTTTTATAAAAAAAAGGTTATGTTAACAACTTTTTTGCAAAAACAAATAGAGATCAAAGTAAAAAAAGAAGATAAGAAAATCCGAAATTTTTAGTTTAGACCGCAATAACTCCTGAGATAATAGTAGGAGTACTAGGCTGGTTGAGCAGTTGTCGGAAAGACCATAAAGCTCTGCATACAATGAGTTCTTAACTGTCCGTAAGCCCTGCACTTTTTTAAATACAGGGTGTTTTGTGAAAAACTAGCCGCCTGCATACAATTTTTGTTTGGCTAGGTTAGTACTATCACCTTCTGCTCTATTGACCACCATGGGGTAAACACCCTGTATTATAAATACATAGTATATTGAAGTATGATATACATCAAAGACAGACAATGAAAATAGAAGTAGTTGGACCCTATTTTATACATGGTGAAGTGTACAAGTAAGACTTGTATTATTGCAGCACAATAGAAATTTGAAGGCTGTCGACCAATCGGCTAAACAGATCGTGCGCCAGTTTGCACACTTTTAAACGGCCAGACGAAAATTTTTAATTGTGGGGCAATATGATGGTTGTAATAAGATATCAAAAGAAACGAAAATTTAATTTAAAATGGATACGGTTGGAAAAAGGGTTTTGACCACTGCTAAACCAGCCTCCGGCGGGAAAAATGTAAAAGTTTGTAGGGTAAAATTAATGTTGCATTTGCGACAACAATAGCTGAAATTACTTACGGAAAGCAAATCAAGTAACTTCATTCAAAAGTCCTGAGCCTATTTTATGTTTAAATAAACTCGAATACTGAAAATTAAAAATTTTTACTACACTACGCTTTCTTTCGTTCACCGTGCCAAGTCACCACCGTAGTAATTAATTGTCAAAGCGAAATATGTTTACTATGTTATCACTACACTACAAGCCGCTATTTTGTCGCTGAACGCAGCCAATGAGAAGCAAAACTAAGGAACAAATTAAGCGCATATGTTTTCGAAAGTATCACATGCAATCAAAGTTAACTTAACAAAGTTAAAATCAGGCGAGATTTCCGATTGTTTTACATTTAAAATGTACACGGCTAGAAAAGGAAAGAAAAATGAAGGAAATATTAAACTTTCTTTAAAACTCTTACGAATAAAGACAAAAAATGTGAAAGCGGAAATTACATACATTGAATAAATAACTAATAAGGAAACGGCACATCGGGTGAAAACCTAAGCCACTCGGTGAAATGCATTAGTGTGCTGTGTTTGTATTCATTTCGTCATGGCAGTAATGAAATCCTGACATTCTGAAGGGGAACATTTTTTATAAACCAAATTGCTATGTAATATAAACAAATTTTTAGCGCCCTCTTAGTTTCAGATAATAATTCTTGGCGTTGCCTTTGTATGACTGGCATAATTTAGCCACAAATGACAATTCAATTGTAAACAAACAAACCAGCATTGGTAAAATGTTAAATTTTTTGCCATGGCTGTTTATTTTTATAAATATTTCACTTTTGTTTTGCTAGAAACACTATAATTAATTAGTAAAGCTATTAAAGTTACTTAAAGAATGCTTTCCCACGACAATAACTCCGTTCATTCCTGCAGCACAGCACAGCGGACTTCATTACGGTTATTTAATACCGATTTCCATTGATCAAGTTTTCTAGTAGAAGAGTTACACTTTTCTTTTAGTGTTACACCGAAATTCTTCCATTGACCTGCACTACTAGAAAAAGTGTACGTCAAATGAGTCTGGTGCTACACCGGAAAAGTCGGCGGTGTTACACCGAAAAACGCACACATCTGCATGAGAAATGTCACAACTGAATGTCATTGAGCATTACATATCAATCTTCAACTATTACTCTACAAAATTCGTCCGCAATGACGCCAAAATCTTTTAAGTAACAATTTTCATAATTTTTACGTTAATCGTGGTGTTATTTTTTCCAGATAATTTCAATCTGACAAATTACACGGATATGAGCTACTATTGCATTCTCATCGCGTCAAATGTTGTTCCATTGAACTCGTTTTTTACTGATTGACGTGCACTTTTCACGTACACTGTATTCGCACGATACCCCGCTTTCTAATGTATTCAATGATTACATACAACGAAACAGAATGGCAAATAATTCATTTTCGTAAATAAATGAGAAGGCACAGTTTTCAGATTTTACTCTCATAAAATGTTCCCGCACTTTTGTGAAAACACGTTTTTCTAAAATATTGAGAGAGTTGGCTCCAAAGTTATTGCTATAATCTAGCCCCCAATTAGGGTATAGTATGTAGTAGAATCCAGACAAAAAGTGTAGTAGATTAAAATAAAATGTAGTGAATCTAACAGAACGCCACTTCGCCATTAAAAGACTCCAAAAAACAAGCAAACTGATTTGCACAATTGCAATGCAATGTAACTGTTGCGCGGGTTCGTTATACATGATAATATATGATATTCTGATAATAGGTCTGTTTAATGAGCTGCTCTAGGTTACTCTAGAGCAGAAAAGCGTGTTTAATGAATTCAGAGCACTGCTCTGAAGTACTCTTAAAGTGAACTGAAGTGTGTTTAATGAGTCTGCTCTAAAGTGAACTGGAGTAACCTAGAGCAAGATTTTCTGCTCTACCTTTTTCGAAGGAGTAACTTAGAGCAGGCATTTGACAACTGTAAATTGTGTTGACAGTTCTGGTAAAAGTTCAAAATTTGCAGTTTTTTGTGGGAAAATTAAATTTCTGGACAATTCTAGTGTAATAATTTAAATAATAATTATGTTTTTATGTATTAAAAATAGGTTTCTTTACATTAATTTAATCTACAGATCTCAGAAAATTTGTGTTTCATGAGCTGCCCGCTCCTTTCTGCTCTACTTGACAGTCAACTTAAGTTGAGCTGCTCTGCTCTGAGTTGCTCTGAAGTTCATTAAACAGACGTAATGAAACCTATTGGCCGGACAAGCGACGGTCGCGTTAACCGAACAAGACGTTTGTTTCACCACCAAGCGAAGTTTGCGTCAATCCCAAAATCGACTGTAGTAGAATAAAAGTATCGAAATTAGTTAAGATAAAATTTTACTGCAACTGCAACCAGGCTCACCACAGAATGAAATATGTAGTAGAACTCTGTTAGTGAGAAGCAGATTTTTATACCCTAGATGAAATCAAAGTTTGTCATTCCGTTTATAACGCACAGAAATAATGATGGTAGAACAAAATGGATTGGACAATAACATATAATATTAAAAGTTATTTTGATTTTTGCATGTCCGTCTGTCTGTGCGTACGATAACTCAAGAACGCGTATACAATTACTTAAGTAACTCAACTTTAAATCGCTAGGACTGTATTTCCAATTATCGCAATCCAATTAGAATCCTCTCGCCTGCTTATTACTTACTTTGACTTGTAAACACTGTAAGACTTCTTGAAGATTCCATTCTAGAACCATCCCAAAGATTCCATTCAAGAATCATCGATTCTTCGAACCTTAAGTTGTTTACTCTTCATTTTCAGTAGAAGTCGCTTGTCTCTTTTTGTTGCACGTAACACTATTTTAAAAATTCGGAATAAGACATACTATAAAATTTTATTTAACATAGTTATAGTTAAACAAAAATAAAATATTAACCGGAAATTTCACAAAAATCACAGCATTTTTTCATAGCAGCATAATGTACCAAAATCAAAGTTTCTTTGTTAGGTTATATCTATATTGGGCGCCTCAAGGTATCATTACTTATATATGTATATATAGAACATAAATAAAAAAAAGTTATAATAAAATTCACCATGTTCTTTTTTCACGACAAATGCGACCCATATTTTGGCTGCGTTCGACACTTTCGAAGCAAAAGAAGCATAGAATGTCTTTCTTTTCTTCCTCGGATTACATATACGGTATGTCCTTTTAGTTCCTAACTATTCTTCTGATACTGGTGCTATATTTAGTCTTCCCAAAATGGCCCAAATTGTGGAAGTCGTAAATCTCATGGTTAGACTCGATATTTTGATCAATACTACTGCATTTCTCGTCCTCATCACTTGTACAGTCACTGTTCAATTTCAATAGACGTAAGCTCATTATTTCTAATTCTGTAAATTGTTATAGCGGTGACCGCTGTGCACGAATTACAGTAAGATAGATACATCTGCGATAGTTATGAAAGCAGAAACTGTACTGAGGTACAGATCTAGGAATGTACTGGGAGAGAAAAGTGTGTAATAGCAATGGAAGAATGAGTATTTGGTATCTCCACAGCATGGAGTGGTCATAGTGACCGCACCCGGGCAGTTAAGGGTCAAAAATGTTCTGATTTTGTTAATTATTTATACTTTGTTTCTTTCTCATATTATGATCTCAAAAAAATCGGTAATTTTTCATGGTTTCTTCTGAACATCATTTTTATACCCTAAATGAAATATGTTGGTCATTCCGTTTGTAACCCACAAAAATAATGCTGGTAGAGTAAAATGGATCGGACACCCACGCATAATATTATAAGTTATTTTAATTTTTGCATGCCCGACTGTCTGTCTGTGCGTCCTCACGATAACTTGAGAACGCGTTCACTTGAGTGCCGAAATTTTGAACACTGGCTTCTAAAAACAAGTAAATTTAAGTTCGAAAATGGGGCAACTCCTTCGTGGTGTTGCCATACAACAATTGCGTTTCCCACTATATATTTGTACACATTGTTTTCATAAAAATTGTAAATAATATTTCAGAAACGCGCTAAATCGGGTAAGCCCTTCTTGAACTTGAAACTTTGGGTTTTCACTTTATTTAACTTTTATTTTTATCTAGAGCATAAATTTATTGGTCTTAGACCAATTATAAGACTTTCTCTTATTTAGTTTATTATTGAAAAACACTCAATGTTGTTCAAGGACATTTGAGCCTTATCTGAATCGCATGTTGTTTTTGGATTGCAAACTGCAAAATGCAGATCCAGAAATATAGACTTGCAACAAAACTACATATTCCCATATAGAATGAAAAGGCATGAATAAATATCCAATATAATACAAAGTCAAAAAAATCAAGCCATAGCAAACGGATAGGTAGGGCTTATCTGAATTGATTCGAGTTAGAGAAGGGCGAATAGTAAGAAAAAAGTCCAAAAATTTCTGACAATTAGTTCGACTTAGGAGGTTTTGGAAATAAGGAATTTCGAGTTAAAAGGTTTCTATGAAAGTGCAAAATAAAGCTCAAAAAATTCTATTTAAAGAGAAACTCGACTAAGAGTAACTACGACTTAGAGAGGTTTGACTGTAAAATAATTTGTAAGCAATAAATCTCTCGTCCCTATTCTTCCTCTCTTGGAAATGTTTTTATATTATTAACAGCATTAGTTCATATTTCCACTCCTGTGGGTAACGTGAACGTGAAAGTGGCGTTACGTTATAATATCTGAATTATTATTATTATAATTTTTTTGGGGTTAGTTAGGAATGTAAGAATTATCGACTATTGGTGCACTAACACCATTTTTTTTTTTCTACAATTATGAGCCGCAACATTTTTAAACAAATCCTGCAATATCTACATTTTTCCGATAACGAAAAAATTGCCTCCAAATGCTCACAGTTTGTATAAAGTGCAACTCTCATCGATTGTTTTTCAAAAAAAAAAAAAAAAAAAAATTGAAGATAATTTTGCTCCAGGACGGACCATATCCATCGATGAAGACATGATAACATGGCGCGGAAGGCTTAATTTCAAAGTCATAATCCAGTAAAATAACCAAATACGGTTTAGTTGTCTGAGGATTTTTTTTTTTTTACTGGGGACCTCTAGAACTTATTTTTGTATTTTTATTTTGAAGCTAATAGCCTTATCTATCTATATACAAAAAATTTCGACGGTGCTGAGCTGAGATAAAATTCACCGTATATTCATCTTTGTGTTTCGGAAATTTTATAGACTTATCTACATACATATGTAAAGTCTTCTTACCTAGGCGTAAGTTCCTATTGTCCACTTTTGCGGGGACAGATTCTTCCTTGACAATTACAAGATGTGTGTCATTGGTTTTGTGGTTGGAGTCAGTTCAGATAACCTGCTAGAACGATTGCCAACGTGAAAAGCGCCTAATTTTCATTTCATTCAAGTTAGGGTCTAACTGCACATTTTCATATTGAGAAACTTAGCAATTCAGTAATTCGCACCGAACGAGTAATATCAATCCAAAGTATAAAATAAAGTAAAGCGATCGAAATAATTTATTCATAGCAATTTAGTTTATCGTTTAACTAATTATCTAAAAAAAAAACTAAAAATCCACGGGTTTGGTTAAAAAAAAGTGTAGTGATAAAAACATTGTTGTATTTAAAAAAAAAAGTAAAAAGAAGTGTAGTGCTTGCGAACGATACAAAAAAGGCAGTAATACATCTCGGATTGTTAATGCCAATTTAGTTAATCGCGCGAATCTGAATATGGTGTTGTGTTGGAGCTAAAAAAATGTGTGTTATTTGCTAGCTTAATATATGCAAAAAAAAACAAAGAACAATATATACTACAACAGCCAGCCGCTTCAGAAAGTTGTAAGGCCATCCAATTGTCAAGAGGTGTTGAAGTTGATTTGCTTTGCTCGTCAAATCGAGGCTCTACAAGCACGGAAATTCCGAGGAATTTGTTCAGTCTGATTTAGAAAGGCGTACAGCTTGAAAATAAAATACAAACAAGTAAAAAAGCCAAAATTTGTTTAAAAGACCAATACTTATGATACCTAGATGAATGTCCGTATGTAATTTTGTATGGTGACCTGATCTGTGGAAGTTTGATTTTTGAAGTGGTTTTTCGCATATATTTCTAGAACGGTTCGTCGGACAGCAAAACTGATTATAACAAATTTCATACGATTTCATATTTTAAAAAACTTTTCAGTACAATAAAAACAAAGAAATAAAATTTTTTACGGCAATACCAGAAGGTGTCGCCCGAATTAGTCCATTTTTAAAATTTCATTTACTATTGCTATGAAAACACCATGTACCAAATTTCAGCTCTCTATGTCGACTCGTTCTTCGGCAGTGTCTAAATACAGTACTCCCCGCTTAATTACTTTTATTACGCAATTATTATAATCCGTTTCTTGGTAAGTAATAATGGAATATGGGTTTAAACTGAAAGACAATGGAAAAAACCAAATATACTGGCGAGCAATAAAATCGACTCAGCTTTAATCCCATTAATTCGAAGATGTTTTAATTAAGGTAAACAACGTAAATATTTATTTAGAATTTTTCAAAAATTAACAATTCACATAAAATTTTGCTTGTAACTATACAGTAAACATTTAAAAAATACATACTGTGAAACAAAAAAAAAAACGCAAGAAAAAGAAAACATGAAAGGTTAACTTGCTTAGGTAAAAATTTTTTTCAATAAGATAGACAACCAATCAAAAAAAAAGTCTCATACATATGTACAACGTAATTTTAGAAAAAGTATTCTGTTATTTTTGACTGAACGCTCCTGATTTCTTTCTTATAAAATATTTCTTCTATGTTTTCAATTTCTTCCATACCAATGTTATTTTTTTGTAGGGAATAGTTACGAAGTACATTCAAAGCTTTAATTACAGTTTTCAAATCTACTACTTCACTTTCATTATTTATTACTTCCTCGCTTTCTTCTCCTTCTTTCCCTTGTTTTTGTTGTTCTTCCTCTTTTTCCTCCTCTGACTCATTTTCACTTTCTTTGTTTTCCTTAATAATCTCTTCTACTATCTCGTCCTCTGTTAGTGTTCCATAGCACTGTACATTTTCATCGCATTGTACGTAATCTTCAAACTGCTCTGCAGGTATTATGTCTTCTAATACAGTTTCGATAACTTCCTCTTCTCAACAATTTTCAACAGGAAAAATAAAGTTAGCCTATTGAAGAAAATATTTACTGATATCATTTCGTATTTATGCAATATCTTTATGAACCAATCATACCTTTCGGAAGCTGTTAGTAATACTTTCGTTTTGAACTAGCCACCAAGCTCGTTTAACGTAGTTTAATGCATCCAAAACGTTAATGGATTTTACAAATTGTTCCCACTTTCCAGTGCAAGAATTTGCTTCCTAACGATTATTTGCCGGTAATAGGCTTTAAAACAATGGATAATGCCCTGATCAAGGGGCTGAATTAATGACGTGGTATTAGCTGGTAAATACTGCAAGTTAATATTTTTCAAATTAGCATTTAATTTGTGACAAGCGGCGTTGTCTGCAAATAAAATAATTTTCCTGTTTTCCTTGACCATTTCCTCGTCAAGTTTCAAAAGGATGGAATTCCAAAGCACAGTAGTCATCCATGCATTTTGGTTAAAAAAGTATTTGATGGGAATTGTTTTATTTTTGAAGCAACAACGATTCTTTCTCTTCCCAATAGCTATAACTTGTTTGTAGTCTCCTGTAGAATTACAGATGAAAAGAAGTGTAATGCGCTCTTTTTGAATTTTACAACTTGTAGCTTTATATTGCGTAATCATCACGGTTTTTGTACGAGGTAATTAGGCGAACTTTCAATAAACATTTTTAGTAATTGTGTACACAAATAGAGGGTAGTAAAACGGGTGAGGTAAATATATGCGAAGCAATTACAAGGGTAATTCTATGCATACTTAAATAGGAACATTTTCATTCCCTTAGATTTTAAGACAAATAATCGGGAATGCAATAAAACGGGGGGAAATTAAGCGGGGATTACGTATATAGTAAAAAGCGAAACTTTGTATGGCAACCGCCCGATTGGTCTCATTTTCAATCTCCTTTTTTTTTTCTTTTTTTTTTTGTAAAAAGCCCGGGTGCAAAATTTCAGCTGTCTAAGACAACGCAATCTCTAGTTATCGTGAGGACGGACTGCAAAACTCAAAATAACTTTTTATTTTATGCGTGGATGTTCAACTCATTTTTTCTCTACTAGCATTATTTCTGTGCGTTACAAATGGAAAGACAATTTTAGTATACCCTATGATTTCCTCTAGGGTATAAAAAGGTGCTGCAGGTCCCCAGTAGAAAAAACAGCTACATTCCGCTAAGTGCAGTACGCCAAGGCCGCGCTACTTTGGGTATATAATGACTTTAAAAATTCATATCTTAAAAACGAAACCGAATACCATCGCAATTTTTTGTACATGGATTAGAAAGAAAAAAAAAGTCCTCAGTACTAAATACTATTTTTATAAATAAAATACTATTATTAACAAAAATGTTTTTTCTTTCTGTGCTGGTATACTTTTTTATAAAAAATATAAAGCATTAAGCTTCATTTGGCATTTGAATCAGATAAATCAGTTGCTTCGTTCCCGAGATATGATTTTTTGCAAATGACGTTTTTTTCACTTAATTCTTTAAAAATATTGCCGGCCCCTGGCGAACTTTTCACTTGGTAGACGTGCGGCCATTAAAGTGTTAAAACGAATAAAAGCCAATTTTATCATGATAGAGATTTTGATTTTAATAAAATAAACTACTTACAGGATTTATCCAGTTTTTGGACTACTGAATAAAATTACCTCAATCTTCATTTTCGTGTTAAAATAAACTTGTAGCAATAAATTTATTCAACTTACAGGGGCTCAATTTAAATGTAATGAAAGTAATTATAACATGAAAAATATTAACAAATTCGGAAAAAGAGTTCCGCTAGCATTTACAAATATGTATTTACGAAACATAATGAAAATTGGTATGTACATGAAAAAGTTCTTAGGACCGGGAGAAAAATAACACGGTTTTTTAGGTTTTTGATTTTTTAAAAAACGCAATATGTTTTTCAAAAATCTAAACCCGGTATGATTTGAACTGAAAAGTTTCTATATTTTGCCGAAGGTTTCACATCAATATCATAAAAAGGCCGAACAAAATGCTTGCAAATTTAGTCAGCTTTAACTAAAGTTGCAAACATCCTGGACATTACCAAAAAACAGTAACATTTAACATTCTCACATCGTCCAGAAGGCTTACACCAAAGATTCTATAATGCAAAGATATTGCAGGCACATTGTGTAATGTAGTTTGGCCTCAATGAAAAATAATGTGGAATCTCCGAGATTCCATCTCTGTTGAAAAATTATTAAAACTTCGCATTGTACACTGCCTCCACTAACCATGAGCACCACAGCCTGGACTTGATATGATGGAACCCTAAATTTTTTCTTAGAAATATTTTCTTTAGAATTTGTATGCAGTATTGGAGTCCGACAGGAATGCCTCGCTCTCATATAAGATCAACGATTTCTCGGCCTATGATGTAGAGAAGCCCTCAATTTTTTCCTTGAAATTTATTTAATATTGTTTCTTCAGAATTTGTATGCATTTGGTCGACAGCAGGTCCTTGGTGGGGGGGGGGGGGGCAGAATTTTTATTCATGGGTCTGTTTAATGAGCTCTAGGTTACTCTAGAGCAGAAAATCGTGTTCGATTTAGTGGCCGAAAGGAGTTATTTTCAGATACAACACTTTCATGTGTGCCGTTGACGGCCGCCAAAAATGCATAAAAATTCTAATGAAAAAATATCCAATAAATTTCTAAGAAAAAATTTAGGGCTTCCCTAAGAAGATTTGTTGGGTGTGAAACACTATTGAGTTTCAGATATTCAATTCTATTTTAGAAAATTGAGTTCTATCGACAGGCTATGCCATACCTGCAACATCTTTGTATTATAGAGTCTTTGCTTACACGTTTCTTGCTACTTTCAGGATTTTCTCAAGGTCAACTCTGGCGATCCGACTTGTGACTGCTGATTATTCTAGAAACATTGGTAAGCCAGCCACCTCCGCCTGCCAGATTTTAAAAGATTTGCAATGTTTAAGGTTTATTTCTTCCCGAAAAACTCTACTATCTCATACTTAGGTGACATAAGTTATCTTATTATCCTAATTCTCATTGAAGTGCATCAATCAATCTTGATAATATTAAATGAAAAAAGGAGAGAAACAGGAAACTAAACTAATTTGGCAAAAATACAGGGGTTTATTGGTTTAAGTTGCTTTGTATATACAGGGTGTTTCCCCATGGTGATCCATAGAGCTGGAAGTGATAGTACTCACCTAGACAAACAAGATATTTTACGGCAGGGGGGGGGGGGCATATCAACCGTTTCGGAGTTACAGGGAGATTTAGAAAGTATGCTAGGTTTTTACAACACACCTTTATCTGAGAAAGTGCAGGGCGTACGACAACCGGCAAGAGCTCATTGTATGCAGAACTTGGAATTTCCAACGACTGCTCAACCAGCCTTTCTTTTCGGGAGTTGTGGTGGTCTAAACTAAATATTTCGGATTTTCTATCTTTTTTTGTTAGTTTTACCTCTTTAACTCCTGAAAGGAGAAGAGTATGCGGCTGTTTGAGAAGTCTATGGAAAGGCCATGAAGTTCGGCCTACAATGAGCCTTTGACGGTGACCGTACACCCTGAACCTTTTTAGATACAGGATGTTTTGTGATAACCTAGAATATTTTCTTAATCACCTTGTAACTCCGAAACGGTTGATATTCGGCCCCCCCCAACCCCCTCCTACATACAATTTTTTGTTTATTTAGGTGAATACTACTATTACTTCCGCTCTATGGACCACCATGGAAGAAACACCTTGTCACCCTGTATATATATATTGTTGCGTGCAATAGAAAGAGCAAACTGGTGACATCTACTGGCAATGGAGAGTAGACAGCTTCAGGTTCGGAGAATCGATGATAGAATCTTCGATAAGGTTCAGGAATAGAATGAATAGAATAGTTAAGAAGATTCTGAAATAGAACACTCCAGAATAATCTGGAGAGTTTCTAGCGTATAAATATAACAGTTGTCACCGCCAAAAAAAGAGTCTTGTCTTAGACGTTGCAGTGTTAACAAGCGAAAGTGTTGTAATTAGATTGCGAAAGTACAGTATTAGCAATAATTAAAGTTGAGTTGATTAATTGAAGGTTTATGAATTTTGTATAATTAGAGTGAAATAAAGAACTTGTATATTAATTATTTAATATTGTGTTTTAAATAACAAACCAAAGGCCACGCTCGCAACAACTCTCGAAGAACAAATGAAATCTATGGAAGCCCGTTTTGATGAACAGAAGAAATCTCTGGAAACCCACTTGGACTAACAAAAGAGTTCTTTGAAGAATTGCTTAGAAACTCGTTTGGAGGAACAGAAAAATCTTCTGAAAAACTCGTTAGATGAACAAATTTTGAAAATTGAATCGAGCAGGAACAACAAAAATTTACTGAGCAGCTTGACAGTTTTAAAGCAGATCTGGAAAGAATAAAGCATCGTCAGCCTCTAAACGTAGCAGCCGAAATATCCGGCACGGGTAGAATGAAACCCCCAATATTTGATGGACAAAATTCGTGGCATATCTTCAAGAGACAATTCGAGGCAGCTTCAGAGGTAAATGGATGGAATGATGAAGACAAAGCTATAGCTTGGGTGTTAGCACTTCGAGGTCCTGCGTCAGAACTCTTACAAACTGTACCAATTGAAAAGCAAGTGATTACACTTCATTAGTACAGGCGATAGAGTTACGTTACGGAGATGAACATATGCAGCAAGTATATCGCCTTCAGTTGCGCAACAGGATTCAAAAGCATGGCGAATCACTACAACAATTGCAGGCAGATGTGGAAAGATTAGCGCATCTTTCATACTCCAGCGTAAATGCGGATTTCCTTACTGAAGTGGCAACGGAGGCATTTGTGAACGCTATTGCAGATCAAAATTTACAACAAGCGTTAAGGCTAGCAGGAAAGAAATCAACAGCAGAAGCACTAGCGTATGAATCCGCCAGACAAGCTTCACGGAGTGCAGTACGAGTGAGAGAAATTTCAGTGGAAGAATGTACTTGCAACAGAGTGCAATCATCACAGAGTCCGCCTTCACGTGGTGTCCTTCGATGCTGGAATTGTAATAGACCAGGGCACCTTCAAAGAGACTGCAGAAAACGTCGACGAGCGGATTCACCTTAAGAAGACGGGAAAGAAGAATGTCACAGATGTCGAGCCAGGGAACAAGCTATTCGTGGAGAGACTAAATATCAAGCAGCGACTAATCGCATCACTTCTCCTGTTGAGCAATCGGAAAACTAGTAAAAACCAACTTTGTGGGGCAGAAGTTGGTTGGTGGGATCGACAGCCCCGAAGTCATCATTCAAGTAGGCCAGTTACAGAGAAATAATAGCAGTCTTGTTATATATGGAAGTTTAGGAAAAAATGACTGCGCAGTCACTATCGATACTGGAGCTTCAAGATCAATTATTAGAACAGATGGCTTCACAACACCACCAAATATCTACTAAGAACAGCAACTGGAGTAGCAGCACGGGTGTTTGGAGAAATTACTTTAGATGTTCAACTAGGCGAACTATTATTTCCTCACACTTTCCTGGTTTCAGACATAATGGATGAATGCATTCTTGGAATAGACTTCATGACCACATACAAAATAAATCTGGATGTCGGAGAGCGGATTCTCAAATATGGGAACATAGAAATTCCTATGAAACTAGGAGAAGGAGTAGATCATCCTGCGAAAGTAAGGACGATGGTCTGCGAAAATATTACTCTTTCGCCATGCTCCGAGACACTAATATGGACAAAGCATACTGATGACATCGGGACCTGCCGATTCTATCTGGTGGAGCCTAATCCCACAAAAGTTACATCGAGCATCATTGTTGGCAAGACTTTAGTGAAGGCAGAATGTGCAACATTAATACCAGTCAGAGTGCTTAACACATCCGAAAATGAGGTACAACTAAAAGAAGGTGCTATAATTGGAAATTGTGAACCCGTTTACCAAATCGTCAATTTGGATAATGGTAGTAATGTCAGGGAGACAAAACCTATACCAGCTACTACCCAACAGGTTCAGAAACTTCTTGCGTCCAGTGCCTTAAGTGAACAATAACACAACGATGCCAAACAGGTGATCGATGAATTTTCGGAATTATTTGCAATGAATGATGATGACTATGGTAGAACAAATCTTGTCCAGCATCGGATCGATACAAGAGATTCCAGGCCCATTCGACAGACACCACGAAGATTGCCATTAGCCAAACAACCAGAGGTTGCAGATATGATGAACTCCATGAAAAAACAAGGCAAAGTAGAGGAATGTAACAGCCCTTGGACATCGCCGGTTTTTCTGGTTAGGAAAAAGAATGGCAGCACCCGATTCTGTGTAGACTACCGCCAACTAAATAACGTGACACGTTGGATACGCTTTCCGGAGCACAATGGTTTTCCACGCTGGATTTGTAGAGTGGTTACTGGCAAGTGGAAATACATCCCGGGGACCGAGAGAAAACTGCTTTCTCAGTTGGCAGTGGCTTATGGCAATTCAAAGTAATGCCATTTGGGTTATGTAATGCTCCAGCCACATTCAAACGACTAATGGAATGTGTTCTACGTGGTTTAACCTGGAAAACATGTCTTGTCTACTTGGATGACATAATAGTAATCGGAAGGATATTCAAGGAACATAAAAACATCTTACGGGACGTACTTCAAAGACTCAAAGATGCAAAATTGAAGCTCAGTGCGGGTAAATGTGCTCTATTCAAAGATGAGGTTAAATATTTAGGGCACATAGCTTCATCACAAGGAGTAAGAACCGATCCAGAGAAGATAGAAGCCGTCAAAAATTGGCCAGTTCCAAAGGACAAACATCAATTACGGAGTTTTCTTGGTTTAGCTACCTACTACAGGCGATTCGTGAAAGGTTTTGCAGATATAGCAAGAAGCCTGAACATTTTCATAAATATCTCTACGGGCAGAAAGTCATCCTTCGCACCGACCATGCAGCACTTAAATGGCTTCTGCAGTTTAAGAACCCTGAGGGACAAGTGGCGAGATGGATAGAGCGACTCCAGTCTTATGATTTTGAAGTCCAACACCGAAGAGGTCGTATCCATGGAAATGCAGATGCCCTTTCACGACGTCCGTGCAAACTTGAATGCAAATATTGCGCCCGAGTGGAAGAAAAAGAAACAACAGCAACTATACAGTTGGTAACTGTTCAACCATCTACAGGTTGGGACAACGAGGGCATGAGAACAGCACAACGAGAAGATCCGGACATTTCACCTATTCTCGCTTGGAAAGAAGACATGGAAAGACCAGACTGGAAGGATATTTCGGAACGGAACGAGAAGCTGAAAAGTTACTGGGCTCAATGGAACTCTCTGCATGTTGAATGTGGTATATTAAAACGAAAGTGGGAAGCGAATCATTCCGAATGCAGATAAACGTGCCAGCATCAAACGTCAAAGATGTTCTAGAAGAAATGCACGGTGGAACCTCTGGGGGACATTTGGGAGTGAACAAAACAATTCCAAAATACGAGAAAGGTTTCATTGGCTACATATGCGAGAAGATGTGGAGGAGTGGTGCCGCAGACGCACTGTCTGTGCTGCTTGTAAAGGGCCGCAACACAGAAGCAGAGGAGAGATGCATAAGTATAATTGCGGAGCCCCCTTTGAAAGGATAGCTGTAGACATCGCTGGACCTTTTCCAGAAACGGATGGCGGTAACCGTTATATATTAGTTGCCATTGACTATTTCAGTAAATGGACTGAAGCTTATGCAATCCCTAATCAAGAGGCAACCACAGTTGCGGAACAAATAATAAAGAATTGGGTCAGTAGGTTTGGTATGCCTCACGAACTTCATTCGGACCAAGGACGGAACTTCGAATCGCGGACTTTCCAGGAGATGTGTAAAATGTTGCGAATAAGAAAAATCAGAACAACTCCTCTACACCCACAATCTGATGGCATGGTAGAGCGCTTCAATAGAACATTGATCGAGCATCTAAAGAAAGTAGTTGACTATCATCAACGTGATTGGGATCAACATATTCCTATATTTCTAATGGCTTATAGATCAGCCATTCATAACACTACCGGACAAACCCCAGCTAAGGTCATATTCGGAAGGGAGATGCGTTTACCTAGCGACCTCAAATTTGGTACCCCTAAAGGTGAAGGAAAGTTACCAGAAGACTACGTATCGGAGCTTAAGCAACAATTTGCTGATGTGCACGAGGCCACGAGAACGAAATTAGCAGCAAATACTGATCGGATGAAGACTCGCTATGACTTACGTGCTAATTCCGCAGGATTGAACGAAGGTGATCTTGTTTGGCTGTACAACCCGAAACGACATAAGGGACGTTCTCCAAAACTACAATAACAGTGGGAGGGACCGTATTCAGTAGTAACTAGAATTAATGACCTGGTATACAGGATTCAGAGGCAAGCGTAAAATTGTTCATTTGGAGCTCTTGTGTCAATACTACGAGCATCAAGACCGTGGACCACCTGTTGTTCGGGACGAACAAATTTAAGAAGGGCAGTGTTACGTGCAATAGAAAGAGCAAACTGGTAACATCTACTGGCAATGGAGAGTAAACAACTTCAGGTTCGGAGAATCGATGATAGAGTCTTCGATAAGGTTCAGGAATAGAATGAATAGAATAGTTAAGAAGATTCTGGAATAGAACACTCCAGAATAATCTGGAGAGTTTCTAGGGTATAAATATAACAGTTGTCACCGCCAAAAAAAGAGTCTTGTCTTAGACGTTGCAGTGTTAACAAGCGAAAGTAATAAAGAAGCGAAAGTGTTGTAATTAGATTGCGATAATTGAAAGTACAGTATTAGCAATAATTAAAGTTGAGTTGAAGGTTTATGAATTTTGTATAATTAGAGTGAAATAAAGAACTTGTATATTAATTATTTAATATTGTGTTTTACATAACAAACCAAAGGCCACGCTCGCAACAATATTATGTACTCAAATGTATGACTCGATAGTACCCACTGAGCAATTTTCTATTTCATGTGGCACAAATATTGTGTTTCTGTATATCACCGTTAGAGCACCCTATAAAAACTTAAGACTCAGTGAGATGTAGCGTAAATTTCGTAATCATTCACAATCTCATACATTCAATATACATCTCCCCTTACATCTCTGTCGTTATTTTTGTACAATTAGACACAGAACATTCACGTATATCGACAGACTCTGAACAATTGGGACTCAGACATTACAACTAGTTTACGACAGACGTTATGTATAATAAATAAAGTGCGATTTACGCAGGACAGGACAGTTATTAGGTATTCTGTGGCTCACACATTGGTGATATTGGGGTGCGATGTATGCAGAACAGGCATTCTACACTTACATAAACCACTCACACGAACTATATAACCTTGGCTACAGAATATAATTTGGGAACTCGGGACTGCTCAGCCCAACTTTCAATCTACTATAGAATTTAAAAGCAAGTAAAAAAAGCTAGAATTGCTCTGAGACCAATTCTTATGATACGCTAGATGAATTCCCGTATGTAAATTCGTATGGTCACCCCATATGTGCAAATTTGATTTTTAAAATGATTTTTCGCATATATTTCAAGAAGGTTCGTCGAACAACAAAAATGAATTTAAAAAACTTCATAGGATTTCATATTCTGAAGAACTTTTCTGTACAATAAAAACATCTGAAACTGATCTTTTTCACAGTATACGTAAAAATCCTAAATTTTGATATGGCAACACCAAGGATTTGTCCGATTTAGCCCATTTTTGAAATTTTATTTACTATTCTTACGATACGCCGTGTGCAAAATTTCAGATCTATGTTGACTCGCTTTCAAGCAGTGTCCAAATATATAGTCAAACGAAATTTTATTATGGCAACCCTACGAAGGAGTGACCCGATTTGTCCCATTTTCGAACTTAAATTTATTGGTTTTTAAAAAAGTCCGTGTGCAAAATTTCAGCTCTCTAAGTTAACGCGTTCTCGAGTATCGTGCGGACAGACAGACATTCAAAAATCAAAATAACTTTTAATATTATGCGTTGTTGTCCAATCCATTTTGCTCTACCATCATTATTTCTATGTGTTACAAACGGAATGACAAACTTAGTATACCCTGTGATCAGAGTTGTATGATTTTATGCACCAGTCAAGTACCAGTACTCATACTAAAAAAAATATTAGTCTAAGGTCAAATGTTTTTGCTTTTACTCGAAAATTTACCAGTACTTCCCGGTATTTACCAATACTTTACTGGTACTTACTTCTAATTAGCGGTTTTTAAAAATGGGTATTAAATTTATAAGAACCAGTAATTAGAAGTACCTGTAAAACTTCACCCTTTAAGTATTTTCTAGTTTACTATAATTATTAAGACGCGTGTACATAAAAACTTTTTATTAATCATAAACCTACTTAGCAGTGTTTCAAATCCGTCTCATATATCATATTCTGCTTTATTTTCTTCCATATACTCTAATAATAAATACCCCAACTTTGCTTTATGTTGAAAAAAATCTTCATAGCATCAAGTCTTTGTCTCTCAGAATTAAGTTTGACTACGGGCTATAAATGGAGTGTTGTACTGAGAGTACTGGAAATTCTGATACTAAAACATTTATAGTACATACCAGAAAGAAATACTCACTTGTTTTGGTAAATCTATTTCCAGTATAAGGACAGTAAGATTCCCTCGTTCACACTCAACAGACAACACGATCACAATTAATCGCGACTTTTCTACTTTAGCTATTATAATAGTTAGACGAAGACGAAGCTAACCTGTCCGAATTCGTTCATTTGCTCAGCTTAATTTCACAGACAGCAAACGAACATAACCTCACAATACGTTGTCTATTTAAATTAGTCAACTCGAACCTTGACTCGGAGTGCATTCCAAAACATAGCTACAGTTGACTATAGCTGACTTCAATCGTTCCAAAACCCAGTAGTCAACTAAATTATGTCAGCTGAGTTGACTTTTGAGCGTTCCGAAACATTTGAAGTTGACTAAAATATACTATGTTTCCATGAGCCAGAATTGAGTTAGGATTAAGTTAGCGTTAAGTTTTGATGGCTGAGTTAACTCGATGCTGTTTCCATGAACGGCTTGAATTGAGTTGACATATAATATATTTCATACAAAGTTTCTGGTTTTGTATTGAATAAGCCACCCATCCGCACTACTCACTACTCTAACTAATACTTACACAAAACCCAACTCAATCCGACTGGTTTCGTGGAGTTAATATGGATTGAACGAAACTCAACTCAATTCTCGTTTCCATGAGCGCTAATTCGGATCCAATTCGGATTGAACTCTGCATGGAAACATAGTAATGGTCAACTATCCCTGACTGTGCTCTAGACTGCTAGTTATCTAATATATAAACCGTGACGTGAGCTGTCAATTCAAATATTTTGTTTGGCGCACTTTTACAAGCGTTTTGCGAAATTTAATTTTCTCTGGCTCATTTCGGATTAACACACAGTAAAAAATATTAGTTTTAAGTATCAATAAAATTGTACAATTAGCATAAATGACAGTAGCTTACTCAGATATTTCCAAAACCTCAAACAGCTTTAGTTAACTGCAGACAACTTGACATAGCTACAACTATAGCTGTAGTTGTGTTTTGGAACGCACTCCAACGAGGTAAGAACTAAAGGAGATGCACATGAGAAAATATCGCGTACCCAATTCTAACACAATGACACTGATATTGTTTGTACATAAGCGCCGTAAAATTTGTACACCTGTACACAATTGTACAACCTATGCGCAATTTTAATCGCTTTTATTTTCATATACTCAAAAGTCTTTACTGAATTTGCAAACGTGAACGTAAAAAAGTTAATAATTTTGAAGAAAAGTTCAGTGGTAAAAAGTTTGTGAGTAATATTTGCTTCGTGCCACTACGGTTATTTCACGGGTTTTCCTGCGTCAATGCACCAAGCACAAAACCATCCAAACCTAAGTATGGATTTAACAGCGAAGACCAAAAATGGCGGAGTGAAACATACACAAATGCAGGGCAATTTTGGGTACGCTCATGTACACGGATCGTACATATGATTGCATCTCCTTTAGTTATTACCTCGTTGAACGCACTCTCGGTGATCAAGCTAACAAGATGTCAAAACTGTTATACAAAGTAGCAAAGCTCGGTGGCGTAGACATGGATCCGGACAGGCCCTAAGAGTATCCTTCTCAACATTACATTCTTACTAGTGTTTACCAAACTAAATAAATACTTAGTTTTCAAACTTTCCAAATAATCCTAACAATAGAAGTGTTATTTGTAATAAGCTCTCAATAATTCTCATTTTATCTTTTCTTCAGTTTTTATAATATATTCTCCGCAGAAATTCGTAAGCTATTCGCATGATCTACGAAATTAAGTCTGTTACTATTTTCAAGATATTTAATGTTCTTCCCTTTTATTGTTTCCGCTGCATTCTTTGTCAAATTCAGTAATCTTTCAAAAGCAGACACTGCAACTCGACATTATTCCAGCAAACAATTTGCGAGTTTGTTGAAGATATTTTACCTAAGACTTAGATGGTGAGTTTCTAATTCCTGCTCGTTGTTTACCTTCGGTAAGTCGAAGACTGGATGTGCATCGATAGCGACTCCACCCGTTATGAGCACACAGTAACTATGAATTTAAATTTCATAATTTCGTAATCACAGCAGCTACAGAAAGTGGGAATCGCATTATGAAATTAATAGGGATTTTTGTTATTTTTTTTTAAATTTTAACACGATCTCGTAACATATAGAATCCAGATGATCTGAGCCTTGAATTTAACAAAATTACGAAAAATGTAAATGAATTCAAGCTTACATCACATCTCATTGGAAACTTCTGTTACCGTAATTATCAAATCTAATTGTATAAAGGTGGATCACAGTTTTTTTTTTAATAATACGAATAAAGAAGTATAATGAGATCTGCATAAAGCTTTTCAACAATCTGGCTGTTTGCTAGCGGGGAAATAATGGATCGATTAGATGAAAATATTACTATATTTGCCATGACATGACACGAAATCAATGCGAACCAGCCGTCGTGGAGGTACCTTTGGAGTAGAGCTTGAAAAGGTTCCATAAACTTGAAGATCATGAATATCATAAAAAACATACAACATAACAATAGAGAGCTAAAATTTTTCGCTATATGCCCTTCAAGAAATTAAAGAAGTTCTCAGAAGTTATCATTAGAGATTGACTTCTAGAAGACCCAGCTTTCGTAGAAGAAAGTTATCACAATTTTACATTGGGATTGCACATCTGTTTATGGTGAAAGCATTCAATAAGTTATCGAGATTTTAATATTAGAGGTTATCTATATTGTTATGGAAGTATGTTGAAGGCGACTTGACCAGGACGTTAAGTCCAAACTGCCAGCATGAGCTGACAGATCGCCTGATGACAGCGATAGCACAGGGCGGCACGCTAGCACCTCGGCTAAGGATGGCGGAGAGTGTGGGGGAGTTCCCGAAATACCTGCCGCATGTCATCATCCATAGACAAAAAAATTTTCGTGCCTGCACTACAAAAAACGGCACACACTCGGTCCTGAAGGGACCTTTACGTCACTTACCTGCTTACTGCTGAATTGAAGGCGCAGATGTTATGCCTTCTTGGCCTTGCCCCATCCTCCCTTTGACTTGGGGGGCACTATTTCCAAGTCCCTTTGGCTGACCTGTAGAAGAAATTAGAGCGGACCTATGCGACCTTCTTGTTAGAGGGCTCCAGTAAATGTGAGGGAAGAAATAAAAACGTTCAGCAATTCATATTTACGTTATAATGAAATAGGTTTAATGTCTAATTTATACACTAGCATTTCTTACTTTTGTAGTATTTAGATAGATTGATAGTAGTATTTAGATGCTAGTACACTGCTTCATTTTGTTGTAAACGCTATATTAGTACGAAATTACAAGTGATTTGGTTTCTTTTGTTTTTTTTTTTTTTTGTTGCTTAAATTCACCCCCGTAGGATTCTGATTTTGGTATCTTACTTCTAATTGTCCTGTCATGTTCTACAATACTAAAGTGGATACGACAGATTTTACTTAAAGGTTTATATACTACTACGCTACTATGCTAGTTTCGCGAAGGCAACCCGAAGAAATAATTATCAAGCCGAATTTCACAAAATTGATAGTTGGAATGTTCACGTATCCAGCAGGCCTCCTGAAGCGTGTTCTCCAGCTGCACTGAAATTAAAAGAAAAATAATAGACGAAATAAATGACCACGTCCGAAATCCCTTTGGGTTGCACTTTTACAGTACTACTAGTCTGTGCCTCACCGAACTGGGTATAATCACACCAACTATTTTCTTCCCACTCTTGGTAACAAAACTAATAACGCATCTATGCCTGACGAATTTAAAAAAATTTAAGGTAGCCTATCAGTAGACTACCTGTGGGTATGTTTTTACTAAATTTCTTACTGCTTATAGGTCCTCTGACACTTTCACACAAGCCGCTAACCAATTCATCTTAAGAAGCGTTAGCACTTGTATCTGATTGGGATATAAGCTATCATCACATGATATAGCCGGTTTCAATAACAATTGCTAGTATATAAGTAAATAAATATAGTTGTTTTAGCGAACGAATTCCTATATATATATCCAATCAAGAAAGCCGTGTATGTCTAAGCGTATAACTATATGTAACTCATTTAACTAATAAGATGATTTTCCAACATACATATGAAATCAAATGAATTTAACGAAAATACCTGAGTTACTTAATACCTACATATATATATCAATTGAAAAAAATATAGTTTATTTAATGAAAGTACCTGAATTATTCACTATATATATCAGATCAAAAATTATGGTTATTTAATGAAAGTACCTTAATTATCTACTATATATCAGATCAAAAATATGGTTATTTAATGAAAGTACCTTAATTATCTACTATATATCAGATCAAAAATATGGTTATTTAATGAAAGTACCTTAATTATCTACTATATATCAGATCAAAATTAGTTCATTTCACAAATAAGGTTGACGTCTGAATAGATACTCAAATAGAGACTATATATTGGTATCCAGGTCTATACATGTACTTCACCTAGCGAAGATCGGTAGAATTCTGCATGTCGCATAAGCCACAAATCGTTGTATATGAGTTGCTACATATGATGTATGAATATAGTCATCCCACAGAAGTGGGGGCCTCGCCGGTACTTCAGGAATGTGGGCTTCTCCGTTTTTGTTTGCGTAATCGAATCAGGTAAGACTGAATCACTTACTTGTACTAGATGGTTCTGGAAGTGTTCATTATTATGTGGAGGATACATATGCTCATCTCCTTTCTCCAGTAATCCTCTGGTGCTAAATCGTCGTGCTGGGCAGCTAGGCTTAGTTTTGTTTCCTATTTACGATATTTATTTCACAAATCGATTTTCTTGACATTATACCACTTTAATCATGGATTACACTCTTTTTGGGAGGATTTTCTGTCCCGATGACTTATTATTCGCCGAGATTTTTTTGGCTCCCTTCTTGCTTTTCTTACGTTGTCAAAAAACTCAAAAAACTCCGCCAAGAACGCTCTTCTTCTTCCTTCTGTCACTGAACATGACACCGAGCTTGAGGAAGCATTTCTCTCGGTCGGGGCGCGTTTTGGTTTCATGCTGTAGTCGACAACAAGCCGGGCCTACACGCTTCAGTCCGTGGTGGCATATTGCTATATGCAATATGCTACGACCATAACAGGGCAGAGTGGTCTGCGCCACCCGTGGTTCAGACGACGCTGAAAAATGGTCGACTGAGCTAGCCGGTCTTACACCTAGGCCTCATCACTGCGGGCGCTCAATGTGTGTCACGTCCCACGACCCTATGCTTTCCTCATCCTCAGACTCTACTTCCGATGACACGTCGAGGACACATCCTTGAAGTCTCGTCAGTCTTCGATCAGACTTCGACATCCTTCTCCGTGTGGGGAAGCCAAAGCTACATCGACAAGCTGGTAACCCAAAAAATCCAGCCGGTCGATGCCTCTCTGCCTTCCTTCACCGAGATGCTGAGGAAGCCCCGCGATCAGTAACCTAAAGAACTGATCGCTAAGCTTTCCCGGCGCAACCTCTCACCCTGATCTCAGGCTGCGATTGTTCAAGGGTGTGTCTCCAAGGCGTCGTCGAAGTAGTGACATGTTGACAGCCGAATATGGGAATGGATTCCAACAGGTATATCACCCACCATTGACGGGGCAATAGGAGGGCTTCGTGATATCCTATAGTTTACCAGTTAAGCTGGCTGGATGCCTTCTTAGGGCTACCAGGTATAGATCTAGTACTACTATGTCCGACGATTAACGAAATGTTGCAGCTGGACAGACAAGGAAAAATTTTCCTCCTAATGAGGCCGATCCGGAAGGGACTATAAAAGGTTATCTACTCACAAGCGATAGGGGTGCTATAATGAGATTGACTTTCAACAGGTATATCACCCACCATTGACGGGGCAATAGGAGGGCTTCGTGATATCCTATAGTTTACCAGTTAAGCTGGCTGGATGCCTTCTTAGGGCTACCAGGAATAAACGACAATAAGTATCGACGATGTTTTCATACTGATGATCACTGCTTGATGTCTTTAGCGTGATAGACACCTAACAGTTTTCCCCGCAGATCTTCAAGTTCGTATAGTGAGTTTCCTTTCTTGGCTCTAACCCGACATTTAACAAATTTTCGTCCCAGTTTAGCACTAGTCTGCTGTTGGAAATTGCTTTGGGCAAAAGTCCTTCTAAATACCTCCTGACCAACTTTGAACTCGACGGGTTTTGCCCTGAGATTGTAGGCTTTTGAACCCTGTTCGAATGCGTGTTGTAAATTTTCCTGCACTCTCGCACGGATCAATCTCATTTTATCTTCTGCGTCTACTCTCAGTGGCTCATTAAGAGTTCCAATGCTCCTCAAGATGGAATAGGAGCTGCCATGTTCTATCATTTGTTGACCGAAGAGTGTTCGATAGGGAGAGAAACCAGTAGCTTGATGGAAAGAGCTCCGGAGGGAACTAGCTATTTGGCTCAGTTTCTCATCCCATCTGGTGTGTTCCTTCTGGATATAGGCCCTAATCCCTGACAACAGAGACCGGTTTACTCGCTCTGAGGCGTTTGCTTGCGGCGAGTAAACTGCCGTTCGCATATGCTTTACCCCATACTTTTCCAGTAGTCTGGCGAACTGAGCCGAGCAAAACTGGACTCCATTGTCAGAGACTATGGTCTCCGGAACTCCGAACACGTGAAACACTTCAGTCTCAATGAATTGGCATACATTGAGCGTAGACGCTTTTCTCATAGGTTTGAGAAGTGGGAATTTAGAAAAGTGGTCAAGAACTATCAGAATGCAGACGTTTCCTTTAACTGACCGAGGATATGGACCTAAGAAATCGACGTACAGCTTTTGCCATGGTCGTTCTATCACAGACTGGACTTTCATCGGTGGTCGCAAAATAGTATTAGGAGCCTTCGTTTCTTTACACACGTCACAGGCGGCTACGTAATTTCTGACATCAACTGTCATTCGTGGCCAGTACAGATGTCTTCGCAGACGTTCTAGGGTTTTCCCTATTCCTCCGTGTGAAGCTAGCGGCGGATCATGCGCTCTCGAAATGACGTCGGTGACAAGCCCACGTGGAATCCAAAGCTTCCACGCTTCTTCCTCCTGGATCGGATCGCCTGTTCTCGGAACAGTCCGAATATAAACGAAGCCATCCCTGACGCAAAGATCTGGTAGTTTGCCAGAAGTCGTTTTAACCTTATGCCTCAGTTCTTCATATTCCAACGAATTGAAATATGGCGAACTAAGGTCAACTTCCGGGCCAGGATCTTCGTTTGTGTTCATGCTGTCACAATGAATGCGTGACAGCGCATCAGGGACTACGTTCAGGCTTCCTTTCCTGTGTTCAATAGTGAAGTCGAAGCCCTGAAGCTTCAAACTCCACCGAGCAAGTCTTCCGCTGAGGTCCTTTTGAGACATCAGCCATTTCAAGCTCGCGTGATCCGTCACTATCTTGAACGGCATAAGCTCTATGAAGGGCCGGAACTTCTGTACGCTCAAGACTGCAGCTAGGCATTCTTGCTCTGTGACGGTGTAATTTCGTTGAGCGGAGTTCAACTTTTTCGAGACGTAGGCTATTGGCTTCTCGTGGCCATCGTCATCTAGCTGAAGCAACACTCCTCCAATACCTTGTTGGCTCGCATCGCACTGGATGACGAACGGTTTGGTGAAGTCTGGACTCACTAGCAACGGAGCAGAAGTAAGTTTTTGTTTGAGTAGATCAAGAGACGTCTGGGCTTCAGATGTCCATTTGAACTGACTCGGGTTTTTCAAAGTGTCTGTAATGGATGCAGTCAAATCAGCATAGTTCGGAATAAACCGTCTGTACCATCCTGCCATACCTAGTAGGCGTCGGGCTTGCCGAACAGTTTTAGGTGACGGATAGTCAACTATGGCTGATATTTTGTCAGGGTCAGTTCTCATACCTCCCCTTCCTACAATGAATCCCAGGTATTTAGTCTCCTTGATACAAAACTTGCTCTTCTCGACGTTTATAGTAAGGCCAGCTTTCCTCAAACAATCCGCTACCCTGGCTAGCAGCATGAGATGAGTGTCAAAGTCAGATGATAGAATTAATAAATCGTCTAAGTAGACGAGAACGTTCTCACGAAGATCGAAAGGAATGACTTTATCCATGAGGCGGCACATCGTTTGGGGAGCGTTGCATAGGCCGAATGGCATCACTGTGTACTGATAGAGAGGGTGACCAGGTACTGTGAAAGCGGTCTTCTCTCTGGAATCAGTGTCCAGTGGGATCTGCCAGAATGCATCTTTCAGGTCCAGGCTCGTTATGTAGTTTGCCGGAGGAAGTCGACTCAGAAGTGCGTCTATCTGCGGTAGCGGATAGGCGTCCTTCTTCGTAACCGAGTTGACCTTCCTGGCGTCAAAACAAAGCCGGACCTTTCCAGGCTTCCTTACCAGAACAACTGGAGAGCTCCAAGGACTCTGGCTCTCCTCTATCACACCCAGTGATAGCATTCGCTCTAATTCTGCATCCATCAAACTTTGCACTGCCGGGGAAATCGGATAAAAGCGCTGTTTTATCGGGGCGGCGTCATTCGTATCAATCTTGTGAGTGACCAATGATGTTTTTCCCAGGCCTAAAGAGGCGAAAGAGGGGAAAAGCTGTTTTGTGCCCTCTAAGCGTTGGTGTTCTAAACTAGAAAGGATATGCCCATCGGTGTCAGAGGTAGCTATCCCACTTGGATTCACTTCTGCGACTATACCTAGGACATCCGGAGCTAACCCAAAGAGGCGCCAGAAGTCTATTCCCAGATATAGTGCCTGTGTGAGCCCAGGAACCACGTAAAAACGCACGTTTTGGGTCTTATCACGGAAAGTGACGTCCAAGTTCACATGACCATGAACAGTCGTCATGGCACCATTAGCTACTTGGACCTGTGTCCGATACTTCTTCCATTCAACCTCTGCTTCAGCAAGCTTCTCGAGAGCTCCCTGGCCTAGAATACTGACAGTGGCACCACTATCAAGTAATCCAGTCTCAGTTCGCCCGAGCAGCTTTACTTCTGCGTACGGTCGAATGTCGTCTGGCATCGACACGGAAATCTGTGCTAGTTTTTTCCTTTCCAGTTTCATTCGTCGACAGTATTCTCGCCAACGAACGGTTGATCTTTTCCTTTTCGGTCTCATATCCCGGTCGGGAAACATAATCTCAGCTAACTCTGCTACTGAGGAGAAAATTCGGTCTCTTGCTGCTCTGTATCTCTGCAGACGCGTATGATACGGCGTCAGCGGATGTAAAACTGGCTCACGCCCACTCGTCATATCAGAGCTTGGTGGCCGTTTCAAGATAGAAATGGCAGGAGGCCAAATCTCCTGCTCAGTAACCTTGTCAGCTACACGTGCTATAGGTGTCAACGGGACATCGAAGAGTAAAGACTCTTCTAAGGAAGTGTCTAGTATTGTCATGGGCTCCCCAGAAGTGGAAATGGGAGCTTGAAGATCTGCAGAGAAATCCATCAAGTTCTCCGCCTCTTCCAGTGAAGTAATTGTACAATCCGGTGCTTTTCTGATATCACCAGAGTCACTGAATGATATCAGAGGACACGTTAGGGAGTTATCACGAGTGTCTACTAATGGAGCGGGCTTTCCTCCTTGTTCGTTACAGTTGCTGCTTGCGACGTTGACGCTGGTCGGGAAGAGGTGTTGGTATTCCCGACCCGTCTCTCGTTTTTCTGTCTGCAGTAGCGGCAATCAGGCTTGAAAACATTCTTGCGTCCGCATCCATAGCAGAACACAACTCGACTCGTCTGTCTACAATCTTGATAATAATGACCAGACTGATCACAATTCCAGCAGACAATAGCATTTTTGTTTGAAATACTCGATAGCTCACCTAGGCCGTGGTCACTGCCTGTCGCTGCTGCCAGTTCAGGGTCCAAGTTCTGAAAATTGTCAACTGCGTGCACTCGTTGGTTCCGGTACGGATTCCAACTACCAGCTGTAGCAATGCGTGTCTGCGTAGCTTGGATACGAGTAACCAGCGATCTCAGCTGTCCTATAGTATAAGTGGGGTGCAAACATATTTTTTCCTGGATCTCAGGCAACAAATTGGATTTAACAATCTCTAGAAACTCTTGGTCTGGCATGGCGGTCTGTAGCTGGTCACGCAGCAATACTAAATGGTGGTGATACATAGCGAATATTTCGCCAGGTTTTTGCTTTCGAGACATCAGCTGTAATCGTATTTTTAAATCATCCTTGGGCACTCCCCATTCCATGGACAATCCCATTTTGATGAATTCCCAAGTTGGGAAAGGGTTATTCCTCAATATTGACCAGTACCAATCTTTAGCTGGTCCTGTTAATAACGTAAGCATGTTCCTTACCAGCAGATCGAAATCTCCTTCCAGAGCGGAGTGCGTGAGCGCTTCGACTCTAAAAATGAATTCGTCTACCGGGAGCTCTGCGTTATTTCCATTGTACGTCAGGTTCCATCTACGGATGGGACTTCCGGATCGTCGCTGTCCTACATGTGCAGGAACACGAATAGGCGGTGTTGGTTGAGGTGGAGCGAGGTTTGGCATAGGCTGACCAAAGGCTGAAGGCGGTCTATGGAATGATTGTCTCCTTGTATTGGGAAAATCGTTCGACGTTCTTGGATTACCCATAGACGGGGGTGGACGTGAAAAATCTATTGGTGGCACCATGGCTGCTACTTGCTGACGGACACTATCTACTAACTCAGACCGTAATGTACTGAGGCTGTGTTCGAGACCTTCACGTACCAAGTCTTTCATTTGAATGCGCAGGCCTGCCAGCAACGCATCCGTAGCAGCTGAGGTGTGGCCTTGGGCTGGTGGTGATGGACTGTCTTGCCGTGAGTTGGGATTAGTGAACGTCCGGGAATGCAAATTGAACATTCCTGGAGACAAAGAGCGTCTATTAGGTGGTGGTAGGTCGAAAGTAGGCAGATTGAAGCTCGGCACATCGTGCTTAGTAGACTTCACAGGCTTCACCTTCTTCGGTCTCTTTGGGATTGCACCTGTATATTCGATAAAGTCTTGTTGTGTAATATGGCACCGACAGTTAGGACAACTAGCATGTTCACCTATCCAATGCTGCAGGCATGCCTGGTGAAAAATGTGTTCACATTTGGTTATTACAGGCTTCCTTTCGACTGACCAGCTTGCATCACGACAGATGGAGCATGGTTCAGGTAGCATTGACATACCGTTTGTCGCAGGTGGTGGCGTTCTCACTGTACCCATAGTGAGTCAAAATTGAAAACGTTTTGCAAACCAAAGGTTCGAAGAAGAATATCAGAGAAAAAAAAAAAAAGGTCAAAAATCGAGATCACAGGCTCAAACAGGATCGAAGCTAACGAGCTACTAAATTTGAAAGTTGGGATGAGATACTATGATCCAAGGAAATATCTTCCCAAGCGTCCGAAGAAATTTTTTTTTTTTTTTTTTAAAAATAAATTTTGCAAAACAAGGACTCGAAGAGTTAATTTAAGCTTCTTAAATCGAGATAATATGAGGATTGAATCCCCAGAACAAAAACCGATGTCAGGAAGCGTCAATAACTTCGTCGACTAAATTCTCATAAATTCTGCAAACTACGAAGAATCCAAAAAAAATCGCAAAGACAGGTCAAACGTTTCAACAATTTTCAAAGATCAGACAATTTCTCCCTCACCTCCCGAAGCTAACTCCCACATAAGAGGTCAGGTCGCTCTCTCCCTTCCAAGGTCATAATACAGATATAAGCAAGTGACGTGAGTGTGTGCATTGAAAAAGTCGGAGCTCTTGCAGAAATCTGGGAAGAGTAAAGTCGGAGGTATCAAAGGCTGAGAATGCTGCCAGAGATTCTTCAGCCAGGCAGTTAGCAGTATGCCAACTCCTGATCACTGAAGATCTCCAGCATCAATCCCATCCTCCGAGAACTCGTTCTCTTCTCCTCACCGAATCGTCGTGTCCAGCTAGTTCGCTAGCCGGGCAGAGTCATGAGTCTGGTCAACTAATTAGCTGGAAGCCAAGAAGTTGTCTCGCAGATTCATAACTCTGTCCAGCCAGTTGGCCAACAGAGACATGTCCCCACAAGAGCTCAAACGAAAGATTTCGTGAGGCCACCTACCATTTCCATGGCAGAAGGCCAGCGGGAAAGATCATCCAAACACATTTCAAAAAACTTTCAAAAAAAATTCAACAACTGTTCAGGCTTGAGGCTTGACCGAAGTCAAACCTAAAGCCGGATTTCAACTTCCAAAAAACTTTCATTAAATTCAAAAAACGTTACTTTACTTTAATCCAAAAATTCAAAATATCAAAGACTTCCAATAAAACTTTCAAAATATTACGTTACTTTACAAAAAAATTTTCACAAAACCAATTAGACTCAGGTCCACCTATATCTTCTACTGGATGTGAGACTTGAGGTCAATCAACTGGCAGATACCAGATGATCATCTCTCTCAAAGTCTCAGTCCCCAGTAAAATTTATATTTAGACCACCGAAGTCTAACTGAGGTGGCCCCACGTTGGGCGCCATTTTGTTATGGAAGTATGTTGAAGGCGACTTGACCAGGACGTTAAGTCCAAACTGCCAGCATGAGCTGACAGATCGCCTGATGACAGCGATAGCACAGGGCGGCACGCTAGCACCTCGGCTAAGGATGGCGGAGAGTGTGGGGGAGTTCCCGAAATACCTGCCGCATGTCATCATCCATAGACAAAAAAATTTTCGTGCCTGCACTACAAAAAACGGCACACACTCGGTCCTGAAGGGACCTTTACGTCACTTACCTGCTTACTGCTGAATTGAAGGCGCAGATGTTATGCCTTCTTGGCCTTGCCCCATCCTCCCTTTGACTTGGGGGGCACTATTTCCAAGTCCCTTTGGCTGACCTGTAGAAGAAATTAGAGCGGACCTATGCGACCTTCTTGTTAGAGGGCTCCAGTAAATGTGAGGGAAGAAATAAAAACGTTCAGCAATTCATATTTACGTTATAATGAAATAGGTTTAATGTCTAATTTATACACTAGCATTTCTTACTTTTGTAGTATTTAGATAGATTGATAGTAGTATTTAGATGCTAGTACACTGCTTCATTTTGTTGTAAACGCTATATTAGTACGAAATTACAAGTGATTTGGTTTCTTTTGTTTTTTTTTTTTTTTGTTGCTTAAATTCACCCCCGTAGGATTCTGATTTTGGTATCTTACTTCTAATTGTCCTGTCATGTTCTACAATACTAAAGTGGATACGACAGATTTTACTTAAAGGTTTATATACTACTACGCTACTATGCTAGTTTCGCGAAGGCAACCCGAAGAAATAATTATCAAGCCGAATTTCACAAAATTGATAGTTGGAATGTTCACGTATCCAGCAGGCCTCCTGAAGCGTGTTCTCCAGCTGCACTGAAATTAAAAGAAAAATAATAGACGAAATAAATGACCACGTCCGAAATCCCTTTGGGTTGCACTTTTACAGTACTACTAGTCTGTGCCTCACCGAACTGGGTATAATCACACCAACTATTTTCTTCCCACTCTTGGTAACAAAACTAATAACGCATCTATGCCTGACGAATTTAAAAAAATTTAAGGTAGCCTATCAGTAGACTACCTGTGGGTATGTTTTTACTAAATTTCTTACTGCTTATAGGTCCTCTGACACTTTCACACAAGCCGCTAACCAATTCATCTTAAGAAGCGTTAGCACTTGTATCTGATTGGGATATAAGCTATCATCACATGATATAGCCGGTTTCAATAACAATTGCTAGTATATAAGTAAATAAATATAGTTGTTTTAGCGAACGAATTCCTATATATATATCCAATCAAGAAAGCCGTGTATGTCTAAGCGTATAACTATATGTAACTCATTTAACTAATAAGATGATTTTCCAACATACATATGAAATCAAATGAATTTAACGAAAATACCTGAGTTACTTAATACCTACATATATATATCAATTGAAAAAAATATAGTTTATTTAATGAAAGTACCTGAATTATTCACTATATATATCAGATCAAAAATTATGGTTATTTAATGAAAGTACCTTAATTATCTACTATATATCAGATCAAAAATATGGTTATTTAATGAAAGTACCTTAATTATCTACTATATATCAGATCAAAAATATGGTTATTTAATGAAAGTACCTTAATTATCTACTATATATCAGATCAAAATTAGTTCATTTCACAAATAAGGTTGACGTCTGAATAGATACTCAAATAGAGACTATATATTGGTATCCAGGTCTATACATGTACTTCACCTAGCGAAGATCGGTAGAATTCTGCATGTCGCATAAGCCACAAATCGTTGTATATGAGTTGCTACATATGATGTATGAATATAGTCATCCCACAGAAGTGGGGGCCTCGCCGGTACTTCAGGAATGTGGGCTTCTCCGTTTTTGTTTGCGTAATCGAATCAGGTAAGACTGAATCACTTACTTGTACTAGATGGTTCTGGAAGTGTTCATTATTATGTGGAGGATACATATGCTCATCTCCTTTCTCCAGTAATCCTCTGGTGCTAAATCGTCGTGCTGGGCAGCTAGGCTTAGTTTTGTTTCCTATTTACGATATTTATTTCACAAATCGATTTTCTTGACATTATACCACTTTAATCATGGATTACACTCTTTTTGGGAGGATTTTCTGTCCCGATGACTTATTATTCGCCGAGATTTTTTTGGCTCCCTTCTTGCTTTTCTTACGTTGTCAAAAAACTCAAAAAACTCCGCCAAGAACGCTCTTCTTCTTCCTTCTGTCACTGAACATGACACCGAGCTTGAGGAAGCATTTCTCTCGGTCGGGGCGCGTTTTGGTTTCATGCTGTAGTCGACAACAAGCCGGGCCTACACGCTTCAGTCCGTGGTGGCATATTGCTATATGCAATATGCTACGACCATAACAATATTATTAGCTTTTCTAGTTTAGATTGCACAATACAGCATTAAATAAATAAAGTTTAAATGAGATACATATATTATTTGGGAGCTGTAATGTTTCCCTCAAATAGCATACAAAATTCTACTGAATACAATGACATTTTGTTGTGGAGGAATTTTCGAATTATTTCAGTACAATTTTTAAGGAATTTTTAATAATCAATTTCAAAGTATAATTTTATGCATTAAATGTTAATATCTTCCCTTGAACTCATTTAGATCCTGTGTTAGTGGGACCACCAGCAAAACGACCAAATAAAGATCCAATGCCATCACATCGTCCTAGTCCAGAGCAGTATGCTGCTATGATGGCAGCTGCTGCTGCTGCAGGTCAACCCCTACCCAGACATCACGTAAGAAATATATATTTTTAAATGTTGTCCCCCAAATGGAAATATTTGTACATTTGCTAGTTAAATGGCAAGCCAAAAATCGCACAAATGGCAAGGACTGGCTCCGGTAGAAAGCAAGTAATCAGTTGGATGGATGCTCCTGACGACGTATATTTCAGAGCTACAGAATCTAGCAGGTAAACAAAAAAAATTTGAATTTTCTATGAACTTATAGCAAATTGATATTAGGAAAACAAGAAAAACGTACTCTATAGTGGAATTAAGACGTGCCGCACGTAAACCCTGGAGAAATCTACCTTCAAAATTACCTATTTTCTCTGCTCCTCCAAATGATTTACAGGTTGTGATACTAGACTGACCCGATCACCAACCGCATCCATACACAATGGATGCGCTGCTGAACTAAGCCCATACATAAAAAGTCAAAGGATGTGTGAAGGACTAACTTCCCAAAGCTGTATTTACTTCATAATATTATTTTTAATGTACCGTTCGCAATATACATAATTTAACGTCAAACAACACAAAGGAGTGTGCTATATTAATTACTAAAAGATACTATTGTAATTTTTTTCTCAAGTAATTTATTTTACCACTTTAAGAGAAGAAGGTATTTTCATACCGACTCAATCCTTTATTCATGTGATTATCGTATGCTAACTAAATTGCCAATTTTTGATGAACGGACTGCATGCTGCATTGCATACCGTCTTCTACATTATGCAAATCTCAGAAAAATGTTATGTATATTGTCCACAGAGGTAAATAGCTCTAATCGATACGTAGTATATATTTTAGCTTAATTAATTTCCCAAATTGTACAGACATTTTTATTTCACAGATATTAAAAGGTAGATTTTTCTATAAACATAAGGATTTCTTCAAACATAAATTTTAAAGTAAGCTGATTAGCAATAAAATCGTGTTTTATAAATGTAGTTTTATCGTTTAGCGTAAAAGGTATTTTTAGGATCCTAAAAGGTATTTGTAAAAAGAAACAAAAAGGTTTGTTTGCAGACGACAAATTTGTATTAATCTATTTCCTACTTGTGTTCACAATTCAATTAACTTATTCGTATACATTTTTACGAAAGTTTTCCAAATAAATTATAAAAAAACACTTAGTTGATCACTTGCGTTATTTTCATTGCTTCGAGTTTAAATATTTAGTTTATATAATATCGTGGATTATTGAGTGTTTTGATGTGCACTCGCTATAATAAAACATTCTGATTGGTTCTGTTTGTAATAAGTTTTATTTATTCCATTTTATTATAATACCTAAACTAATTAAAATAAGAAAATATTAAATTTCTGCCTTGATTTTAAAACATTTGAAACTTTTCTCAATCAACGTAATTTGCAATGCAAAGACATGCATTAGTACCTCCAAAACCAAATGAATTCTTTAGGGCTATTCTCCTACCAGTATTCTTCCACTGTTCAGCTACATTTGCAACGGAAAAATTAACCTCTTCGGCAAGTTTATCTATGTTAATTGATGGTGGAATTACATTTTCTCTGCATGATAAAATTGTAAAAAGCGCTTCTAAGTTCCCAGATGCTCCAAGAAGATGGCCATGTGCCCCTTTTGTTGAAGTAACTATGATATCTCCAATTTTAGACTCAAATATACTTTCAATCGCCTTCGCTTCGATTATATCTCCAGTAGGCGTGGAAGTTGCATGTGCGTTAATGTAATATATATCCTCTACATTAAGTTTGGCTTCTTTAAGTGCACGTAACATCGCTAAACGCGCTCCAGTTCCATCGGAACTTGGAGATGTCATGTGGTGAGCATCGCCAGATAAACCATATCCAAGGATTTCGCCATGTATCCTTGCATCTCGTTTAATTGCGTGGGATAACTCTTCTAAAATCAAAACAGCTGCTCCTTCGCCCATCACAAAGCCATCTCTAGCAGTGTCAAACGGTCTAGATGACTTTTTTGGATCATGATTATAATTTGTACTTAACGCTCGTAATCTACAGAAACCTGCAATAGCTAGGGGATCAATGCAAGCTTCACCACTACCGCATATCATAACGTCAGCATCATTGTGTTTAATGAATCTAAACGCATCGCCTATAGCGTGAGCTCCAGTCGCGCAAGCTGTAGATACAGAATGATTCGGTCCTCTGGCACCATGTTTAATACTTATTTGACCACTACCCATATTTGGTAAGATACGAGGAATAAAGTAGGGGCTGAGACGATTATAGCTTTTAGCAAATGCTTGATGAGAGTTATAGACGTCGGACAAATCAAACATTCCCATTCCTACACAAACTCCAACGTTATCCCTAATATCTTCTGAGATTGGATCGAGGCCAGCCGACTGAAGAGCTTGTTTTGCTGCGATGAGTGCAAATAAGGTAGCTGTGCTCATTGTTCTCATTTCGGATTTCGTATACAAATTTTCTAGATCCAAAGAGCTTCTGTTTACTTGAGCAGCTACTCTACATGGCAAAGTACTATATAACTCTCCTTTTAATTCATTTATAGAACATTCGCCCCTAACTAAACAATTCCAAGAAGATTCTACATCATTTCCAAGTGGTGATATAGCTCCTAAACCAGTAACTACTACTCTCCTGGGTTGAGGTGATGATGCAATTCCTTTAGTTCCGTAAAATTTTGTATATATCTGTAAAACCCCAACTCGGCTTTTAAAAATCTTTGCAAACGTAAAACGTACACCGTTTTGCTTAAATATTTTATTCATATTTTTCACAATTTATTCGCCTTTCTAGACATTTACTACAAAATGCTGTCCATTGCAGATGTTGTAACAAGGACGACAGGATATCTTTTAACAAAAGTTAATAAAAATGAAAAACCTTAGAAACAACTTATATCTAAATAAAAAACATAAGAGAAGGTCAAAGAAATAAGCTGAAACAGACTACACTTTAAGGCCGGAGCACAATGTGGCGCGGTAGCCAGACCTGTCAAAATTTGAAAGCACGGATGATGGCGTTCCAATGTGTAGGCTGGCGCTGTAGCTCATTTTTGCCAAATTTTAATTTTTGGCGCGCGCCAAATCTGACTGAGGAAATTAATATTTTTATTAAAAAGTTCGTCATCATTCTCCTTTATATATTTAAATGTTTTTTCGTAGAGTCCTGAACTCGTCCTCTGTTGATATAGAGGTCTAACCCACCACTTTCTGCGTTTTATAAGTGAAAAAGCACAATTGCACTACACATTCTAAAAAGTCCATTTCTTGTAATTCTTCCATATTAAATAATATTTTCAAATTCCATAGATCAAAGTAAAGTCAATAATAAGGTATTTCAGCGTCCGTACCATTGGCTACAAGCTGCATCATTGTAACCATTGTTAGCTACATGGCGCGCGTCAGTGCAAGCTACCGCGCCACATTGTGTTCCGGCCTTTAGTGCGCGGCGCCACACGCGGCAAAATGTTCCCTATTCTTCATCATTCTTCATCACATCATGATACGTGTGTAAAATTGTGACAATCCGTGTTTTTGTTTTTGCTACCGAAGCATAGCACCAGGGACAACTGGGGTTACTCCACTGACTTATAACAATGGACTGAGCGTATTGTCATTTTCCTATAGGAAAGCATGGCACAAGTTTTCTCTTTCGCCCTATGGCAGAGTTGGAGCTACCAACAGAAAATATTGCATTCTGGAACATTTGCTTATGCCATTTGATGTTTTTATGTTGGAATAAGGTAAAGATAGTGTTTACCCAAGGTATATAGAAGACAAGGTATTCCCGACTCGAACCACGTTCCGCCATTTTTGTTAAAACTCTTTTTCCCTTTTTCTTCATTCACTGAAGTACGTCACAGGGCATCAGCTGTAATGTGTCAAAATTCTTTGCTCTTGTACTGCCACGGTCAGATTTCCTATTTCTTTTTTATTCATTCACTGAAGTACGTCACAGACTATCAGCTGTTTGATCAGCTGTGATATGTCAAAATTTTAATGGGCACACCTTGTTTCTTCTATATACCTTGGTGTTTACCATGCTCCGTCTCTCTTGCCCATAAGCAGGATTCAGTTAAGAATAACTTTTGAAAATTAAAAAATTAAAGTCGAAATGAGTTTAATTCCTTATAAGCGGTTAAAATGTCACTTGGACACAAGAAAATACATTTTTTTAATTTAATTCGATTTTCGGGTGTAAAATTTCATCTGATTGGTTGAGTTTTACATGTTTTTTAAGTAATCGTTTTAAAGGGTGCTCTAACGGTGATATACAGAAACACAATATTTTTTGTGCCACATGAAATAGCAAATCGCTCAGTCCATTGTTATAAGTCAGTGGGTTACTCTAACCCTGCACCGAAGTGTCAATCGCTGCAAGTGCTAAGCCACAGTATATATCATACAGTAGCCCAGCGCTGTCAAAACTGTCAAGCAAGTAGGATGCTTCTATAAAGAGACTATACTTTGTCTTTCAACAGTTTTAACTAACACAATAGTAAATTTCTAATGCAAAGGTTCCTATGCAAATCTATATTGGAAGAAACAAAACTTACAGCATGGACAAACTTGTGCTAGAGGAAGAGGGACAAAATGACCATCAAAACTATTTCTGCAAGAAAAAAAAAGCTAAAAACAATTTCTTCCACTTCCCATGCCATTTGGCGTGGTAGAATTATCAAACTGTCACAAACATTATTACCTTAGATAGTATATAGCAAATAGTAATGGTTGAATCGTGTATAATTGGTGTACGTAAGTTGTCAAAGCTGCGTGCATGATTGTCAAATGTGCTTTTGTTTTGTGAGCAGATTTAGTCAATTTAAAATTCTTTTGTGAAATTTAACAAAAGTACGTAATCAATTCTTTTCAAAACAATTTATCTTTGAAGTTTATTTAGTGCAAAGTTTTTAGTACCACTAGTGCCTATTAAAATCTTCATATCAATTAGAAAAACAGAAATGAAGTGTTCGGTCAGTGCTTGCAAATATAAATTGGATTATAAACTAGGGAATCCTGTTTGAGGCAACTGCACTATCTAAATTATCTTTTTTGTTAATAGAAGCAGAGATTTATATAAATTAATTATGTGAATTGTTTCAAAATAAAGTAGAAAAAGAACATATTTTACCGCAGATGCTCCGCTCAAAACCTTTGTTTACTTTTTGCAAATTGACAAGTTGCTTAGAATAGGGATGGCATGTAAATACATGTAAAGATGGACTACCAACACTGTTTGCTATACATTCTAAGTTCTTACAGCCATTTTGCCTGTTACACTGTCCATGGAACGAACACCACTTTGCAATCAAACAGCTGTTTGGTAATGGATGTTATGGTATTTATGTTGATGAGTGATTGGTCAGGACGTGAAGTCCAAACTGCCAGCATGAGCTGACAGATCACTCGATGACAGCGTTCGTACAGGACGGCACGCTAGCACCTCGGCTAAGAGTGGCGGAGAGTGTGGGGGGAGTTCCCGAAGTAACCTGCCGCTTGTCATCAACCATAATCAAAAAAGATTTTCGTACCTACAACCAACAAGCCAGCACACACTCGGTCCTGAAGGGACCCTTACGTCACTTACCTGCATTCCAGTGATGGTGCAGATGGTCTGCCTTCTTTGCCAGCCCCCATCCTCCCATTGACTTTGGGTGGCACAATTGTCCAAAGTCCCTTGTTGTCCTGTAAAGAGAGAGACTAGCGGACCTAGACGACCTTCATGTCAGAGGGCTCCAGGCGAGAGGAAGGAGAAAATAGAAAGTATTTAGAGCATAATTACGTTACAATCGTTATAATAAATTTTTTTTTAAACAAAACCTAAAGTCTAGCGGATCGAAAATTATATAAAAAACTCGTATGGAAGAAATTGTTTTGTCTTTTGTGTACTTCTTACAAAATCTGGTAAACCGATATTTCTTAGTTACCTAATTAACTTCACCTGTATACAAGTTCCTGCAAGAACGATTCAAGTTCGCAAGTAATAACACTAGAAGATTCTTTTCGTTGTGGATCTTCGAAAAAGTTCAGCCTCTCATGCAACCACAAAACATCCGCTTTCAAATTGTGACAGACTGAGCCCCATGACGCATGGGTTCATGTTGTACAGCAGCCTCTGATGCTAATTTCAGATTTTTTTTTATGGGCAGTACCGCTTTACGCTATTAAATTTGGCTTTGTTGTTTTAATGGATATTAAACCAATATTTCCCCGCATAAGGCTGTTGCTACTAGCTACGGTTGATGATGTCAAATTAGAATTTGAATCCCGTAGTTGTTGTTGATTTTGATTTGTGTTGATGGACGTAAGGAGCCAGCAGACTGTGACGGCGATGAACTTTTAACTGGCACTCTTACTAAATTTAGATTTTCTTGTGATGTATTATGGATTATAATGCGTAACTTTTCAGACCCTGTGCTGTCTTGTAACTTTTTGCACAGAGTTTGCTAATCTAAATTGCTATCCGGGGACAAGAAAACAATGATAATCTAGTCACATACTATGAGAATCCGGGTAATGTTAATGCCAAGTAACCGGCAGTTAAGTCCCTCGGTAATTTCCTTGCCGTTATAAGTCCTTCAGCCTTATGCTACTGCAATTTATTTTGCATATCTATATCCAACGCAATTAAGCCGAAATGTCGGAATACCTTTTAGCTGGACGACGAGATGGCGGATTACTTATGTTGCTAGAAAAATATTTTCCCCATTGAAACTTTATTATTAGGGATGACTAAAAAATTTTCTAAACTTACGTGCGGGGGAGAAATTTTGAGGTTTTTTTTTGTAATTAAAATTCTAAAATTCACTTTTCAGTAGTTTGTTCTAAGCTGGGCTACTGTATAAATATACTGTGGCTAAGCTCCGTGTTCGAATTAATTTGTGTTATAATCTGTCATTCAAAATGTCACCAACAACACCAACTGGCAATTTTTGCAGTTTCAATTTATTAGAGCATCACCGTGAGGAAATAGAGTACCTACATATTTTGAGGAAAATAATAACGTTTTTGAAAGTTGTGAAAATGTGATAACTGTGATTATTGGATTTTTGCGCGCTTGAATTTAAGAAATATCCAATGAAGTTTCCGTATTATCACTCCATATCACTCAATTCACATGTTTCACCTTGTAAAAAACAAATGTCTCCATTGAGATCAATTGCTGGCACTTCTATATAGAATGCTTGAAAATTGCTGTTATCGTCTGTAAAAAATACTATATATTAAATTAAAAAATTAAAACATTTCAAAACTGTAACGATTTTGTCAAAACAAATGCAACACACAATTTCAAAATGACAATTCAGAGATTCGTATACTGAAAATAATTACATTGTGTTAGGAGGGCTACAGCTGCCCCTCATCTGAGCTAGGGGCTAGCAGAGCTAACACCAGGAGTCAAATCCAAGGCCGGCACGCAAACTCGAAAATATGTTTGCTTCTTCAAAGTACAGGAGTTAACCCCGAAGCAAAAACGAAAACGCCAACATTCTGCGTGCACCTGAACGCACGGAAGGAGTTCACTGGTAAAAAGTGGATATTTCTCTATTTTAAGATAGATGGCGCTTTATAAATTTCCAGTTATTTTAATTCGCTTGTAAAATTTTGACATTTCCTGTTTGACAATTTCAGATTATTATTATTATTTTTTAAATTTATTCGAGCATTTAATTTCTCTTGATATTTTTTCGATTGTTTTTGTTAACTTCTTTGGCTATTTTCAGATTAAATTGTAAAAACATTTATCTAAACTTTATAAACAATTTTAAGTTTTTCGAAAAATACGATTAACGATTAAAAGAAGGAGTAAATAACGATTAATAGTTAATACCTGTCGATTGAACTTCATTATTATTATTGACTGGCGATTAAATTGATCAATCGATTAAATTAATTACGATTATTTTAGCCCAATTCAGAATCGACGCAGCTTGCATCAACGCAGCATGCATCATGATGCATGCTGCAAATATTTTGACGGCCAATTTACAATCGGCGCAGCAATCATATTTGCAGCGAACAGTGTAGGAAACTTTGTAATGCTAACTTTTTTTATAATTTACAATTATTTTCAAACATAACACCATAATACCTAGTTTTTATATGGTGCATAATTTTAATTTAGTCGTTTTTCTTTAAAAAATAGATACGGAGGAAATATGAGATAAATAAGATTTGAAATTTATTTTTTACCTCAGTATGTTGGCAGAACTGTTGCAGCATGCATCAAATTTTAAAACTTTCTAAACTCTTGCATCATGATGCATGCTGCGCCAATTGCGAATTGCGCCATATGATCCCATGATATCAAACCTTGCTGCATGCTGCGCCGATTCTGAATTGGGCATTTATTTATTTGAGTACCCGTGCCAAAAGCACGCTGAGCGCTGGGCACATCTCAGCGAGTTTACATAGTAGATACAAACATATATTAGCAAAATTGAACATAAACAATTAAGAGTAAAGTATTGGAGGCTTAGAGCAGCTATAGTAGCATGGAGCAACGTTAGAGCAGCAAAAAAAATAATAATTCCATAGCAAATGAATAAGAATGAAAACAATAAAAACAATTGCAAGAATATAAAAATTGTAGTATGGTAGTGTGATTTGTAATATGATATAGCATGTTGCCGGAGAATAGATATATAAAAGTATATAGAATGGCGTAAATGATTGTAGTTCAATAAAAAAAAATAATATAAATTATTTTCAGTATAAAAATTTTACTTTTTTCTGACTTGTACGAAAATCTACTAGTCTGAAAAAATAGGTAGAAAATTCAATGAGTTTCTACAAGCTATGATGGGTTTTCGAGTCGAATTGTAGTTTTCTGGTACAGTAATTTGTACAAGTCAAAATTTCCAACTTGTAGAATTATCGTTGTACAATTGTTGTTTAAAAACACTTGTAGTTTTGTGGAATGGGGCCCTGAGCTTTCACTCACTTGGATCAGCCGCTAGATTGCTGCACTTTTCATTGATGAAAGGCATTCGGGAAAGGAGAAATTCCGTGCTACACTTTTCTTTTCGCTTACATAGATCAGCTGCTAGTATGCTACACTTTTCGTGGATGAGAGGTATTCAGGGGAGAAAAATTCCATGCTACACCTTTCTAAGCTGATTCTAAAGCCCACGGACATATATAGTGATGTATTTTTACCCCAAACTCTACCATCTTCTGTCTTTCCTTCGGCATACAATCTGCGAAAGATTAAGAGCGACAAACATTGGCACCTCCGCCCCTTTTCTCATTTGCTTCAATTCTTCTTTTTCTCATGCTGTGCTTTTCATCATAGGGTATTCCCTGCGGTTGGCTTAATATTATAAAAATAATAATAATAAGCAAATCCCACAGGCATATGTATATAGTATTCGTGGATGAGAGAAATTCGGAGGAGGAAAACTTCCGAGCTGCACTTTTCTAAGGTGCAGCACGGGCAACATACCAATACTAGCTACTGCAAGCGAATAGTTCCGGCCATTTTAGGATTTTGAAATATCTTATCGGACGACTGTGCAATTCTTTACCTGCGATTTATATGATAATATAATAATTCAATTCTAATTACGTGAATTTGTGATACAATTATTATTTGTATCAATATAACTGTAACTTGATTGAACACACATACAATTAAATTCGTGTTATGAATCAATGTTGAGTGATTGGCTTGGACGTAAAGTCCAGACTGCCAGATCACTCGGTAGACAGCGTTGAAGTGAAGGGCGGAAGCGGAACGCCAATTCGCCTCGGCTATTAGCGAAGACCTGCCATATACAACAAATTTTCGTGCCAAAACAAAAGCCGTAACACACCCGGTCCAGAAGGGACCTTTACATCACTTACCATTACGCCATTACCTCCTGTGAAGGCGCAGATGTTCTGCCTTCTTTCTGCTTGCCCCATCCACCCAACGACACTGAGGGCAGAGTATTTTTCAGTGTCCTTAGAATGATCTGAAATTCGTTCTATTTCACAAAATCATCTGTAAACTTACAAAACGTGTACTCCAATGCAAGTCTTGGAACCTACTGTGTGAGAGGCTAGGCTAATGACAAACTGACAACGTATTCTAATCTTGGTTTCCATGAAAGTTCAACAAAAAGCCCCTTGTTTTACATAATGATTCATTTGGATAGGAAAGTTTAATCAATTCATGGCAATACGCGAAGTTCCTGTCCCTTTTTTTTCAAGTTAATCAATATTACAATTTTTGAATTTCCGGATTTGTGAGAAATTAATTCGACACGTGTGGGTTGGTCCTTAATATATATATAACTTGAACAAAATGGGCCATAGGACTGATCCTTGGGGAACTCCAAGCTCTACATCGATAAGGTATCCTCAACTTTTGTTTTCTTTTGTTTCCGTCATATATGATTGAAACCATTTTAGTTGCACATCACAAATTCCATATATTCAAAGTTTGTCTATTAAAATTTTTGTATCCAACGTCTCAAAGGCACTTTTGAAATTTACGAAGACTTCTATAACTGAATGCCTTGTTCCATTCGAAAATTAACCAATTCAGGACCGTTTCACAAGAGTGTGTCTTCCGAAATCTGATTGCCAATAGTATAATTTGCTTCAATGTAATATATTTATTGATCTGCCACAAAACGCTCTAAATAGGCAGCATGTTAACAGCACGAAATTCAGTAGATAGTTCTTTTCAATTTTTAGGCAAGTCCTATTCTGAATTGGTAAGTTGCATATTTTTAGTAAAACAGGACAGAAGCAGAAAAGTGAAGTAACGAAAAATATTATAATCAGTTAGCTTAAGATTTGTTTAAATGAAATTAATTTTCATAATAAGTTCATATTTATATAGATGACAAAATGAAATTAATTTCATTTAAATTCCAAAATTGTTTAAGGCAGTGCTGTTATTCTGATAAAGACTTCTCAAGATTTTTGTTTTAACACTCTGCATGTATTGACTTAGTTCTTTGAATTATGAAACTGGGCTCTCGCTTGTATTTAATATCTTAATGTTTGTCATATTAATGCAGAATTAATTCCTTCCAAGGTATATTTCCTTATGTACTTTTAAAATGAAAGGTAAAAGGTTATTTGAACATTTATTTAATTTATTATTTTACAATTTCCTTGAGCAATTCGAGATTTCATACACATTTGTGCGAAATTCTGCTTAAGATGTTCACGCAATTCCTGTCGGAGCTGTTTGATTTTATTTTCTCTACATTTAAACTCCAAAACTACTTCATCTGGAATGCAAAGGTTATCCTCTTTCTCAAACTCATCAGAATCATCCTGAAAAACAAAAACAATATTTAAGTTACATTCAAATATTTCTTTTTAAGTAAATAATTCAAAGAATTATATTTCAATAAAATATGCTTAAGTTAGCGTAATTTAAATCTTCATATCTAGATAAATCAAAGATATTTTTTATGTAGAAAATCTAAGGTTGGCTTTACAAAATTCCTAGTTTTTTAAAGCAATTTCGGCATCATTCTTTTACTTATTAAACCTCATTCTTACAGAGATATCTTAAAAATACTTACCAGCATTTGTTGCAAGCTGAGATTGTTTGTAGAGGAATTCTGAACATTATTACAACATTGAACATGATCGTTATTTTCATAAGGGCATTTATGACTATAATTTTCTGAATGTGCTCGGGGGTCATGATTACAAAATCCATCGTAACATGAAACTTCAGAACCTTCTGGAGAGTAACCAACACTTGAAGTCCTAGAGTTCATGTGAGACGATTGCTCAGAGCTATAACCCCCATCTATAGATTTAGCGCATATTTCTCCATCGCTTCCACATGGACAATGTATAATGCTGAGCTCATCTTTGAAATTTGTTTCAACTTCTAATATCTCGTCGTCTTTACATAGTGTAAATGTGTTCTTTTTCATCGTCTTTTTCTTCTTCTTCTTAAGTTTTTTCTGTTCTTTTTTGTGTTCTTTCGCTTTTTCTGCCTTACTTATTTCTTTAAAAAGAAGTTCTAAATTGCTGATGCCCTGCTTTTTTTCTACAAACATATCAAAGCTTCTACAAAGTGCATGAACACCGACGGCAGCTAGCACTTGACACGCCCGCTCCTCTTCACGCAGGCTAATATAAATCCGTTTAAGGCGTTCATAAAGTACCATTCCAACACATGTAAGGACCTCCTCTTGAGCAATTTCTAGAGTTTTTGCATGTCTCTCCCGCTGTTTTAAAAAGCTGAAATTTTGTTTTTTGATATCTCTAAATTTATTAAAACTTGCTATAGTCATACTTCCCGTTTATTTCTGGTTCAGCCTTTCGCATTAAGCCGTCTATAAAATCAGCCTTTGTTTGTATATGCACATGTTTTTCTGCAAGGCACTTTCTTATATTTGAATACAAGGAAGGAACAAATCCTTTCTCCTTATTAGAATTTGAATCACTTATCAAAAGTGTGTAAGCTTTTTCAACCTGGAATAAGAATTTTCGTGCCACATGGTATGTACAATGAAATATAACAAAAACAAACCTTTGTCTTACACTCTTGACAGAACTTATGCTTTTTTAAGTAATTATCCAAAGCATCATGCAATTCTTTCGTTTCTATAACTACAATTTCTTCCCTACATCGGTGCTTCATACAACTCCAAACTTCCCTCCAGGTTTCGGAAAACGGTCTAGATCTGAAAGTGTCCAATGAGTGTAGGCTGCATCTTAAACTTTTCTTCGCCCTAATTTGATTTTCCAGTAGGTTGTTTAATATATCGTTGTGTTTATATAACAGCGTGCAGAGTGATTGCGGAGATTTAATTCTTTCATTCGTTATACTTAGAACACCTGTTTTTTCAATGACAATTGGATCTAATGTATTATGACCGGACAAAGTTAATTGATAAAAAAGTCTTTCGACACTGCGGCGGCAACCAACGCATTGCACGCACTGACTTAAAACTGAAAGAAATTCAGTATTTTCCACTTCCAGTGACAACTTCAATTCTTCATAGGAGAGTAGATTATATTTTCTTGTGAATTCATCCAAATCTTTTCCTTTTATAACTGGACAATCTATTACTAATCCCTTGCTATTTAAATCCATTACCATCTGAAATAGTAAATTTATTTTTATAAATCACAATAGTTTAGAACGGGATATAGCATTTATGACGGCAGTGACATTACCATCAAATTGTCTCCCGCAACTAGAGGCAACTGCCTTCTTCCAATATTTATATAAGACATGTCTTCGACACGGTACACATTAGTGAGCCTCGCCATTGCTTTATTTATAAAACAAATTCAAAAGAAAAAACATTCAATAAAACAAGAAATCTTAAATAATTATTTCCTATAAAATTATGTCAACACGTAGACTTCTCACATCCACTTGGCTTATTGGCCGCCATTAACATTCGATTCTCGTTCGACAATTTATTTATTTCGAATAATTTAAAGAAGCGTTCAGATGGCAATGTAGAACTGAGGCCGTTGGATTTAAGCTGGAAACGAAGTGCTGACTTTTCCAACCTCGACCTCAGTAAAACTTTAAGAGCCTCAACGCCATAGCCCACACAGGGGAGGACATAGCACTTTTTACGGATGAGAAGTATTCGGGGATAGGAAAAAGTCCATGCTACCAAGTTTCAATCGGGAGTACGGATAGCCGTAACCGCCGGTATATACAAGCCATGAACAAAATCGAAAAAAGAAAGCAGCGGGCCTGTCAGCAGGCGACATCCACAGTCTTCTTGCCTTGTCTCACTGCAGGACTTTTTAATATAAAAGTTGCTTGTATTTTGTTCAAAAGCTATAATTTCCATAAATTTGTTCTACATTCAATTTTTTTAAAACTATTAGAAAGAAAACATATTTGGCTGCAATTTGTTTTAACTTCATTTTGCTGTGGGAGCAACAGTTTTGGGCTTTAGGACCTCTTTAAGATTAAATTTTAGTTTTTCCTCCATGGCGAGTATACAAAAAGCAGTGAGAGTGAGCTCTTACTGCATGCTGCATTTTGTAATTGGGAAATTTCTCACCGGACGGCTGTTCAGATGTTTATTTGCGATTTGAGGTGATAATATAATAATTTAATAATCATTACGAGTTGTGAAATTGTGATACAGTTAACCATAGCCCACACAGGGAATGATATTGGCATTTTTTACGGGTGAGGAGTATTCGGGGGTAGTAAAAACTCCGTGCTACCAAGTTTCGATCGGTATTGGTATGCTGCAGCAAGCCGGCTATTTTGAAATTGCAAAATTTCTGAAATTTCTCATCAGACGGTTGTACAGATGTTTATTTGCGATTTGAGGTGATAATATAATAATTTAATAATCATTACGCGTTGTGAATTTGTGATGCAGTAATTGTTTACATCAAAAACTGTGACTTAATTGAAAACACACACAATTAATTTCGGTAATATATAAGGAACTACGCGAAGCAACATTATTGTTAATGCACGTCTAAGCCAAGGGAAGGAAATTCTTTCCTTCCCTAAAAACTTCTCGCCTGGATTGGCCCTATTATTTTACGTGTTTTTATTCAGTTCAGCAAGCCTTGCATTACGTAGAATGAAATGAAAATGCCACTTCACTTTACAAATTCAAAATATTATTTCGAATTTAAGCACTTGTATTGCTGTAATTAGTTGTAGAATATACATTTACCACAGTATAACATTTTTGTCATAACCTCGGAATCAGCCGTACTTTTACCGCTGGAACAGAATGAACGGATCACTGCCGGATAGAAACGTCACGCCAAAGTTGAATGCATTTGAAATACATTAGTGCGCACACAGTGAACGGAGTTGCCGGATTTGCCGCAAGAAAGTTGGTCAACTTTCAACTTTAACGCAACTGCCGGATTACAAATTTTTGACAGCTGAAGGAAATTGTTTGGTTTGTTAAATTTTGCTAGAATAAAGATGAATTTTGAAGAAAAATTAATCAACGAAGTCCAAAAATACGAAATTTTGTATGCCAAAAAGAGTTTGGGCTACAAAAATATTTTTGCGAAAATGCAGAAATGGGAAAAAATTGCAGAGGATTTATCGTCTACAGGTAATAATGAATTTCATTTAAATTTCACACAATTTTCAATAATTTTACAACAATCAAAAGCACAACACTGAAATTCTCACAATTGAACTGAATTGACATTTACGCAGTCAACGCAATTCATTCTGGGCAGCACTTTAGTTTCTCCGTTGTTTGACAGTTATCTGCGTGTTTACTCCGGCATTGATCCGTTCATTCTGTTCCAGCCATTAGAGTGAAAACCAATGATCGCGGCAGGCGTCGCGTCATCTTGACAGTCTCCACTGCAGACGCGTGTAGGATTTCAGCAAGGCTCAATGGGCGCGTCGCATTGGTATCCTGAGGATTTATTTATAAAAAGAAAAGTGATAGAAAAGCTTGAGCTTTTTTTAAAAGTGAAATAATGTATATATCTGATTTATTAGATGTGGCAATTCTTGCATTTGCAGCTTACCAAGAGTATAAACCATTTAAAATCAATCAAAAGAACTGTCAAAGCGTCTGCCGCGCGTTAAAAGTAGACATTGCTATACTTTCGCGTCGAGTCCGGAATTCGTAGCTATTTTATATTATGATTGTTGTTTTGTAGTTGATTATGTTGTGTAATATGATTGTTGTTTTGTTTTATAATTTGATTGTTGTTTTATACTATTACTGTTTTATAGTATGATTGTTGTTTAATAATATTGTTATACTGTATTATAATTTTAAAGGGTTTTCCAATAAGAGGTGTTATTTTAATTAGCCCGCTATACATTTTTGGGTCGTCGTGAAGCACCTTGTCGGACCGCAATACAGAAATTGGTAGAAAAATTCGAGCTGTCGGGACAAGTTAGTGGTGTGAAGAATAAAACCCGTGCACGTCGCTCAAGAACAGCCGAGAATATTGCTGCTGTAGCCGAAAGTTTTGAAGAAAACCCAGGTTTGTCCATTCCTCGTCGTTCTTTGGAATTAGGCATTCCACAAACGTCATTACACCGTATTTTGCACAAAGATTTGTAGGATCTTAAGGCTTATAAAGTTTAGATAACACAAGAACTCAAGCCGGCCGATCATCAACAACGTCGAGTCTTTGCTGATTGGGTCCTTGAAATGCATGAAAATGATCCGGAATTCCATCGAAAACTCATCTTGAGTGATGAGGACCAATTCCACCTCGATGGCTTCGTCAACAAGCAAAATTGTCGCATCTGGGGCTCGGAAAACCCAAGAGTTATTGTTGAAAAGGCTCTCTATCCTCAACGTGTGACTGTATGGTGCGGTTTATGGTCCCGCGGGGTCATTGGACCTTACTTTTTCGAAAATGAGGCTGGAGCAACACTTACGGTGAATGGATTGTGCTATTGACAGATGATTAATGATTTTTTATGGCCGGCATTGGATGGTATTGATCTGGACAACGTTTACTTTCAAGAAGACGGCGCTACGTGCAATACAAGCAACGAAACCATTGATCTTTTACGGGAAAAGTTTCCGGACCGTGTTATCTCTCGAAGAGGTGATCACAATTGGCCACTGAGATCTTGTGACTTAACACCAAGGTATATAGAAGAAACAAGGTATGCCCATTAAAATTTTGACATATCACAGCTGATCAAACAAACTGATAGTCTGTGACGTACTTCAGTGAATGAATAAAAAAGAAAAAGGAAATCTGACAGTGACAGTACAAGCGCAAAGAATTTTGACACATTACAGCTGATGCCCTGTGACGTACTTCAGTGAATGAAGAAAAAGGGAAAAAGAGTTTTAACAAAAATGGCGGAACGTGGTTCGAGTCGGGAATACCTTGTCCTCTATATACCTTGACTTAACACCTTTCGACTTCTTCCTTTGGGGCCACGTGAAAGAGGAGGTCTACGCCAACAGCCCAGCGTCGATTCAAGACCTCAAAGATGGAGTTCATGAGGCTATCGAGGACATAGGGCAGCCACTTTGCGATTTGGTTATGGAAAATTTCACGAAAAGGATATGGTCCTGTAGGCGTGGTCGTAGTGGTCATTTGGCTGATGTTATTTTCCATTATTAACAGCAATTCAATTGATTGCAATTTAAAATTAAAGATGGAACGTATTTAAAATTTTATTTTAAACGAACATAATTCCTTTTTTCAGAAGGAAAATACGGTGGCTGTTTTGAATAATAGTAAAAATTTCTTAATTTAGTAAAAAATTAATTGTTTAATAAAATAATTTATTTCAGATAACAAAATTGTTTTCATCCAAATCAATCTCTATCCTATTGGGTTCAGTTCTTGTAAAGATCAATTCCTGCTCTTATAATAACATCATTATCATCATCGTCGTCCAGTTGAATAGAAGCTGCCTTTGTAATTTTACAAATTCATTATTTACATGAATGAGTTCGTAATTATTACCATACCTGAAAAGAGGCAATCCGTTTCAAAACTCATTTGAGGTTTCAATTGCACCGAGTAATGTAACTTTGTTATTCATTTCCCTTTTTTATTTACAAAATGTTCACTTTAAATTACAATTTTAAAAAGTGCCGTTTCGGATGGAAGTGCACACCAACCGTTCAGTTGATAGGTGTGCGGTGTGTATCCCTACTTTTTCAAGTCACGTGACATGCACACACTGACTTATAACAATGGACTGAGGGTATTGCCATTTTCCTATAGGAAAGAATGGCACAAGTGTTACAGTTCTCTCTTTCGCCATATGGCAGAGTTGGAGCTACCAACACAAAATATTGTTTACCGAACGTTTACTTATGCCATTTGAAGTTTTTATGTTGGCTGCAGATGCAATCACCGCAAAAAGACTAAGGTAAAGATAGTGTTTACCATGTTCTGTCTCTCTTGCCCATACGCAGGATTCAGTTAAGAATAACTTTTGAAAATTAAAGTCGGAATTAGTTTAATTTCTTATAATAGTACTTATAAGCGATTGAAATATCACTTGGACACAAGAAAATAATTTTTTTTTAATTTAATTCGATTTACGGGTGTAAAATTTCATCTGATTTGTTGAGTTTTACATATTTTTATGCAGTAAACGTTTTAAAGTGTGCTCTAACGGTGATATACGGAAACACAATATTTTTTGTGCCACATGAAATAGCATATTCATATTATCAACATTTTCATTATCATGTTGGTGTTAATGCAGGGCACCTGCAAATTATAATTTAGCTAATATCAGCTACAACTTCATGTGTAGCTTAGCTAAATTATTTTTGCAATTAGCGAAGAATTGCGGGACCAACAAACGATTTTATTAATAAAAACGAGTCCAACAAACGATTACGCATTGATTGAGGTGGTTATAAATAAAATTAAATTAAAAATAAGAATTTTCCGGCTAATTTGATGGTGAATTTTCTTTTTAGATTTTCGAAAAAACTATTATCCAACAAATGTTAAAATTAAGCCAACAATCACCAACAAACGACCAACAATCGATATATGCAATAAAAAATTTAAAAAGTAAAAGTTGACGTGGTAAAAATTAAAAAGTAATTGACCAGAACTTGATTGTCAATACATGAAATATATGACTTTACTTTCATGTTGGTGTTACTCCGGCTACAATAATTGAATTTGGCTAATATCAGCTACAACTATATGTGTAGCTAGCTTCAGATGTAGCTAGCTCATGTATAGCTTAGGTAAATTATTTTTGCAATTAGCGAAGAATTTTCCGGCCAACTTGATGGTGAATATTCTTTTTAGATTTTCGAAAAAAAACTATTAACCAACAAACGTTTAAATTAAGACAACAAACACCATCAAACGACCAACAATCGATATGTGCAATAAAAAATTAAAAAAGTAAAAGTTAACCGGCCAACTTGATGGAGCTGCCGTCTGCCGTTTTCCGCTCTGCCAACGCAATTGTGCTTAGGCCTAATTGGGCCTAATGCAGTAATAGGAACAATTTTCTCCAAGAACGTTTTATGGAACGTGTATACATAGGAATCTGCAGTTGCCGTCGCCCGTCGCCTAGCTCGCTGTCGCCTGTAATTGTGAGGAAAAGGAACTGTCATTAATTGAGTGCCACTGTCAAAGCCCAAAGCTAAGGCAAGTTAGTGAGAATTAACTGCTAATTTAGAGAATAGTTCATTAGTGTTTCGTCATAATTGCAGTCTTTTCTGGCAATATTTATTTTGGGATATTTAAAATTATATTGAGTGTGTCTTATATTCTAATTCATCATCATGCTCTCCATGATACGAACAAGGCGCAAGCTATTATGTGATCGTTGGTTTAGCACAACCAAAAAGCTAAAGGGATACATAGTATTGTGAGATAGATTGGAAGTTTCATTTGAACGTATACAAATTTGGAACTTTATTTACTTTAGGGTTCCTGAAATTGGAGAAGATCTTAATGTCATAAGTGCCTTACTAAAACCGGACGGTTTACCACAAATTAATGGATTGACAATAGAAAACTGCCTAGCTGCAGTGGCTAAACAGTCAATTTGCTTAGAGCAGACCGTTAGGGATGTAGAAAACACTATCAAATCGAAAGAAAAGATCAATATTAATAATGATATTTTTCAAAGATTTGAAGATATTACAAATGCATTGGAAACGACATGGGGGATTGCTAAGACTCTCTACCTAGGAAATAGCACTTTAATGCCAACAAAATATTATATGAATATCCATGATAGAGCCAGAGCAGCACGAGCATCTAAATTTAATAGCGTGGTGATATACAACACATTAAAAAAATGTGCCGACGTAGAGACAATAAGTGAAAAAGAAGAAAAACGATTAGCTGAAAAGTATATATTAGAAGGGAAACTGAATGGTCTTGATCTTGTTCCAGAAAAACGGAATGAATTAATAGAGATACTTAATTCGCTGGGAACTGAAAGGACGAACTTTAAAAATAAAATCAATACTGCAACAAATAAATTTTCGCATAACATCGCAAGTTATCAATTAGTACGAGATTTTCCACCAGATTTACTTGAATCCATAGCTACTGATTCAAATAATCCTACGAAAGGACCATGGAAAATCACACTCCAACCCCAAATTGTGAAAGAATTTTTAAAATATTGTCCGAACAGAGAGGAAAGGTGGAACGTTTGGCAGGCAGATGTTAGAAAAGCTTCAAACTTTGGTGATAATAGGATTTTAGAAAATAGCACACATATCGAGAATATTCGTTCACTTCGGAAAAGACAAGCCCAGTTATTAGGATTTCCAAACTATGCATCGATGTCGATGGAAACGAAGATGGCAAGAAGTGTAAAAAACATTAAGAATATTTTTAAAAATCTTCTGAAGTATTCTGGACCTAGTCAGGTGAGAGAAATTGCTGAGTTACAAGAATTTGCTTCGCAAAGTGGATTTGAACATAAGTTGGAAGTATATGATATTCCCTACTGGCAAAGGAAACAGTTAAAGGCCCAGTTCAATTTAGACGAGGAAGTAATAAAGGAGTACTTCCCGCTGCCCCAAGTTATAAAGGGATTGTTTCAGTTGTCTGAAGATTTGTTTGATATAAAATTTCTGGAAAGAGAGAACGTGGAAGTTTGGCACCCAAGCGTTAAATATTTTGATGTTTTTGATAACAGTGATCTTGACTCACCTGTAGCAGGTATTTATCTAGATTGCTATTCTAAAAAAAACCAGAACAGACAAAATGCTGGTTGGATGGTAGGAATAAGAAATAGAAATTATGCAGCAAAAACAAATCCGTTAGCATCGCTAATATTAAATTTTAATTCGCCAATTTATGGAAAGCCTTATTTATTATCATTGGATGATCTACAGATAGTCTTTAAAAACTTTGGTACTGCACTGCAGCATATTCTTACCAAATCTAAGTACAGCGATTTAGCTGGGTTATGTAATGTTGAATGGGATGCTTCGCAGATTTGTGGAAACGTATTAATGAACTTCCTGGATAATACAGAGGTTTTAAAATCTATGTCTTCGCATTACAATACAGGTGAGAATATTCCAACTGACCTTCTCCGTAACATCAAAATGTTGAAAAATCATATGGCTGGGAACAAATTATGCAAAGAAATGTATTTTGCGAACTTGGATTTAGAGTTGTATAGTAGTGATGATTTCTGGTTGGATATTGTTAAGAGGACTTGGCCAATATACATGTGCATGCCGCTCGATAAGAAGGACGCTCATGTGTGCTCAATGAGTGATATATTTTCTGGAGATTGGTCCTCCGCTCTGTACTGTCACTTATTTTCGAAGTTAATAGCAGCAGACATTTACACAGCATTTTTAGAGAAACCAAACGAAGAAAAAATTGTTGGGAAACGGTTTCGTGCGTCTTTCCTTGCATATGGAGGTTCTATGAGTACAGAAGAAATTTTTCGCATATTTAGAGGGAGAGACCCTTCTCCTGATGCACTTTTGGAGTCGTTAAATTTACTGGATTCTTCGCAGCCTAGTGATTATTGAATTGTAATATAAAAATATAAAATTCTAGCAGCGCCTTGTTTTTACCTTTTCACAGCTCATTTTCAGAGGTCTTATCGTCTTAACAACCCACAAATGTCTAACGGGATGTTATTACATATCCCAGAAAAAATGTAAATTTCAATAAATATAGTAAAAAGTTTGAGAAATCTTTCTGATAATAGTGGAAATAAAAAGGTAAATCTTGGCATTGATGGTGTTGATCTTAGCTCGTTTGCTCGATATTTGCTTGGGTGGACTTGGGATATTAAGCCGTAAATATTGTCATGGGTGTAGCAGGGACAAGATGTTATAACTTCGAAAGATTCGACGTTCGACAATTTATCGATAGTCGGCATGTTGTAACACTTTCGACAGGCGATAATTTCGATAGAATATCACTGAGTTTTGCTGAGAGTGATAGTACAAGCGAAGATTAAAAAACGTATGTAAGTTTAAGGAATTAGATTTAAATGTTACATTTTTTTTAAATTTATTCAATATAAATGATTTTGTATATTAATTATATAGATTCTTCAAACTTGAAGTTATAAAACTTGTAAGAATATTTCTTGAATTCAAAAATCAATAAGGCAGTACATTTTGTTGGGCATATCCATAACATAATACCGCTACCTTAAAAATTTTCTTTTGTCCCAGTAATTAATTATTTCTTCGTCATTTTCATTATCCTCCACAAATAAAGCCACTGCGCTTGAAAAATTCATAAATTCCAATTTTATTATTATTAAAATTTATCAACAACTAGAAAAAGAATCCATAAATGTCATTTGTGATAGGGGAAAAATTCGGAAATAATTTCGAAACAAGCAAAATCGCCTGTCGAACGAAAATCTAACATACCGCCAGAGCGAAATCTTCGCTTCGATGATCGCTTTCGATGCAAAGTTATAACGTGTCGCCACCGGTCTTAAGCCGGTGCACAAGAATATCAGTAATCCTCAAAAGAGCAGTCATACAACTATGCTTTGCACGAAAACCTGACTGCCATTCACACATAAGAGAATTGCCCTCAAGAAATCCCAACATTTGTTCCCGCATAAGATATTCCATCACTTTAGATAAAAAGGGAAGAATGCTAATAGGTCGGTAATCTTCAGGAGAGGATCCACTGGTCTTTTTTGGAATAGGGATAACGCGCGCGACTTTCCAGGCTCCTGGGAAATAAGAAGTAGTTAAGCAAGAGTTAATGATATGAGTAATAATTGGTACTAGAGTATCAGCAATTAATATTATGAAGCGTGTCGGTATCAAGTCTGGACCAGTGGCAAGCGACCTAATAGAGCTTATGGCTTTATATACTTCAGGTTCGTCAACGCAGCGAAAATCAAAGCCAGCCTCATGATCAACACCTGGGGATAAGAAGGAGAAGGATAATCTTGTACTGGTATTAATATTACTGGTGGAAATAAAAAACTGATTTAAAATGTTCGGATCCAGATCACAGTTTGAGTGTTTAATTTTACCGACTCAAATCTGGTTTAGATTACTTCAGAGTACCTTGGGGGGTAGATTAGGATTTAGCTTTTTCGCGTAAAACTTTCTTTTGGCATTTTTGATATGACTGCTAGTAGCATTCCGTAGAATACGAAAGCGTTCGTAGTAGATATCTGATCCCGTTGATCTCCAGCGCACATAAGCTTTGTTTCTTTTAGAAATAAGTCTATAAATATCCCTAGAGAACCAAGGTGCAGAGATGCGTAAAACATTCCGCTGATGAATGGGAACATGGTTATCGAAAGCGCTTTGAATATATTCACCGAATAATTGTATCTTGTGATCGATTGAGGACTCGCAGTAAATAAAACTCCAGTCAGTGTTTGATATATTTTGCCGTAGAAAAGGTAGGTTGATAGAGTGGTAATCTCTATAGAACACAATCTCATTGGAATTCATTCTAGGAGTATTTAAGTCATATATCAAGAAGAGTAGATCATGATCGGAGAAACCAGCAAGCGATAATTGATTGGAAAAAAGAGCCAGACTCGGATTATTAACAATGACTAAATCAAGTAAAGATGGACTATACCCTGAAAAGCATGTAGGGAGGCTATTTAATATATGGAGGTCAAGGATGACGTGAGTGCATTAGACTGATTCGAACTAAGGAGCAAGTTTATGTTGAAATCACCAGTAATAATAACGGTCCGATAGCTGGCACTTACTGTTTGCAAGAAGTCAATGAGATCTAAATAATACGGGTTTGATGGTGGCTTATAGATGCAGCCAATCAAACATCTGTCGTCACCATTAAGAATGTCAAGGAATATATACTCAACACCAAATCCAGAAGATATGGCAGCAACTCTAGCAGCAATACCCTCACGCACAAAAATAACCACACCACCTCCCCGTTTATTCAAGCGATCATTTCGGAACAAACGATAACCCAAATGCCAACCTGTTGTGATGTTATTTCGGGCTTCAACCAGGTCTCAGATATACAAATAATATCTATCAAGGATCTGTTGAACATCATGCTAATCTCATCAAATTTATTAACCATGCCTCTAGAATTCAGGTAGCAAAGCCGTAAACCTACCCGCTGAGCACACAAAACATTTAGCATGAGACGCGTCATATGTTCCTCGTCAACACCGCCCAAGTGGCTCATTTAAGCAGCAATCCAGGGATGGCATCCAGGGAAAACAAGCGTGCACACATTAACATTAGTCGAAGAAAAACACATGCTGTAAGTCGCCGCAACATATCTAAAACTAAAAAAAATAGAAAATTGTAAGCTAAATTTAAAAACTAAAAAATAATAAGGTAACAAAAACAAATCAAAAAATGAAGAAATATGTAAAACTAGACAGTTTATAGAAAAAAAAGAAGAAAAAATTATTACAGAAAAGAAAGGTAAACAATAACCAAACATATGCATCAAAAAGAATCATCTTAGAAAACTTGTCATACTGCCGCCAATTGTATGGGATGCATCGCATAAGTCAGCTGTGTTCGGTACATGGGTGATTTCATCCAACTGTTCAGGTTTCGTAATTGCAACAGAGATAAGAGTCAGCTGTTTTCCGAACATGTGTAATTCCATTTAGAATATAAACAGAAGCGTGTTTGTTTACAACTTTTAGCTTGCGGGCGATAAGAAAAATTTTTCGATTTCTAACTGTTAAAGAATGATTTTACATATATACGAGCTGGTCCATTGTTGCTGCTTATTCCAACATCAATTTTTTCAAGTACGGTTGGAAATTTGACTATGATATTTGGCGGTCCCTTTGACTTGGTGTTTGATTCTGATGCTGCAGTATTAGACCAATTCTTTTTCAGAACGAAGACGTCTGGACGAGTGGAAGGAGAGAAACCAATTTTATATGAAATTTTAGCAAATGTGTCGTGCGGATTTGTGTTTTTTTGTGGTGGAACTCCTGTGATGACTACATCTTTGGCCCTCTCTCTCCTCTCAATTGCGTCCATGCGGCTAGTAATATCAGCGATATTGTCTTCCAGTGTTGATATTTTTTTAGTAACGGCTTCTTGCATATCAGTTAACTTCAAGCTAACGTTATCTATGGAAGATTTAAGACCACCTTGCACTATTTCCAACTTTTTAAAAGTCTTTTTGATATCACTGATACTATTACTAAGAACTGACTGTAAACTTTTCACTTGAGTAATTAAATCATCGGCAAAGCGTGGCGATTTGCGGGAAGTGCGGTTGTCGTCGGTCATTTTTCAGTCCTATGCACAAATAACTTTATCGTTAACAGGAAAAAGAACTCTTATCACCAATAGAATCTATCACGGATTTATTTATCAATATAAGCAGCTCGAAAAACCAATTTAATCGCAAAAGTATGAACGAAAACTCAATTTTAATTAAAAATTAGGCAGAGCGACAGCAATTCACGTCTATTCAACAGCGGCCATACTTTCATGTAGAGACCTAGAGACCTAGAGACCTCTGTATGTAATTACCTTGAATTGAGGATATTTTTCTTGACAATTATAACGTAAAAATGAAATCTTGAACGTTTTAATTCTTCCTTATCCTGGAGCCCTCTCACATAGGATGAAGGTCGTCTAGGCTCGCCTAGTCTCTCTCTCTTTTCACAGGTCAACTAGGGACTCTGAAGAATTATGCCCCTCAGAGTCAGATGGGAGGATGGGGCAGGCAAAGAAGGCAGAACATCTGCGCCTTCGATGGTATACAGGTAAGTGACGTAAGGGTCCCTTCAGGACCGAATGTGTGCCGGCTTTTGTGTTGATAGGCACGAAATTGTTTTGATTATGGCTGACGGCAGCGGCAGGTTTTTTGTGGAACCTCCCCACACTCTCCGCCAATAGCTGAGGCGAACTAGCGTGCCGCCCTGCAGTTAACGCTGTCCGTCGAGTGATCTGTCAGCTCATGCTGACAGTCGGGACTTTACGTCCCAAGCGAATCACTCTTCATAGTTCCATAACAAAAATGGCGCCCAACGTGGGGCCACCTCAGTTAGATTTCAGTGGTCTAAGTGTAAATTTTACTGGGGACTGGGACTTAGAGTGAGATGGTCATTTGGCACTTTGCTAATTGACTGACCTCAAGTCTCATATCCAGTGGAAGTTACATGCGGACCTGAGTCTAATTGTTTGGTATGTGAAAGTTTTCTGTAGAGTAACGTTACAGTTTTTAAAGTTCGTAAAGTAAAGTAAAGATTTTTGAAAGTTTTGAGATTTTGAATTTTTGAAGTTGATTGTAAAATAAAGTAACGTAATACCCTCGGCAGACGGGCAAAATCAATGATCATTCGTTTGTAATTGAATTTTTCAGAAATCGCTTTACAATTGCATTTTAATTTTAATTATTAATAATGTGCTGTCAATTACATATAAAAATTGACAGAACTTTCGTTTTAATTCACAAAATCTTAGGTAACATGATTTTTGAAAAAATCAATTATGAATAAATGATCATTGATTTTGCCCGTCTGCCTAGGGTATAACGTTTTAGATTCTTGGAAGTTTTGAATTGAAGTTCGACTCTAGGTTTGACTTTGGTCAAGCCTCGAGTCTGAACAGTTGTCTAGTTTTTGGAAGTTTTGAATTTTTTTTGATTTTTTTTTAAAGTGATCTTTCCCGCTGGCCATCTGTCATGGAAGTGGTAGGTGGTCTCACAAAATTCTTTGTGTGAGCTCTCACGGAGACATGTCTCTGTTGGCTAACTGGCTGGACAGAGTTGTGAATCTGTGAGACGGCTTTTTGCCTTTCAGCAAACTAGTTGACCAGATTCATGACTCTGCCCAGTTAGAAGGTTAGCTGGACACGACAATTAGGTGAAGAGGAAGGAAGGAGTTGTTTGAGGATGGAAGTGATGCTGGAGACCTTCAGTAATCAGGAGTTGGCATACTGCTAACTGCCTGGCTGAAGAATCTCTAGTATTATTCTCAGTCTCTAGCTTCTTCAACCCGACTCTTCCCAGATTTCTGTGGGAACTCCACATATTTTTTCAATGCGCACATTCACGTCGCTTGCCTGTATAAAGTTTATGGCCTGAAAAGAGAGAGAGCGACCTGAAGACCTTTATGTTGAGAGTTAGCTCCTAAAAGTGAAGGAGAAACCGTATGATTTTGTTTAGATTTTTTTTCTCGAAACGTTTAATTGAACTTTTGGTAACTTTGTCGAACTTGCGAGTTCTCTGATTGTTTGAATTCTTTTTCAACTTCGCCGAACGTTTGGGAAAATTTTTGTTTGAAATTTAGAATCTCGTCCAAACCTTCGACGTTAAATTAGTATTTCATCATCCTCACGTTGTGAAGAGTCTGTTAGCTCTTTCGAATTTTCAAATTCTTTGAATTTTTTTAGATCTAGTTCAAACCCTTGGTTTGAAAATCTTTTCATTTGATTTACGACTGATTGTACAATGGCTACGCCGCGAACACCACGGCGAGCAACTGGTGTACCGGTACCGTTGCCAGACCAGTGCTCCATCTGTCAGGAGGGCGACTGGTCAGGACCGAGGAAGCCAGTGAAGACAGTTTGTGGACATGTGTTCCACAAGGCGTGTCTGAAAACGTGGATCGGGCAGCAGTCAAACTGCCCTAATTGCAGGTTCCATCTCACTCAGTATGATTTTGCTGAGTATACAGGTGCTGTCCCGAAGACGACGAAGCCCGGAAAATCTGTCAGTCACGATCCATTGCCTCCCATGCCACTAGACTTACCACCTTTGATAGTTCCACCACCTAGTCGACAATCTGTATCACCTGGAATGCCAGATATACATTCCATGACCTTCACAAATACTCACTCGCGACGAAATAGTCCACTGCCTTCTGCCAGTGGACATACCTCAGCAGCTACGGATGCTTTGATGGCAGGTTTGCGCATGCAAATGCAGGACCTGGTTCGAGAAGGCCTCGAGCAGAGCTTGAATGCGTTACGAACGGAATTGACAAGTAATGTTTGACAAAAAATAGCAGCTGCACTGCCACCAATCAATTTTCCACGGCCACCTCCTACTATGGGTGATCCCAGACCACCACCAGAGTTTCACGACGAGCGTAGGCAGTCGTTTAACCCACCGCCTTCGGCTTTTGGCAGTCTAGACCAAATTTTAACCAGCCTCCACCAGCTTCATCTCATCGTATCCCGGCGAGTGTAGGACAGCGACGATCAGGCAGTCCTATCAGAAGATGGAACTTGACATACAATGGCAATAACTCCGAGCTTTCCGTAGATGAATTTATTTTTCGAGTCGAAGCCCTCACGCACTCCGCTCTAGAAGGAGATTTTGATCTCCTTGTTAGGAACATGCTCTTCTCCTCAGTGGCAGAGTTAGCTGAAATCGTGTTTCCTGACTTGGATATGAGACCGAAAAAGAAAAGATTTACCGTTCGTTGGCGGGAATACTGCCGACGGATGAGACTAGAGAGAAAAAAACTGGCACAGATTTCCGTGTCGATGCCAGACGACATTCGACCGTACGCCGAAGTAAAGCTGCTCGGGCGAACTGAGCCTGGACTACTTGATAGTGGTGCCACTGTCAGTATTCTAGGTCAGGGAGCTCTAGAGAAGCTTGCAGAAGCAAATGTCGAATGGAAGAAGTATCGGACACAGGTTCAAGTAGCAAATGGTGCCATGACGACTGTTCATGGTCATGTAGACTTGGATGTCACTTTCCGTGATAAGACCCAAAACGTGCGTTTTTACGTGGTTCCTGGGCTCACACAGGCACTATATCTGGGAATAGACTTCTGGCGTCTATTTGGGTTGGCTCCAGATATCCTGGGTATAGTCTCGATCAACAACGCTTAGAAGCCACCAAACAGCTTTTCCCCTCCTTCGTCTCTCTAGGCCTGGGAAAAACATCGTTGGTCACTCACAAGATTGAAACGAATGACGCCACCCCGATAAAACAGCGTTTTTATCCGATTTCGCCGGCAGTACAAAGTTTGATGGATGCTGAATTAGAGCGAATGCTATCACTGGGTGTGATAGAGGAGAGCTAGAGTCCTTGGAGCTCTCCAGTTGTTCTCGTAAGGAAGCCTGGAAAAGTCCGGCTTTGTTTTGACGCCGGGAAGGTCAACTCTGTTACGAAGAAGGATGCCTATCCGCTGCCGCAGATAGACGCACTTCTAAGTCGACTTCCTCCGGCAAACAATATAACGAGCCTGGACCTGAAAGACGCATTCTGGCAGATCCCACTAGACACTGATTCCAGAGAGAAGACCGCTTTTACAGTACCTGGTCATCCTCTCTATCAGTACACAGTGATGCCATTCGGCCTATGCAACGCTCCACAAACGATGTGCCGCCTCATGGATAAAGTCATTCCTTCCGATCTTCGTGAGAACGTTCTCGTCTATCTAGACGATTTATTAATTCTGTCATCAGACTTCGACACTCATCTTACGCTGCTAGCCCGTGTAGCGGATTGTTTGAGGAAGGCTGGCCTCACTATCAACGTCGAGAAGAGCAAGTTTGCATCAAGGAGACCAAATACTTGGGTTTCATTGTCGGAAAAGGAGGTATGAGAACTGACCCTGACAAAATTTCAGCTATAGTTGACTATCCGTCACCTAAAACTGTTCGGCAGGCCCGACGCCTACTAGGTATGGCAGGATGGTATAGACGGTTCATCCCGAACTATGCTGATTTGACTGCCTCCATTACAGATACCTTGAAAAACCCTAGTCAGTTCAAATGGACACCTGAAGCCCAGACGTCTCTTGATCATCTTCTCAAACAAAAACTTACCTCTGCTCCGTTGTTAGTGAGTCCAGACTTCACCAAGCCATTCGTTATACAGTATATACAGGTATTGGTGGGGTGCTGATTCAACTAGATGACGATGGCCACGAGAAGCCAATAGCCTACGTCTCGAAAAAGTTGAACTCAGCACAAAGAAATTATACCGTCACAGAGCAAGAATGCTTAGCTGCAATCTTGAGCGTACAGAAGTTCCGTCCCTTCATAGAACTCATGCCGTTTAAGATAGTGACGGATCATGCGAGCTTGAAATGGCTGATGTCTCAAAAGGACCTCAGCGGTAGACTTGCTCGGTGGAGTTTCAGGGTTTCGACTTCACTATCGAGCACCGAAAAGGAAGCCTGAACGTCGTCCCTGATGCGCTGTCACGCATTCATTGTGACAGCCTGATCAGAAATGAAGATCCTGGCCCGGAAGTTGACCTTAGTTCGCCATATTTCAACTCGGTGGAATATGAGGAACTGAGGCATAAGGTTAAAACGACTTCTGGCAAACTACCAGATCTTTGCGTCAGGGATGGCTTCGTTTACATTCGGGCTGTTCGAGAACAGGCGATCCGATTCAGGAAGAAGAAGCTTGGAAGCTTTGGATTCCACGAGGGCTTGTCACGGACGTCATTTAAAGGGCTCATGATCCGCCACTAGCTTCACACGGAGGTATAGGGAAAACACTGGAACGTCTGCGAAGACATCTGTACTGGGCACGAATGACAGTTGATGTCAGAAACTACGTAGACGCCTGTGACGTGTGTAAGGAAACGAAGGCTCCCAATACTATTCTGAGACCACCTATGAAAGTCCAGTCTGTGACAGAACGACCATGGCAAAAGCTGTATATCGATTTTCTAGGTCCATATCCTCGGTCTGTGAAAGGAAACGTCTGCATTCTGATAGTTACAATTGCAATTACAATTATTTATTTCAAAATCAGTACAATAAGACAAAAGTCTTTACTTAAGTACATTAAACAAGACAAGCTATAATTTTATAAATGGAGAGTTGGGCACTAGAGAGAACCAATATGAAAAACATAAAATTACTATAAAGAAGGAAAAATAAAAAAAAACAAATTTCAATGAAATAAGAAAAATAATAAAAAAAAAAAAGACAATCGGAGATTAATAAAAAGAAAGTTCAAAATTAATCTATTTAATCAAAAACTAAAGCTAAACAAAAGAAAAGAAAAATATCCCAAGTCCGTGAGTGTTCAGAATCATTAAGGTGGACGCAGAAAATCACTGATCAAACGCCTAAAAGATGCTACCGATCTTGTACGCTGAATCTCAGGTGGAAGTGTATTCCAAACGCAAGTTATGTGGACAAAGTAAGAACCATCAAGAACTAAGTGTTTAAAGCGAGGTAAAACTAGATTTAAATGTCTTTCACTATGCATAAAATTAATAAAGCCGAACAGGTATGAAGGTACGCCACTGTACAGAATTTTATGGAGTGATAGTAATGCTTTACGCAGTAAGTAAATATCCAGAGAGCAATCAATGATTTTATTCCTAAATAGCGTAATGTGGTCAAATCGCCGCAAACCAAATGCAAATCTAGTACAATCATTGAAAGCTACTTCCAGTTTCCGCTTGCAGGCAGCATCTAGTCTAGGGAATATCAAAGATCCAAATGAAAAATGAGGTAATAACAAAGACTTCACCAGATTTATGCGTGTAGTAGTTGAGAGAATTTTAGCGTACAACCACAGCCGTCTAAGGGCTCCGTACACTTTGCTAATTATGGCTTTTACATGGTCACAACAAGTCATTCTAGAATTTAAGAATAAGCCTAAATTTTTTGCCCGACAAACAAAGGAAATTTGAGAGCCTTCCAGAAAAATATGGGGTAGGTGTGAGGGGTCGATAGTGTGTCTGTACAAGGGTAAGGCCACCGACTTGGTGGGGTTCAATGAGAGGTCATTGACGACAGACCACTCGTGAATTCGTTCCAAATCCTCATTCACCCTGCTAACGCAATCTTCAAGTAAACCAATGGGGCGACTCAGATATAGTTGGACATCATCAGCATACATATGAACCTTGCTGTGTAAAACAACAGTTAGTAAATCGTTGATGAACATACTAAACATGAGCGGACCCAAAATAGATCCCTGAGGAACGCCACATGTCACACTAATTCTCGAGGAGACGTGATTAGCAACCTTGACCCGCTGGCCACGGTTAGTTAAGAAGCTATCAATAAGTTTGGCAGCAGGAGAACTAAAATCAAAAAGTACAAGAAGTTTAGCAAGAAGCTTAGAATGGTCCACGGTGTCGAATGCTTTGGAGAAATCTAAAAGAACTAAGAACACGAGATGATCATTGTCAAGGGCTGTTCTAATATCAGTCGTGATTTTCAGTAGAGCTGTCTCACAGCTATGACCAGCGCGGAAGCCAGACTGCCATTGACTGAGAAGGTTATGTTGGAATAGATACTTTTGTATTTGTTTAGACATGATTTTTTCCAACACCTTAGCAAGGAAACATAATATGCTAATTGGTCTGAAGTCACCTGGCTCCTTTGCAGAGGAGTTTTTAGCAATGGGAACCACTACAGCTTCCTTCCAAGGTGAGGGAAATACACTGTAAGTTAGACAGGCATTCAAAATGTGTAGTGTAGGTGTAATTATGAAGGGTAACAGCAGCTTAACAAAGCGGGGTGGTAAGTTATCCGGACCTATTGCCTCTGAACGAATAGAGTTAATGGTGTCGATTGCTTCATTCGCATCAATACAACGGAAGCTAAATCCAGAGTCAGCGGGGCGTGTCAAAGGGCGCACCATATCCGCGCACGAAGATATGATATTAACGTTATGCGATACAAAGTATTTATTAAGGTCATCAGGATTTAGCTCGCAGTCCAAATTTTTATTGCTGGTTACTCCAAGACTACGAAGTGTATGCCAGAGTTTCTTCGAAGGGATAGTAGTGTCCAATTTGTCAGCATAGAACGCTCGCTTAGCATCTCGAACTTTCCTATTAACTAGATTTCGAATCCGTTTGAATGCCAGTAAGCTGCTCTGTGTTTTAGTCATTTTGTACCAGTGATGCAGGAAATCGCGCTCTATAATTAAATTTCTTATCGCGGAGAAAAACCTTGGGCAACGATTTGTAGCAAGTCTTCTCGACTGAAGAGTAACATACTAGTCAAGCAGATACAGAATTTTTGCGTTGAGGACATTGACTTGCAGATCCAGCGGAGAAAGCGAGGAGGACTCATTACTGTTCTGTGCGGTACCCGTTTCACGCTCAAGACTGATGTTCCAGTCAATACTCCTATACTCCTCATACAAAAGTTCGAGGTTTATCCCTTTATAATCACGAAAGCTAATGTTATTGTTGAGAGATGTAGGTCTAACGATGGGAATGTCATACTTTAAATATAAAAAATCATGATCAAAAATTGATGGAGGAGTAAGCTGGCCGTGACGCAATACAGACTTAGGGTCAGTTACAAGTATAAGGTCCAACTGAGAGGCGGAGGTGACCGAAAAGTGAGTTGGACCATGATTTAGTAAATTAAGATGAACGGATTGAAGTAGTGAAAGGAAATTGTCAGTTAATATGCTATTATCAAGAATATTAACATTAAAATCGCCAGCAACAATCAAATGCGCATATTTATGTGATAAATTGAAGATGCATTGCTCAAATTCAACAGCCATTTCCACGTTAAATTGTCTGGGCGGGCAATAGACCGATACTAAGACGCATTTATCAAGCCCCGTATTTATCTCCACACACAGGAACTCCAATGTAGAAGAGGATGAGTGATATAAGATCTTGGACCTAAAATTGTCCCGCACATATAAGGACACGCCGCCACCAATCCTGTGCACTCTGTCATTGCGTAGAAGTTTAAAACCCGGTAATGAAACCAAAAGCGTAGGGACATTTATATTTAACCACGATTCACTAATAACTAATACATGCACATTCGTGCTCCGAGCATTTAAGTAAAAGACATTTAAACCAGGTTGACCACTATTAAGAATATTAGCCATAGCTCTTACCTTGACGCACGGATCCCGAAAATCATCCATTAGAGTTATACATAGCGTACAACAAAAGGCGAACACCAGTCAGACAAGCAATCACGATCCACCGCGGCAAAAATGAGACTGTAAAGTTAATAATGAAACTGAATAATGCACACCCACAGATACCTAGAATATCACAATAAATGCAAAAAGTGAAAACTAAACATAAGAGTATCATTAAAATTAAAGAAGAGTTCATTAGAGAAACAGAGTTCAAAATCAAAAAAAAATCTATAAAAAAAAAACATTGAGAAAAAAGAATAATAATAAAAAATTGAGAAACAGAATCGATGATAAGTTCAAGCTTCATGATTTAATCATGCATCCCCGCATTGACTGTTTTCGGAAGCGGTAGACGCCGTAGATTCAAGCGCATGTAATTGCTCTAAGTCACGTACTTTAGTAGGGCGATCATTTTTCACAAATTGTACATAAACGAATCCATTATTAGAGTAGACTGAACTAACTCTCCGCTGCCTGAACAACTTGAGGGCTTCACGCAACAAGCTGCTGTTTAGTGGTGTGAGGCTCTCATTAATAAAAATTCGACTATCTGCCGTAAAGCCCTTCAGGTCATTTAATTTTAGCTGCTTATGAGCTTTTAGCGCCGAGAGGAATGCTCTTCTCTCATTGGAACAAGAGAAGCGAATTAAGAGTGGCATCACATGATTACTATTGTTGAAATTGCTATGGCTAAGCTGCGTTCTTCGTTTCAGGCGAAAAGCTTCGATATAAGGAGAAAGTTTATGTTGGATAACATTTGATAAATCCACAATGATGTCACGAGGATTTTCAGCTGGCATCATAGGTATCCCCCTAACGATAACATCGTTCAGGCGAAGTATACGACGAAGATCATCATTTTCTTTGTCCAGCGTCGAGCACTTCTTCTTGATGTCCACTACATCATTATTTAAAGATTCCACACGTTGATTTAAACCCTGAACCACACTGTCAATTTTATCCAAGAGACGTGATTCCACACCCGAGATAGCTGACTGAATACGACTGTCAACGCTAGCCAGCATGGAGTCAAGCATACGTATCCATAGTTCTTGACCACTTTTCAAAACTTCCAATTCTCAAACCTATGAGAAAAGCATCTACACTCAATGTGTGCTAATTCATTGAGACGGAAGTGTTCCACGTGTTCGGAGTCCCGGAAACGATAGTCTCTGACAATGGAGTCCAGTTTTGCTCGACTCAGTTCACCAGATTACTGGATAAGTATGGGGTGAAGCACTTGCGAACGGCAGTTTACTCGCCACAAGCAAACGGCAGTTTACTCGCCACAAGCAAACGCCTCAGAGCGAGTAAACCGGTCTCTATTGTCAGGGATTAGGGCTTATATCCGGAAGGAACCTACGAAATGTGATGAGAAACTAAGCCAAGTAGCTAGTTCCCTCAGGAGCTCTTTCCACCAAGCTACTGGTCTCTCTCCTTATCGAACACTTTTCGGTCAAAAATTGATTGAACATGGCAGCTCCTATTCCATCTTGAGGAGCCTTGGAACTCTTAATGAGCCGTTGAGAGTAGATGCTGAGGACAAACTGAGATTGATACGTGCGAGAGTGCAGGAAAATTTACACCATGCGTTCGAACAGGGTTCACGAGCCTATAATCTCAGGGTGAAGCCTGTTGATTTCAAAGTTGGTCAAGAGGTATTTAGAAGGAATTTTGCCCACAGCAACTTCCAACAGCAGTCGAGTGCTAAACTGGGGCGAAAATTTGTCAAGTGTCGGGTCAGATCCAAGAAAGGAAACGCTTATTATGAGCTTGAAGATCTGCAGGGGAAACTGTTAGGAGTCTATCACGCCAAAGACATCAGGCAGTGATCATCAGTCTACAAACGTTATCTATCTATTGTCACGTTTATTCCTGGTAGCCCTAAGAAGGCATCCAGCCAGCTTCACTGGTAAGCTATAGGATATCGCGAAGCCCTCCTATTGCTCCGTCAATGGTGGGTGATATACCTGTGGGAATTCAATCTCATCAGCACACCTCTACCTCTTATGAGTAGATAACCTTTTGTAGTTCCTTCCGGATCGGCCTCATTAGGAGGATTTTTTTTTGTCCGTCCGTCTACAACCTCTCGTTAATCGACAACCGTCGGACATAGCAGTACTAAATCTAGATCCTGGTAGCACTAAGAAGGCATCCAGCCAGCTGCACTGGTAAACTATAGGATATCGCGAAGCCCTCCTATTGCCCCGTCAATGGTGGGTGATATACCTGTTGGAATCCATTCCTGTATAAGGCTGTCAGCATGTCACTACATCGACGATGCCTTGGAGACACACCCTTGAACAATCGCCAGTCGGAGATCAGGGTGAGATGTTGCGCCGGGAAAGCTTAGCGATCAGTTCTTTAGGTTTCTGATCGCGGGGCTTCCTCAGCATCTCGGTGAGGGAGGGCAGAGAGACATCGACCAGCGGGATTTTTTGGGTTACCAGCTTGTGGATGTGGCTTTGGCTTCCCACACATAGAATAATGTCGAGGTCTGATCGCAGACTGACGAGACTTGAAGGATGTGTCCTCGATGCGTCATCGGTCAAGTAGAGTCCGAGTGATGAGGAATACGCATTGGGTCGTGGGTCGAGACACACATTGAGCGCCCGCAGTGATGAGGCCTATGTTTAAGACCGGGTGGCTCAGTCGACCATTTTTCAGCGTCGTCTGAACCAGGGGTGGCCCAGACCACTCTGCCCTGTTATGGTCGTAGCGTATTGCATATAGCAATATGCTACAAGAATTACTGAAGCGTGTAGGCCGGCTGCGTCAAGCATAAAAAAAAATGAACGCACCCCGACCGAAAGAAATGCATTTCCTCAAGCTGCAGATGACAGGCTGGGGATGACAAAGAAGAAGAAGAATCAATCTGTCTTACTTCTCGAGTAAAAGTCGCGCGTGAATGAAATCAGCAAACATCATCAAAAATCCTCAATAACATCTGGCCCAAAAAGGTAATAATTTCGATAAATTATGGTAGTGTCAAATCCAATAAATAAAATACTCCAGGAATTTCAAAAGGGGGCTGGACAGAGAGAAAAGAAAATTTTGCTGGCCTCTTTGAAAGGGAAGAACTTTTTGCTGCTCCATAGATAAGTTGGCCGGATTGTTTTAATTCTGGCGTTTCTGTCTTCCGTCCAATTTCGAGACATATACAATTTACCAAAATTCGCTGCTGAGCAAGGAAGTTTTGATACAGGCGACCAAGGGCTTTGAAATCAATATTTCTCGGACTGGTCGCACCAAGATACATTCCAACAGTTCGTGATCGGTACTAAAAGTATTCGGTGGCATCCACCTTTGCCAGCATTTAATACAGTCATATACCTTGTTCACATGAAGCGGAGTAGACTGGATTAGGAGAGTTCTAATTCGCATAGTACCAAGGGCTCACAGCGTTTCATTCCCATTCTGTAGTTAGATAATCCAGTCTACTCCGCTTCATGTGGCCGGGGTAATAGTGGCGGAATACTTGAAATATGGTATAAACTCAATACTTTTTCAAAGGGAAATATATCCGCCTGAGAGTTTTGTGAACACGCAGCAATATGGATTAGCAATTGTCAAAATTCCAACAATCGTTTTCTTTGGACTTGTGCTCCAAAATGTCAACAAAATCCAACACAAAAGGGATAAATGACCATTAAATTTTACTACAAGGAAAAATGCTGATATTCCTTCACCGCCAGGTTATAATCCTTCAGTTGCACAACGTACAGTCGTCCACTATGGAATGAATTTGTAAATTGTTTTAAATTTTAATATTTATTACAATTACGTTCCGCACGTTCTTAGTTAATTTCGTCCAAGATAAGTGTAGATACAAGTGCCGCTGGGCAATATTATTTTAACTCAACAAAAATTACTTTTGTGATAGAACCTGCAGACAGCAAGTCGAAGCATTAAATTCCAATTTAATTCTTTTAACTAGATGGCAGATGCTGAAGCGCTTCACAGGCCGTGGAATTTTCACCGTGAGTATTATTGAGATTATATATTTCTTTTGGTATACGCATGCTTCGGCTTCAATAATTACTTGCTCGTAGGACTTTTTCATTGACATTCTTTTTCTGTAACTATATATATATTTTTGATTTAATAATAGTATTTACATAACTATACAGCTAATCTAGTGTAACTGTATATATATATTTTCGATTTAATAATAATATTTACGTAACGGGTTTGCCAATAAGAGGTGTTATTTTGATATTCAAAGAAAAATGACATTTTTTGAGACAAATGATCGGATCTTTATTTCATTATAAAGAGGAAGGTATGCCGTTAATAATGGCAAATAACACCAGCCAAATGACCAGCACGACCAGGCCTACAGGACCATATACTTTTCATGAAATTTTCCATAACCAAATCGCAAAGTGGCTGCCCTATGTCCTCGATAGCCTCACGAATCCCATCTTTGAGGTCTTGAATCGACGCTGGGCTGTTGGCGTAGACCTGCTCTTTCACGTGGCCCCAAAGGAAGAAGTCGCGAGATCTCGGTGGCCAATTGTGATCACCTCTTCGAGAGATAACACGGTCCGGAAACTTTTCCCGTAAAAGATCAATGGTTTCGTTGCTTGTATGGCACGTAGCGCCGCCTTGTTGAAAGTAAACGTTGTCCAGATCAATAGCATCCAATTCCGGCCATAAAAAATCATTAATCATCTGTCGATAGCGCAATCCATTCAACGTAACTGTTGCTCCAGCCTCATTTTCGAAAAAGTAAGGTCCAATGACCCCGCGGGACCATAAACCGCACCAAACAGTCACACGTTGAGGATAGAGAGGCTTTTCAACAATAACTCTTGGGTTTTCCGAGCCCCAGATGCGACAATTTTGCTTGTTGACGAAGCCATCGAGGTGGAAATGGGCCTCATCACACAAGATGAGTTTTCGATGGAATTCCGGATTATTTTCATGCATTTCAAGGACCGACCCAATCAGCAAAGACTCGACGTTATTGATTATCGGCCGGCTTGTGTTCTTGTGTTAACTGAACTTTATAAGCCTTAAGACCCAAATCTTTATGCAAAATACGGTGTAATGACGTTTGCGGAATTCCTAATTCCAAAGAACGACGAGGAATGGACAAACCTGGGTTTTCTTCAACACTTTCGACTACAGCAGCAATATTCTCGGCTGTTCTTGAGCGACGTGCACGGGTTTTATTCTTCACATCACTAACTTGTTCCGACAGCTCGAATTTTTCTACCAATTTCTGTATTGCGGTCCGACAAGGTGCTTCACGACGATCCAAAAATGTTCGAGTTTTACGAACCGTCTCTGCCACATTTTCACCATTTTTATAGTGAATTTTAATAATTTCAATGCGTTGTTGAATCGTGTGTCGTTCCATTTTTATTAATGGCGTAGTTTCTACTTGTCAAATGTCAAAAAATGACAGCTCCAAAAGTGACATCTACCGAAATAGCGGGCTAATTAAAATAACACCTCTTATTGGAAAACCCTTTATACATCTAATCTAATGGAGTCTTTGTCCGTGTTTAATTGGGATAATATTTTTCTTACTGACTCTATATATATATATCTATGTATATACCTACCTTTAATGATGTACATACTTACCCGTATCTAGTAATAAGGGCCTTACGTAGGATTTTCTTTTATTGACATTCTTTTTCTATAACTATATATATATTTTCGATTTAATAGCATATTTACGTAACTATACAGCTAATTTAGTAAAATCCTTGTCCGTGTATATTTTGGGGAAAATTGTTTTAGCTGACTCTATATATATCTATATACATACTTAATGCTATACGCTTATGTAGTTTTATAATTCAACAGTATTCTTACGTATATGCCTTTTTATTGTACTCACTTTAAATTAATGAGATTTTTTTTTTTTGGTATACGTATGTATTACTTACCTAGTGCTATACGGCTATATATTTTTATAATTTAATGGTATACTTACCTAGAGACCTATGTATGTGTTTACCTTGAATTGAGGATATTTTTCTTGACAATTATAACGTAAAAATGAAATCTTGAACGTTTTAATTCTTCCTTTACTATCCTGGAGCCCTCTCACATAGGATGAAGGTCGTCTAGGCTCGCCTAGTCTCTCTCTCTTTTTACAGGTCAACTAGGGACTCTGAAGAATTATGCCCCTCAGAGTCAGATGGGAGGATGGAGCAGGCAAAGAAGGCAGAACATCTGCGCCTTCGATGGTATACAGGTAAGTGACGTAAGGGTCCCTTCAGGACCGAATGTGTGCCGGCTTTTGTGTTGATAGGCACGATTTTTTTTTGATTATGGCTGACGGCAGCGGCAGGTTTTTTGTGGAACCTCCCCACACTCTCCGCCAAGAGCTGAGGCGAACTAGCGTGCCGCCCTGCAGTCAACATGCTGACAGTCGGGACTTTACGTCCCAAGCGAATCACTCTTCATAGTTCCATAACAAAGTGTAATATCAGAGCCCCATTGGAAATAAGAGCTGATGTACAAGAAGCCACGAGGACAAAATTAGCAGTAAATGCCAATCGGATGAGGATCCGCTATGAGTTACGTGCGAATTCAGTAGGATTCAATGAAGGTGATCTTGTTTGGCTGTACAACCCGAACCGACGTAAGGGACGTTCTCCAAATTCACAACAACACTGGGAGGGTCCGTATTCAGTAGTAACTAGAATAAATCACGTAGTATACAGGATTCAACGTGGTACAAGCGGCAAACGAAAAATCGTTCATCTGGATCGCTTGTGTCAATATTACAAGCATCAAGACCGTGGAGCACCTGTTGTTCGGGACCAACGAGGTAAGAACTAAAGGAGATGCAAATGAGAAAATATCGCGTACCCAATTCTAGCACTATGACACTGATATTGTTTGTACATAAGCGCCGTAAAATTTGTACACCTGTACACAATTGTACAACCTATGCACAATTTTAATCGCTTTTATTTTCATATTCTCAAAAGTCTTTACTGAATTTGCAAACGTGAACGTAAAAAAGTTAATAATTTTGTAGAAAAGTTCAGTGGTGAAAAGTTTGTGAGTAATATTGGCTTCGTGGCCCCTACGGTTATTTCACGGGTTTTCCTGCGTCAATGCACCAAGCCCAAAACCATCCAAACCTAAGTATGGATTTGACAGCGAAGACCAAAAATGGCGGAGTGAAACATACACAAATGCAGGGCAATTTTGGGTACGCTCATGTAGACGGATCGTACATGTAATTGCATCTCCTTTAGTTATTACCTCGTTGTTCGGGACGAACAAATTGAAGAAGGGGGCAGTGTTACGTGCAATAGAAAGAGCAAACTGGTGACATCTACTGGCAATGGAGAGTAAACAACTTCAGGTTCGGAGAATCGATTATAGAATCTTCGGGAAGGTTCAGGAATAGAATGAATAGAATATGTTATGGGAGTTTGTTAGAGTGATTTGCTTGGACGTAAAGTCCAGAGTGCCAGCATGAGCTGACAGATCACTCGACGTACAGCGTTTAATGCAGGGCGGCACGCTAGCTCGCCTCGGCTATTGGCGGAGAGTGCGGGGAGGTTCCACGAAGAACCTGCCGCTGCCGTCAGCCATAATCAAAAAATTCGTGCCTACATCCAAAGGCCGACGCACACACTCAGTCCAGAAGGGACCTCTACACCACTTACCCTTACCTTGGTGAAGGCGCAGATGGACTGCCTTCAACTGCCTTGCCCCGACCGCCCAATGACACTGTGGGCAGATTGTTTACAGTGTCCCTATGTTGACCTGGAAAGAGAGAGAGTAGTGGACCTAGACGACCTTTATGCTAGAGGGCTCCAGCAGAGTGAGAGGAGAATGAGAAAAACTTTAGGAGTGCATTACGTTATAATTACTCATTTAATAAGGAATATTATTAAAAACAAATGTGTAAACGGTCTAGCCATCAGTTCTGTGCATGAGCCATCCGCGAATGAATAATACATAACTACATATGTACCTAGTAGTCATACATTATTTTCTGGGTGGTGAATTACAAAAGCAATAAACAAAAATTTAAATGCGAACAGACTGACATACCTGAGTATAAAAATATAGAATGCTAAAAATATGTAATAATAGAATATTTACAAATATTTATTAAATTTCACCTAATGAAATACCTAGTCTTACTAGTAAACTATCCAAAAGTCATAAGTAATGTGCGCTTTGAATTCATATGCGTCTTGTTATCAAATTTCACTTAATGAGATTCCTAGTCTTAATATTAAACTATTCAAAAGTCATAACTAATGTGCGCTTCGAATTCATTTTGGTTTGGTTTGGATTTGTTTATATATTAAAAAAAAATGTTATATGTGAATGGATTTGCGTATATATGTAGCTACATATATGTACATATATACAGATGACCATTTTTGACAGAAAAAAAAGCGTAGGGAGAATCCTACCAATAAATTATACTATGGAAATTCTCTTATATTCGATGTTAATAAATTGAATTTGAAAGCAGTCTAAGTTGATTGATGATATACATATGTATAAAATAGAAATCTCGCGAGGATATTCATTCACATAAACTAGTCTGACTTTTCAAAAACCAAGGTTCCGTACGAAGATAATCAAACAATTGGATAAAACTTAAGCGAACGAAGATATCGACATACCTACTTAAATATCTACGTACTTTAGTTTCTTCGCGGTATACAACTTCTAACTTAGTACTTGCGAATGATTCCTTTAAACCTAATAATTGTAACACATGTCACTTTTATCTAATTTTTGAGACTTAATATTACTCTTAATGAGTTGTCAACGAGGAATGAGTCTAATTCTTGTACTGGAAGTCTCCTAGGTTTTTTAAATAAATCGGAGCGTACCTGAGTGACGTTTTGAGCCAAAGTCGGAACATCTTTAAATGTTTTTCCACAAACAATACCTGCTACGCTTTCTTCCTTAATGTTTTCTTTGTAGTAGATACTGCATCCACTGTGCTCAAGAGCTTTGCTACACCTTTTGTAATTTTAGCCAATCGCTAGCGGCAGACATTTGCACTGTCCCAAGATCAGGGCTCCCTCGCTGGATTCTTAGGTGCACAAGACCGTCTTGGACAGTATCATCAGCACCCTTAATTGCATCAGCAAAAGGGGCAAATTTATTAAATTATGCTGAACTTCTCCAAAAATTTACGTTCACACTGGATAAATTAATCCTACAACTTTGGTAGAAGTTCTCCACGTCTCGTTCTCGGACAAAGTTTCCGGTACTATTGTGGGAAAATAAAAACTTGGCTTTTCTAGCGGATGTTTAAAAATATATTCGGGAGTTCACGACTGTTGACACTTCCACCATTTGAGAAGATTTCTTCTTCTTCTTTCCTACCGTCCAAATGTCACTCCGGGCTCGAGGAAATGCACTTTTCTCGGTCGGGGTGCGTTCAATCTTTCTGCTTGATATCGCCGCTTACGCGCTTCAGTACGTGTAGCATATTGCTATATGCAATACGCTACGACCATAACAGGGCAGAGTGGTCTGCGCCACCTATGGTTCAGATAACGCTGAAAAATGGTCGACTGAGCTAGCCGGTCTTAAACATAGGCCTCATCGCTGCGGGCGCTCAATGTGTGTCTCGACCCACGACCCAATGCTTTCCTCATCACTCGGATTCTACCGGACCGATGACGCATCGAAGACACATCCCCGAAGTCCCGTCAGTCTTCGATCAGACTTCGACATCCTTCTCCGTGTGGGAAGTCAAGGGTACATCGACAAGCTGGTAACCTAAAGAATCCATGTCATGAATCCACATCACCTCCTCCACATTCATAACGCACATTCCAATAATTGCATTCTCTAATTATCCAAATGCATTATTCAATAGCCAAAAGGCAATATCTACATATGTATATCATTTCCACATATCACAAAAACCTAAAAATAAACCTAACATACTATTCATGATATCATGACAAGATCATTTCCAACATACAAAAACCTTAACCCATTAACACACTCAGAAACAGGTGTCTTATTTCAACATTCCTCGGGGCACCCGCTAGACAATCAAATAAACACGTCACCGCGAAGTAGCTACCGTTCATAAGAACGAAAACATGATATACGATCCCTTCTGAGTACTGACCGTCGGTCTAGTGCTCTTATGTAATCTAAAATTTGTTTATCATTTTCCATATGCTACTGGTGACCCTGAAAATTGTCTCTGATTGTTTTTGTCATTCTTAATTGTTTTTGTGATATCCCAATTGTTGACCGATTTTTGAAATTCGAGCGTTTCCGTTCAAGACGAAAAGCCAATTTTTAATTATTTTTCTGATTTTTGTTATTTGAGCGTTTCCGTTTAAACAAAAATCAGAATTGTGATTTTCAATTGTTTATTCGATTTTTGTCATTTGAGCGTTTTCCGTTTGGACAAAAATCGAAACATGTGCATACATATGGAATTGTCTACCCGACAATTCCCACAAAATAGGAAAGTGCATAATCGACCAATTCTGATTGGTTAAAGAATTGGTTCGATTTTGAATAAAAAGGCTGTTGAAGCGAAGCCAACAGAGAGAAGTTTTTTAAAGTTCAACCTGGAGAGTCCCCCTACCCAAGGTAAGGCCTCCAGTGTTTCCCAGTGATCAATTAATTTTGAAGAGTTTTATTTTTATCTTAAAAGTTTTTCTACAAAGTACAAATTCCAAAAAGTTTTACTAAGTGTATTTATTCTAAATAGTTTGCAAGTGTATTAAAGTCTGTTAATGCGAATTATTCTGTGAAAACTATACCGAATAAACAATAAACGTTATTAAAAACTAAAAGGAGTTAAATTATTTGAAAAAGATTGTTGTACACCAAGTGGCGTGCAACATCCAGCCGGTCGATGCCTCTCTGCCCTCCCTCACCGAGATGCTGAGGAAGCCTTGCGATCAGCAACCTAAAGAACTGATCACTAGGCTTTCTCGGCGCAATATCTCACCCTGATCTCAGACTGGCGATTGTCCAAGGGTGTGTCTCCAAGGCGTCGTCGAAGTAGTGACATGCTGACAGCCTTATACAGGAATGGATTCCAACAGGTATATCACCCACCATTGACGGGGCAATAGGAGGGCTTCGCGATATCCTATAGTTTACGTGAAGCTGGCTGGATGCCTTCTTAGGGCCACCAGGAATAAACGTGACAATGGATAGACGACGTTTCTAGACTGATGATCACTGCCTGATGTCTTTGGCGTGATAGACTCCTAACAATTTCCCCTGCGTATCTTCAAGCTCATAGTAGGCGTTTCCCTTCTTGGCCCTGACACGAAATTTAACAAATTTCGGTCCCAGTTTAGCACTAGTCTGCTGTTGGAAATTGCTTTGATCAAAATTTCGTCTAAATACCTCCTGACCAACTTTGAACTCGACAGGTTTCGCCCTGAGATTGTAGGCTCTTGAACCCTGTTCGAATGCATGCTGTAAATTTTCCTGCACTCTCGCACGGATCAATCTCATTTTATCTTCTGCGTCTACTCTCAATGGCTCACTAAGAGTTCCAAGGCTCCTCAAGATGGAATAGGAGCTGCCATGTTCTATCATCTGCTGACCGAAGAGTGTTCGATAAGGAGAGAAACCAGTAGCTTGATGGTAAGAGCTCCTGAGGGAACTAGCTACTTGGCTTAGTTTCTCATCCCATCTCGTGTGTCCCTTCTTGATATATGCTCTAATCCCCGACAATAGAGACCTGTTTACTCGCCCTGAGGCGTTTGCTTGCGGCGAGTAGACTGCCGTTCGCATGTGCTTCACCCCATACTTTTCCAGTAATCTGGTGAACTGAGTCGAGCAAAACTGGACTCCATTGTCAGAGACGATCATTTCCGGGACTCCAGACACGTGAAACACTTCAGTCTCAATGAATTGGCACACATTGAGTGAAGACGCTTTTCTCATAGGTTTGAGAATCGGAAATTTTGAAAAGTGGTCAAGAACTATTAAGATGCAGACATTCCCTTTCACTGATCGAGGATATGGACCTAGAAAATCAATGTACAGCTTTTGCTATGGTCGTTCTGTCACAGACTGGACTTTCATAGGTGGTCTCAGAATAGTATTGGGATCCTTCGTTTCCTTACACACATCACAGGCGCCTACGTAGTTTCTGACATCAACTGTCATTCGTGGCGAGTACAGATGTGTTCGCAGACGTTCCAGTGTTTTCCCTATACCTCCGTGTGAAGCTAGCGGCGGATCATGAGCCCTTGAAATGACGTCGGTGACAAGCCCTCGTGGAATCCAAAGCTTCCAAGCTTCTTCTTCCTGAATCGGATCGCCTGTTCTCGGAACAGTCCGAATGTAAACGAAGCCATCCCTGACGCAAAGATCTGGTAGTTTACCAGAAGTCGTTTTAACCTTATGTCTCAGTTTCTCATATTCCAATGAGTTGAAATATGGCGAACTAAGGTCAACTTTCGGGCCAGGATCCTCATTTGTGGTCAGGCTGTCACAATGAATGCGTGACAGCGCATCAGGGACGACGTTCAGGCTTACTTTTCGGTGCTCAATAGTGAAGTCAAAGCCCTGAAGCTTCAAACTCCACCGAGCAAGTCTACCGCTGAGGTCTTTTTGAGACATCAGCCATTTCAAGCTCGCATGATCCGTCACTATCTTAAACGGCATAAGTTCAATGAAGGGCCGGAACTTCTGTACGCTCAAGATTGCAGCTAGGCATTCCTGCTCTGTGACGGTATAATTTCTTTGTGCTGAATTCAACTTTTTCGAGACGTAGGCTATTGGCTTCTCGTGGCCATCGTCATCTAGTTGAATCAGCACCCCACCAATACCCTGTTGGCTCGCATCGCACTGTATAACGAATGGCTTGGTGAAGTCTGGACTCACTAACAACGGAGCAGAGGTAAGTTTTTGTTTGAGAAGATCAAGAGACGTCTGGGCTTCAGGTGTCCATTTGAACTGACTAGGGTTTTTCAAGGTGTCTGTAATGGAGGCAGTCAAATCAGCATAGTTCGGGATGAACCGTCTATACCATCCTGCCATACCTAGTAGGCGTCGGGCCTGCCGAACAGTTTTAGGTGACGGATAGTCAACTATAGCTGAAATTTTGTCAGGGTCAGTTCTCATACCTCCCTTTCCGACAATAAAACCCAAGTATTTGGTCTCTTGTATACACTAGCTTTCCTCAAACAATCCGCTACACGGGCTAGCAGCGAGAGATGAGTATCGAAGTCTGAAGACAGAATTAATAAATCGTCTAGATAGACGAGAACATTCTCACGAAGATCGAAAGGAATGACTTTATCCATGAGGCGGCACATAGTTTGTGGAGCGTTGCATAGGCCGAATGGCATCACTGTGTACTGATAGAGAGGATGACCAGGTACTGTAAAAGCGGTCTTCTCTCTGGAATCAGCGTCTAGTGGGATCTGCCAGAAGGCGTCCTTCAGGTCCAGGCTCGTAATGTAGTTTGCCGGAGGAGGTCGACTCAGAAGTGCGTCTATCTGCGGTAGCGGATAGGCATCCTTCTTCGTAACAGAGTTGACCTTCCTGGCGTCAAAACACAGCTGGACCTTGCTAGGCTTCCTCACTAGCACAACTGGAGAGCTCCAAGGACTCTGGCTCTCCTCTATCACACCCAGTGATAGCATTCGCCCTAATTCGGCGTCCATCAAACTTTGAACTGCCGGCGAAATCGGATAAAAGCGCTGTTTTATAGGGGCGGCGTCATTCGTTTCAATCTTGTGAGTGACCAACGATGTTTTTCCTAGGCCTAAAGAGGCGAAAGAGGGGAAAAGCTGTTTCGTGGCTTCTAAGCGTTGTTGATCAAGACTGGAAAGAATATGACAGTCGGTGTCAGGAGTAGCTAGTAGACTTGGTGTCACTTCTGCAACTATACCCAGGACATCTGGAGCCAACCCAAATAGACGCCAGAAGTCTATTCCTAGATACAGTGCCTGTGTGAGCCCAGGAACCACGTAAAAACGCACGTTTTGGGTCTTACCACGGAAAGTGATGTCCAAGTTCACATGACCATGAACAGTCGTCATGGCACCATTCGCTACTTGCACCTGTGTCCGATACCTTTTCCATTAAACCTCTGCTTCTGCAAGCTTCTCTAGAGCTCCCTGGCCTAGAATACTGACAGTGGCACCACTATCAAGTAGTCCAGTCTCAGTTCGCCCGAGAGCTTTACTTCGGCATACGGTCGAATGTCGTCTGGCCTCGACACGGAAATCTGTGCCAGTTTCTTTCTTTCCAGTCGCATCCGTTGACAATATTCCCGCCAACGAATGGTTGATCGTATCTTTTTCGGTCTAATATCCAAATCAGGAAACACGATTTCAGCTAACTCCGCTACTGAGGAGAAGATGCGGTCTCTTACTGCGTTGTATTTCTGCAGACGCGTATGATACGGCGTCAAAGGATGTAAAATAGGCTCACGCCCACTCGTCATGACAGAGCTTGGTGGCCGTTTTAAAACAGAAATGCCATGAGGCCAAATCTCCCGCTCAGTAACTTTGTCAGCTACGCGTGCTATAGGTGTCAACGGGACATCAAAGATTAAAGACTCTTCTAAAGAAGTGTCCAACAAGGTCATGGGCTCCCCAGAAGTGGAATTGGGAGCTTGAATATCTGCGGGGAAGTCTATTAAGTTCTCCGCCTCTATCGGTGCAACATTCGTCCTATCAGGTGTTGTACTGATATCACCAGAATCACTGAATGATATCAGAGGGCGTAACAGGGAGTTATCGCTAGTGTCTGCTAATGGAGCGGACCTTCCTCCTTGTTCAAGGCTTGAACTGGAGTATTCGATGCTTTGATTGCTCGTAATGTCGAGGCTGGTCGGAAAGAGGTGTTGGTATTCCCGACCCGTCTGAAGTTTTTCTGTTGACATTGAATGCAATCTGGCTTGAAGGTGTTCTTCCGTCCACATCCATAACAGAACACAACTTGTCTTTCTTGTCTGCAGTCCTGATACAAATGACCGGACTGGTCACAGTTCCAGCATATAATAGGGCGTTTGGCTGAAATACTCGATACGTCACCTAGGCTGTTATCACTGCCTGTTGCTACTGCCAGTTCAGGATCTAAGGTCAGAAGATTGTCAACTTCATGCACTCGTTGGGTTCGGTAAGGATTCCAACTGCCAGCTGTCGCAATACGTGTCTGTGTAGCTTGGATACGCGTGACCAGTGATCTCAGCTGTCCTATCGTATCAGTAGGATGCAGACAGATTTTTTCTTGAATCTCCGGCAAGAGATTCGATTTGACAATCTCCAGAAACTCTTGGTCTGGCATAGCGTTCTGTAACTGATCACGCAGCAACCCCAGATGGTGGTGATACATTGCGAACAGTTCCCCAGGCTTTTGTTTTCTGGACATCAGTTGAAATCTAGTTTTCAGATCATCCTTAGGCGTTCCCCATTCGGTATACAATCCTATCTTAATGACGTCCCAAGTTGGAAATGGATTTTGACGTAGTACCGACCAATACCAGTCCTTAGGTGGTCCTGTCAGTAGCGTTAACATATTCCTGACCAATAACCCAAAATCCCCTTCTAGAGCGGAGTGCGTAAGCGCTTCGACTCTGAAGATGAATTCGTCAACTGATAGTTCTGCGTTATTCCCATTATAGGTCAGGTTCCATCTCCTTATTGGACTGCCTGATCGTCGGTATCCTACATTAGCAGGAACACGCATAGGTGGTGGAGGTTGAGGTGGTATAAAGTTCGGTCTGGACTGATTTGTAGGCTGACCAAAAGGTTGACCAAAAGGCTGACCAAAAGGTTGACCAGAAGGTGGTGATGGTCTCCTAAATGATTGCCTTCCCCGTGTAGGAAAATCGTTTGACGGCCTCTGATTGCTTCTGGACGAAGGAGGTCGTGTGTAGTCTGCTGGCGGCATTGCTGCTGCTACTTGTTGTCTGATATCGTTTCCTAACTCAGACCGCAAAACATTTAAACCCTGCTGGAGACCTCGGTTTATTAGGTCTTCCATCTTTATGCTCAAGCCTGCTATCAGCGCATCCGTAGCAGCTGAGGTGTTGTGGTTTTGAGCTGTGCGCGCTGGACTATCACGTCGAGGACTCGGGTTTACAAAAGTCCTTGAATGTAAGTCAGGCATTCCTGGAGACAACGATCGTCGATTCGAAGGTGGTAAGTCAAAGTTAGGCAAATCAAAGGTTGGCAATGAGTCGCGCCTTGTCGATTTCGCGGGCTTCGCCTTATTCGTTCTTTTAGGAAAGGCACCTGTGTAACCAGTGAGGTCCTGTGGCGTGAGGCGGCGTCTACAGTTAAGACAACTGGAATGCTCGCCTATCCAGGTCTGGATACATGCCGCATGAAAGACATGTCCGCACGTGGTCATGACTGGTTTCTGTTCAGCTGACCAACTTATATCTCTACAGATCGTGCATGGCTCACGCAACCTAGTCATACCGTTCTTCCCAGGAGGTGGTGTCCTCTGTGTAGCCATTGTAAGTCAAAGTTGAAAAAAGTTTTACAAATACAAGGTTTGAAGAAGAGTGTCAGATAAAGTTCAAAAAAAAATCAAAAGCCGAAGTTAACAGGCTCAAACAAGATCGAAGCTAACGAGCTACTAAATTTATTAACGCGTGTTATATAGATTAGAATAAACAAAAGTGGCTGACTAAATTTCACGTATATAATTATTATCACTACAGCATTATTTACAACCGTTACATACTCGTGGTGTAAAAACCCATTGTTGGTAGATAATGTGCATATATGCAGTAAGCAATGAAGCGTCTTCAGATATACATTCCTACGAAAGCGAGCTACTGGACCGATAAACAATATTAAAATTTTCTTAACTACAGAATTCAAAATTTTCTCATAAATATACCGTTTTTGTCTTCTGAATAATTACCATAAATAAAAGAGAGCGCTTCTATATACTATTAAGAGACTTCCGCGCTATTTTATGCACCTACTAAATTTAGAAGTTTGAAAGTTGGGACACGATACTATAATTCCAGGAAATATCTTCCCAAACATTTGAAGAAATTAAAAAATTTAGAAAAACAAAGATTCGAAAAGTTAATTTAGGCTTCTCAAATCGAGATAGTGTAAAGAATGAATTCCAAGACAAAAACCCATGTCGGGAAGCGTTAACAGCCTTGTCGAATAAAAATCTTCAAAAAAAATTCTGAAAATTACGAAGGATCCAAAAAGATCACGAAAACAGTTCAAGCATTTCAAAAAAAAATTCTTTAACAAAGATGATACAATTTCTCCCTCACTTCCCGAAGCTAACTCTCACATAAGAATCCTCCAGGCCCACTCCCTCTAATCAGGCCAGAAATCCATCGATAAAGATAAGCAGTGTGAGTGTGTGCATGAAAAAGGTTTGTATTCTCACCGAAATCTCAGAGAATTCGGGTTAGAGATGTCAAAGACTGAGAGTGTTGCTAGAGATTCTTCAGCCAGGCTGTTAGCAGTATGCCAGCTCCTGATTACTGAAGGTCTCCAGCATCACTTCGATCCTTCAACAATTCCTTCCTTCCTCCTCGGTCGATTGTCATGTCTAACAAATCTTCCAGTTGGGCAGAGTCATGAGTCTGGTCAACTAGTTTGCAAATTGCCAAAAGTCATCTCACAGACTCATGACTCTGTCCAGCCAGTTGGCTAGCAAAGACACGCTTCCGTGAGAACAACACGAAAATGTTGTGAGGCCACCTACTATTTCCATAGCAGAAGGCCAGCGGGAAAGATCAATTCAAAACAAAATTCAAAAAATTCAGAAAACTAAGCACCTGTTCAGACTCGAGGCTTGACCAAAGTCAAACCTAGAGTCGAACTTCAATTCAAAAACTTTCAAGCATTACGTTACTTTACTTTACAAAAAAAATGATTCAAATAACAATACCAGTCAGACTCAGGTCCGCAAGTAACCTCTTCTGGATATGAGACCTGAGGTCAGCCAATTAGCAAAGTGCCAAATGACCATCTCACAACAAGTCTCAGTCCCCAGCAAAAGTCACAAGTAGACCACTGAAGTCCAACGGAGGTGGCCCCGCGTTGGGCGCCATTTTGTTATGGGAGTTATGTTAGAGTGATTTGCTTGGACGTGAAGTCCAGACTGCCAGCATGAGCTGACAGATCACTCGACGTACAGCGTTGAATGCAGGGCGGCACGCTAGCTCGCCTCGGCTATTGGCGGAGAGTGTGGGGAGGTTCCACGAAGAACCTGCCGCTGCCGTCAGCCATAATCAAAAAATTCGTGCCTACATCCAAAGGCCGACGCACACACTCAGTCCAGAAGGGACCTTTGCACCATTTACCCTTATCTTGGTGAAGGCGCAGATGGACTGCCTTCAACTGCCTTGCCCCGACCGCCCAATGACACTGTGGGCAGATTGTTTACAGTGTCCCTATGTTGACCTGGAAAGAGAGAGAGTAGTGGACCTAGACGACCTTCATGCTAGAGGGCTCCAGCAGAGTGAGAGGAGAATGAGAAAAACTTTAGGAGTGCATTACGTTATAATTACTCATTTAATAAGGAATATTATTAAAAACAAATGTGTAAACGGTCTAGCCATCAGTTCTGTGCATGAGCCATCCGCGTAAGCGGCGATATCAAGCAGAAAGATTGAACGCACCCCGACCGAGAAAAGTGCATTTCCTCGAGCCCGGAGTGACATTCGGACGGTAGGAAAGAAGAAGAAATCTTCTCAAATGGTGAAAGTGTCAACAGTCGTGAACTCCCGAATATATTTTTAAACATCCGCTAGAAAAGCCAAGTTTTTATTTTCCCACAATAGTACCGGAAACTTTGTCCGAGAACGAGACGTGGAGAACTTCTACCAAAGTTGTAGGATTAATTTATCCAGTGTGAACGTAAATTTTTGGAGAAGTTCAGCATAATTTAATAAATTTGCCCCTTTTGCTGATGTAATTAAGGGTGCTGATGATACTGTCCAAGACGGTCTTGTGCACCTAAGAATCCAGCGAGGGAGCCCTGTTCTTGGGACAGTGCAAATGTCTGCCGCTAGCGATTGGCTAAAATTACAAAAGGTGTAGCAAAGCTCTTGAGCACAGTGGATGCAGTATCTACTACAAAGAAAACATTAAGGAAGAAAGCCTAGCAGGTATTGTTTGTGGAAAAACATTTAAAGATGTTCCGACTTTGGCTCAAAACGTCACTCAGGTACGCTCCGATTTATTTAAAAAACCTAGGAGACTTCCAGTACAAGAATTAGACTCATTCCCCGTTGACAACTCATTAAGAGTAATATTAAGTCTCAAAAATTAGATAAAAGTGACATGTGTTACAATTATTAGGTTTAAAGGAATCATTCGCAAGTACTAAGTTAGAAGTTGTATACCGCGAAGAAACTAAAGTACGTAGATATTTAAGTAGGTATGTCGATATCTTCGTTCGCTTAAGTTTTATCCAATTGTTTGATTATCTTCGTACGGAACCTTGGTTTTTGAAAAGTCAGACTAGTTTATGTGAATGAATATCCTCGCGAGATTTCTATTTTATACATATGTATATCATCAATCAACTTAGACTGCTTTCAAATTCAATTTATTAACATCGAATATAAGAGAATTTCCATAGTATAATTTATTGGTAGGATTCTCCCTACGCTTTTTTTTCTGTCAAAAATGGTCATCTGTATATACATATATGTAGCTACATATATACGCAAATCCATTTACATATAACATTTTTTTTTAATATATAAACAAATCCATTTACATATAACATTTTTAATATATATAAACAAATTCAGTTATATCTAACATCTTTTTATAACCAAACCAAAATGAATTCGAAGCGCACATTAGTTATGACTTTTGAATAGTTTAATATTAAGACTAGGAATCTCATTAAGTGAAATTTGATAACAAGACGCATATGAATTCAAAGCGCACATTACTTATGACTTTTGGATAGTTTACTAGTAAGACTAGGTATTTCATTAGGTGAAATTTAATAAATATTTGTAAATATTCTATTATTACATATTTTTAGCATTCTATATTTTTATACTCAGGTATGTCAGTCTGTTCGCATTTAAATTTTTGTTTATTGCTTTTGTAATTCACCACCCAGAAAATAATGTATGACTACTAGGTACATATGTAGTTATGTATTATTCATTCGCGGATGGCTCATGCACAGAACTGATGGCTAGACCGTTTACACATTTGTTTTTAATAATATTCCTTATTAAATGAGTAATTATAACGTAATGCACTCCTAAAGTTTTTCTCATTCTCCTCTCACTCTGCTGGAGCCCTCTAGCATGAAGGTCGTCTAGGTCCACTACTCTCTCTCTTTCCAGGTCAACATAGGGACACTGTAAACAATCTGCCCACAGTGTCATTGGGCGGTCGGGGCAAGGCAGTTGAAGGCAGTCCATCTGCGCCTTCACCAAGGTAAGGGTAAGTGGTGTAGAGGTCCCTTCTGGACTGAGTGTGTGCGTCGGCCTTTGGATGTAGGCACGAATTTTTTGATTATGGCTGACGGCAGCGGCAGGTTCTTCGTGGAACCTCCCCACACTCTCCGCCAATAGCCGAGGCGAGCTAGCGTGCCGCCCTGCATTCAACGCTGTACGTCGAGTGATCTGTCAGCTCATGCTGGCAGTCTGGACTTCACGTCCAAGCAAATCACTCTAACATAACTCCCATAACAAATAGTTAAGAAGTTTCTGGAATAGAACACTCCAGAATAATCTGAAGAGTTTCTTGGGTATAAATATAACAGATGTCACCGCCAGAGCAAGAGTCTTGTCTTAGACGTTGCAGTGTTAATAAGCGAAAGTAATAAACGTGCGAAAGTGTTGTAATTGGATTGCGATAATTGAAAGTACAGTATTACTGATAATTAAAGTTGAGTTGATTAATTGAATGTTTATGAATTTTGTATGATTAGAGTGAAATAAAGAGCTTGTATATTAAATATTTAATATTGTGTTTTAAATAACGAACCAAAAAGTCACGCTAGCAACAATACTTTTGTGGTAAGTTCGGTAAATCCCACTGACATGCATATATAAGTAAATTCGCAAATAATTTGAATATATCGTCAGTGAGAGCATACTTGCTGAAATCAAAACTGGTGCCACATGAAACAGGAGATCAGTCAGTCCATTTCTATACATGTCAGTGGGCGGTGCGGAAGGTTGTGCGGAGTTTCTAAGAAATGTGTTTGAATTTTCGCGCCATTAATTTGCTGTGATATTTAAGACATCAACAATTTTTAACGCCGCCTCTGGCACCTCGACAAAACAAGAAGAAGACGATAGTTGCTACGTTTTTTACATCACATGTCGCCTCCTTAGTTCATTTTTAGTGTAAGCACGGGGTAGCCTAGGTTTTTCAAAAAACAAGATATTCTAGACCGGTGTAGCCCGGGGTTTTCATCAAACAGACCTTAGGGCCTTAGGTTTACAGAGAGCGGAGAGATGGTATTGTATTCTCTGTACCGTACTTTCCTATACATTTCACGATATTACGTCTCCTAATCATTGAATAAATAACTAATAAGGAAACGGCATTCTGTTTGTATTCGTTTCGTCATGGCAGTAATGAAATTCTGACATTCTGAAGGGGAACATTTCTTATAATCCAAATTCCTATGTAAAATAAACAAATTTTTAGCTCCCCCTTATTTTCAGATAATATTTCTTGGCCTTGCCTTTGAATGACTGGAATAATTTAGGCACCAATGACAATTCAATTGTAAACAAACAAACCGGCATTGGTAAAATGTTAAATTTTTTGACATGGCTCTTTATTTTAATAAATATTTCACTTTTATTTTGTTTAATACACTATAATTAATTAGTAAAGCCTAGTATCGAGTTCGGGCAAAATAAAATTTTTCAGATTAAGATCGCTGGTAAAATTTTGACGCATGTTAATTTGGAGAAAACAAAGTGACAGCTGTCTAAAAATTTTATCGCTGAAAAACTTCAAATTGTTTATAAAGTTTAGATAAATGTTTCTACAATTTACAATTAAAAATTGACTTAATTAATATGAAAATTGTTAAAAGAACTTAAATCCTTCAATAAATTAAGAAAAAAGTCTAAAAATTTTCAATTAAAATTAAATTCTTCAATAAGTTCAAAAAAGCAATCTGAAAATTGTCACAGAAACAGGAAATGTCATTTTACCAGCATTTTAATGCTACGTGCATTAAAATGTTCAGTAAAATAAGTGGAGACATACAAAGTGCCATCTATCTTAAAATAGAGAAGTATTTATTTTTTACCAGAGAACTCTACTGCACTAGTAAAATCATCAGTAAAATTTTTGCTTGCGATTTTTTTTTTTTTGGAAATGTCACATTTTACTCGAACTCGATACTAGGCTTGAAACTATTAAAGTTACTTGAAGAATGCTTTCCCACGGCAATAACACCGTTCGGTCCTGCAGCACAGCGCAACGCACTTCATTATGATAATTTAAGACTCTGGAGTCTCTATTACAAAAAATATCGTTCACAAAAGAATATTTCGCACTTATTTCGCACTACTATTACGTAAAAATCACGTTTAATTTTTTTTTTCACAATATCGCGAATTCAAATCGGAGAACTTATTTTCAAAATTATGAAGTGTCAGAATGTTGAACTGCCACTAGGCCCTCAGTGTCACACTGGCATTGAAATGCTTATACCTTAGAATAAGCAAACAGGAATGGTTGAATCGTGTAAAATTCGTGTATACGAGCGTAATTTGTCAAGAGCAGGAGACTATACATAGGAGTAAGTGAGATGCTGGAATGAGAAGTTGTTGCATAATTGTCAAAGCTGTTGAATAATTGTCAAATGTTTTGTGAACAGGTTAATGCAATCTAAAAGTCTTTTGCGAAATTCAACAAAACTACGGAAGTAATTCTTTCCAAAACTATTTGTGTTTGAAGTTTATTTTGTGCAAAGCTTTATAGTGCCACTAGTGCCTGTTAAAATCTTCATATCAATTAAAAAAGCAGAAATGAAGTGTTCGGTCAGTGCTTGCAAATATAAATTGGATTATAAACTAGGGAATCCCGTTTGAGGCAACTGCACTACCTAAATTATCTTTTTTGTTAATAGAAGCAAAGATTTATATTAATTAATTATGTGAATTGTTTCAAAATAAAGCAGAAAAAGAACAAATTTTACCACAGATGCTCCGCTCAAAACCTTTGTTTACTTTTTGCAAATTGACAAGTTGCTTAGAATAGGGATGGCGTGTAAACACATGTAAAAATCGACTACCAACACAACCAGAAATTCATTACGCAAAATCTGGCTTCACCACTCCGTTTGCTCATATTCTAATACCGATTTCCATTGATTACGTTTTCTAGCAGAATTGTTACACTTTTCTTGCAGTGTTACACCGAAATTGTTCCATTGACCTGCACTACTAGAAAAAGTGTACGTCAAATGATTCTGGTGCTACACCGGAAAAATCGGCTGTGTTACACCGAAAAACGCACACATCTACATGAGAAATGTCACAACTGAATGTCATTGAGCATTACATATCAATCTTCAAGTATTATTCTACCAAATTCATCCGCAATCACGGCAAAATCTTTTAAGTAACAATTTTCATAATTTTTACGTTATTCGTGATGTTATTTTTTTCCAGAAAATTTCAATCTGACAAATTATACGGATATGAGCTCTTAGAATATAGAGACAACAGGAAGTGTTGATACCTGTAAAATTCGTGTGCATGAGCGTGGATTTTTTCAGGGTCCCGTGAAGTAGGTCAGCAGTATATTGAAGAAAGAGACAAATGTATTTCCACCGAGATTTGTTTACGTTTATGACAGCTGAGAAACTCTCAGGGTATATAGGTGTAGTGACAGTGAATAAGAACATTTTCGATGGGAGCAAACGTAATATTTTCAACCATATATCTTGTTGCCCCGCTCTCTATATTGATTCTACTACACGGCTGTACTGAGCATTCACTACAGCGGCAACAGATACTCACACAACCAGAATTTGACTACATCAAATTTGGCTTATCACACTTCCTGTACTCTCTATATTCTAAGTATGAGCTACTATTCCATTCTCATCGCGTCAAAAGTTGTTCCATTGAACTCTTTTTTTTACTGATTGGCGTACACTTTTCTTAAAATATCAATGGAAATCGACATAAGGCTTAACGTACACTGTATTCGCACGATACCCCGCTTCCTTATTAGTTATTTATTCAATTCTCCTAATGGTGGAACATGGTTCGTAATGGTAATACTTGGAAACATAGCATGGGTTTAAAAAAATTATCGAAACTCTTCTTCTTTTCTTTAGTGGCAACTGCACAATTATTGTGTAGAAATATACAACTCTTGAAGTTAGCGTAGCTTTTAGACGTAATCTTTAATCTGTAGGTCTAATTAACTAGGTTTGACTTGTTTTATATTACTGTACTGACAGAAGGATTACAAATGGCGTTCGCTTGAGTGTTTTGTATTATTTGTGGCAAAATTTTGTTCGCTTGTACTGTGCATTGCGAATATTTATATATCGAAAAATGTGTTTATAGAAAATCTAATAAAGGAGAGTGGAAAATGGCATTGGTGACAGTGCAAAGATCTCCAAGTTTAGCAGGGTCTCCGCAGTGTTCTATATCTGTATGTACACCTTTCAAAAACATATCGCTATATAAGGCTATGAAAATTGAAAATCTAATTTTATGATATTTGATTTAACTAATACGTTTTGCCGTAAGATAAGTTTAAAATGTTGTTTTCTACAGAAGAATAGCATGTCAATCATTATTGAATATTTAGATATCCCTTTGTTTCCTTTGACATATTTGACATTTTACTGGGCAGGAAATTGCCTATCTCTGGATCAGAAATAATTTTTTCAAATGCTACTGTGTGTAATATATTGTTGCGTTTAGTAAAGATTACATTATTAATTTGCTGGAATCATTCAGGGTTTTGTATCTCAAATGATTTTGAAATTCTTTTGAAGAAAGTTTTAGAACTAGTGAACATTTTTTTTTTATCTTTGTTTGGAGCATTTATTTACATGAATTAAATTGTCCAGAGAAATTTAAGGATCTTAAAGTAGTACAAACATTTCTTAAACCAAAGATCTGTATGGCTCCTCACCGTCTTAAGACTGTTAAGTCATCAAAGAAGTTTGACTAATTAACTGTTGAGACTACAAACTTTACGGTACTAAAAAAACGTCTCCTTATGCCAAAATTTGTAAATATTTATTACAAGCCGGATAATTCTAAAAACTTCGTAGTACTCAGGTAGGCGAGGTGTTGTAAAGTGTATGCCGTTTGCTTTTTCTAAAATTTATCAAAAACACAAAAATTGTGAGTGTAAACTAGACAAGCTCTCAGTCTAAGGCTGTTTGGGACACGCAACGGGAGAACCGGCGCCGCGTGGCTACGATAGCTATATTGTCGTGCCGGTGCCGTGCCGTTACCATCATGTGAGTATTCGGCTGATTTGCTACTATACTACATAAAGGGGAAGGCCCTATGTACGGGTCGCGTTGGGTGCGTTTTCCGCTTCTTTCGCGGCAGATGCGTGTAGGTTTTGAGGAAGACCAAATGAACGCGTCGCGTAGTTTAGATTTATTTATAAAAATAAATAGTGATAGAAAAGTTTGAGTTATTAATTAAAAGTGAAATAATGGATATATTAAAGCTATTAGATGTGGCAGTTCTTGCATTTGCAGCTTACGAAGCATATAAACAGTATAAAATCAATCAAAAGAACGCAAAGCGTCTGCCGCGCGTTAAAAGTAGAAAATCGCTCTACTTTCGCGTCGAAACCGGCAAGCGCGGCAGCCATTTGGCCGGCACGAACTTAATTGCATATATTAACCTTAGTTACCTAAGCCTATGACAATAAAGCTAATCGCCCTCGGCGTCGAGGCCATCCGGGCACTAACAGCTATTTTAACTAATTTAAAAGTTAGTAACTTGTTTTGTTGTAACCTTAGTATTAGTATTCTTTTCTTGTTTGAGCTTAGTTTAGTGTAATTCCATCGAGTTGTCTCCTACCTAATAGTACTTGTTTATGAATTTTTTTTTTTGTATTTAATTTTTCCTTCCATTATTTTATAAGATTTTGCCACTAATGCTTAAAATCTACGTTATATCTTAATGCTAGACTTTGTGGCTTAGTGTGGAGGAGGTAGCTAGGATTTCATTAGGATCCGTTTGAGTTCAGTATGTGGTGCGTTAGAGTCTTGGTGTTAGTCCGTTAGCAGTTAGGTATTGTTTGAGTACGGGGATTAGTCCGTTCGTAGCCTCTCTGGAGTACTTCAGGAGCTCAGTTGTTCTTGTCGTTATGACTCGTTCGTAGAGTAGTCTGGGTAGTTCCCCGCACTCGTGAAAGATGTGTTTGCAGTGAGCGCTGTGCCATCGCAAAACGTGCAAGGTGGTGTTGGCTGTCCTCTGAAAAGGTGTTGCTTAATGGTCAGGAAGTGCCCCAGCCTAATTCGGGCGATCTCGATCATTTTTTGTCTGTGTAGATCGAGCATTTCTGGACAATTGGTGGTGTTGTGGTGGCTGGCGAGGAAGTCGCCTGAGCTGTTCCAAGCCAGTTGTCTAAGGGCGTCTCGTAGCCGTTTGTATTGCGTGAGAGCTGCTTTGTACGCTGGAGGGTTGATATTGATCTCATCGCTCTCGGCTGTGCTCTTGGCCAGACAGTCTGCTTTCTCGTTGCCTGGAATGTCCACATGGCCAGGACACCAGGCGATCCAGATGCTATGATTTTGAATTGTTTCTCTGACATTGGCTGCCACAGTGTTTTTGTTTTTAATGTTAAGGATCGCTTTGATCGCTGAAAGACAGTCTGAGAAAATAACCGTAGTGCCAATTTGGTAGCCTCCCAAATTTACTTCAGCCATGTAGGCATTGAACCAGTCCGGTAACTTCCTACCGATTTGCAGGCTTCCGTTTGGGCAGTCTGCGACGACTGCCATGGCTACAGCAGAGTCCGCTTTCGAGGCGTCTGTGTAGAAGACGTTGTCCGCGCTCAGTCTTGCTTTGAGCTCTGTGTGCAGCCGTCTTTTCGTATCGTTGTCTTTGTCTTGATAATGTACTTCGTAGTCGATGATGTGGTCTGTCTTGATCCTCCAGGGCGGGGGGAGCGTGACCGGGTTGATGAGGTTGTGATCGAGGGGGATGGATTTGAGAGGAGTGGGGACGATTTCCAGTGCTTTGTGGAGACCCGATTTTGTGCGTGTAGCACGGAGATGTTTGAACTAAATCATGAAGGGGCGCCTTAGGGTCATGGAAGTTTTTCAGGAAGAAACTGGCCATGAGCTGGTCTCTTCTAGCGGTGAAGGTGGGAAAGCCTGCCTCTATAAGAAGGCTATCATGGGGGTGGTGCGTAAAGCGTCTATGGCCGTTCTGGCTGAAACGTTGATGGCCTTCTGAATTTTGCTGGCATTGCCACAGTACACTTTGACAGAGCAGATCACAATTCAACTTGAATATGAATGAATTGAAATATGCAGTGCAAATTGGGGGAAGTCAGTGTTGCACTTCTGCTATAAAAGTTGTCCCATCGAACGTTTTCGGTGCTGCACTGGTGTTGCACTGAAGCCCCATCGAATCGACATTATTGAACGTACACTTGCCACTAGATTTTATGGCAAGAATTGCAAAGTGTCAAATATTGAAATTGTCAAAACTTTTTCAAAATCATCTGAAATGGAATTCTAGACGAGGAACTACCTCTTCTTTTCCTTAAAAAAGAATTTAAAAACTTTCAATTTCACCCTATTTAATTACAAATAAAAACGTATTTTCGTTTTCTTTCATTTTGACAAATTTAATAAATATTTGTTATAAAATTATAGTGAAACGTGCTGCCAAGTAGAAATTGACAGATTAGTGTTGTCAGTAACAGTATTTTAGTTCCAGCATAAAAACTTGGTATGCTTGAAATTTTTGATAGGAATATGGTTTTCCGGACATGCACACATTGACAAAACGAGGTCTGGAAAAAAAAATGATTTTCGTCACTCATAAATAAATTTCTGTATATAATGTACTATCTCCCTCATAATATCTTGAAAAAATGCATCCCATCATAATGTAAGTCCCCCTTACGTTTTTATATGTACTTTACAGTAGAGGTCGTATGGGGTGTTACTTTTTTTTTACACGACTAATATGAACATCCTTGGAGATGTATCCAAAGTTGATGCAATAAACGCATTCAATTAGATAAAAGCAAATGACACTGGACAATGATTTACCAGTAAAATTTTATAAACAAATATCGCTCTTAATCCTGTTATGACGTATCTATCAAATAGACCAGATCTGCTCATATTTTGTTGTCTATTGAAAGCTTGGAATGATTTCTCCCATTCTCAAATCGGCCTCATCTGCTGATATATCTGGTTGAAGTTTAATTTTTACATTGTTGTACCAGACATGTCTGAAGTTTTGTCCTTATTGCTGATCAAACTTCTGCTCATGTTAGTACAATCTTTCGAATCTACAATTTGATTTCACGCCGTTGCAGTCGACCAGCACTGCTCTTTTAAAAATAGCTGCTGGCATTCGAAATATTGATCAATTACTTGAATTCATTCATATTTGTCTATTTGATTCTTTCTCACTATGTATATCTCTAAAAAGATTTTATTATTTGCTTTACTATTTGTTTTACTAAATCTTTACTTTTTAATAATATTATTTACTTTTTGAGTTGCTCAGCATTGTACATAGCTTAAGCAGGGGTATATAAATAAATGTTTTTGATTTGATTTGTGTTGCTAGATTTGTCAGTTGTTTATCGCGTCAGCAGCAGTAACCAGCAGGCATTTTTAAAGTCGCATAGGTCTTTTCATTAATAACATTTATTTGCAAAAATATTTTAATTAATCAGTTAATAATAATAGTAATTTTATTAACACTAAGTGTACTTTTTACAAAAAACAACTCAACCATTGATACAATCTTTTTATGCAACTTCCATGATATAGCTATGATAGAGTATATACAAAGTTTTACAAATACATTTAGGTCTCTTTGTCCTTTATCGCCACTGGGAAATCATAATAAAATTGAAAAGTCCTATATATTAAACTATTTTGAGTACCTGATCTATTGTAGTTAACAAATTTTATAATTAAATTTCCATTTCTAAGGCTATATGTATGTCGGCATATACATCGCAAATGTTGTTATAGATCTTAAATAGAGAGAAAGATCCGGCTTTTTGGAACTCAAATTCAAACTTCAGCACATTCAGATCAATTTTACGCATTCATATCAATTCGACACATTTATTCACTTCAGAGTTGAGAACATTAACCTACTTGATGAGCAACTAATACATTGCAAGATTATTCCCATTGCCCTTTTCATGTTTCTGTACATACATACATAGTCTAATCTTCGACGATATACGTATGCACAGGAAAAGTACCGTTTAGAAGTATTCAAAATGAGGTCTTACAGTCACATTGTAGATTATTTTTATTCAATAATATACTTGATATTTACAACATTAATGAGTACCTAGGTACTTATATAAAAAGAAGATTTATGTCTAGCACAACACAAACGTTTATACTTAACTTGGACATAAGACGAATAAGGTATTTTGAAATAACCATACCTTAAGTTAAAGCTCATTAGTAATTTTTCTATGACAGCAAATTGGTAATGTACGTAAAAATGATAAAAACAAGGCTGTTCCACAGAAAAAAAATATATTTAAATAATAAATGGATTATTTAAATGGAAAATATTTATTTATGATAGTAAATATTTGTCCAAGAACCCACAGCAATTTATTGGTATGAAATAAGGACAGATTCAGAAAAAAACCGACCACCTATGACTGATGAAATCAACAAGAAAAACCTTGTTTTTTTGTTATCAAATAATTTTAATTAAAATGTTGCTTAATCAACTGCATTATACACAACAGACATGATATAATTACTACGTACTATAAAATTGGTGAACTTTTTACTTTACGTTCTTTAAATTTTGTATAGTTGTATAGTTAAGCCCAATATTTTTCGATTGACCTTAGTTCCGGACAGTTTGGAGGACTCGATTCCTCGCTTTAAAAACGTCGCGTGGTCGCCGATTTAACTTTTGTGTATCAACTCTTAAACGCGAATATTGATTCTCCCCCGCTACTTAGCAAAATCTCTTTCCGTGATAGTGGGCACAATTTGTTGCATGTTAACTCCGCAAGATCCAACTTTCTCATGTATGAACCCATCAATCACATGTGCAATGCTGTTAATATTAAGGCTAAGCATTTTGTCGTATTCTGTTTCCACGTCGCATTGCATGTCATTTAATCCGGTGTTTGGTCTATGTTTAGTGTAACACCGACTAAGTGATGAAACGCATGTATTGTTGACCGTTTATTTATTAAACGTGTCCATGCAGCAAGCTTGTGTTAAGCTGGTTCTGGTAGTCAAAAGAAAGCTGATGCATCATGCTTCCTAAGGAATGGAAGAAAGCGCTTCTGAAGACACTCCTTAACGTACACATCCGTGTTGATTGTGCCTGTTGTCACGAAAGGTGATAATTTCTGGCACATATTGCTTGCCAAATTAAGTATTTACCGGGAAATTTGGTGCACCGACGATTCTTAAACTTGGGATCTGCGTCACCGCTCTTTTTTACCACATAAAACTCCTGCCTTGAAAACTGATTAAAGTCCGTTCTCACCTAAATTTTATCATCCTAATGCAGCAGTAGAATTTCATTGGTAAATTTTCATACAAAATCCGGCTCCTTGATTATGCTCCTTGGTTCTTTTCTGGTGTTCTGTTCGGTGTTTTCTTATTTTAATTCAATGGACCGCAGCAGATAATGCTCCAGCCTTATCACTTATATCTCCCATCGACATGTTGGGATTTCGTTTAAAGTTGTCTACCATTGCTTTGGCCTATTTTTGGTCTAATGAACTTGATTTCCTTTCTGATCCGGAATTTCTCTGGACACTACAAGAACTTTGCACTTAATGGCTTGCAATTTATAAGTGCGCACCTTTTTATAGATGCAATTTTACTAGCTTTCCTTTTTTTATTTACCTGGTGATGGGTAATGAGAGGGGATAGCTGATCGATTATTTTCTGAATCAATCCTTATAATCGAAAGTATTGAGGTAAAAAAAAGCCAAAACAGATTAGCAAAAGTTTGTAGCGACCGCGGCGAGTAATATGTAGTATGCTAAAAGTCCGTTATTATCTAAGCTTAAAATGCTTAGTATATAACAATTTAATATTACTTTTTAAAAAGAACCTTCGTAGGGTTTTTATAAAAAAGTTTGGAGTTTTATTTTTCGACTTTTATACTTATCTGGGAATGAGGTTTAAAAAGTAGTTTGGAATGCAGAAGTTACAAAAAAACTTGTTTTATAAATTTTGGTTTCATATCATTAAGATCAATTATAAACTCCTCTTCAAACCATTGCAAATGTTTTTCAGTTAATTTTCACACCCAACATTTACTGTGTTTAAAAAAACTGTTGGTTGGTATATAGTTAGCACAAATAAATACTTATAGAGTAGTTTCATTAAAGGTTATTTTTGTCCACAACATAAAACGAAAATAACGGGTATTTGATACTAAAATACGTTAAATTCCATCGCTCATGACAGACAATCGATTGTAGAATAATCTGTCAGTAAGACTAAGCATGCTCATCACGGATTCTTACAGGGCACCATGCACAAGGAAAATGATGTTTTTTTTTTATTTTAGACAGAGTCGAAAACTTTCTCAATATTTAGTAAACAGGCAACATTGTACGCGTTTTATTGAGGTCTATGCGTGAAACTTTAGAATAGAGCTTATAAACGGCTTTAGTGTTTTTATAATTAATCTAATCCACGGCTATTATCTGGCGAAATAAAAAAAAGTAGATTTGGTGGGAATGTCACAATGATAGAAAAAGACTGTGCGTTAAAAAATTTAATATTATTTGGTGTAGATTTGTGCAAAGAAATAATTTAAAAAATCTCAACGACTTGTGTTTTTTTCTTGTCTTTTGAAATCAAATTAGTAGTTACTTTTTTGTTAATACCATGTAGTAAATATTTCATCTCAAGTAAGAATTGTTTTCACAGCGTTGGCATTATCTACTAGTTTATATTCATTCAATCCATCAAAATAGTATTGTAAAATATGTAAATTATAGTATTAAATATATATGTTAAGATGAGTGTAAAACTGCTAACCTTTAGGTTTAAGAATATTCCAATTATCAAATACTTTTTGCATAAGTAAAAATAAATTATTTTTTGTCTATAGGATGGCGAAGCTGAGGAAGATGAAAACGGAAAATATGAACGAAGGTAAAATATGAAATTTTTAATCTTTGTTAGCTATGCCTTAAGGTCCGTATTCAAAGTTGTGGCTATCTACTTATTCAGAAGAGCCTTTTGTAAGCTGAATCACTCGACTAAGCTTAAACTATGAATACAACCTTTAAGACTATAAATAATATTTCAAAAAGTTGTGTTCGAAATAGCCGTGGCGTAATGAAACCAAAAACGTTTGCTCCTAATTTGGCTAAGATCTACCGGTATATTAACATAACTTCGATTTATGTCCAAGGAGGAATAAAATATGGAATATACGTAAATCGTTTTCGTACACTTGAAATTTTAGTGTACCACAATATACAGTTTTATAAAGGTGTGAAGAACAACAAAAAGCGATAGAGAAATATGGATATCGAATGAGTAATAATACAACAAAAAGACTGAAGATGTAAATGAAATTTAAACATTAACGTTGATATAACTAACAAGCTATACGAGATACAGAGCAAATACTGCACATGCAGAAGTTAACATCACTGCATAAATTCGACATAAATGAAAAATATGATTAAGCAGGAAGAAAACATCATCTGGAAACAAATTAATAATTTTAAACCTTCTAAGATAAACAACTGTATTAAATGGTCAACCAAGAAACCTACTAGGAGATCTAGACTGAACAGACGACATCGTACTAATAGTGAATTCATTCAGGGACATGTAATGCAAAGCTGACGACTAGCATTCGCGCATGAGAAACCAGTCTTAAAATAAACATAAAAGCATGCTCATTTGAATGCTTCCTAGATCAATTGAATTACTACCTGAAAGAATACGAACCGTCTATTAGTACTGATAATTGTGGTATTAATATTAAAACAAATATATTAATAAATATCAAATAAAATAAACAATATTATTAAGGAAAAACTAGCTGACCACAGAAATAAACAACTTCACAAAGGTTCAAAGTAATTTACGATGTTAATCAAAGTCATCAAAACCAAACACCTTAGTTTATTGTCTAAAAGTTAGTAACTCGTTCGCTATTACTGGAAACGAACAAATATATGAACTTCTGAAAAATTCACAAAACAACAACGTACTTATCAAATACTGAAACTTAATTTTTAGTAAAAAATTTACTTAATAATCTAACCACTTCTATCGAGAGTGATTTTAAAATTAAATGAGCTGTTATCCATTTCCTCAAAATGAAAAAATCTACCGGTGTCGACGGCATCAGCAACAGTTAAAAATAAACCATCTAGAAATAGCTATCAAAATACTTACCAAGATATATAATGTCTGGGATAAAATATCTTATTTCCCTATAGCTTGGAAAAATGCCAAAATTATTCCGATAACGAAACCGGGCAGGACACGATCATACACCAACTGAACAGCATATTACTCAGTAGATTAAATCCAACCTACAAATGGCCAAATCTACATTTCGATTACGATTATACAGAGTTTTCTTTCTGACGGTACCTTCAGCGTTCATTTAGGAAATTCCATCTTATATACTGCATATATTCCCAAACCAAATGCCGCAAACTTAGCTCTGTTAGCAGATGACACCTGTTTGTACACCTCAAATGACTCGGTTTCAGTAATGGTATCAAACCTCGAAACCAATTATAAAGGTCTAGGCGACTATTTTCATAAGTGGAAGATTAAGGTAAATACGACCAGAACGCAGGCAATGCTTTTCACGAAAAAACGCTCCACCAGAAATTTGCCATCCTCAAACATTAGATTCGATACTAGTGAAATCAGTTGAAAATCCGAACTAAAATACTTAGGGGCGATACTAGATAAAACGCTGACATACAAGCAAGATATTTCCTAAAAGGTAGATAAATATAATTAATTAATCAAAGCACTGCATCCATGATCAACAGAAAATCGATATTTAGTCTCGACAACAATATTCTTAATTTACAAAACAATATTCTTGCTTGTTTTGACTTGCAGAGAACCACTCAATAATGCCGTACAAAGTCATATTAATAAATTACAATTAGCACAAAATAAGACTATAAATGTTACTGAACTTACCTAGATATTTTTCAACCAGAAGGATGCACGGCAAAGCCTGCGTAATTCTAATTGCTAACGCACAAGAAAAATTTGTTGTACTTATTTAGAAAATCATCTCATTAGTTGTTTAAGCCAAGACTAGTAATAGAATTGATCAGTTTTAAATTTGATTTTAGTCTATTATTAGTTTTATTTTTATTTTTTGAAGTTTTGTAACTTTTTCCTCATCTAATAAAAATTAATAAAAATACTAAATTATTCTCCATTAGTAGTGTAAGTGTCTTTTTCTGGTTGTATGGTAGGTTAACCGGTCTCTCACACCATGTTTTCACGATATACTAGTCTCAGAGATTGATGTAACAAAGGATACATAAAAAAAATAAAAAAATAAATGAAATAAAATAAATCAGAAAAGTATGAATATTATAAACTTATGAACTTCATGGCCTTTCCAACGACTGCTCAACCACCCCTATACTCCCCCCCAGTCCAGAATTATGACGCTTCAAATCCAAAATTTCAGTTTTTTTCTTAATTTTTCGGTTTCTTTTTTTAAATACACTAACATACAACTTTTTATACCCTAGATGAAATCATAGGGGTATACTAAGTTTGTCATTCCGTTTGTAACACCTCGAAATAATGATGGTAGAGCAAAATGGATTGGACACCCATTCATAATATTAAAAGTTATTTCGATTTTTGCATGTCCGTCCGTCCGTCTGTGCGCACGATAACTCGAGAACGCGTATACTTAGAGAGCTGAAATTTTGTACACGGACTTTAAAAAAAAAAGTAAAATTAAGTTCGAAAATGAGACAAATCGGGCAACTTCTTCGTGGGGTTGCCATATAAAAATTTCGTTTTCCGCTATATATTTAGACACTGCCTGAGAACGCATCGACGTAGAGAGCTGAAATTTCGTACATGATGTTTTTACTACATTAGCAAATAAAATGTCAAAAATGGACTAAATCGGGCAACTCCTTCTTGGTGTTGCCATATAAAAATTTCGGTTTTTTACGTATACTTTGAAAACGATCAGTCCAAGACATTTTTATTGTACTAAAAACTTTTGCAGAATACGAAATCCTATAAAATTGGTTATAACCATTTTTTCTGTGCGACAAACTGCTCTAGAAATATATGCGAAAACAACATCAAAATCAATACTTGAATAGATCGGTGACCATACGAAATTTAATACGGGCATTCATCTAGGGTATCATAAGAATTGGTCTTAGACCAATTCTAGCTTTTTTACTTGTTTTACAAAATTTCGAAAACCCAGAGTCTCCTCCTTAATTTAACATATTACACTTATGTTCTATCTGTGACGGTTAATTAGATATTAGCGCTTAATCTCGCACGTATTCACCGCCTTAAAACATGATTTTCTTGCTTTAGAAACTGAAACCAAGTCATTGTAATATACCTGTGTTTACAATTCCGTCTTAAAATAGAGCGTACAAGGTGTACTTTTGAAGATATGGGGTGTTTAATGAAAAAAGAGATCACCCTGTAACTCGATAGTGACATTTTACATCCAAAGAGAATAAAAGCTCAGACGATGAATGTTCGACTTCTATTGACTAGGAGAATCGGCCAAGCGATGCTCCTTAATCACCTCTTCCACCTTCCTATGGAGACTCCTGTTGAAGGAGTTGAAGCTGAGGAAATAACAACTCTGGACTGTCCAGCTCTCTTACAAGAATACTCGAGATTTTATCTGAACTCTTCTTGTAATGGATGGAGCTGGTTAAGAATGCTGCGAATTCTCTCCCTAGGAATGGTTCCCATCTTCTTTGATACCTCAAACTGGATACCAGTTGAAATGGTGCTACTACACGACTTGTAGCCACTAAAACTGGCGAGGCCAGTCTCACCCTAACTGGCCATCTCCCAATCCGAAGGGCGTTCGAGAGATGCTTTCGCCTCTCTTGCGACAAGTTTCGAAAGGCGAGGTCCACTATCGTCCTAATCGGAGTGGGGCCGCTTTGGTGCGACCGGCTTTTGCTGGTTCTGGAGGAGGTAGCATCGCTTGTTCAACCTTGTTCTTCCTCCTCGTCCTTTTCTTTCCTACGGGGCTACTCGACTCCTCGTCGGAAGTATCTGTGTTTTCTATTTTTTTGTAGACAATTCAATTCATAAGTTCAAATTCAATTCATTTGCTCAAAATAATAGTAAAGCAAACAAACAAAATACTTTGTAACATTAATATGTAAAAAACAAAAAACTGACTACTAGAGTCGTCTGTCTAGATTGGCATGGTCAGCTATAACCTTTCTTTCAATTAATCTCTCTTAAAACAGCTATTTCCTTTCATTGCCGAAAAATAAAAGAAGTATAGAGCAAGGATACTCCTAAGTAAGCTAGCTTCAACTTAAATCGCCCCATGCCTTTTAAGAGAAAAAGAAAAAAGAAAAAAATATATTTAATTAGTTGTATTCATCAATTAGAAATTTTCGATATTTAAATGCACTACTAAAGAAACTATACAAGGCTGTCCAATCCTTGCCATTCAAGAGATCAATCACTTCGTTACGCGAGAATATTACTACCCAAGAACTGTGCTTTGCTCAGGCGAATGGTTTAGTTCATGATACAGGTCATGCTAAAAGTAGTTATTTTAGCAATATTTTATCATTCTTTTGTCAGAATATCTTCCAGCTTGGAGCGCAAAGCTGTAATATTTACAGACGCGGAATGTTTTTCCGAAAGCTCATAAAGTGCATCATACCATTTTACTTTATTCCTACTGGCTAAGATAGCAAGTATGTTGGGTAATCTGTTGCCTGGCATTTCACAGATTACTTAAACAATATATTTATAATGCATTCTTAAGGCCCACAGCAGGGCTAAAGGGAGCCCCGTATCCAAGTGCACCATATAGTTTGGTATGTTAGGCGGAAGTCAGTAATTTCGTATGTGTGGACAAGTTTGCATAGGTTTTATTTGGTTTTTTTCTGAATTAGAACGGTTTTTCATTTTCAGCAATGACTTCACTGTTTCTGAATTATTCACAATTAAACCCTTAGGTAAAGGAGGATTTATTATTTTATTCTTTGAAGGAAAATTAATTGCTTCATTAAATGACACCATAATCTCTTATCCACGTCGTACTTATCGATGATTCTTATGAATAAAGTTAAGATTATTTTTTCCTCAGAATTCAGGTAGAAAATAGAACCTTTCGATAAAAAATCTTAAATTTAAGGGGCACCACTAGTGTGGCACTTTAAAAAAAAAGATTTTTTTTTTCATTTTTCTATTGTCTATACTTTCAAGAATAACATATTAAAATTTCAAATGTGTATCTTAAATAGTTTTTGAAAGAGCAGCTGCTCGTCCGTCAGAAACGTGCGTTACAATGTCCTCAACTGAATAGACATTCTACTGACGGAAGTTTACTCAAAACCATTAGGATGTTGTAATGTGCGAGTCATACTTCACGCGGTGAAGATCGGAGTTCACCTAAAACTGTAGGTCCAATAACATTAAAGAAAAGTATAATTATAGCAAAATAAACTAACATACCTAATAAAATGAAAGAATATCAAAAATTAATTTCTGTAATTTGTAAGTTCCAGATACTTATATTCGAAAATTTAAATCGAATATAAATACCTGGTGTAAGATTAAGGATTTTGATGTTGTTGTTTATTAGCCCGCAATTTCCAAGACTTTAATTAGGCTTATATATAAAATACAGCCAACCATTATGCTTGATTCAATGGTTGGAAAGCAATAATACTGGAATTATAATAATTCGGACGTATTAGATATACCCCATAATATCATAATATGTACATATATGCAATCACAGATTAGCAATGTGTTTGTACTGCTGAAATATCAGATTTGATGCTTGATATGTAAAGGTAAATTTCGGAAGAACCCCTTAGATTATATGGCTGACATATTTCAAGGGGAAGTAAACAAATAATTAAACCTAATTGTAAGCAAACAAACCGACATTGGAAAATGTCAAAAAATCTTGACATGGCTGTTTATTTTTATAACACTTTCACTCATTTTTTACTATAATTTATTATTAAATATGCCTGAAAATTGATTTCCTACGAGCACAACGTCTGATGTTTCTACAGCACAGCACACCACACTTCATCACTATAAATTCAAGACTGGAGTCTCGATTGTATAAAATCTCATCCACAAAACAATTTCACTATAGTTTTCCACTATTACAAACCATAAATCAGTTTTAATAACTTTTTTTTATACAAAAATTCACTAAAAGAACAGTGGATATGTAATCTAATACAATCAAAAATATCGAACTGACACAAAAAAGGCGAAGCCCCCTTGTCATTCCCCCTCCTTATCGACTTGTACAAATGCTTATCACACGTACACGAATTTTACACAATATAGCCCACTAAACAAAAATAATTTAAATAGATAAAATAGATAGTAAAAAAGGACGGGTCTGTGGGCATCTACATTTCTTCAAACATGTTATTGCTGTTGCTATTTTTCTAACACAACTTAATTATATTTTATACTTTATATTTTTCAAATAATCTTGGTATTGTTTTAATTTTAAAATATATATATTTTTTATTTCTAAGCGCTTCCAGTGAGTGCTTTTTTGCCGGAAAGGGAACAGCTTTGGTTTTGGCGCTCAAGGATATTCCACAAAGTAGTACAGAAAGGAGGCAAAGTATTGATTCTAACCGGTCAAGTAATAGCACGGTTAGTAGTGGATCTGACATTCAACAGCATCTTCAGTCGATGTTTTATTTACTAAGACATGAGGAAACCTTAAAAATGGTAATTATTTTAATTACTTAATTTTCTTTTATTTGTTTATTTAATTTTTTAACTTATTTTTTTATTTTATTTTTTTATTTTTTAATATTTTTTTATTTTTTAAATATATTTTTCAAGCATGCTGGGATTCGAACTCCTTACAGATAGCCTGGGCTTTTCTGTAGTTTTTTCATTATCTTTTTTATTAAAAAAAATCATGCTGGGATTCGTCTGCGTTGGGCTTTTCTATATATTTATTATTATAAAAAAATATTGACTGTTTTTTTTTTTTTTTTTTTTTTGTGGAAAAATTGCAAGCAATATTTTATCGCTCAAACTTGAAAATGGTTTCAGCTAATGAGCTAAGGTAATTTAAAGTTGAGTTACCATTTAATGTTCAATTTTGATCTTGATTGACCAAACCATTCGCAAATTAATCAGACGAAAGCTAAGAAACAATGAATAATTTAGGATTTAAACATAGGAGTTTTGCAATGATTCTTTCGATGACATCTTTTGTATACAGGTGGAAGTATGTTCTTCGTTAAGCAATTAATCCCTCTACTCTATGAGTAAGCACTGAGTGTGAAAAAATTAATATTAATTAAAGTAAGTAGAAAGCATCCTTTGCCGGAAGTTTAAATTTGGTTCATAGATAGATAAAATAGGCAACTCCTTTGTATTGTTATCATACAAAAATTTGATATTGGAGTAATTGGATACTGGTTTTTGTTCTACAGATTTTCTTTATAAGTTAGATTGTCTATTAAAGCGTTGACATTGTACTCTATATACCGTGGCGCGTGGGTGTCATTTCAGCCAGAAATTGAAGGGCATCCAAAGCCTACTAGAGTTAATTTTGCTCCGCTTAATTAGATCTATTATTTTTTCAATGTGCTTACCACAGAACTTGTTATACAAATACAACACGAATAAGTCCTGTTTCATTCAATTTAACTTCGCAGCATTCCTGTTTGCTCATCTAAATTCATCTTTAATTCCAGCAATCAGGAACTCTGTTTTTGGCTTGGGTTGAGATGGTTCATTGGCTATCCATAGAGTCTATCCAGTAAAATGGATGTCATGGCCTCAAACCGCTTAAACCTTGGTGGAAGACTTGAACAGATGTCTTCGGGGTCATCAGGCCACTTAGCTCTCTCAAGTGGGAAAATAGATAATCAGTGTAAAAACTGAGGAAAAGCTGTACTTTACAGGCACTAGCGCCATTGTTAAGAAACAAATGAAGCTTAAGTTCATCAAACATGCCTTCAAGGTAGGTTGTAGACATTTTGACCCCAGTTGACATTTTGAAAGCCGTTATTTCATATTCCTTCCCCTTGAACAAGGATGGTTAAATGCGATCTGAGAACTAGATTTATTTCTGCAAGCAGGTGCACTAATAGAACCATTTTTCTTTCTGTTTACATTGATAATTATAAAATATATTTTTCCTTTATATAGCTTTATTTGAGGCCCTGCTCCTAGTTCTTACTCCAACCCCGTATTGCCTTTTATCAATTTTCTTGATTCTGATTTTAATTTCAGTAATACCACCGTTGAGCGTCCTGCTCTCTTTTTATAGTTATCATTTTTTATATGTAGGTTTAAATTGAAGCGATAAAGATAAAAAGTTTATTTCTGCCTTGAAGACCATAAAAAACATGCATATAGTTATGTATGTATTTTTACACATCTTTATAAATAGAAAATGCATATTTGGTTCCTATTATTGACCAGAAGATGAAAGATAGGAGAATGCGGACTCAGTTAGCAATAATTTATTGTATTTATAAATTTTTTTTCTGTTTAAATTTCAGGCTGTAAAGTTGGAAACGCAGCGCCCAAATCGAACCAGATATTTAGCCATAGTTTCTCGATCAAAGTATGCAAATAACAATAATATGAAAAGTAAAACTAAGTCTAAAGTGTCAAAAGCAGACTCAACTGAAAAAGATGTTGATGAAGGGAAAATCACTAACACAGTTACTTTGCCAATTAGTGTACAAAAACCAAATGCGACTGAAAAGGACGGCGAGGAGAGTATTCAGCGAAGTGAAGAAGCAGAAGATTACGAAAATTCTAATCAGGAGAATCGAACAAACAAATCGAATATTATATGTGATAAAATAGAGAAAGGGCAATCTTCTAATACGACTAAAGACATAGAGGAGTCTTGCCTACTTGGAATAGATTGTAATGAAAAAACAACTATCGGATTAGTTTTACGAATTTTAGCAGATACAAGTATTCGATTGGATGGAGATGGGTATGTATGAGTAAAACAATGATTTTGAATTCACTAATAATTATTACATGATGAATGGCGTGAAATAATAGTCAATCATGTAAGGAAATTCATATGTAGGAGTATGTATTTGCGCCAAACACTTAACCCCTTACCGGTTAAATTTTTGTAATAAACATGCTAAAAATGAAAATGGGCCGATTTTTTACTTTCTATGGCCTTCATAAGTATTTCTAAAAGTAATTTGCAATAAATTGCCCTAGAGGCACAAGTTGACAAATAATAAAAATATATTGTTGGTCTTTAAAGATTGAACGATGAAAAGTAACACTATTTTTTTATATTGTATAATCTTTTTAATTATTGCATGCTTCGATTGATATCTCTGTTTATTGTGGGGTAAGAGTCGCAAAGCTTTACATATTACATACTACCATAAAAGAACCAAATATAAAGAAGTAGCAAACAGCTTAAAAAAATTTGATCACTTTGAGTTTACCTTGTCCATAAAATAACAAAGGATAAAGAAGTAGCAAACAATGTAACCAAATATTACGTTGTTTTTAGATTGCCTCTCGTAAGAAAATTCGCGCATCGAAAACGTAAACGGTGAACCGAAAAATGCACTTTCTGCCCTGCAACTGTGAATATTTGCAACTCAACTACAATTATACTATCTGGTCAGAAATATTGTCAGTCTTTCAATTGTTGCAACAAATTATTACTTCTTTACAATATTTCTTGCGAAAAATAGTTTAATATATTTTTCTGTACGAAAAACGATATTTCATTAACGGCCTAGGCTACTCTGTTTGCACATCGAAAACGTTAAATCGAAGAACGCGGCTCTCTACCTTGCAATTGTGATTATTGCCAACTAAAATTCTATTAATAGGTTGGAAATTTTTCATTCTTTCATTTTTACAAGATATTGTTAATTTTTCACATTGTTTCCCAGGAAAAACACATACGAAATCTCGTTTTTCGTACAAGAAAATATGAAATACGAGAATTATTTGAAGATAACATTTACATATTTTCAAAAACGAAAGAATGACAAATTTCTGCCTTTATGACTTTAGTTGGAAATATTTGTGATTGATTAGAAATGTGCGTTTTTCGGCATAGCTAGTGTATTCTTTTTCGTCAATGTGCAAACGGTCCTAAATATTTATTATTTGATGGAAAAATAATCCATAGCTCCACATTGCAGCTATTCAATAATAATTTTCTTCTTAAGAATTTTCTCAACAATTTTTCTTCAGTATTTTCATCATAAAAAATCCAAATATATTAAGAGGAGTCAGTACCAAAATTTGCAAGTTTTGTACATTTTTCAATGCGAATTTCTGTCAAACTATTTGTAGCAGAATAATGATTTTTTTAAATTAAAGGTGTGGAAGAGGTCTAATAAATAACGTCGAAAAAAAATGGCATTAAAACGGAGATATTAGCTCGAAAACTTGTAAAAAATGGTAAAACTTGAAGTTTTTTAAATCAAATTCGTGTTAGTAGGTATTCTCATTTCTTTAGATTGTGACTATTTTAGAAAGATAAAGCCTATATCTTTGTTTTTTTCATTTTTAGTGGCGCTTTTTTTAATTATTTGACTAATAAAAGCACTTGTTTTTTCTCCCGATATTTCATTGACGAGAAATTGCAATATTTCGTTAAAAGTTGTTAGAGTACAAAGCGAAATAGTATATTTAACAATTATGTGCAAAAAAAATTTACTAGAGTTATGGTGAACTCTTTTCACCTGAACTGAACCGTAACTCGTTCGGTTCCTAAGCCTAAAGTGTTTTCTTCACCACACTGACACAGAACTGGCTCTGCACATATGTTCTTTTCACAGCGATTCTATGTTCGGTTTCTGCACCGGCTTTGAACTTTCTTATTCCATGAAAATTTGTGGACACGGTTCGGAGCTAAACGTCATATCAGAAGTATTTGTAATTAAAGGGTGGATGTGTGGACATTTTGTGAAAATACAATTATTTTATTGAAGTGGTTTATTTTTTTTTATTAAAATTATAAGGGACGAAGATTTTCGGATATGCTACTTTCTTGCATTCTTTTCAGCTTGTTCCCGTTCGGGGCAGGGCTAAGTTCGGTGTAGATCTGACAGATTCTGGTTTAGTTCAGTATTGTTTTGAATCGATGACAATTTTTTTGTTTACTGTAACTCCCGTAATGTATTTAGTAATATGATATTGCACGCAAATAAAAAATAACTCAGAAAGTTCTAATTTCTAAGCTCACTTCTACCCTCATTTGTCTCTGCTTTCTTTCACTTCCGACTCTGACGGTGCTGTCTCCAAATTTTCAACTTTGATAGTATTTTCTGTTACATACATTCCACTAGTCTTATTGAAATTAAAATTTGGAATTCTTTTAATGCAAAAATTGTGTACAATTTATATGGATTTGGAGAGTTTTGAAACCGGTCTCCAATGCAGATTTTTTGGCGTAATTTTGATACGCTGCGTACAGTTGCTCTAGTTTTTTGAGTGTTTACAATTTTTTTAAGTGAAATTGATAAAGGAGATTACGCTCATAGGTCTAACTGAATTTTTTTACTTGACCGTTTTTATAACCCATTCTAGGAATGGCCGATATTTTCACATTTATGTTCAAAATATCGATATACCAATATATTGCTCTTAAAATTTCGATATTTGGTATTATGTATAAATACATACTATTAATATATTGCTGTGCCCGTGCCGTTGACTTATAATTGGTATTGTAGCATTGATATAATATGATAATGATACCGCCATTTCATGGCATTGATTGATTACAAACAAAGAAAATATCTAAACACTAAAAAATAGGCACATCTGTATCTGTTATTGGTAAATGTACGGACCGTTCGTTTCGTTTAAATATATAAAAACCGCAAATCGTAGGTACAATGTGCTGCTAAGGATATTGCTGACACCTGTCGCATTGCTTAAAGCTCAAAATATTTCAACTTAAGACCCTCAACACTTGACCGCTTGAATTTAGGCAATTTATTTTCCCGGGAATTGAAATTGTAAATGAAAATAGAAAGTTTTAAATAATACTCTCCAGTATTTAATAACTAGATTATTTAATTATTCACAATTTCTGATGGATAGAAAATTTAAGATATGCTAGAGTGTCATCATTTGAACAGCAAAAGCAAGAGAGCGTCACATTGTATCTCAGGCTTCAAGCATTCAGCCAGCGCAGTCAGCAAAGCAGATCACAATTCACATTCACACTATTTAATCAATCTTTATCATCACTCCTCATAATACTCTCATAGTGCTATGCTATTACTATGCTTGTTCTATGTCCATCTTTACCTCATGCCATGCCAAAGCAAATTGTGTATGCTTCCTCAGCCTGTCTGGTCTCTGCTAGTGTGTTAGTCAGAAGTCAGAACAGAAGAAAAGAACCTTAGGGCTGCCAGCGATTGTTCTGAACCAGGAGGGAGTGTTTTGAGCATGGAAACCAATTGCTCGAACAGAAATTCAAATTTTTTTTTTCTACGCAATACAGCTAGTAAAATATCGATACTCCGATATTCAAAGTATAAAAATATCGATACGAATCATCTGTATTGTAAGCGGATAAATATCGATATATCGGTATCGGCTCTGCATTGAAACTTAATTTTCGAAATATGTGCAATGTGCCTTGTTAGCTCAGTAGTAAGACCAGTCGCTCGAAAAGCGAAAAACCCGGCAGTAAAACCACACGAGACACTTGCCATTTTTTTCCTTATTGAATTAGAATCTTTCAAGTCTGTCTTTAGGCAATAAGTTTTTTCAAGAAAAAAATTTAACGTATTGTGTAAGTAAAATTAAGCAGTTAATAGAAAATCTTTAATACTTAGTCTCACATTTAATGTATTGAAAATGTTAAGTAATATAATTATATATGTATATTGTGTGTATATAATTATAATATTGTTTGCTATTTTTACATAAGAAGTTTTAAGATTATCAGTAAATTAAATTTTTCATTTCAGAGGCTTTAGTATAAGCGTGTATGGCAAAACACATATATTCAAGCCAGTTTCGGTCCAGGCCATGTGGTAAGTTAGTTATTTTTTTTATAACAGCCTATTATAAATAATGAATAAATTGTTCTTAAATGAAGCTTTTATAAGTTTGAAAAGATTTCGTAGATTTCAATATATAATGCGATTTAGACGTGGGTGGTTACAGAAAGTGACGACGGGTTCGAAATTCGTATTATGTGATTTAGATTTTCTAAAATAATTCAATTTTCAAATGACTTATTTCTTAATCCATACTTAATGTACACCGCTCAATACTAATATCTTGCCTTTCTTTACTAATATACAAAATAAACATAATGTCGGCATTATATACACAGTGGTATGCGGATAATAAGATATGCTGCATTGTATGTACAATATTTTAAATTACTATTCTCTTACATCTCTTGCATTTCAGTAATTTATTACAATATAATGTTTCAACACCACGACTTTGCATTCACCCAAAACCACACCAGGTTATATTATAATTATATACAGCAGGTCCTGCCCATATTATTTAATCACTTCATTGAAGCAAAATGTCGTTTTAAAAGGAACCCTCTCTTTCTTTTATTTCTTTTGCACAACAGCGGATAATGAATTTTCCTCCCAATAATGAAGGCCAAATCAATCAATCAGAGGGAAAGGGTAATTAATGGTATTTCCTTAATGCCCTACCATTGGCAAAAAATTATCGCCAGGCCCGCCTAACGATAATATATGATTGCCATCAGTTGGAGTGAGATTTGGTAATTTATAATATTTCGTTGTTGCCGTACCATTGAACAGGAATCGCAGGATCGATGTAAAAATTTATATGGGTGCGTGCTGGTCCGATTCTCTAAAGTATTTTATATTGATTCTTATCGAAAAGTGACTAAACATTGGTTTTATATATGCTATAGAACCTAAACTACTATCCTTACGGGCAATAGTCTTCCAGTAATTTTAACCTTGGGTCCTTTACCTTCCCAAGGGCTCCACTTACTATATATGTACCTTACTTAACAAAATGATAAAATGTAAAAGTAAGCTTACCATTTTACGCTCAATAGCTCTCATATCAGTGCGGTCGTAATCCGAATCTGCAGTCAGATTCATTCGATTTTACCAGATCATGGTACACTTATATATGCATTTATTTACACAGTGGGTGTGGGTGTGGGAGGCTGCGAAAGTGTTAAACGATTTTTTTTTAAGTAATAGTATACCGGATAAAACTTTTTTTTTTATAAACAGTTGACATCATAGTGAGTTGCAAAAAAAAAATCGTCAGCTGCATCGCGGAGAGTGGATTATGCGTCAGCTGCTCGGATGAAGTTGTAAAAAAAACATGTAAAATAAAATAGTAATAGCCTGAGAACGTGTTGAACTAGAGCGCTGAAATTTGGTACATGGTATTTCCATAGCAATAGTAAATGAAATTATGAAAATGGACTAAATCGGGCAACCTCTTCTTAGTGCTGCCATATAATAATTTTGGTTTTTTACGTATATTGTAAAAACAATCAGTCCTAGACTGTTTTATTGTACTGAAAAGTTCGTCAGATTATGAAATTCTATGAAATTGCTAATAATAATTTTTACTGTCCGACGAACAGTTCTAGAAATATATGAACATTCAAACCTCCCCACACCCACCGCGGGTGTGTCAGCTGACGCTTGATTCACTTATAGTCAAACTTAAAAAATTTATTCCAGAGTAATAAAAATCAGGAGCAATGGATGCAAATAGCTACAGTATATTACAAGCATTGAGATTTTCGTTTTGCTTAGATGCGTTTGGAGTAGAGCTAAAAGTATCCGGATAATTTATTATTATTTATTATTATTATCTATCCTCGAGATTGCATATATCATGCAAGTATCATGAAATTTATATTTTCCCAATGAAGCATTGCAATCTGGATGAAATTTTGACCACCTTTTGCTTAGTCGGGGTCCGGATAGTTTGGATTTAGATCCGGATAGCTCGAATCTAGACCCGTAGATAGTTTGGATCCAGATAGTTCGGATCCAGATACCTCGGATCCGGATTTCAGGAATCGGATAGTTTGCACATCCGGGTATCCGAATATCAGCTATATTTGGGAATGTATTTGGTAATATATATTTCTAATCGTAAGGGTATAACATTAATAAGGAAATCACAATTTAATGCTAATTAGCTCTCAAATTTGTTCTTTGAATTATTCTTCAATATTTGAAATAACAATTCATCTGATGATGAAAGTATGTCACTCCGTTTATAACGCATAGAAATAATGATGGTAGAGCAGAATGGATTACACACCAACGCATAATATTAAAAGTTACTTTGATTTTGGATGTCCGTCTGTCTGTCTGCCCGCACGATAACTCTAGAACGCGTGTACATAGAGAGCTGAAATTTTGCACATGAGCTTTTAAAGAAAAAGTAAAATTAAGTTCGAAATTGGGACAAATCAGGTAACTTCGTAGAGTTGCCATAAAAAAAATCGTTTTCACTTCAGATTTGAACACTGCCTGAGAAAACGTCAACGTAGAGACCTGAAATTTTATACATAATGCTTTCATGAAAATAGTAAATAATATAATTTCAAAAATGGGCTAAATCGGGCAACCCTTTCTTAGTGTTGCAATAGAAAAATCTAGGATTTTTACGTATACTGTGAAAACGAACAGTCCTAGACGCTTTCATTGTATTGAAGAGTTCTTCAGAATATGAAATCCTATGAAATTGGTTATAATAATTTTTTCTGTCCGACAAACCGTTCTAGAAATATATGCGATAAATCACTTCAAAAATCAAACTTGCACAGATGGGTACCATACGAAATTAGGATATCATAAGAATTGGTGTTAGTTTAATTATAGCTTTTTTTCTTGGTTTTTTAAATCTTAGCTTCAAAATAGGGGAAGAAAAAATAAATTTGAAATCATCATCATAGCCTGCATCATTTAAAGTTATAGGGTGATTCGTAAAACAAAAATCGATATCCACGCCACGCCGTTACATCGAAAATGAAATGAAATTGTTTTACTATAATAACTATTTTATATAATAATATATGTACACATATCTCACGCTGAACTCAAATTATAAGCTATTTCAGACTTAAACGAACTCAATTTGCTTTATTCATCTGCTCTCCAATTACTAACTGTGCCAAATTTAAAGTTAATCTTACAGCTCTCACTTCTCCAAATTTGAGTTGAGCCTTGAATAATTGATAATCAGGTTATAGAGATAGGATTTTATAGTCAGGACAAAATGTTTATTAGAAAGTGAAAGCAGCCAAAATATATTCATTTTTTTTCTTCAGGTCCACATTGCAAACCCTTCACAAAGTTTCACAAAAGGCTCGAGAGAATAATTTTTATCCTGGAGGTCCTTCTCACGAATGGGTTTCATATTATGAAAGGCGAATAGATTCCGAAAGGTCTTGTTTAAATGAATGGAATGCCATGGATTGTTTAGAAAGCAAACGTCCTCCTTCTCCAGATGCCATAAGAAATAAGTAAGTGTATTTTTTATCGATATTTTTATTTTTTATTTATATTTTTTACAGACCAACTGAAAGGGAGGAAACAGAACGTGTTATTAGAATGAAATTAAAAGAAATCATGATGTCAGTGGATTTAGATGAAGTTACTTCGAAATATATACGAGGTCGACTGGAAGAGCACCTTGATATGGATCTTGCAGAGTACAAGTCGTTTATTGATGAGGAGATGTTAATAATTTTAGGACAAATGGATGCACCTACTGAAATATTTGAGCATGTATATTTGGGCTCAGAATGGAATGCTAGTAATCTTGAAGAACTGCAGAGAAATGGGTAATTTTTACAGATTTATTCAACTTAGATTTTAAAGATATCTAAAAACAAGATGTCTGCACTAGTATATTAGATAGATATTAGATATTGCAAAGTTTTTAACGATTTTGATATTAATTGAGATGATTTTACTTTCAAACTAGGTTGAATCTTGGTGAAATCTAGGACCTTTTTGGGATTTTACATATGTTGTGGGAGAGGTGGATTAATCTGCTACTCACCGTTGCTATATTGTTGCAGAACAGGTCTTCCGACATTTCTTGAGCATTGTAATAAGCTAGGAGAGATTCTGGCAGTTATCAATACGATTTAAAAAGATTGCTGGTGGATAGATTTGTCTTGCTTCGTCTGCGGTCGTCTGCATGAATTGCATTTCACACACTTAGTGCCATCATTTATGAAAAGAAATTTACATAATACAAGTGCTGTATGAAATAAAACCATTTTAAAGTGTAAAAGGCCATAATCGAAAAGTTTCAAGATAAGACTTTATTTCACTTTTGAGTCGGAAATAAGACCATACTAGCAGCATAAGGCTTTATTGCATATGGAGATTTCACGGCACGCGCCGAAAAACCATGATCACCTGTAAATTCGAACCTCAGGTTTGAGTTTGAATCCCAGGTGATGGATGATGCAGTGATTTTCTCGTTATATAAATAATTCACGCCAAGTATTATTTCGATTTTTTTTCGGATGTATTAATGTCGAATCAGCTGATAAAAGTATTGCAGGTGTCAAGACGATGTTATAAAATAACACGTCTGGTTCGTTGATTAACCGTTTGTTCAGCCTTTCAACTTTCTTTTAGAAATGTGTATTTGTTAGGAACATACTAGCTGTATGATATTTAAGCTAGAGCTGTGTGTTAAATGTCGACATTTGCTTTGGTTTATATGTATATATATATAAAAAAAAATGGTTTCAAGCAACAAATTTACTAAGAAATAGTGAAGAAAGTGGATTATGAATGATTACCTACTTAGGTCAAAACTTCTAATAATTGGTGAACATACACTCTAATTTGAGTATCGCAGTTTTTCTCTATCAACGGAAAAATGCATTGCATATCGTAGATGTTGTAGAACTATCAATAAAGCTTATTCGCAAAGATGTGAATGCATCTGTTAAAGAGACAATACTAATAGCGAGGATTCATTTGGTAAACTATAATGATTTATGGGCTCAATCCTCAATTCCCGTAGAAAGATAATTTACTTTTACATCGTTTACTCGACGAAATTATTATCGTTCAGTTTCCCATTTATTTAACTAACTGTTTCAAGTCTGGCATCCCGTCAAAATCTTTTTATATTAACACTTTATGAGATGGGCCCTAGAGTATGCCTAGGTTAAGCTTTGATTCAGTTATTTGCTGAATGTTTGTGTATCCTATTCAGGCAGTAGCTCCAAACTATTGGAAACAGCTGCAGCTCTAATATCCAGTGTTTCATTCTACAAAACCATAGATTAGTAAATAACCAGTTAGAAAAAATATAGAGACTTAAAACCAGAATTTTCTTCTATTTTTCAGAGTTCGTCATATATTAAATGTTACTCGAGAAATTGATAATTTCTTTCCTGGTGTGTTTGATTACTTCAATGTTAGAGTGTACGACGATGAGAAAACAAATTTACTTAAACACTGGGACAACACTTTTCGATATATATCTCGAGCAAAAGCAGAAGGCTCTAAAGTTTTAGTACATTGTAAAATGGGAGTTAGTAGATCAGCGTCTGTTGTAATAGCCTATGCCATGAAGGCTTATAATTGGGAGTTTAGTCATGCTCTGCAACACGTCAAGGATAAAAGAAGTTGTATAAAACCAAATAAAAATTTTTTAGCCCAATTAGAAACTTATCGTGGAATGTTGGATGCTATGAAAAACAAAGAAAAACTTCAGCGAAGTAAAAGTGAAACAAATTTAAAGAATGTAAAAGATGCACGATTACTGCCCGGCAGTGAACCTACGCCGCTTATTCAAGCCTTAAATAATTTCAAAAAATTAGAAAAAGATTCTGATTTGAAAATTTCAAGAAAATTTTTGCGGAGATCTAGTAGTACTTCACCAAAAATATTACAAAATTCTATGATAGCCAGACAACAAAGCCAATCATTAGAAAATCTTGCTCCAGATCGAACTGTGGAGGAGCATGAAGATGTACTTTATGAAACAATTAATAGTAACAATTATAAAATAACCCAAAACCAAGTATTTCAACTGCAAGAAAATAAAGCTCCAATGAAAACAGTTGCTAGCGATTTAGAATATAATGAAAAGAAAGTGAAAGATGACAAAAGCGTATTAAACTTACAAATAAATGACCAATCAGAAATAAGTGAACCAGAGCCAAAACCACAGCCAACTGAATATGAAGGTGAGGGAAGGAATAATAATTCGCAAATAATAGAAAGTCCTGTGTGGACTTCCTCTGCACAAATTATCCATCAGTCTTCGAATCTCGACTTAAATGTTGAAAATAAAGAATCATTAAAAGGTATTCAGCGAAAGGAAAATGATTTATTTTCATCACAATTAGATAATGTTTTTGATAATGAAGAAACAAAACAAATTCATAGAGCAGCATCTTTTGCACCTGCATGGACGTCTAGTTGTACAACAGAACCTTTGGTATCCCGTCAAAGCTCTTGTAGCAGTGTTGACTCTGCCGTATTTCTAGCCTTTCCTGGTGAAAGGCATGATACACATTCTAGACATTCTTCATGGGGTTCAGGTGATAACAGAATTCCACCTTCGAGAAACAGCTCTTGGGGTTCCTACGATACAAATAGACTTAAGTTTTGTACTAATAATGTAACGATAACGGAGGGTCAAGTTCATAATACTACCGAGACGGGTGGTATGGTGGAAAACTTTCCTCTACATTCGGGGACAGTAAAACGTACAAAACAAAAACTAGAAGAATTCACTGCACTTAAAAAATTGTGTAGTGATAATACATCTGAAATCTTTTTAAATAAACAAAATATTGGAAACGATAATCCAGATGCATTTCAATGCGATAATAACCGCAATCGTAAATTTCCGAACCGTTGCAACAGTGAGGAAATAATTCTTAATTATGGTTTAAGCGGACCACAGCAATATAATATCTTGTCTGTTTCGGCTCCTGATGCATTTACTCTTCCAAAGACCAGTGAGAGTACTTTATTAGATCAAAGTTGTATTGAAACCACCGACTGTCCTAAGGATAATACATCATCAAATAAAATTTCTAGTAATGTGCAAAGTTTAAAGAAGAGCTTTGAGGCGAAGGCGTCATCAGTTTTAACAAAAAAGGTTCGGTCTCTGCCATCATCTCCTGTTGCCCCTCATAATGAGGCTGATTCAAAACAGGAAGAGAGGAATACCGAATCCAAAGATTTTAGTGTAAAAGGGTTAGTTAGTAAATATCAGTCAACGGACACTCGTCCAGCATTTTCCAATTGTAGAATTCGACCAAGATCTTTTTACGAGAGCAGAACTTCTTCACATCAGACTGATTTGGAAATGAACTCGAATTTTCAGAAGGTGCACGAGCTAAGTAAACCACCAGTTCCACCGATTATAAAAAGTACTTTAAATAATGTTGTTCCCATGACAGAGGGGATTACGCCGCATAATTTTAATTATAATAGAAAATTACAACATGGAAAAACTCATCCACTCGCTAGACTCAATTTGTCTAAGCAACGCTTTAACACCGCCGCTTATAATACTATGTAAATGATGTTTTGTATATTGAAAAATTTAATTGTAAGCTATGTAAATATGTAAGATTTTTCTATTTTTATGTTTATATGAAACTATTGTTTTTTAATTAAACTATTGAAAAGGCTTAAATGTTTTATATATATAAATATAAATCATAAATCATTTTAATTTAATGTAGTCTCTAAAATAAATTATTTTATTTTATAATTAATTTCTATTATTTTTGTTAGGATTTGCGTTGTGTATAAGAAGGAACCGTCGAAGAATCGCCAAGACTATTTTTTCAGATCGGTGTCAAATTAAGAAATAAAAAAAAACTTGAAAGTGGTTATTTCTTTTTATATTGTTAATTGTTGGAGTTTTGCAGCAATCCAAAACGTAGTGGCTTGTAAAAGTAAGTAAGCATCATATTCTTCGGAATAAAATTCACTTCCATTGAGTCATCACGCAGCTGAATTTCGGTTTGTGTGATCGTGGTGCATCAAGTTGCTCTAATTTTGTTTTAGATTGCGTGTTCCATATTGTTTCTCTCTTGTCATTCATGTGTTGCCTCTGTTGTAAGTGTTGCGAAAGTAAGTAAACAGACCTCGTTGTAATTCTTGATACATACCTATATAATTTTTTTTGTGATTTTTTTCATTGAAATCATCTACTTTCTGCTTCTCAAATGGATAAGGTGGGATTTGTACACACTTAAATTTTAACGGCATTTTTGCTCTCTTTCCGTATAGAAGTGTATAAATCGAATTATTTTTGCGTAGGTTTACAGAAAACAAGAAAATTTCAGCATTTTATGACAGAAGAGTGAACGGTTGTAATAAAAAGAACAAAAAGAAATGAAAAACAATCTTGCCGTAAAATTGGGTCTTTTTGTTGGAAAAAACGGGGCAGCAGTATACAAAGTCGTCAATGCATATAAAAAAGGGGTGGCGGTATTACCAAAGCCAGGGAGGTCAAGATGAACATCAGAGAACGATAATTTAAGCATTCTTAATATTGCGTTATCAAATGTAAAGTTCGGTCACTTGAAACTATTCGTAGAAGATTTCAAGAAGGAGGAAACCATGCGTTACCTTAACAAAACTAAGAGTGACAGCTTAAAAACTGGCAAAATTGAGACATATTCAAGCGATCGTTTTTATACACATATACTTTATTTTGGTCTTGCATACTAACATTCTGGCGGTCCCCACTTTACGTCGTTTAACAATTTATACCGGGAACCGCTTAATGTCGAAGCGAATTGGAAGTTACGTCGCTTGAAAGAAAACATTCTTTTTTTTGTCGTTGAAAAATCAATTTAAACGAAAAATAAAGCTATTAAATTCACTAGAAAAAGCTTTAGAAAAAAGAAATGAGTGAAATGGAATGTGTTTGATAGTTTGATACAGACATGAACTTATTACTGCTTTCCCGGAATAGTCACATCCATTGAGCCATTCCACACGAGTATTCTTGATGCAGTACGAAAACCAGTTTACTAGGGAAGAGGTGAAAAGCAGCAACGATATATCTTCAAAGTGTAGAGATGTCTCTTTGTTTCCTTTCACCTCTTCACTAAAAACCGGTTTGCATCAAGAATACTCGTGTGGATGGCCCATTATAAGTGAACACCACTAATTTTGTATGTATTTAAGATAAAAAATTTTCAAAGAATCCCTTTCTTTTCTTACTTTGTACATAATGTTATTTCTTCAGTTGCTTTCAGCCTGTGTTTCCAACTCTGAGTTTACCCTTGTAGCTAAATTTAGCTACTTCCCAGGTCCTTGGTAGCTAAACTCATATTTTTTCGTAGCTAAATGGTAGCTAAAGTTTTACTTATGTCGATTTCGATGGGACTTCATTGCAACACCAGTATTGCACTTTTTCCAGCAGTGCAACACTCAAAATGTTCGATGGTACAATTTTTATAGCAGAAGTGCAACACGAGGTTTGCACTGACTTCCCCTACTTTGCACTGAATATTTTGTCGGTGTTACGAATACATATTCAAGTTGAATTGTGATCTACTTTGTCAAAATGTACTGTCGCGATTATTTGTGAAATTTTGGAGTTAAATGAATTAAAACATTTTCGCATAAAGTTAAGAAGAACTTTGTTTCTATATATCAATAAAAAACATTTATTACGTTTGAAAGCTCTGTGTGCCCACAAATACAAGGAATATGACAGAAATATGTTCATGGTCTTCAGTGCTCCCAGTTCTCTGCTGCCAGAAAAAGTGCAACACTGAAATGGTCCCATCGAAATCGTCATAAATTTAATTTTTCGAATTGATTTAAAAAATGAGCCACAAACGACAGTGTATGCACATCTATATGTATGTATGTCAACACGTTCAGGGGGAAGAGAAGGAAAATTAATAAACCCACCAACATGTTATCAATTAATAATCGTTCAATTAAAAAATAATAATATTATATTAACCAAAATATTTATTTCTTGTAAAGTCCTATATTTATGACAATCAAATTAAAAGAGTTTAAAATAACAGACAGGGGTTAAATCCAAAAAAGCCAAATCCAAATAAGTAATTCATTTAATAAGATCTTTCAACAGTTCTGTAATATCTACATATGTACTCACTACTTAAGTCTTTAAAGTGCCAAATTTTTTAACAACAAGAGCAGGAATTTCATACTCATCACAGCTTTTACCATACTTTTCATCACAGCTTTTACCATACTTTTGTAACCCAAATCAAATCGAAAGGATTGAACCTAAATTTTTTAATTTCATTTCGTTCCGAATTGGTTTTTAACAATATTCATGAAGCTAAATATTTTCCTATATCAGCATTGGAATGAGGTAAAGGCAACGATTTTATAACAAACTGACACAATTCTTTAAATAAATTGTTTCCAGTATCCACTGTATCTATAAATTTTACAGCTTTACAGTTTCTTGTCTGCATTTCTGTAGCAATGCAACAAGCAAAAAAAGTAAATACAATTACAATTTACAGCAGTGTCAATACAATTAGTGCCAGAAGTAAACTTTTTAGCAGCTTAGATTTCGGGTACAGGTAGCATACAATTTTCTCTCACAATTTGGTAAAAAATTTATGGTCAAAATAAATGAAAATTTTAGCCACCGTTCGGTAGCTAAAGCAGCTCACGGTATCTAAATTGCTACCGGTAGAAAAAAGGAAAATCTTCGGAACTAAATTACCTTCTTGGTAGCTAGATTTAGCCACGAAGTAGCTAAATTGGAAACATTGCTTCCAGCCCAGTCCTTGTGAAGTGTAATATCGTAGAATTTAAAAAAAGAAAATGAGTGAAGAAGTGTTCCGTCTGGTAGTGTTTCTCGGAAACGACACACAATTACGCTGGAAGTAAAAGACAAAGTCATCAAATTAAGTGACTGAAAAAAATTAGTATTAGTTTTACCGAGAACTACAGTTCAAACAATATTTAAAGACAAAGAGAAACTTCTAAATGAAATAAAAAGTGCTTCCTCAATGGGTTTGACAATAATACGAACTAGGGCGGGTCTTGTGCAGAAATGGAAAAATTATTGATAATGTGGATTAACAAACAGATTAAAAAAAAAGTGCCTTTAAGTTTAGCGATAAGAAAAAAAAAGGCTACACTAAAGTAAATCTAGTCTAACGAGCTACCTTTTGACTAAATTTCAAGTTAATCTAATGTAAATTGAGTTACACCGAGAGCCGATACGAAAAGTTGTGTTTTTGGGAAATGAGTTTAAAGTTTAATTTATTTTTCTTTTGTCGATAAATAATTATTGTTTATTATTATAATTCTTTGAATTTAAACTTAATTTTTTATGAACGCAATTTAGACATGTTATAATTATGTATTACGAAAAAATGAGAAAAAAAAAACTTGCTCTGAACCGTGACACTATTGGTCCTCCTTAAAAGCCAACAAAGGATGTGTGTGTTAGCATTGAAAATTGAAATTTAATTTAGTGTTTTATTGCTCCCGTTAGAGACAATTGGAGCCCCCTTTAATTAGAATTAAATCTATATATAATATATGCGGTGTAATAACATAAAATAACAAATTTTAATTTAATTTTAAGTGTACCCTAACACCGTCGCACAGGAGTACTCCCAGCAAACAATTTGTATCTTCCGGACGAAAAATCCCCCCGACGAAAAGGTAGCGATCTCTTCCATACGAGAAATTAATCGCAACTTTGTTGTAATTTTATTGCTTTGGAAATATTGCAAAGCTGATATAAATTTAATAAGAATTCAATTCGCGGGGGGATAAGAAGAAGAGATGGAAGATACGTGTCTCTATTTTTTCTTCCTTCTAATAAAGATTCGATATCTCTTTATTGTGAGTTTATCAGAAAGAAACAAGTATTTGTGTTTTATCTTCCTTCTCATAAACCTGCAACAGGAATATCTCCTTTTTTACCTGAAGGCGATAAGTGAGCAATAACATAGCGTCACTTGAAAACTCTTGGTGGGGATAATAAGAAGACATGGATAATGCATACCTCTGTTTTGTCTTATTTCGGATAAAGTAGGGATATCTCTGTTGCGAGTTTATCAGAAAGTGGAGAAGCATTGCGGCTATATCTTCCTTCTCATAAATCCGCAACAAGAATATCTTCTTTTTTACATGCTGTTATGGTCGTAGCGTATTGTATATAGCAATATGCTACACGTACTGTAGCGTGTATATCGGCTGCTGTCCACAGAGAATTGCATTTCCTCACGTTCAGGCGCCATGTCGACGTGACAGATAAAAGGAAGAAGAGGAAAAAGAAAAGATCGGGTTGACAAGAAAGAGGTAGAATTGAAAAGGGGAGAGCAGTTTTTAGTTTTTGGAAGTAACAAGTAATCGTACAATTTTTAAGTCATCGTCGGCAGATGAAACGCATTCCGGTAGAAAAGGTAAACTCGAGATTTTTTGGGATTACCTCGTCGACAAATTAAGAGGAGCATAAAGACGGCTGGCTGATGGTAGCCATGGTGTTCTCGCTATCTTTTAAAAAAAAAATTTTCAATCCACCAGGAAGTAATCGACGTGAAGCGAGCAACTATCTTTGCATGCAGCTTGTGTGAAAGATTCGCACCCATCATATTATATCACATTCACCGGAGAAAACACCCCACGCTGATAGGGAGTGCCAATTGGAACCCTCAACAATTTTGCTATATTGCTGTTGTGTTTAGCTTTTGTCAGCACTGCAGATATTCCAGCGCAACAGCTAGCGACGGTATTCCTATCCACGGATATTTGGCTTTGTATCCATATTTTGCAGCGTCACGTCGATCAGATACAAAAAGGGGACCCTGCGACATCATTAATATCACTGAGAGCTGTAATAGAAAGAGACAACTGGTGACATCTACTGGCAATGGAGAAGTAAACGACTTTAGGTTCGGAGAATTGATTATGGTATCTACAAGAAGGTTCAGGAATAGAATGAATAGAATGAATAGAACAGTCAAGAAGCTTCTGGAAAATAGAACACTCGAGAATAATCTGGAGAGTTTCTAGGGTATAAATATAACAGTTGTCATAGCCAGAGTAAGAGTCTTGTCTTAGACGTTGCAGTGTTAACAAGTGAAAGTAATAAACGTGCGAAAGTGTTGTAATTAGATTGCGATAATTGAAAGTACAGTATTAGCGATAATTAGAGTTGAGTTGATTAATAGAAAGTTTATGAATTTTGTATGATTAGAGTGAAATAAAGAACTTGTATAATAAGTATTTAATATTGTGTTTTAAATAACGAACCAAAGGCCACGCTCGCAACAATATATATATATGTAGTATTCGCAATAAGCACTCATATGGGTGATCATAAGTTAAATATGTCATCAGTCAATCGCACATATAGTCTCTAAGTTGTATTTAATACGTTATTAGCTATTAACGTTCTGGGATGCCAGTATTCATCTGGTATTTCACATCTAGCCTTAGAGTGGCCTTTAGCTTACCCATTCTAATTTGAATTTAAACTCATTTCTTATTTCAGTATACAATTACATGACAAATTGTTCTAATTTAGATTTAGACATATCTTTTCGAGGTGCTGGTGTAGATTTACTCCATCTACCCTGTTTCACATTATATACCTCCGTAAGTTAGAAAATTAAGCTGCTGGAGTTTCAGATACCCCAAGAATTATGGAGTAAGAATTATAAAGTTTGCGAATGGACATGAACGCTGTAAACCAAAAATAAGACAAGTACGTCGCGTCGGGATAAATGGCTATTAGGATTCAATTTTTTTTTTTGTCAGATAACATGAACAGTTTGCCTTCAAGGAGCTCCTTTTAGAGTACGAGTGTCATCATGTAGGTGTATGTCGAGTAACACTCCTTTATTTGTATCATAGTGTTACATCATTGCGTATATCAGTATATATAATTATCTGTAGGTACATGTTATTATTACATTTTTCGTTGCTATCACCCAGATCAGTGGGGAAGAAGAGTGAATTAGGTGACTTGCCGCGCTTTTCGAACTAAAGGTCGTATTATGGGTAGAGCTACATATTGTTCAACCGATGTATTTAGGCATATTAATTTGACCATTTGTAACTAGGTAATGGTTAGATAGTAAATAAAATGAAGTATTATAACGTCATGACGTCCTGAGTTTTGAGATTATTTCTCCTTTCACTCTCCCGGAGCCCTCTTATTATGAAGGTTGACTAGATCCGCTACTACTCTCTTTTTCAGGTCAACAAAGGGACTTTGGACGATTGTGCCACCCAAAGTCGATGGGAGGATGGGGCTTGGCAGGAAGGCATGCCATCTGCGCCTTCAATGGAACATAGGTAAGTGACGTAAGGGTCCCTTCAGGACCGAGTGTGTGCTGGCTCGTTTATGTAGGCATGAAGAATTTCTTTTTTATTATGGGTGGTGACAGCGGCAGGCATTTTCGGGAACTTCCCCACACTCTCCGCCACCCTTAGCCGAGGTGCTAGCATGCAGTTTGGACTTCACGTCCTAACCATTCACTCTCAACATACTTCCATAACAATGCAGGCGATGAATTATCAATGACATAGCGTCACTTGAAAATTCCTCCCATTTTGTTTCAAACTTCTCAATTGTCGGCAAGTTATTCATTAACCGTGGTGCGCGAAATAAAAGTTAAAACAAAACGAAAGTTTAATCTTGTGCGAAAAATATTGTAGTGCAAAAAGTGCTCCTGGAAATTTTGGATGTGGATTCATACGAGTATTACTGTGCAAAACGTTAGAATTTTTGCGAAAAATATTGTAGTGCAAAAAGTGCTTCTGGAAATTTTGGAGGTGGATTCATTACTGTGCAAAAGGTTAGTAGTTTAGCGTTAAGCTTTTGTTTTTGGTTTTTTGTTGCATTTAAAATATTAGGTTTGTTCACGTACTTCTAGGGTGAATTTGTTCTTTGGCGGTTTTGGGTTAAGTTTTCTCTTTTCAGAGTGCAGGCTTTGGGTGAAAATGTTATAATGCATTCACCCAAATCTGAGTACGTTAACAAAGCTATTGTAATTATTCCGACATTTTTGAATTTGGTATTGAATTATTGCATTTTTCTATAGAAAAATGTTATCGTCGTCTAAAAATGAAAGAAGGAGAATAGCGAGAAAGGCGAAAAAGCTTTTCGAGTCTATTTATAACGATCATGGCGATAATAGTACAAAACGTCCTGGAATGCAAAGCAGGGAGTTAGTGAGTGAAGCATACGGTATAAAAATTCACGAAAATCAAATTCAAAATCTCTCTGAAATTGAAGAGCAATCTTGTCTTCAATCGAGCTCTTCTGATTCCGACTGTGTAAAGGAAAGTTTATCACGTATAACAGAGAAATATGTGAAAATTTAGGTCCATCTGCCAATATAGTTGACGTTAGAAATAATTTGTCCGGTTGGCTAGTAAAACACAATATTAGTAACGAACTGTTACAAATTTTTAGAAGTTTGGATATAAGTGTCCCTAAAGACGTGAGAACTTTAAAAATGACACCGACTGATTGCTGCACAGTTATTATGGGAAATGGAAAATTTATTTATTATAGCCTGAAAGACAGCTTAACAGATTTTTTTTGTAAGTAATTCATATCTTCGAGATGAAGTATACATAGATGTTAATATAGATGGTTTGCCAATCGCCAAAAGTTCCAACTTACAATTATGGCCCATCTTTTTCAATGTTGTAGGTTCAACACAAGTTCTTTTGATTGGTGCGTATGAAGGATATTCAAAACCACCCTCAATCAATCAGTATTTGGAGTCCTTCATATCTGAAATTCAAGATATCGAGAAGAACGGATTCAGTTTTGAAAGCAAACTATATAAAGTTTGTATAAGGTCCTTCATTTGTGACGCACCAGCTCGATCCTTCTTATTGAGTGTGAAAGTGCATACTGGGTACAATTCATGCATTAAATGCACAGCAAAAGGAGAAAAGTTCAAAGGCACTTTCACATCAAACACAAGAATCGAAAAAATGTAAACCGAAAAACTCAATTTATTCCACTTTGAAACAAGATTTTTTCTCCAATGATTAATAAAATCATGGGAAATAGGATAAGCTAATAGTTTTACTAATGAAATAGTATTTATATTTTAGATTTTTTAAGATAAACACAACTTTGATGTTTTAGCGGCGGAATCTTTACGCCGAAAATGTTTTTCGGCCGATAAAACATAAAAGTTGTGTTTTTCTTTAAAATTTGAAATAAATATAACTGTTTTCTCAGTAAAATTCTTAGTTTTTCCTATTTCCTCGGATTTTATTAATCATTGGAACAAAAATCTTGTTTTAAAGGGGAATAAATTGAGTTTTTCGGTTTACATTTTTCTGTTCTTGTTTTTGATGTGAAAGTGCCTTAAGAACCGACTGGTGTTCCGTTCTCAAGAATATTATCCAAAGAGGACAAATGAGCATTTCCGAAGGCGAAGTCATCCAGAGCATCACAATGTACTATGTCCCACTGCATTGGAAAAATTAAATATTGATATAGTGCAACAAATAGCGTTAGATTACATGCATATTGTATGTTTGGGTGTAATGAGGACCCTCATTAATGGTTGGACTAGAGTTAAAGGTGAAGATTATTCCTTGACGTCCTGGCAAATTAAAGAATTGGATATGGCACTTTTAAATCTTGTCGATTGCATACCTCCAGAATTTGTCAGAAAGCCTAGATCTACAAAAGATCTGGACAGATGGAAGGCCACGGAATTTCGCCAATTCCTCCTATACACCGGGCCATTTATTTTAAAAAGTGTTTTGAGTGCAGAACGATACAAACATTCTCTAAAGCTGTCACTGGCAATACGAATATTGTGGGATGAAATAAACTGCTTGCATAATAAAAGAGCAGAAGAGTATTTGCTCGATTTTGTTAAAGAGATACCTGAACTGTACAATCTGTCGATGCTCACATGCAATTTTCACTATCTGCTCCATCTCGTTGACAATGTAAAATATTTTCGAAGTAATTTGGAAAGTACAAGTGCTTTCCTGTTTGAAAACCACTTAAGGAAAATAAAAAGAATGGTAAAAAAATCCAACTCTGTTGCAGTACAAGTGTATAATCGGCATGTTGAAAGCAGTTTACATTTGAAAAATGAACATAATGCAACATTTTCGTTCAGTAAGATTAAAGACAATGAATTCTCCAACATCACATTCAAGGGATTACTGTTTTCAAAAAAGATACCAAATAATTACTGCCTCAGAAATAACGAAATAATAAAAATAAAGTAAATTTTGCAAAAGCATGATACCCCGTACATTGACGGCATTGTTATTGAAAATTTGCAGCCATTCTTTAATGATCCAATTGAATCTTCTTTCTTTAACATATTCAGTACTGGAAATGTGAATGGAGGACGCTCTGTGGAGTTCAATCACAATGAAATTTCCTATAAAGTTATTTGCTTAGCGGATAAACATTCCAACCAATATTTTCTAGCTCCTCTCATTCAGCAAAAACATGAAGAGGAAGAGGAGAACTTATTTAGTCAAGCGTCCGAGAGATTAACGTGCTCTCTCAAGTGAATGTACAATTAAAACTTTGAATAAATTGCAGAAACAGTTATTTAGTCGGTGTGCTAGAGAAACACCTGCTGATCTCCTACGCTTCAATTTGAGGAAGTTTATGACTGACGATTTGTCGAGGAAGTACACTTGGAATGGCACTAAGGACAAACCAAGCATCAAGACGTTCTATTTCATCAGTCTATTAAAAAGTAAGCAATTATAACAAAAGTTATCCATTTTCGAAAAAATTACTATAAAATGCTTGGATTCATTATTTAAGTATATGCGATATTGCATAATTGTAATTATTGCAGATCTTATCGTATATCTCAATAAAAGGAGACACTGAGCACAAATCCCCTATAAAAAATCAGCGTTATTATAACAAAATATATAGTACAACTACCCCAAACTTCCTTAACAAATGTCTAACTTTGTTTCAATTTTTTACAGGCACGTGTCTTCAAATGTTCACCTCCTGAAGCGAACACAACATTGACCAGATAATTCAACAGCACTTCCTGCTCAACGTCCATCCACCAAACAAGCATCAACCTCAACAAGCTCTTCCATATTTACTGCAATATAAACAGAAAATAATTTAAAACTTAAAATTACGGATATTATAAACACGTTTCATATTAAAGGTTTTACTTTATATATTTAAACTGTTTTTTTTTTTACAATTTTCACCCTTCCTTTAGCTCGTATTCAACATGCTGCGCTTTGATGATCTCAACTAAATTTATATAAAATATAAATAGTCAACAAATATAAATTTAGTTGAGACCAGTAATATGCAGTAAGATCAATACAACCCTACATGCTTTCCTAAATAGCACTTCTTCGCGAAAGGATAGCAACTCGTTATCTTATCGCTCCCGCGATAGGTATCTTCTATGATATCGTATTCGTATTGAGGAGAATACTTCATTCGGTATAAAATGTTCCGCACATGCGATACCCCAAGGAGAGATTTTGGCGTGACGGCAAGCGAATAAGAATGCGATTCTTCCGAGTAATAAGAATATGAATCGCGAGGAAGATAAGAATTCGTAACGCGTACGTAATACGAATTCTTATCTTCCTTATCTTCCTTATCTTCCTCGCCCTTAGTATCATCAGGCAACTGATGAATCTGTGCCCAGCTCTGGTCCTATTGGTTTAAAAAGCGGTGAATTAAGTAGGTACATATAGGTGCTGTATTACTACAAATTTGGCTGCCACACATATTTATCTTCCGTATTATATGAAGCTGTGAACATACTCGAGGAAAAAGAACAAAAAAAGAAAGAGGGGCTTCTTCGTCTATCCATCGATTTTTCTGCTACTATAATGATTGCCCTGGAAACTAAACTGAATTTTCAACAGTCATCAAATTTGATAATAATAGAAAAATATAAGTCCAATATTTAAAATAATTATATATTTTTTTTATGAAACATAAAATTTTATTCATTCAGTGAAAAAAAAAAAAAAAAAAATACGGGAAACAATAGTTGTTCTATGGGGATACTGGCTCACTTTTTGTATGGGAAAACGGTTCCACTTTTTCCAACTTTTTTGAGGGTTTTGGGACCAGTTTTTGTACTGCAAAATTTGGACCACTTTCTCTGGGGGCTCTGGCCCACTTTATGTGGGGGGCTCTGGCCCACTTTATGTGGGGGTTCCAAGCCACTTCTATGTGGGCGGGGCAGGCTGTGGAACGCGGATTGTATATTAGGTAGCCATCTTGAATTTCAGCTTAAGTGTTACCATCTGCGAGGAAGTTGCATGTCTTAGCTAAGGTATCACCAGTTGTGAGCGTGGAAGTTGTAGATATCGACATACGCCGCCGCCGCCGTCTTATTGTGGAAATGCGAATTCAAAAACTCTGTTGTGCTATGACAGTTATTTTAAGTTTTCTTAAGCAATTCAGTGGCCAGTGGCGCCGTCCATATGAGTAGTGGATTAAGAGCTTTGATGATTAGTGTCGTGCTTAAGTTTAAGCTTTTTATAGGATCGGTTTGTGCTATGGCAATGATTTTATGTCTTCCTATTGCACGTGAGCTTTGGAGTTTTTTTTATTGCACAGTTGCAGATATCGACGAATTTTGTGATTGGGAATACAAAAACTTGCGAAGAAAAGAAAAAAATACTGACAACAACAACAATTATAAATAAAATACACCAAAAAATTATATTTATTATTAATAATTATTAAATGTAATTTCTTTTAACGTTTTTTAAATTTTTATTAAACTTTTTTAATTTTTTTTAACTTTTTGTAACTTTTTTGAACTATTTTTTAAACTTTTTCACCTTTTTTAAATTTTTTTAAAACTTTTTTCAACTTTTTTAACGTTTTTTTCAACTTTCTTTACCATTTTTTAAACTTTTTTAAACTTTTTTAACTTATTTTAAATTTTTTTTAAACTTTTTTAAACTTTTTTTAACACTGCTGTTGCTGTTGTTGTAGCTGTTGAGAGATTTAAAAATCAATTATTTAAAACTTCTAAAAATGTCAATATAGCTTATCTGAGACATCTTGTTGATACAAAGTTTGCAGCTGCAATACAATTAATTCAACGTCACCAAAAGATCTTGCAAAAATATTACATTCTATAAACACTAGATAACAAATTCATACTTCCTCATGAGAACAACAAATGAATCACTTCAATAAAATCATTCAACATTGATATCACCTCGGGTCTTGGAATTTTTTAATTCGTATAAAGTAAACAAATTTAAGTAATATCAACATTTTCTATCTTGCAGCTGCAATCCAAGCTCTACGTCACCAAAAGAGCTTGCAAAAGTATTTCATAAACACAGATAAGAAATTTTTGCTAATGTAAACAATTCATTGTTCAAATTTCTACGCAGCCAAAAGACCTTGCAAAAATATTTGGATGACAAATTCTGATGAGAAATTCAGAACAACAAATGAATCACTTCAACGTGCAATTTGATATCACCTTGGATCCTGGAAGTTGCTAATTAGCATAAATTAAACAAATTTAAGTAATATAGCATTCTCACATTTATTTAAACCATTAACAAATGAGTTTAAACTTTAAGCAGATAAATTTAAACCTTAAACAAATAATTTTAAACTCTTAACAAATAAATTTAAACCTTGAACAAATGATTTTAAACCCTTAGCAAATAAATTTAAACCTTGAACAAATGATTTTAAACCTTTAACAAATAAATTTAAACCGTTAACGAATGAGTTTGAACTCTTAGCAAATAAATTTAAACCTTTAGCAATTATATTTAAACTCTTTACAAATTTATATTTAAAATATTTTATTTCACTTTAAGTAAGCAATTCATACAATTTTTTTTTGTTTTCACATTTTGGGTGTGTATATAAGTTATATGCATACATATCTTATATATTTATATCTGCAATACTTTTGGTTTTTCACTGCAACGGTTGACCATCCACTGCCTTTGGAGTAAGCAAAACCATATCCATTATATAGTTGGAACAGTCATTAGGTGTGATTTGTTGCCGGCTATCTTCGATCACTGAGACAAGATTATGTTCTCTACTCATGTCACCTAAAACTGAACGCGCATGTGTCTTCACTTTAGAAAACGATTTTTCGATAGGGTTTAACATAGGCGAGTAAGGGGGTAAAACTTTTAGTGTTAAATTCGTTTGAGATAATACATCGCGAACTTGTTGTGCGTTGTATTTTTTTATCAAGACAGTACAGTTAGAATGTACTAGTTGAAATTTGCAGTTATGAGTTAGTCTTGCATTGAGGGTGCGATTTCTTCTTTTCTTGTTATTATTAGTTGAACAAAACGTAAAACTGGTTTTATTGCTTATTTTGCAATTACGAGTGAGAACAGATTAATGCATTTTGAGAAATTTTTTGCATTCAATATTCAATGCCCATTTGATGCAGTTGCACAGCGATAAAGTGAAGTAAGTACAAGTACAAGAACAACAGCGTCGGCGGGGCTCAAGAGGGAAATATTGCCGCACGAATTTGGATGCAAAGGAGCTTTTCATAACGTATTATGAAGAGGGTATGAAAGTGGCTGAATCTGCCCGCAGGACTAAAATCAACATAAATACTGCTAAAAGTATCATTCAAGCTTATAAAAAAGATGGAAAAGTGCCCAAAGACCGTCGAGGTGGAAAAAAACCACGAAAGTTAACAGAGGAAGTATTGGTGCATATAGAGCAACACGTTGAGAGTACTCCCAGAATGACAACTCGAGCTATGCAACAAAATTTATTCCGTCACAAAAACATTTTTTTCTCCTTAACTACCATCGGAAATGCCCTTCGTTCACCGCGAACAATACAGTTGAGGCAAACATACGCGCGGAATTTCACAGAGTGGGCTTCGGAGAACAGAGATAAAAGGATATTTATTGATGAGTGTGGTTTTAATCTTCATCTTAGAAGATCTCAAGCCCGCTCAAGAAGGGGCACCCGTGCCCGGGTTATAGTTCCAGCAGTACGTGCTAGAAATGTCACACTTATTGCTGCGATAAGTAACCAAGGAATATTGCATTACAAGATCATTGCAAATTCCACTTGCAATTCCGATAGGTTTTCTCTATTTCTGCGGGAACTTGCTGAAAAACTGGAAAGAAATCCATTGCTTAGTGACGCGTTTTTTTTTTTTTGGATAATGCGAGAATACACAAAACACAACAAGTTCGCGATGTGTTATCTCAAACGAATTTAACACTAAAATATTTGCCTCCTAACTCGCCTATGTTAAACCCTATCGAAAAATCGTTTTCTAAAGTGAAGACACATGCGCGTTCAGTTTTAGGTGACATGAGTAGAGAACATAATCTTGTCTCAGTGATCGAAGATAGCCTGCAACAAATCACACCTAATGACTGTTCCAACTATATAATGGATATGGTTTTGCTTACTCCAAAGGCAGTGGATGGTCAACCGTTGCACTGAAAAACCAAAAGTATTGCAGATATAAATATATAAGATATGTATGCATATACATAACTTATATACACACCCAAAATTTGAAAACAAAAAAAATTGTGTGAATTGCTTACTTAAAGTGAAATAAAATATTTTAAATATAAATTTGTAAAGAGTTTAAATATAATTGCTAAAGGTTTAAATTTATTGAGTTCAAACTCATTCGTTAACGGTTTAAATTTATTTGTTAAAGGTTTAAATTTATTTGCTAAGGGTTTAAAATAATTTGTTCAAGGTTTAAATTTATTTGTTAAGAGTTTAAAATTATTTGTTAAAGGTTTAAATTTATCTGCTTAAAGTTTAAACTTGTTAATGGTTTAAATAAATGTGAGAATGCTATATCAACATTTTCTTCTGCGCATTAGAAAGAGCAAACTGGTGACATCTACTGGCAATGGAGAGTAAACAACTTCAGGTTCGGAGAATCGATGATGGAATCTTCGGGAAGGTTCAGGAATAGAATGAATAGAATAGCCAAGAAGATTCTGGAATAGAAAACTCCAGAATAATGTGGATAGTTTCTAGGGTATAAATATGACAGTTGTCACCGCCAAAGAAAGAGTCTTGTCTTAGACGTTGCAGTGTTAACAAGCGAAAATGTTGTAATTGGATTGCGATAATTGAAAGTAGAGTAGTAGCGATAATTAAAGTTGAGTTGATTAATTGAAGGTTCATGAATTTTGTATGATTAGAGTGAAATAAAGCACTTTTATATTAAATACTTAATATTGTGTTTTAAATAACGAACCAAAGGCCACGCTCGCAACAACTGGGGCAAGATGTTATAACTTCGAAAGATTCGACGTTCGACAATTTATCGATAGTCGGTATGTTGTAACACTTTCGACAGGCGATAATTTCGATAGAATATCACTGAGTTTTGCTGAGAGTGATAGGACAAGCGAAGATTAAAAAATGTATGTAAAGTTTAAGGAATTAGATTTAAATGTTATATTTTTTTTAATTTATTCAATATAAATGATTTTATATATTAATTATATAGATTCTTCAAACTTGAAGTTATAAAACTGTAAGAATATTTCTTTAATTCAAAAATCAATAAGGCAGTACATTTTGTTGGGCATATCCATAACATAATACCGGTACCTTAAAAATTTTCTTTTGTCCCAGTAATTAATTATTTCTTCGTCATTTTCACAAATAAAGCCACTACGCTTGAAACATTCATAAATTCAATTTTATTATTATTAAAATTTATCAACAACTAGGAAAAGAAGCCAAAATGTCATTTGTGATATGGGAAAAATTCGGAAATAATTTCGAAATAAGCAAAATAGCCTGTAGAACGAAAATCTTATAACATACCGCCAGAGCGAAGTCCTCGCTTCGATGATCGCTTTCGATGCGAAGTTATAACATGTCGCCACTGGTGTCAGAAGTGAAATAAATTCACGAAATAAAGTGGTGGCAATTGACTTAAAAATTTAAAGTGTGATCAATTTTGTGAAATTGTGTTAAATTTTGAAAGTTCTGGAAAATAAGCTAGGAACCGGTCATTACAAACGACAGGTGCAAAGAAAGTGCTAGTCGAACGACTCAGACAAGCTTTGATAGAGGAAGGGAAGAATCCTGAAATATTTGTTTTCGAAGAAACCGAAGCTGAAGAAGAGCCTGCGATGAAAATGGAACAGCTTTTGAGTACTTTAATGAGCAAAATGGAAGCCCGTTTTGATGAACAAAAGAATTCCTTCGAGGAACAAAAGAATTCTCTGGAATCCCGATTAGATGAGCAGAAGAAATCTATGGAAAGCAGCTTGGACGAACAAAAGAGTTCTCTGGAAAATTGTCTAGAAACTAGTTTGGAGGATCAGAAAAATTTTCTAAAAAGTTCTTTAGAAGAACAAAATTTGAAAATTGAAGCAATTGAGCAGGAATTTCAACAAGATGTTTCGGAAATTCAACAAAAAGTCACCGAGCAACTTGGAAACATTAAAGCAGATTTGGAGAGGATAAAGCATCGCCAACCTCTGCACGAAGGAATTGAAATATCCAGTGCAGGTAGAATGAAGCCTCCAATATTTGATGGATAGAATTTGTTTCATATCTTCAAGAGATAGCTATAGCTCTGGTGTTAGCACTTCGAGGTCCCGCGTCAGAACTCTTACAAACTGTACCGATTGAAAAGCAACGTGATTACACTTCATTAGTACAGGCGATAGAATTACGTTACGGAGATGAACATATGCAGCAAGTATATCGCCTACAGTTACGCAACAGGATTTAAAAACATGGCGAATCACTACAACAACTGCAGGCAGATGTGGAAAGATTAGCGCATCTTTCATACTCCAGCGTAAATGCGGATTTTCTCAATGAAGTGGCGACGGAGGCATTTCTGAACGCTATTGCAGATCAAAATTTACAACAAGTGTTAAGGCTAGCAGGAAAGAAATCAACAGCAGAAGCACTAGCCTATGCATTAGCGTATGAATCCGCCAGACAAGCTTCACGGAGTTCAGTACGAGTAAGAGAAATTTCAGTGGAAGAATGTACTTGTAACAGAGTGCAATCATCACAGAGCCCGCCTTCACGTGGTGTCCTTCGATGCTGGAATTGTAATAAACCAAGGCACATTCAAAGAGACTGCAGAAAACGTCGCCGAATGGAATTGCCAGAAGAAGAGGGGAAAGAAGAATGCCAAAGATGTCGAGCCAGGGAACAAGCTATTCGTGGAGAGACTAGATATCATGCAGCGACTAGTCGCACCACCTCTCCTGTTGAGCAAACGGAAAACCAGTAAAAACCAACTTTGTGGGGCAGAAGTTGGTTGGTGGAATCGACAGCCCCGAAGTCATCATTCAAGTAGGCCAGTTGCAGAGAAATAATAGCAGTCTTCCTATATATGGAAGTGTAGGAAAAAATGACTGCGCAGCCACTATCGATACTGGAGCTTCGAGATCAATTATTGGAAGAGAGCGGATTCGCAAATATGGGAACATAGAAATTCCTATGAAATTAGGAGAAGGAGCAGATCATCCTGCGAAAGTAAGGACCATGGTCTGCAAAAATATAACTCTTTCGCAATGCTCTGAGACACTAATATGGACAAAGCTTACTGATGACATCGGGACCTGCCGATTCTATTTTGTGGAGCTTAACGCCACAAAGTCACATCGAGCAACATTGTTAACAAGACTTTAGTGAAGGCAGAAGGTGCAGTCAATTTGGATAATGGTAGTAATGTCAGCTACTACCCAACAGGCTCAGAAACTTCTTTCGTCCAGTGCCTTAAGTGAACAACAACACAACGATGCCAAAGAGGTGATCGATGAATTTTCGGAATTATTTTCAATGAATGATGATGACTATGGTAAAACAAATCTTGTCCAGCATCGGATCGATACAGGAGATTCCAGGCCCATTCGACAGACACCACGAAGATTGCCATTAGCCAAACAACCAGAAACTGCAGACATGATGCACTACATGAAGAAACAAGGCATAATAGAAGAATCTAACAGCCCTTGGATATCGCCGGTTGTTCTGGTTAGAAAAAAGGATGGCAGCACCCGATTCTGTGTAGACTACCGCCAACTAAATAACTTGACGAGAAAAGATAGCTATCCATTACCAAGGATTGGATTTGAAGACTGGTTACTGGCAAGTGGAAATACATCCCGAGGACCGAGAGAAAACTGCTTCCTCAGTTGGCAGTGGTTTATGGCAATTCAAAGTAATGTCATTTGGGTTATGTAATGCTCCAGCCACATTCGGATAACTAATGGAATGTGTTCTACGTGGTTTAACCTAAAAACATATCTTGCCTACTTGGATGATATAATAGTAATCGGAAGGACATTCAAGAAACATAAAAACAACTTACGGGACGTACTTCAAAGACTCAAAGATGCGAAATTGAAGCTCAGTGCGAGTAAATGTGCTCGATTCAAAGATGAAGTTAAATATTTAGGGCACATAGTTTCATCCCAAGGAGTAAGAACCGATCCAGAGAAGATAGAAGCCATCAAAAATTGGCCAGTTCCAAAGGACAAACATCAATTACGGATTTTTATTGGTTTAGCTACCTACTACAGGCGATTCGTGGTTTTGCAGATATAGCAAGAAGCCTACATCAACTTACAGAAAAGGGAAGGCCGTTCATATGGTCGAATAAATGTAACGAAAGTTTTGAAAATTTGAAGCAACAGCTCTGTGAAGCTCCAGTACTTCACTATCCAAAGCTGGGAAAAACATTTATATTAGACACGGATGCCAGCAATGAAGCTATTGGTGCAGTGCTTTCGCAGGAGGAGAATGGTCAAGAACTTCCAGTAGCTTACTATAGCAAAGCACTTTCAAAGTCAGAGAAATTATTGTGCTACAAGAAAAGAGCTACTTGCCATTGTAAGTTCAACAAAACATTTTCATAAATATCTCTACGGGCAGAAATTCATCCTTCGCACCGACCATGTAGCGCTTAAATGGCTTCTGCAGTTTAAGAACCCTGAGGGACAAGTGGCGAGATGGATAGAGCGACTCCAGGCTTATGATTTTGAAATCCAACACCGAAGAGGTCGTATCTATGGAAATGTAGACGCCCTTTCACGACGTCCATGCAACTTGAATGCAAACATTGCGCCCGGGTGGAAGAAAAAGAAACAACAGCAACTATACAGTTGGTAACTGTGGAACATTTCACCTATTCTCGCTTGGAAAGAAGACATGGAAAGACCAGACTGGAAGGATATTTCGGAACGGAGCGATAATCTGAAAAGTTACTGGGCTCAATGGAACTCTCTTCATGTTGAATGTGGTATATTAAAACGCAAATGGGAAGCACCTAACGGCGAATCATTCCGAATGCAGATAGCTGTGCCAGCATCAAACGTCAAAGATGTTCTAGAACAAATGCACGGTGGAACCTCTGGAGGACATTTGGGAGTGAACAAAATAATTTCCAAAATACGGGAAAGGTTTTATTGGTTACATATGCGAGAAGATGCTTGCAAAGGGCCGCAACACAGAAGCAGAGGAGAAATGTATAAGTATAATGTCGGAGCCCCCTTTGAAAGGATAGCTATAGACATCGCTGGACCTTTTCCAGAAACGGATGGCGGTAACCGTTATATATTAGTTGCCATTGACTATTTCAGTAAATGGCCTGAAGCTTATGCAATCCGTAATCAAGAGGTGTTAGGTAGCCCAAATTAGCTGAAAAATGCTAAATTCATGTTCCCGCACTTTTGTTAAAAAATATCTTTCGTCCAGACAAGGCTTCAAATATCTTGAAATGCAAAAAATAATTAAAATTATATAAAAGCAAACAAGTCTCTAGTTTCACACTTCAAGTAAAGTTTGCCGGTAATACGAAGCCTAGGCTCGCGGCTAAGCTAGACTGTGGGAACATGTTGTGGAAAAAATGTAAAAAAGCTATTTTGTGGCACGGTTGAAGAAGAGAGTCGAAATTAAGAAGCGGACTTGTGCGGTTGTAACCAGGTTTTTAATTAATTGAAAAGTGCATGTAGTTCTACACATTTTTGTATTCCCGCCGTTGTGAGTTCTTTTGTTCTTCTGTGCAGTTGGATATCAATATAAATAAAAAGATATAATAAAAGAAAAAGTGTCTATATTTAAAATATCCAACATTTTGGCGCAGCCGATTAAGGAACCTATAATAAAAAGAAAAATTGTGATTATTATATGATAATAATATAATAATTATGTTATTATTATAATTATAATTGTTGCTTAACCACAACAGAGTCTATCAACTTTAGGTGCCTCTGCTCCAGGCGAGCAAGCGCTAGACTCAATCCAGTAAGGATTATATAGAGACTATCAACTTTAGGTGCCTCTGCTCCAGGCGAGCATGCGCTAGTCTGAATCATAATATATGTCAGAAGAGCAAACTTCTACGCCAGCAGGAAAATTCGAAAAGTTTATAACATCTTGCAGTTTTGAAAATACCAGCCCTAGTTGGATGAGCACTAGCAACGAGAGCGAAAGAGTGGCTACCATTTCAGGACAACAAACTGCACCAGAATTTTAAGAAATCCAGCAAGCCAACGAGGAGTATTCGGACCAAATCAACCAAGTGGCTACAATTTCAGGACAACAAACTGCACCAGAATTTCAAGAAATCCATCAAAGCAACGAGAAGTATTCGGAATCAACCAACCAAAGGAGCAGCCAGGTCCAGCAGAACAAAACACGATCCAGCGCGGAACTCTGCGCTCAGGAAGAATATATAGACGACGCACACTATCCGTGGGAGATAATAGTAAGGTAGGAAATTTAGTTTTTTCTTCAATACATAAAAATATAGAAAAAATGTCTTTAGATTATAATAAAATTAACCAGCTTGTAAATTTAAATATTCCCTTATTCACGGGCGAAGGTCCAAATGTGGAAAGTGATACGAAAATATTTATAAAGTGTTGTGATCAAGTAAGTGAGTGCATTAGTGGTGATGATGAGAAAAGTCTGTTCTTGAGATTGTTAGCAACTCGGTTTCGTGGAAGGGCTTTTGGCATTTTGACGGGAACTTCCTACAACAGTTTGAAAGAACTGAAGGAAGCTCTGTCACAAAAATTCACATCCAATAAGCCATATCGAGTATTGATGGATGAATTACGATTTACTCGCCAACTTCCCGGGAAACCAATACGATCATTTGGTGCTCGTTTAAATATGAAATATCAGCAGTGCAAGATAGCTGCGGAAACGCAGCATTAAGCTCCAAAACTAGACAATACTAGAAGTGCATTAAGTGATCTGGAGGAAATGGCAATACATACCTTCAAGTCAGGCCTTCAAGATCCTAATTTCCGTTTTTTCTTTTTTCAAGATGGTGACACTTCTTTCAAATCGGTTTTAAGAAAGGCAGAGGAAATGGAAGATAAAGAGAAAATGTCTAAGTGGCAATATTCCCTCCCTTTGCACACAAATTTTTATTCACCAGAATTTTCTCATTTGAATCAATCGAATTTATACTCTGATAATAATTTCCCACAATTCAGTCATTTCATCCACGGTAATAATCCTAACGAGGCCTTCATGAACATACCACCATACAACATTTCAAGTAGTTGTAAACAAAACTACAGTTCTCCTAAAATTAATTTCCCATCATATCAAATGCCGTATAATTCGTCTCCTCAACAACAAACAATACAAGGCCCTTATCCAATTGCGGCAGATTCTTCTAAAATTTACATTAATTCTGAAAATGCAAGCGCAGAAAAGAAAACAATTGAATGCGGATTTTGTGACAAGCCAGGGCATACTTATACAGATTGCCGAATTCGCAAAAGCACTCCCTACTGTAACAAGTGCCGTGTATATGGTCATAATCTGACAAATTGTTCTCAGGGGCAAGCCCAACAAATAAATCTTCATCCGGTGCTCTCAAACCAAATGAATAAAGATTTTGTAAAAAGACGTTGCGAGTTTTGTCAACGAAATAATCACAGTGCTATGCAGTGTCGTGCAAAACAAGAATGGGAGAGAAGGCATGCTCCCAATATAACCAATAAAGTGTCGGAAAACTAAAAACGGGCGGCCGCAGACACCACGGCGACAGCCCTCAAGTTGTCTCAGATCGGTGTCATAAAAGCTCCAGCGGAAAGCTATTCGTTAACGTTCCCTTAGATATTTCGCAAAAATCAATTCAAGGTGGATACTGGTGCTGACGTTAGCATAATTAAGCAATCCGCTGTTGCGCCCACAAGTTTCGTAAATAAAAGAGACAAAACAGAAATTATTTGTGCATTTGGACAGGGTGTAACTCGAGGAACATGTGAGGGCATATTGCAAACACCAATTCCGAAAAAGTGCAAATTTCACGTCATATCCGACAGTAACAACATTCCAGGTGACGGAATACTAGGGAATGATTTCTTGGCAAAGAACTGTCGTATAGATTGCCAAAACCAAATTTTGCATTTCGCTCCACGCAATTTAAATGAAAAGGCTTTCTCAATCGCTTTAAAAGAGTACAAAGAAAAAAATAACGATAACATATGTCAGATTTCCAATGATCAATGTATTGCATCTGATAACTGTCGCAGTGAATCTTATAGTCTAGACTTTGCTAACAAAGGTCGAGAAACCGGTGTAGTTAAAAGTGAGACTGAGCTGATGAGTCGCTCAATAGGTAACTGTACTAAAGATACAAACTCTTTAGAAAATCAGGTTGTCTTGTGTCAGGAAATTCACGTGCCGGCTCGAACGGAAAAACTTATCAAATTAAAAACAACGAAGACAGGCGATTTTATATGTTTAGCAAAAGAAATAAAGCACGGTGTATTTCTAGGTAATTGTCTTGTAAATTCAGTAAATGAAGAGATAACCGTTCCTGTACTTAACGTAAATAACTACGAACTAAAATGTGTGATAAATCATGTAGAATTAGTGTCTTTAAATGATTTTGATATTGTTGAACTGGATGGAATCCAAGATAGTAATAATAGACCAGTAATTTATTATGCAAGAACTAGAGAAAAGAAAAAACCAAATATATTACATATAAATACAATGGAAAATTATCATTCACAAAGGATGAAGGCCCTTAGGGAGAATTTAGTACACGACAGTTTAAATACTGAAGAAAAAATTTCTCTCGTAAATTTGTGCTCCAAATACACGGATGTATTCTACTTACCCGGCGATAAGCTAGCATACACTAGCGCAATTAAACACACAATACCCATTAAAATTGATCACTCCCCTATAAATCAAAAGAGGTACAGACTCCCGGAGAAGCAAAAAAATATAATTGATGATCGGGCCAATGATATGATCAAGCAAGACATCATTCAACACAGCAAAAGCCCGTGGAATTCACCGTTGCTGGTTGTACCAAAAAAAGGGGGGCCTCAAGGTGAACAACGCTGGCGCGTGGTGGTCAACTTTCGGAAGTTAAATAATATAACGATTCGAGATGCTTTTCCTTTGCCGAGAATCGAAGATATTCTCGATCAACTGGGGCATTCTCGCTATTTCACGACCTTAGACTTGGCTAGCGGGTACCACCACCGCGTTGGGACACTTTGAATTTAAACGAATGCCTTTTGGTCTCACAGGTGCCCCGGCTACTTTCCAGCGCTTGATGAACCACATACTTACGGGTCTACAAGGACTGAAATGCTTTGTTTATTTAGATGACATTGTCATCTATGCAAAGTCCTTGGAAGATCATCATCAGAAACTAGGCGAAGTTTTTTAGAGATTGCGAGATAATAACTTAAAATTACAGCCTGAAAAATGCCAGTTTCTGAGGAAAGAAATTGCATATCTGGGACACATCTGCACAAAGAACGGCGTATTGCCCCATCCATCAAAATTTAAATGTGTCCAGAATTTTCTAATACCTCGGAAGGTACGTCATTTGCAATCTTTTTTGGGGTTAGCTAATTTTTATCGGAAGTTTATACCAAACTTTTCTAAAATAGCCGAACCCCTTCATAAATTACTCCGAAAAAATACCAGATTCATATGGGGCGAGGCACAAGATAAATCTTTCACTGAACTCAAGCAAGCCTTAACTAATCCACCCTTACTAACATATCCGGATTTTAGCAAGCCATTTATATTAACTACGGATGCTAGTGGAGATGCTTTGGGAGCAATATTGTCTCAAGGGAATATTGGTAGCGACAAACCCATCGCTTACGCCAGTCGATCTCTGAATCAAGCAGAGAGAAAATATTCGACAATCGAAAAAGAATTGCTGGCTATAGTATGGCCCACTAAAAATTTTCGTTGTTACCTTTACGGCAGACATTTTACAGTGTATACTGACCATAAACCACTGATAGGAGTCTTCAATGTAAAAGATCCTACAACACGATTAACGCGGTTCCACCATAAGCTGTCAGAATACCAGTATTCTATCTTGTACAAGCCGGGAAGGTACAATAAAAATGCTGATTGCCTTAGCCGGATCCCACAAAAATCAGACAGCGAGTCAGATGAGGACGCGAAAGAGACATTGGTAACCACACAAGCTCAGATTCATTACAATCTAAGCCCTGATACAGGGAAAAAAGATTTCAACACCTGTCAAGCTATAACAAGGTCACAAACAAACAAAATTAACAATTTATTACCTGACCAAGGAAGTACACAAGTGGACCCTGATGAAAAATCCGCGGTGCAAATTGAGATAAAAGATAAACCTAAAGAATTGGAGCCTAAGAGAGCCATAGACCCAATAAACTCCGTATTCACCAAAAAGCCTCAGTTCCTCATCAAACCTGAAGAGATCAAGATGGTACTAAAAGATTTCCACGATTCACCGCTAGGAGGGCACACGGGCGCTTACAAGACTTACAAAAGGATAAGTCGGCAATATAAGTGGAAAGGTATGCTGCGAGATATAGCCCAATATATCAAAAAATGTGTAAAGTGTCAGATGAATAAAGCAGGAACACAACTTAAAGCACCTATGATGGTGACAATACAGCTCAGACACCCTTTGAAAAGGTCTTTCTAGATATTGTTGGCCCCCTACCTGTAACGGAAAGTGGCAACAAATACATTCTAACATTTCTTGATGACTTGACCCGTTATTTCGATTGTTTCGCTATCGCTGATATGGAAGCAAGCACGGCAGCTGCCTGTTTTTATAAAAATATAATCTTAAGGTATCAAATACCTAAAAAAGTCATTACTGATCAAGGGTCTAACTTCATGAGCGAACTGTTCAAGAACGTTTGCAAATTACTAAAAATAAAGCAAATTCGAACTACCGCGTATCATCCCCAGTCGAATGGAGCTTTAGAAAGGTCACATGGACCCCTAATTGATTACCTTAGGAGTATTGTGGACGATAATCCGTCCACGTGGGACAGATGGCTGGCAGAGGCAGCCTATGTCCACAATCATACAATCCACACGGGAAATAAAATGACCCCTACGGATGCGCTCTATGGATTTTGTAACGATGTCCCCACAAACCTAAAAAGGGATCCGGACCCAGTGTACAATTTCGACGATTATTGTAAATATATAAAATACAAGCTACAGGCAACCCACAAAATTGCTCGTGAGAACCTTAAACGGAGTAAACAAATATCCAAGGGATATTATGACCGTAATGCACACCCAATAAAATTTCATATAGGTGATAAAGTTCTGCTGCGAAATCCGAACAAAAAACACAAACTCTCCCCAGTTTGGATGGGTCCGTACGAGGTTACACAAGTGCATAACGATGTTAACTCTACAATAAAGATAGGAAAAAAATCTCGTCGAGTACATAATAATCGCCTCAAGAAATTTTAAAAATTAATCAGTTACAAATTTTCAACTCATACAGACCTTTTTGCCTTCTTTCCTGGAATAAACTATATTCTCTTTCAGGAAACGACAGGCGCAAGATGTGGAAAACAACTATTATTTCACTCAGCCTAGTTTCTCTTTGCTTCGCGCAAATAAAAATTCAGGAGTTGGGTGAAACGGGAATTTTGTTCGAGAATATGGGAACAGCTTTACTATATCGAAATATGTGGACCTTGTTTACCCAAATTACTTTGGTTAACGAAACTGAAGCTTTGAGTTTTATTGAAAAGTGCGATAAAACTATTGAAGAGTTATGTACACACCAACCCGCAGAATATAATAGAACATGTCTTTACTAGCATGCAGAAATTTCAAATAGCATAAATAAAATAAAACACAAAATGGAAGATATAGAGATTTACGCAAATAGAAGAAGAAAAGCAAGAGCTGTAATTGACGGTATAGGTAGGCTTTCAAACTTTTTATTTGGAACAATGGACGACAGAGACGCCAAAAATATTTACGATCGCCTACAAGAACTCGAAAAACGAGATGGCGAAAATATTCATTTGATGACAAAGCAACTAACTGTTGTAAAATCTAGGTTTAACTCTATTGATCGTGTGATACAAAATTTAACCAACTATCGAAGTAATTTAGATAATAAACTCACGGTATTTACAAACCGAGTTGCAAAGGAAATAAAGGCTATGGCAAAAGACATACGTACAATTCATACTCAAAACGATATAACCGAAATTGTTCTTTTCATATTAACAAAACTCCAGCAGATATTTGCAGACCTAAATGATCAGTATGCCATTATCAATACTTTACACCAAAAGAAACTTCATCCTCTAATACTGTCAGGTACCGAGTTAATTAATATTTATAAGGACATTCCAAAACTCGATGATGATGTGGGTCACTCCCATCTGTATGACTTAGGTTTACTCACTCAAATAACAGAAGTGAACTATTTGCAGATGGATGGCAAATTACTAGTTCTTTTAAAACTGCCGCTAACGGAATCCTTAGAATACACGCTTAACAAACTCTATATATTACCCCATTCAAATAATCATCTCGATTACTATATTTTTGATACCAAAACTAACTTCATATTAAACAATACTCAAAACCGACATTTCTTGGAATTAACCCAAGCTGACTGCGACAAAAATTGTAAATCGTATACGTCGGTCAACTTCACCACACTTTATATATGTCATCAAGTTTATCCGAAATTAATAGGCGAAAAAACTGGTAATTTCATTGTTGACTTATTCGTTAATGAAACGATAGAACCTCCAATCTCCACACACCGCCTAGTCACGCATAATCTCGAGATTTTTATTAAATTACACCGAGTTAATAGTTGGCTGTACTCTTTGCAGTAACCCAAAGAAATAATGGGATTCTGCAAGGGAATCTCAATAAGAAAAGTGCTCAAAAGGAACGGTATATTAACGCTGACACAACGTTTTTCTTATCACCTAGGTACGTTGGAAATTCCATACGACAACAATATGAAAACAGAATTACTAATCCACCAGCCGGGCCGTAATTACTTTCCATTAATTTCTACCTCTCAGGTATCAGAGCTTAATTATAAATATTTAAGCCTAAGCACATCCAAACCAGCCTTAATTCATAATGACGATTACATGCCAGAACTTAGAAAAGGCAGTGTGGCCTTGATCGGAAAGAAATTCAAAAAAATTCGAGGTTCAAACTCATTTTAATTCGTTTTTTATTACCATTGGAATAATATTAGCTTTATTTCTCCTATGTTGTCACTATAGAAATCAAATAAATTGTTTCCAAAATAAAACCCCTGTTAAGGAGTCAGGAAATATAACCTTAAACGTTAATCCCAACACTTCATGTGTTGAAATGGAGCTTATGCCAACCGGAGCTCCATTGTCAGATAAAGATTGTGTCAGTAAGCAATCAAGTACTTCAGGTGTGTCCATAACCTCTCCTAAAGCAAAAAAATTACAATTAGAAGCTGACGTTGAACCAGCGTTCTGCATAACTAAACACTCCAAAATGAGACGATCATATCGAATCTAACGTTTCTAAAGTATCCTATTTAGCTGCATAAACGGAATAGTAATTCCATGACCTTCGCCGTATTAAGGGAAACTAAGTCAGGCAAATGTAAATGTAAAAAATTTATATTACTATATAATATAAGTGAAATAAAGAACTAAAAGATTAAAGTTCAAACCATACGCAGTAACGAAAAAAAAAGGGAGAGAATGTACATACTTATACATGGATATGTGTATGTATATGTATGACATATACTGAGAAAACTTGTAGTTCTAGGCAATTGAAAAAAAAAAAGGAGAAAAAAAAAATTATATAGAAAGTAAATAAAATAAATCTATTAAGTTCTATAATTTCTTTATACAATACCTTTAACATTTTATTAACGAAGTTGATTTAAATGTTTATTATAATTCTTACTTAGAGCTATTAAAAAAAAAAAAAAAAAAATCCAATATTGAGAATATAAGAAAATAATACATTTTTGTAAATAGGAGTAATTCCATTACTACTATATTATATATTACATTACTTTTTAATGTTAAGACAAAAAATTAATTAATAATTAATTTTGTTTCAAAAGAAAATCGACAGCTGGTATTCAACCATCGCTTTTCTTATTCAAGGAGGGAAGGAATGTTAGGTAGCCCAAATTAGCTGAAAAATGCTAAATTCATGTTCCCACACTTTTGTTAAAAAATATCTTTCGTCCAGACAAGGCTTCAAATATTTTGAAATGCAAAAAATAATTAAAATTATATAAAAGCAAACAAGTCTCTAGTTTCACACTTCAAGTAAAGTTTGCCGGTAATACGAAGCCTAAGCTCGCGGCTAAGCTAGACTGTGGGAACATGTTGTGGAAAAAATGTAAAAAGCTATTTCGTGGCACGGTTGAAGAGGGGAGTCGAAATTAAGAAGCGGACTTGTGCGGTTGTAACCAGGTTTTTAATTAATTGAAAAGTGCATGTAGTTCTACACATTTTTGTATTCCCGCCGTTGTGAGTTCTTTTGTTCTTCTGTGAAGTTGGATATCAATATAAATAAAAAGATATAATAAAAGAAAAAGTGTCTATATTTAAAATATCCAACAGAGGCAACCACAGTTGTGGAACAAATAATAACGAATTGGGTCAGTAGGTTTGGTGTGCCTCACGAGCTTCATTCGGACCAAGGACGGAACTTCGAATCGCGGACTTTCCAGGAGATGTGTAAAATGTTGGGAATAAGAAAACCCAGAACAACTCCACACCCACAATCTGATGGCATGGTAGAGCGCTTCAACAGAACATTGATAGAGCATCTAAAGAAAGTAGTTGACTATCATCAACGCGATTGGGATCGAAATATTCCTATATTTCTAATGGCTTATAGATCAGCCATTCATAATACTACCGGCCAAACCCCAGCTAAGGTCATATTTGGAAGGGAGATGCATTTACCTAGCGACCTAAAATTTGGTATCCCCAGAGGTGAAGAAAAGTTACTAAAAGACTACGTATCGGAGCTCAAACAACAATTAGCTGATATGCACGAGGCTACGAAAATTAGCAACAAATACTGATCGGATGAAGATCCGCTATGACTTACGTTCTAATTCCGCAGGATTTAACGAAGGTGATCTTGTTTGGCTGTACAACCCGAAACTTCATAAGGGACGTTCTCCAAAACTACAACAACACTGGGAGGGACCGTATTCAGTAGTAACTAGAATTAATGACGTGGTATACAGGATTCAGCGTGGCACAAGAGGCAAGCATAAAATTGTCCATTTGGAGCGTCAATACTATGAGCATCAAGAACGTGGACCACCTGTTGTTCGGGACGAACAATTTTAAGAAGGGGGCAGTGTTACGTGCATTAGAAAGAGCAAACTGGTGACATCTACTGGCAATGGAGAGTAAACAACTTCAGGGTCGGAGAATCGATGATGGAATCTTCGGGAAGGTTCAGGAATAGAATGAATAGAATAGTAAAGAAGTTGCTGGAATAGGACACTCCAAAATAATCTGGATAGTTTCTAGGGTATAAATATGACAGTTGTCACCGCCAAAGAAAGAGTCATAAAAGTCAGAAAATAACAGAATTAAGCAATACACTGCGTTAAAACGAAAGTTCACCACGCCGAAGTTATCAAACGCTCACACTGTGTTAAGAAAAAGTTCACTACGCCGAAGATATTAAACGCCCGCAGTGTGTTAAGGTAAAGTTCACTACGCCGAAGTTATCAAACGCCGGCTGAGTCAAAGTTGTGTACGCTCGCACTCTGTTTCAGCCTTAATAAATAACGCAAGCAGATTTAAGGAACTCACTGATGCCGTAGAAGCAGCGATCGAAGAAGAGAAATCTTTTCTAGGACAGAAAGCCCTTAATAAACCAAATTCTAATCTTAAATGTTCTTTCTAGTAATTCTTCTCCATTACTATTTATTTCTAAAACTGAAATCAAACTCGAGCCTTTTAATAAAATAAACTTAATTGTGTGCAGTTATTGTAAAACTCCGGGCCGTCATATTAAAGAATGTCGCGAAGGACAATATAATAACTCTAGAAAAGTTACGACTCAATCAATACCACCCTCTAGGAATAAACCTTCTGGGTACACTACGGAAAACTTAACCGGCCCTGTGACAAGCGGTGGTCTAACCAGAGCCATGAAGTTGAAATACACCACCCATTGGACAACCCAAAATATTGTTGCGAGCGTGGCCTTTGGTTCGTTATTTAAAACACAGTATTAAATAATTAATATACAAGTTCTTTATTTCACTCTAATCATATATAATTCACAAACTTTCAATTAATCAACTACACTTTAATTATCGCTTAATACTGTACTTTCAATTATCGCAATCTAATTACAACACTTTTCCACGTTTATTACTTTGCTTGTTAACACTGCAACCTCTAAGACAATAAGACAAGACACTCTTATTCTGGCTATGACAACTGTTATATTTATACCCTAGAAACCCTCCAGATTATTCTCGAGTGTTCTATTCCAGAAGCTTCTTGACTGTTCTATTCATTCTATTCCTGAACCTTCCTGTAGATTCCATAATTAATATTCCGAACCTGAAGTCGTTTACTAGATGTCACCAGTTGTCTCCTTCTATTGCACGTAACAATATAATAAAATTTGCTCTAAATCGTGTTCTACTAACTCGTGTGATGTGAATCAATCGTTCTTTATTAATGCATATTATACTAAATCGTTACGTCCTAAATCATGTGATAACATATCTTGTTTCACAAATACAAAATCTTCTAATGTTGGTATTGATTTTGATAAATCGAATTGTTTCGTTATCAAATCGTGTGTCTCCGAAGCTTTTAAATCCAAGTTGAGTACTGCTGCTCCCGATACTACGAAATCTATTACTAAATCGTGTGCTTCCAAACCTTACCTGGGATGAATGGATCAGGTATGCCGTTTTCGTTCATAATACCACTCCTAATACTTCAACTGGTTTTACACCATTCCAACTATGATCACAAGGCAGAATTACCATCCTCATTATCTAGACCACCAGAAGAGTGTTATAATTATGAGATATTTTCAAACGAACTTAAATCGCGTCTACAACATTCCCACCAACTATCTAGAGGAAAAACGTAAATTCAACTATTCTCATAAAAAATAACCCTACCAAAGTCCATAATAATAGATTAAAGCTATTTATCGAAAAACACGCAATCCTGAACTAAAACTCTTGATTAACGGGAAAATTCTTTCAGGTTGCATCGAAACTATTTTCTATTCGTGGGAATCTCAATTACGTCCTGGTGAGTAGTCCTCGCAAAATCCAACGCAGCAGACAATCAATTCCATATAGTGGACCTTGCCAATCAATCTGGATTATATTACGAGCACATTGGACAACTTAAATTATTCAATGATAGATGAAAGTTGCTGGTATACACTGATCTATAGGACTTAAAATTTCAGTATAAACATTTAAATTCCCAGGTCGAAAAAGTAAGTGAAACATGTAGGTAATAAATTTCTCGATAAGAAAACCAACTTACGAAAATGTGATAGCTACGTTTCAAATGAACCATATCTATCCATATCTAATATTAATTTTCAAAATAAAGCTATAAGTAACCTTTTAGGGATAAGAATTAATATTGTAAAAAAATAAGTGGGTACTGTAACCAAACAACTATTCGGCACTCTAGATAACGAGGATGCCAATTACTACAACAGTCAACTACAAATCCTTAACGATAACCAAAATTCATTCCTTAATACAACAGCAAACTAAGATATACGAATCATCTTTAGAAGATTTTAACGCAACCCTCCAATACATTAACGTACTCGATGGAAAATTTAAAAAGGTAAATTATAAGCTCGATCAAATGGTGAATATGACTAACTCCAATGGACTTCTGACAGAGACAATCCTTATATTAACACAATCACATTTGGTTGATATTATAGCACACGCTATTCAAGGGAAGCTGCTGCTGCATATTGGATGAGCTTTTAAAAATTCAGTTCTATCTTCCAAACGATTTAACCTTACCAATACCGGCGAAAGCAGAGTATATGGAAGTATTTGTAGGAATATACAGAGTAAAACGATGGTAAGTATTACTACAAGAACTTTATTGATGAAATACTGAATACAAAACTAAGATAAGTTTAGCGCCTTTAACTAAACCTTGACAAAAGGAAACAAGAGAAGATAACACCAACTTGACAGTAGTAGTTGTGCCAAAGTAAGACATTTGACAGCTCCAGCCTAATGGTTGGTTCTCACAGGCGTTACTTGAATATAGCGTACATTTCCAACACCCCTTCTCGCTGTAGCAAGTCCCAAAAGACCAGCCATTTCCATGAAAAGATCCCCAGCCAATGGTTTCGTAAATATGTCCTCTAGCATCCTTTCCGATGGACAATACCGCACATCCACGATTTGTTTTTCTCGTAAGTCTCGAATTTGATGATGACAGATATCAATGTGCTTAGTTCGAGCATTGAATCGCTCCGATTCAATTAGCTTGATGCACCCTTGATTGTCTTCGTAGATAACTGTCGGCGTGATTATCTGTATTCCAATATCAGTTAATGACTGTTGCAACCATAACAATTCTTTTGCAGCTTGAGACGCTGCCATGTACTCTGCTTCAGTGGATGAAGTAGCTACAGAAGTTTGCTTACGACTCGACCATGATACCGCCGACCCTCCGAAGAAGAAAACGTATCCGCTTGTAGATTTTCTATCGATTTTGTCTCCGGCCCACTCCGAATCCACAAAACATTCTCGTTCCGAATACCCATGTAATGACAGACGTAACTTTAAATTAACCGTAGACACAAGATATCTAATTACGCGCTTGACAGCCTTCCAGTCCCTCTCTGTCGGTTTCTCCACGCATCTACATAAAATTCCAACTGCCACAGCAATATCTGGTTTGCTCACTGTTGCGATGTATAATAGTGAGCCGATAGCTTTCCTATATAACGTATTGTTGCGAGCGTGGCTCTTGGTTCGTTATTTAAAACACAATATTAAATAGTTAATATACAAGCTCTTTATTTCACTCTAATCTTAACAATTCACAAACTTTCAATTAATCAACTCAACTTTAATTATCGCTTAATACTGTACTTTCAATTATCGCAATTTAATTACAACACTTTCGCACGTTTATTACTTTCACTTGTTAACACTGCAACGTCTAAGACAAGACTCTTATTCTGGCTATGACAACTGTTATATTTATACCCTAGAAACTCTCCAGATTATTCTCGAGTGTTCTATTTTCCAGAAGCTTCTTGACTGTTCTATTCATTCTATTCCTGAACCTTCCTGTAAATACCATAATCAATTCTCCGAACCTAAAGTCGTTTACTTCTCCTTTGCCAGTAGATGTCACCAGTTGTCTCTTTCTATTGCACGTAACACTGCCCCCTTCTTAAATTTGTTCGTCCCGAACAACAGGTGGTCCACGGTCTTGATGCTCGTAGTATTGACACAAGAGGTCCAAATGAACAATTTTGTGCTTGCCTCTTGTGCCACGCAGAATCCTGTATACCACGTCATTAATTCTAGTTACTACTGAATACGGTCCTTCCCAGTGTTGTTGCAATTTTGAAGAACGTCCCTTACGTCGTCTCGGATTGTAGAGCCAAACAAGATCACCTTCATTAAATCCTGCGGAATTAGCACGTAGGTCATAGCGGGTCTTCATCCGATCAGTATTTGTTGCTAATTTCGTCCTTGAGGCCTCGTGCACATCAGCTAATTGTTGTTTGAGCTCCGATACGTAGTCTTCTGGTAACTTTTATTCACCTCTGGGGGTACCGAATGTGAGGTCGCTAGGTAAACGCATCTCTCTTCCGAATATGACTTTAGCTGGGGTTTGTCCGGTAGTACTATGAATGGCTGATCTATAAGCCATTAGGAATATAGGAATGTGTCGATCCCAATCGCGTTGATGATAGTCAACTACTTTCTTTAGATGCTCGATCAATGTTCTGTTGAAGTGCTCTACCATGCCATCAGATTGTGGGTGTAGAGGAGTTGTTCTAGTTTTTCTTATTCCCAACATTTTACACATCTCCTGGAAAGTCCGCGATTCGAAGTTCCGTCCTTGGTCCGAATGAAGTTCGTGAGGCACTCCAAACCTACTGACCCAATTCGTTATTATTTGTTCCGCAACTGTGGTTGCCTCTTGATTAGGGATTGCATAAGTTTCAGGCCATTTACTGAAATAGTCAATGGCAACTAAAATATAACGGTTACCGCCATCTGTTTCAGGAAAAGGTCCAGCGATGTCTACAGCTATCCTTTCAAAGGGTGCTCCGACGTTATACTTATGCATTTCTCCTCTGCTTCTGTGTTGCGGCCCTTTGCAAGCAGTACAGACAGTACATCTGCGGCACCACTCCTCCACATCTTCTCGCATATGTAGCCAATAAAACCTTTCCCGTATTTTGGAAATTGTTTTGTTCACTCCCAAATGTCCTCCAGAGGTTCCACCGTGCATTTGTTCTAGAACATCTTTGACGTTTGATGCTGGCACGACTATCTGCATTCGGAAATATTCGCCGTTAGGTGCTTCCCATTTGCGTTTTAATAATTCAACATGAAGAGAGTTCCATTGAGCCCAGTAACTTTTCAGCTTCTCACTCCGTTCCGAAATATCCTTCCAGTCTGATCTTTCCATATCTTCTTTCCAAGCGAGAATAGGTGAAATGTCCGGATCTTCCCGTTGTGCTGTTCTCAGGTCCTCGTTATCCCAACCTGTAGATGGTTCCACGGTTACCAACTGTATAGATGCTGTTGTTTCTTTTTCTTCCACCCGGGCGCAATGTTTGCATTCAAGTTTGCATGGACGTCGTGAAAGGGCGTCTGCATTTCCATGGATACGACCTCTTCGGTGTTGGATCTCAAGATCATAAGCCTGGAGTGTTGGGTTTATGAAGCACTTGGGAGGTAGTCGTCCTCAAGTACTCTCATAGGTTCACCTTATGAAGATATTCCAGGTCGAATGTTGATGAATGAAGCCGCAGTAGGTTGAAGGGAGCCGCTTATAAGCTTTACTTCCCTTGGTTCGAAGATGGGAGCCGCTTATTAGCTTTACTTCCCTCGGATATTATATGGGAGCCGCTTATTAGCTTTACTTCCCTCGGATATTATATGGGAGCCGCTTATTAGCTTTACTTCCCTTATTAAGAACAACTTGAGTTGCTTTGAATGTTACTCGAACACTCCTTTATTGCAAATCAACATCATATTTATACAAAAAATCTTACATATAAAATTAACCTTACCTATGCTTCCGTAATATTTCTGGCCTAACATTTGCTTACCAAAAGTGTAATTTGTATAGGCCAGGTGTATTTTCTTAATTTCCTATTTTGTAATATACAAGCTGCGGAAACTACTCGCAGCTTGTTATTCTTACATCACGACACTCGTTGCTTTATGCGTATATACATATTTCCCAGCTTCATTGTTTCTATCATTCATACGTACCTACATACATATCAATTCACCAAATGCTTGTAGCTTATCATATTACATCATGTCAATTTGGTCACCTATGCTTTACCGCCGGCGCAAGGTTATCGTATTGCAATGTGCGAATTCTTGCGCGCAGGGGTATTGCGTCACTCGGTCAACCTTTACTGGTTTCCTCAAATGGAAATTGGCGTAGGTCAGTGATGAGTGCAATGACAATAAATTGATGTAGTTAGGTATGTATGTACATGCAATGCATTATTTTTTCTTGATATGAATTATAATGCAATATAGGTATGTACGTATATGCAATACTTTATCTTTTTATTGATATGAATTGTAATGTAGGTATGTATATTCAATACTTCATCTTACATACATTATAGATGATATGATCTTAATGAATGCATTATAGATGATATGATCTTAATGAATGCATTATAGATGAGTTTATGATATGTAACAAATCTCCCCCTTCTTAAAAAATATGTTATTCTTGGAAGAGGAATAACGCATTAAAAAAAAATTGGGTTTGGGAATTTACAAAAAAAATGTTTACTGTTTTACTTGTTTTTATACTTGTATACGCATAATGCCGAGTGCTGAGATGAGTAGTAATATTAGGAAGAGAGATCAATGGTATATGGTGGTTTGGCTTAATACTAGGTTATTCTAACAATATTTTCTTTAGTTGTATGTTAAATAATAATAATACATTGTAGGTACAGCTAGGTATGTTTAATTTTTAACTTTGGGTTTATTAACTTATTTTAACAGCGGTTCATACATTTATTTCTAGTTTTATTTATAATATACATATGTGTATGTACATATTTTTATTCGTATTAAACCTTGTTTTTTTTTTTTTTTTTTATTTGAATTTTGACACATTTGTATGTTTATTTTTAATCGTACAACTCTGTATAATATAATAATATATGTGTATACATATTTTTTCTATACATATATTTTTTTTTTATTACAATGTTAATTTTTCATGAACCTATAATAATATATGTGTATATACACGAGTAGTAAAATTAGAGTATTAATATTAGAAGAAAAAAAAATCTTATCTATGCCTATAATAATTTTTATCAAGATTATGCATATAATATAAATATTCTTATTTTATTACTATTTTTAATGTTTTTTGGTATAATAGTCTATGTGTATGTATATATTTTTTTTTCTTCTAAACATATTTGTTTTGTTCCTTCTACTATTTTTTTTTTGTAAAATAGGTAGCTATCTCTTGCTGTCTCTGGTTATTTAGGTACTTAATACTGGAGAATAATTAAACTACCTGTAATTGTCGTGGACTGGTAATTGAATCTGGTTTAGGTTGATTTAATGAAGGTGGAAGAGGTGGTGGTGTTGGGGGTTGTATTGACATATTTTGTCGGTTACTTGCCTGTGTAGGCTGGGCAGATCGGGGGTTGATTGATTCTTTTAATCCTGTCCGTTTGGTTTGATAAAGAGTTCTCTCTTTGATCGCTGTCGCTATTTCTTGGGTAGGGGGTTGTGAGATCATTCGGGGTGTGTTTGCTTTCGCAATTTCTGATTGGAAATTTTGGGTGATTTGTTTGACTTTGTTTGTCATCACCGTTTCCTGTGGTAGGGTGAAATTACTAAATTTTACATCCGCTTTAGGCTCATGAGTTAAGGTTTCTGTAGTTTCTATGCGAAGTTGAGGGTTTGCCTCAGTGTCTAACTGAACCTTTTGGTTATTGACGGTAATTATTTTGGGTGTTTTGACTATGATATTCTTTTTCTTGTTCCTGATAAACTTACATAGTTTCAATATTCCGATTATGCTGAGTAATAATATTACTACGGAGCTCAGTGATAGGGAGCTTATTTGAACCATTTCTGTTTTATTTCGCTCTTTTCTTTGTTTGTCTAGCGTATCTATCTGCTCTTCCAGCTGATCCAAAGAGTATGAATTTTCGTTTAGAATATTATTGGCATCCTCTGCTTTTAGCATGATTATGTGTTTTTGGGTATTCTGAGTGATATTATTAAGGAATTTATGAATGGTTTCATTCATATTAGATTTTAGTGGATGCGGATATTCTGGTTGTGAAATTTTAATATTCTGATGGTCTTCATCTTCGAAATATATAATTTGGTCAGCTATTTGGAAGTGACAAGGTTCGTTTAATATTAGTACTCCGCTGCCGAATAAGTTGGAACTATGTAAATTTTTCCTGCATGAAATTGTAATTTTCTGCGTGGTGGGAAACGAGAAGAGCCAGGAATTTTTCCTTGTTAACTTGATTAACAATTGCGGAGCTTGAGTTTGTACTAAATAATCGCAAGTACCAGTTTCGTTATAAGGATTGAATAAGAAATTTATAGGACATTCTTTTACGTAATGCCCCTGAAGTATGGGGTTTAGCAAAGGACCTATGTAGGTGCTTTCATTAAGGCTACTAGACACTTTTTTGTATACTCGGAATTCAGATTGCTTGAATGTCACGAACTCTTGTGTGGATATGTGACTTGCAATGTAGGCATCCTTAATATCCAGTACCAAAGAGTGGTTGTCCGGGGTTTTGAAAGGGAATAAATGAATCTGCTGCAGTTTAAAAGGAGGCATGTTAAGGATAGGGAACGTGATTCTTATTACGAGTAGATTGTTTAGGAGTCCAGATTTTACTTCAATCGCCTGAGTTAGAATCGCTAGATCCTGAAAACTGTTAGAATCCTTTGGGTGAGCTTTATGATAGGTTTCCAGTAGTGTAGATGGTGATAATAGTAAGGGATGTACTTGGTTATTTTTCAGAGCTGTTAAAATTTGTATGAACGTTTGTTGCCTTAGCTCTATATCTAATACTTGTAGGCGAATCGTAGCTACTACTTCCTGAAGGCGTTGACGTGTGTTCAATTCACCATTAACCATGTCCAGTAGATCATTAACGGTTTTAGTTAATTCCCTTTGGTTAGTCTCAAGTTGATTTATAGGTTTTCTCAGTTTTTCGAAAGATGACTTGAAAAGCGTTATCTGGTGTTTTTCTAGTTCTAATAGCGCTTGGGTATCCGTTTCCAAGTTGGCAATTTTACTGTAGATTTGCTTTTCATTAGAGGCATCCATCGTACCAAAAAGGTAATGTAAGCCACTACCTATTCCATCGAACAGGGATCTTCGATGTCGAGTGGTTATCATCTCTCTAATGGTCGTTGTTCTCTTTCTGATCGACTCTATCAAACTATGTATGTATGAGTTTTGCTCCGTACATGCGCTAGTTGTAGCATTATGTACTCTGCATAGTTGACTAATGAGAAAACCTGTATGTTCTATTAGTGTAGTTTCAGCTTCCAAGTCGCTTATGTTTATTTGAGTGAATAGATTCCATGTGTCGTGGAATAATAAAATTTTTCCCAAATCCTCAAACATAATTCCCGTGTTGTTTAGGGTCTGAACTTCATAGGGTTCCGTAGCAGCATTTGTTATTATCATGAGGCTTGGTAAAACGGTAATCATGAACATTAGGGCCATATCTAGAGGAGAGAAAAATCTGTAAAACTGCTCCAAATAAAGATCTCGAGGAAAAAAAGAAAATTGAAGATATATTATAAACTCAAGGTATATTATATATAAAAAAAAAAATATTAGTAGTTTTTTTTTTTTTCTTTGTTGTGTTTTAAATTTTTAAATCAGTATTGTTACAAAATAATGGAATTAATTCACTGAAGGCGTTTTTTCAGGTCAACTGACCGAATTTGCATTTTGCTAATTGTGCATTTTTTGCATATATGTCAAAATTATTTGTATTGATTTGTAAATCAGTTCTGACGGTACACCTCAAATGCATTGTTTACTTGTGATAATAATTGTGTCATGCAAAAAAAAATTTAAATTGTTATGACTTGTATTTCATGTTGATATGATTGGCTTTTTTGGAGTTTTATGGTTAACCGGGATTACATGGTGATTTTCAAGATAAGCAGTTTTTATGTATAAATAGCGTGTGATATAAATCTATTTCACCTGTTAAGTTTTGATATTCATTCAAGTTCTTTTAAAATTTTTTTTTTTTTTTTTTTTTTGGGAGTGTATTATGGCTAACGAAATTAGTGAGGCAATTGACAGGCTCATTGCTAAAGTGGAAGCAAACAAGATCCCAGAGAGGAACATCAGCGATCTGATGCTGTATCCAGCCAGCGAACTGATTGAGCCCTACGTGCCCAAGGCGTTACCTGGGACAGCACAGGGGGCACCGGATTATCTTCCTGGACCACGGAGGTTGACCCTCGGGGAGTACAGGAAAAGAACGGGGCTGAGCTGTCAGGATAAGCAGGAGAGTTCAGTAAAACCTCTACCAACTCGAGGTGGTAAACGCGCCAGGGTGGCCAGGGAGTTGCAGTATTTTAGACTGAGGGCTAGTCTAGCAGCGACAAAGGAGGAACGCTCGAGATATGAAGGACTGGCTAAGGAGAAATTAAAAGAGCTGAATATTATCAAAAGGGCGAAAAAGAATAAAAAAAAAATGAAGTTCGTAATTAAATTTTTTTTGTTAAATTTAAATAAAATATATTATTCAGTTGTATATGTATTTTGTTTTGTTTTTTTTTTGTTTTTTTTTTTTTGATCAAGGTATACTTCTCTTTTTTTTTTAATAGGCATGTTGGGCTGCCTTTATTGTTGTTTGGGGAAATGTCGTCTCTTTTCTATCTTCTGGTTGTGGTTTCTTGAGTACTTGCGTGTGAAGCGCTACTCGAGTGTTCTTGATATTTTGGCATTTCGCAGAGAGTTTAAATAAAACTAAATCGGCAAGTAGTGGGTAGGCGTGTCAAGTTAGACCGAGATTTGCATTACTTTAGGTTGAGGGCTATTTTGGCCACTGTAAAAGAGGAGCGTGTAAAGTTTGAATGGCTGGCGAAGGAGGTAATGAAGAAAATTAATGCTTTAAAAAGGATGAAAATAAAAATATTCTTAAGTAGTTCTACTCTGAGTAAAAAAAAAAAATTTTTTTTTTTTTTAAAAAAAAAAAATAAAAGTAAATTATCCAAAGTATGTTTCTCTTTCTCTCCCTTGTCTGGTTTTCAAAGATTAGCCATTATTCGTGAAATGGTTTTAATCTGTTGTTATGTACTGTTACTCTTCGTTACCAATTTGAATAACAGTATTAACAGGGGTAAAAGCTTGTACCACGAGATATGGACCTAGCTATATCTGGGTAGCTTGTGTTTCTTCGCCGGATTTTTCAGTAGAACTTTTTCACCTGGCTGGAATGTAACCGGACGTGAATGCTTATCATAGTATAGTTTTGACTTTTCCTTAGCCTTAAACAGATTTTTTCGGGCGATAGCATACGTTTTTTGTAATTTGTATTTAAGGATGTGATAGTAACTTTCGTGGTTGTAAATGGGTTCTGGTTCTATTCTTAGATTTGATGGTACATCCGCTGTAAACCCAAACAAACAATCCATTGGAGTGAGTTTAGTGCCATCATGTGGACTATTATTGTATACGAAAGCCGCGGTTCTCAGGAATTGATCCCAAGCCTTTGGATTTTCAGACACAATAGCTCTTAAATACTCCACTAGAGGTCTGTGGGTACGTTCAAGTGCGCCGTTGGATTGTGGATGATAAGCGGAAGTCTGTAATTTTTTTATTTTCAGGAGTTTACAGACGCGTTTAAAAAGATCGCTTAAGAAGTTAGAACCCTGATCAGTTACTACCTTTTTAGGAATGCGGTAACGAGTAATTATCTCGTCGAAAAATATTCCTGCTACCGTTTCTGCTTCGCCATTCGGCATGGCATAACAATCTACGAATTTCGTCAGATTGTCTTGGAATGTCAAAATGTATTTGTTGCCTGAGTGTGTTTCTTCAAGAGGACCTACTATATCCAAATAAACTTTCTCGAATGGCATTAGAGCGGTATCTGTTATGACCATTGGCATACGATACCCCGGGCTAGCCTTCATTTTCTGGCATTTAGAACATTTTCGAATATATTTCCTGATAGAACTAAGCATGTTTTTCCACTTATATTTCTTTTTTATTCTTTTATAAGTTTTGATTACTCCTTGATGACCACCAAATGCGGAGTCATGGTAGTCCTTTAAAATTATTTGAATTTCTTCAGGGTTGGAAATAATCTCAGGTAATTGATTTTGGGAATTTATTGAATTACTATTCGAAGGTGATTTGTCGTGCTCAAAGGTATTGGTTTCAGGTTGGTTGCTTTCAGTTGAGCCAATTTCCACTGAATCATCTTGGGAGTTCTTTGAATATTTTCGAATTTTTCGGGTTTTTTGGTTTTGTGTTACATTTTCAATATTATTTTCTGTCTCCTTCATTTGCGATCTCGTAACAACATGGCATCGTGCTTGCTTATATTTTGATGGTTGCGGAGAGTTAGAATCATCGTTGTCTATATCAGAATCTATACGGTGATGTACCTGAGCTTCCATAATGATTGAATTGGGATTTGTTTGGTTTATTTGGGCAGGTATTCGGCTAAGGGCGTCTGCATTAGTGTTAAATTTTCCAGGCTTATATTCAATTGTGTAGTCAAATTCCGAAAGTTTATGGTGGAACCTGACTAATCTCGAAGTTGGATCTTTTACATTGAATACACCTTTAAGGGGTTTGTGGTCTGTATAAACCGTGAAAGTTCTCCCTTGTAGGTAACACCTGAAGTTCCTGGCGGCCCATACAATAGCGAGCAACTCTTTCTCTATTGTGGAGTATTTTTGTTCCGCCTTATTTAAACTTCTACTTGCATACGCTATTGGCCTGTCTGTGCCTATTTTCCCTTGGGATAAAACAGCTCCCAACGCTTCATTGCTAGCATCTGTTGTCAAATTAAAGGGTTTGGTAAAGTCTGGATATATGAGTAAAGGAGGATTTACTAGGGAATTTTTAATTTTATCGAAAGAGTCTTGGCAATTAAATTTGACGTCTTTCCGTAATAGATTCGTTAGTGGCCTGGCAATTTTTGAAAAATTCGGAATAAACTTTCGATAGTAGTTGGCCAACCCAAGAAACGATTGAGTTTGTCTCACAGTTCGGGGTTGAGGAAAATTTTGAACGCAGCTTGTTTTACTGGGATCTGGAAGTGCTCCTTCATTCGAGCATTTGTGTCCGAGGTAAATTACTTCTCTGCGAAGGAACTGACACTTTTCGGGTTGTAATTTAAGATTATGGGCTCCAAGTCTGTCGAATACCTTAGCCAATTTCTCGTTATGATCTTGTAAATTTTTTCCATATATTACAATATCATCGAGATAGACAAAGCATTCTAATCCTTGGAGACCCGTTAGAATGTAATTCATTAGGCGCTGAAAGGTCTCTTAAATTCATAATGCCCGTAAGCAGTACTGAACGCAGTTTTAGGTCTATCCCTTGGATCAACAAGTACTTGATGATATCCGCTTGCAAGGTCCAGTGTAGTAAAATAGCGCGAGTGCCCAAGTTGGTCTAGTATATCTTCTATCCTGGGTAGTGGAAAGGCATCCCCTATAGATTTTTCGTTTAACTTACGAAAATCTACTACTACCCGCCAACGTTTATTGCCGTCTGGCCCAGCCTTCTTGGGAACTACCAGTAACGGAGAGTTCCACGGGCTTTTACTTAGTTGAATTATGTCATTCTCTAGCATCTCTGTTATTTGCTCATTTATGACTGCCCGATGTGTCTCTGGGAGTCTATACATTTTTTGGTTTATGGGTGGTTGATTATATAATGTGGGTATGGTATGCTTTATAGTGTTAGTGCACGTTAGCCTGTCTCCTTTTAGATAGAAAAGATCATTATATTTATAGCATAGTTCAAGAATTGATTTTTCCTCTTCTTGATTCAAATTTTTATCCAACAGTAATTCTCTACGTAAAGCCGCGAGTCTATCTTGATTATAATGTTTAATGCGGTTTACGTTTACCGAATATGGATTGGAATTTAAATCTGTTTTATTATTTTTGTGTTTGTAGTAGCTACTGTTTTGTGCACGAGAGAAAGATGGACCACCTTCTTTCTGAGAACTTTGGGTATTATTGTCGTCCAAAGATAAATAGAGAGGTTTAAAAGAGGCTTCTTTCTGAAAACTTTGGGTATTGTTGTCGTCCAAAGGTAAATAGAGAGGCTTAAGAGAGGCTTTTTTCTGAGAACTTTGGGTATTATTGTCGTCCAAAGGTAAATATAAAGGCTTAAGAGAGGCTTCTTTCTGAGAACTTTGGGTATTATTGTCGTCCAAAAGTAAATATAGAGGCTTAAAATAATAATAATTAATTGGAACTAGAGTAAGCGTTAGGTTCTTTAGGTACACTGGTTGCGTGTTTACGTTTAGAACTGCTATTGGTATAAAACTTCTATGAGGACTAACTAGGCAATTTGCGACAAATACTCCTTCTTTAATCTCCTGAGACAAACAGACCATTTCCTGGTCTAATTGTAATGGTATACTCAGTACCATTTGAGATCGAGGAGGTATTCTATTGGATCGCCGAAGTACAACTTCATATTGCCTACTTTCATCTTCAATCGAGGTGCTCGGAATTTTTTCCATTGGAGGTAATGCATTTTTGCTATCTGGCGCCCGTAATTTAAATTGCTCCTCCAATTGATTGCTTGGTATTTCCTCTCCATCTTCTAGGGATGTTTCGAGAGGGACCGTGAATTCAATAGGGTTGGTTTCCGTGCGAGGAAACCGAAGTAATCTATTAGGCCCTTCGATATTACAATTTTTCGCAAGAAAATCATTACCCAACAGCCCATCATGGGAGATTTGGGCGATATCTTCGACAACCTGGAGTTTGCACGGGATACTGCGGCTTAATAAAAAGTTGCCTTGGCAGTTTCCCAATGTTTCTCCTTCTCCAAATGGAGTTTTCAGAGTCACCTTTTCGCTTTGTTTTATATGTTCTGGCGTATCTAGTGCTTCCTTTTTTATGATGCTTACTTCAGCTCCAGTGTCTACTATCAGCCGAACGGCTGTGTTTTTGCTTATGTCTAATGGTAAATCTACCACTGGAACGTTTTCTCTAGTATCTTGTTTTTTTGTTTGAAAGGACCCTGAAGTAATTTGCGCCGTTCTATTCAATGTCGAGCCGGGGATTTTTCGGTCGACAGTGTGCCGTTTCCCGAATGTGTGGCCTCCCACCGTTGTTTCTGCTGACAAGTGGACACGATATGTCCTCTTCTGCCACAGAAGTCGCACATATTATGTATGTGATTAATTCTTTGCTCCTGATTTGCAGATCCCCACCGAACATTGTTACTCGTGTTTGCATGTTCGGGTGGTGCCTTAGCATTTTGCTTGCAATGTTGGGCATCATGGCCCTTTATTCTGCAGTTAATGCAGAAAGGCGTATTCTTACGTTTTAGGCACTCGTCATACGTGTGCCCTTTGTAATTGCAGTAGCTACAGGTGATCTTATTTAAGAGTACTTTTTGCTTGTCGTACTTTCTTTCTGCCTGTTGCTGAAAAGATTTCTGGTAGGGAGGTGGGCTTCCGGAAGATTTCCTTGTCACAGAGCGCCAATTATGTTCAGGGATTTCGTCGGTACTAAAGGATACTAAAGTTTCCTTTGGCGGTTCCGGTATTGGAGGTATACTACTTTCAGTTTTTATATTATGTCCTCCGAACTCCTTTGTGTAAGGGTAGGAAGATAAATTTACACTCTCGTGTATGGGATAACCATAAACATTAGCGAAATTTGGAATATTAGGTCTTAGAAAATTGCCCATTTGGAAAGACTTTGTGGGGTTAGGAATATAGCTTGTTGGTTGAGGCGTGAAAAAGAGTCCTTGTTGCAACCTTTCCATATCTAATGCCTTTTGAATGAGTTTGTCCACTGAATCCTCATTTAAGGTGAGTAGATAGGCTCCTAGATGCGGGTTATATGCACCATTTTTCACTGAAGCCATTGCAAAATCTTCTATCTGTTGTTTAACCACTTTAAAATTTTCACTGCCGTATTTATTTTGTGCTGCGTCGTTACATTGTACTAGAAGACTTCTTAGTCTATTAGTAAACGAATTAAAGGGTTCCTGTGGATATTGTCGGCAAGTAATGAGTTTATTTATTAATTCGTGGTATGTTTCACGGGGTAAGTAAGTTCGATACAGTAACTGATCAACCTCTTCAAATTTTGTTAGAGCACTGGATGTAATTAATTGATAGGCATTTCCTCTCAATCTAGTTGGGAAAACATGCATGAAAGCTACTTTTTCCTCCTCTTCTAGACACTGCTGCACTTGTTTGCAATAGCCTATGAAGGTTTGCAACTCTGTGAGGGTTTGAGAACTAATTTCTCCAGAGAACAAGGGCACCATTTGTGCTGTTAGCTTAACCACCTTTTCGTAATTTACTGGCATTTTGTCTGTTTCGCGAGGTTGTTCTGTCTGGACAATATGTGACGTGCCCTTATCTGAATTAGGCGTGGTTAACAATTTTTCTGTTATTAGCTCGTTTAAACTATTGTTTCTTACAACGAAATTAATCAAGCTGTGCCTTCTGAAACGTTTGCCTGAACGGTGCTCGCGATACCAGTTTATGGATGGTCTGCTTTGAGGTGAATTTGGCTCTACTATAGGGCTATCTGAAGGGCTTCCTGGAGGGCTAGTGTTATCAAACGACAATGAACTTATTGCCGTCTCAAAATCGGAGCATGAAGAACTTCGATCAGGTCTGGGCATGAAAGCAAAACCTGCGGATGCTTTTACTCAATATTAGTGAGAGAGATGGAACGAGAGAATAGGTAATTTAACGAGCTTCGATCAATAACCAGAGAAATCAGATTAATTATTTGAAATTTGTTCAATCTTTTTTTTTTTATATATATATATATATACCGCAGTGACTATTCTATATTTTTTTTTTTTTTTTTTTTATGATTAACAATTTTTATTACTTTAATTTATTTTACTTTAACTTGAACTTCGCTCAATAACCAGAGAAAGAGAAATCAGAATAATTATTTGAAATTTGTTCTCTTTTTTTTTTATACATACTATATGCCGCAGTGACTACTATTTTTTTTTTTATGATTAACTATTTTTTATTAACTTACTTTACCTTACTTTAACTTGAAGAGACGAATGGAAGAAAATAAAATTTGTTGCCTTTATCCGCTACGCAGATATGAAGTTGTATATCCAAGCTGGTGGCTTCTTTATTGTTATTGAAGAGAGAAAAGAATGGATATCCTCTGTTGTTGAAAATAAGGTGTTCCTATGCACTCGTAGGTTCGAAGATCAAGGTTTTTCAAGGGTTTGAATTTATGTACCTTCCTTGATCCTACCGGCTGCGCCAAATTATTGTTGAGTTTATGAAGCACTTGGGAGGTAGTCGTCCTCAAGTACTCTCATAGGTTCACCTTATGAAGATATTCCAGGTCGAATGTTGATGAATGAAGCCGCAGTAGGTTGAAGGGAGCCGCTTATTAGCTTTACTTCCCTTGGTTCGAAGATGGGAGCCGCTTATTAGCTTTACTTCCCTCGGATATTATATGGGAGCCGCTTATTAGCTTTACTTCCCTCGGATATTATATGGGAGCCGCTTATTAGCTTTACTTCCCTTATTAAGAACAACTTGAGTTGCTTTGAATGTTACTCGAACACTCCTTTATTGCAAATCAACATCATATTTATACAAAAAATCTTACATATAAAATTAACCTTACCTATGCTTCCGTAATATTTCTGGCCTAACATTTGCTTACCAAAAGTGTAATTTGTATAGGCCAGGTGTATTTTCTTAATTTCCTATTTTGTAATATACAAGCTGCGGAAACTACTCGCAGCTTGTTATTCTTACATCACGACACTCGTTGCTTTATGCGTATATACATATTTCTCAGCTTCATTGTTTCTATCATTCATACGTACCTACATACATATCAATTCACCAAATGCTTGTAGCTTATCATATTACATCATGTCAATTTGGTCACCTATGCTTTACCGCCGGCGCAAGGTTATCGTATTGCAATGTGCGAATTCTTGCGCGCAGGGGTATTGCGTCACTCGGTCAACCTTTACTGGTTTCCTCAAATGGAAATTGGCGTAGGTCAGTGATGAGTGCAATGACAATAAAATGATGTAGTTAGGTATGTATGTACATGCAATGCATTATTTTTTCTTGATATGAATTATAATGCAATATAGGTATGTATGTACATACAATGCATTATTTTTTCTTGATAGGAATTATAATGCAATGTAGGTATGTACGTATATGCAATACTTTATCTTTTTATTGATATGAATTGTAATGTAGGTATGTATATTCAATACTTCATCCTACATACATTATAGATGATATGATCTTAATGAATGCATTATAGATGATATGATCTTAATGAATGCATTATAGATGAGTTTATGATATGTAACAGGAGTCGCTCTATCCATCTCGCGACTTGTCCCTCAGGGTTCTTAAACTGCAGAAGCCATTTAAGCGCAGCATGGTCGGTGCGAAGGATGAATTTCTGCCCGTAGAGATATTTATGAAAATGTTTTGTTGAACTTACAATGGCAAGTAGCTCTTTTCTTGTAGCACAATAATTTTTCTCTGGCTTTGAAAGTGCTTTGCTATAGTAAGCTACTGGAAGTTCTTGACCATTCTCCTCCTGCGAAAGCACTGCACCAATAGTTTCATTGCTGGCATCCGTGTCTAATATAAATGTTTTTCCCAGCTTTGGATAGTGAAGTACTGGAGCTTCACAGAGCTGTTGCTTCAAATTTTCAAAACTTTCGTTGCATTTATCCGACCATATGAACGGCCTTCCCTTTTCTGTAAGTTGATGTAGGCTTCTTGCTATATCTGCAAAACCTTTCACGAATCGCCTGTAGTAGGTAGCTAAACCAAGAAAACTCCGTAATTGATGTTTGTCCTTTGGAACTGGCCAATTTTTGACGGCTTCTATCTTCTCTGGATCGGTTCTTACTCCTTGTGATGAAACTATGTGCCCTAAATATTTAACTTCATTTTTGAATAGAGCACATTTACTCGCACTGAGCTTCAATTTCGCATCTTTGAGTCTTTGAAGTACGTCTCGTAAGTTGTTTTTATGTTCCTTGAATGTCCTTCCGATAACTATTATGTCATCCAAGTAGACAAGACATGTTTTCCAGGTTAAACCACGTAGAACACATTCCATTAGTCGTTCGAATGTGGCTGGAGAATTACATAACCCAAATGGCATTACTTTGAATTGCCATAAGCCACTGCCAACTGAGAAAGCAGTTTTCTCTCGGTCCTCGGGATATATTTCCATTTGCCAGTAACCGCTCTTCAAATCCAATGTGGAAAACCAACGTGTCATCAATCCTTGGTAATGGATAGCTATCTTTTCTCGTCACGTTATTTAGTTGGCGGTAGTCTACGCAGAATCGGGTGCTGCCATCCTTTTTCCTAACCAGAACAACCGGCGATGTCCAAGGGCTGTTAGATTCCTCTATTATGCCTTGTTTCTTCATGGAGTTCATCATGTCTGGAACTTCTGGTTGTTTGGCTAATGGCAATCTTCGTGGTGTCTGTCGAATGGGTCTGGAATCTCCTGTATCGATCCGAAGCTGGACAAGATTTGTTTTACCATAGTCATCATCATTCATTGCAAATACTTCCGAAAATTCATCGAACACCTCTTTGGCATCGTTGTGTTGTTGTTCACTTAAGGCACTGGACGAAAGAAGTTTCTGAACCTGTTGGGTAGTAGCTGGTATAGGTTTTGTCTCCCTGATATTACTATCATTATCCAAATTGACGATTTGGTAAACGGGTTCACAATTTCCAATTATAGCACCTTCTTTTAGTTGTACCTCATTTTCGGATGTGTTAAGCACTCTGACTGGTATTAATGTTGCACCTTCTGCCTTCACTAAAGTTTTGCCAACAATGATGCTCGATGTAACTTTTGTGGGGTTAGGCTCCACCAGATAGAATTGGCAGGTCCCGATGTCATCAGTAAGCTTTGTCCATATTAGTGTCTCGGAGCATGGCGAAAGAGTAATATTTTCGCAGACCATCGTCCTTACTTTCGCAGGATGATCTGCTCCTTCTCCTAGTTTCATAGGAATTTCTATGTTCCCATATTTGAGAATCCGCTCTCCGACATCCAGATTTATTTTGTATGTGGTCATGAAATCTATTCCAAGAATGCATTCATCCATTATGTCTGAAACCAGAAAAGTGTGAGGAAATAGTAGTTCGCCTAGTTGAACATCTAAAGTTATTTCTCCAAACACCCGTGCTGCTGCTCCAGTTGCTGTTCTTAGTAGATATTTGGTGGTATTATGAAGCCATTTGTTCTTAACAAGATCTGTTCTAATAATTGATCTTGCAGCTCCAGTATCGATAGTGACTGCGCAGTCATTTTTTCCTACACTTCCATATATAACAAGACTGCTACTATTTCTCTGCAACTGGCCTACTTGAATGATGACTTCGGGGCTGCCGATTCCACCAACCAACTTCTGCCCCACAAAGTTGGTTTTTACTAGTTTTCCGACTGCTCAACAGGAGAGCTGATGCGACTAGTCGCTGCTTGATATCTAATCTCTCCATGAATAGTTTGTTCCCTGGCTCGACATCTTTGGCATTCTTCTTTCCCTTCTTCAGGTGATTGCACTCGTCGACGTTTTCTGCAGTCTCTTTGAAGGTGCCCTGATCTATTAAAATTCCAGCATCGAAGGACACCACGTGAGGGCGGGCTCTGTGATGATTGCACTCTGTTACAAGTACATTCTTCCACTGAAATTTCTCTTACTCGTACTGAACTCCGTGAAGCTTGTCTGGCGGATTCATACGCTAATGCATAGGCTAGTGCTTCTGCTGTTGATTTCTTTCCTGCTAGCCTTAACACTTGTTGTAAATTTTGATCTGCAATAGCGTTCACAAATGCCTCCGTCGCCACTTCATTAAGGAAATCCGCATTTACGCTGGAGTATGAAATATGCGCTAATCTTTCCACATCAGCCTGCAATTGTTGTAGTGATTCGCCATGCTTTTGAATCCTGTTGCGCAACTGTAGGCGATATACTTGCTGCATGTGCTCATCTCCGTAACGTAATTCTATCGCCTGTACTAATGAAGTGTAATCACGTTGATTTTCAATCGGTACAGTTTGTAAGAGTTCTGACGCAGGAGCTCGAAGTGCTAACACCAGAGCTATAGCTTTGTCTTCATCATTCCATCCATTTACCTCTGAAGCTGCCTCGAATTGTCTCTTGAAGATATGCCATGAATTTTTTCCATCAAATATTGGAGGTTTCATTCTACCTGCGCCAGATATTTCAGCTGCTACGTTTAGAGGCTGACGATGCCTTATTCTGTCCAGATCTGCTTTAAAACTGTCAAGCTGTTCTGTAACATTTTGTTGTACTCCCGACACTTGTTGTCGAACTTCCAACACTTCCTGCTGGATTTCCTCAATTTTCACATTTTGTTCGTCTAATGAACCTTTCAGAAAGTTCTTCTGTTCCTCCAAACAAGTTTCTAGACAATTCTGCAGAGAATTCTTTTGTTCCTCAAAAGCATTCTTTTGCTCGTCCAGACGGGTTTCCATAGATTTCTTCTGTTCTTCGAGAGAATTCTTTTGTTCCTCGAGAGTATTCTTTTGCTCGTCCAGACGGGTTTCCATAGATTTCTTCTGCTCATCTTCGAGAGAATTCTTTTGCTCCTCGAGAGAATTCTTTTGTTCCTTGAGAGAATTCTTTTGTTCCTCATTGGAATTCTTCTGTTCATCAAAACGAGCTTCCATAGATTTCTTTTGCTCATCTAAACGGGATTCCAGAGCATTCTTTTGTTCCTCGAGAGAATTCTTTTGTTCATCAAAACGGGCTTCCATTTTGTTCATTAAAGTACTCAAAAGCTGTTCCATTTTCATCGTAGGCTCTCTTCAACTTCGGTTTCTTCCAAGTTATCTTCGAAAACAAATGTTTCAGGATTCTTTCCTTCCTCTATCAAAGCTTGTCTGAGTCGCTCGACTAGAACTTTCTTTGCACCTGTCGTTTGTAATGACCGGTTCCCTAACTCCACTTTCAAATCCTGCGTTCGAAGCTCCTCGAATTTTCGCCCCATTACTTTAGTAATTCACTTTAAGTTGAATATAAATTATTTTCCAGAACTTTCAAAATTTAACACAATTTCACAAAATTAATCACACTTTGAATTTTAAAGTCAATTGCCACCACTTTATTTCGCGAATTTATTTCACTTCTGACACCAGTTGTTGCGAACGTGGCTCTTGGTTCGTTATTTAAAACACAATATAAAATAGTTAATATACAAGTTCTTTATTTCACTCTAATCTTAACAATTCACAAACTTTCAATTAATCAACTCAACTTTAATTATCGCTTAATACTGTACTTTCAATTATCGCAATTTAATTACAACACTTTCGCACGTTTATTATTTTCACTTGTTAACACTGCAACGTCTAAGACAAGACTCTTATTCTGGCTATGACAACTGTTATATTTATACCCTAGAAACTCTCCAGATTATTCTCGAGTGTTCTATTTTCCAGAAGCTTCTTGACTATTCTATTCATTCTATTCCTGAACCTTCCTGTAAATACGTTTACTTCTCCATTGCCAGTAGATGTCACCAGTTGTCTCTTTCTATTGCACGTAACAGTATTATTTGGTAAGCTGGAACTATTCTCCGCTAATGATGACAAAAAACTCGTCTCCATAGGTGTGCCTACAGGCTTGGCATCCGTTAAACCATATTCAACTTGCATTCTCAGAATTTTGCTTCTTTGATTAAGCAAAAACGAGCCATCTTATTCACGCTCCAGTTGTATTTCGACGTAATGACTCGCAGTACCCAGGTCCTTAATATCAAAATACTTCTGTATTTCCACCTTAACTGCGTTCGTTATTTCAGAAGATTCACCGATTAGCAATAAATCGTCCACATAAAGCAGGACATATGTGACACTTGAAGTTCCATCTTTCCTTCGAATATAGACATCTGTCAGCATTTCCCTGTCGAAATCTCAACTTTGCCAGTACTTCAGTAGCCCTTTTGTTCCATGCCCGTGCAAACTATTTCAAGCCATAAAGACTTTTCCGCAGTTTTAGTACTTTATTTTTATCATCACTTACTTGAAATCCTGGTGGCTGTTCCATAAAAATCTCTTCATGAAGCTCACCATTCAAATATGCACTTTTTACATCTAGGTGCCTTACATGCAATTTCTTCTGTGCTGCTAAAGCAAGCAAAACACGAATAGTTTCGTGCCGCACCACAGGCGCAAACGTCTCATCATAGTTCTCACCATAGCGTTGAGAGAAACCTCTTGCTACCAAACAGGCTTTATATGCGCATATTTTACCATCTCCATCCAACTTTGCTTTGAACACCCACTTACATGAAATGACTTTCTTCCCATGCGGAAGTTCAACTAGTTCCCAGACTTTATGTTCGTTGAGGCATCGCATCTTCTTTTCCGCTGCTTCTATCCATCGCTTTCTCTCACGAGTTGGCAATCTTTCCATTTCATCCTAAGACTCCGGCTCCTGTATTGATTCGGCTTGCACTTTTAAAGTTAATTTCCGTGCAGGAATACCCTTATTTGGACGCTGAGATATTCGTCTTTCCTGAAAAACGTGTTGGTTAAGAGATGCATCTTCATAATCGCGGTCATCAAAACTACTTTCCAATTCTGCTCTTGTTGACTCGCAACTGGTGTTATTTTCGGACTCCTCCTGATCTGAAATTATCATTTCTACCGGCATGTATCCTTGAACCTTTATAGCCCCTTCTTACTCCCAACCATTATGCTGATTCGATTGCTGTATATTCTCCTCTACTATTGTAACCGAACGGCTTATCCAAACTCGATTACTTTTTATATCTAATATCCTGTAGCCTTTCGTGCAATCATCATAACCCACAAGTACATCTTTCTCAGCCTTGTCGTCCCATTTCCATCTCTTTTGTTTGGGTATCAGAGAACATGCCTTTGAACCAAAAATTCGAAGATGACTAATATATGGCTTCTCGCCTGTGAATAGCTCAAAAGGAGTTTTTGAAGTGCTGCGACTCGTTAGCCTTTTCTGTATATATGCCGCCGATAAAACTGCCTCTCCTCAAAATTTATTATACCAGCGTCCAGCAGCATGCACTTAGCCATTTCAGTCAATGATCTATTTTTACGTTCTGCTACACCATTTTGTTGTGGAGTATAGGTGACTGTAAGCTGATGTTGTATCCCTTCTCTTCGTAAGAAGTCCTCCAGTTCACGAGAAGTATATTCCTTGCCGTTGTCTGTTCGCAAAGCAACAGGTCTCCTGTCAAATCTATTTGACATAGCCTTAATATAATCCTGCACTGCCCAGACACTTCATCCTTTGATCTGAGTAATTTCACAATTGTAAAACGAGAAAAATCATCAATCAGCGTTAACAAATATTTATTACCCCTTGGAGTTGATGTCTGCATTGGCTCACACAAGTCGGAATGAATGAGTCTAATAGGTTGCACATCCCTCCACTTACTGACAGGAAATTTCGTTTGAGCAAGTTTTCGTTTTGCACAATGATCACAGACGTCATTATCAGAACATGACATTATTTTAATTCCTATAGCCAATTCTTCCTTCACGAGACGCTTAATCGCCGCTGGGTCTCTGTGGCCCAGCCTTCGATGCCACTGATGAATACATAATGCAGTTTGTGCTGCACAAGCTGCAGCTATTTCTATTTGCAGCTTAAACATATTCCCGACACTTTTTGCATGTGCTACTATCCGATTATTACAGTGAATAGTACATGGATTACCTTTGAATATTACTCTATGTCCTTTATGAGTTAATTGCTTTACCGAAATTAAGCCTCCTTCCAGTTTTGGAACATATAATACATTCTTCAGCAACACTGTCTGTACTATACCATTACGCAGTGTACACCTCAATTGACCTTCTCCGATTCCAGCCGCCTCAACCGGCGATGATTAGGTTCCAAAGTTGAGACAAAATCTCTGTCAGTCGTCATGTAATTCGAGGCACCTGAGTCAACACGCCATTCCTTGGAGTTTAATGATCTGAACCCTTCATGCACATTAAATGTGGCATACATTTCAGCAACACGTCCATTATCTGCATTTGACGTTTTCGCAGTTTCCACTGCATTTCTTTTTTGACGCTTTCGGAATTGAGGACATTCCACCTTTATGTGGGATCTGGCAACGCCATACCATACAACCTTCGTTCCAAAAAGTATAAGTATTCCGATATGTAATAGCTCGTCTGTAATGGAATAGAAAAAGAAGAAGACTGTGATGAAATAGAAAAAGTAAGAAAGTTGTGACAAGTAAAAAGTAAAGTTGTATAAAAAGACTTCTTATAATTAATTAAGATAAAGTCGTGTAAAGAGTCATTAAACTCTTAGCAAATAGAAATACACAACAAGTCGCAAATAAATTCCAATAAGAATCAGGAAATCACCGTGTTTTAGTGTTTTCTTTCTCTGCGAGAGGAAATCGTCATAAGAGACGATAAATAAATAACAAATTGTGGGAACCAACAGATCATACAAATTGAAGGTTCAACCAGGATAATTCTACATTTATGTGACCTTGCTTCTGGCATAAAAAACTTTTCCGCATTTCTTTCCTGTTGTTCGTGCCAAACCTTCCGATGGCTGCTGACTTCAATACTGTATCTACCTCCGATCTACCCACAACGCCATTCTTTGTGCGCCTCTGATATTCATCCAACATTTTTCCAGTGACATACTCAATTGTTAAATCCGCTTCATCTGGACCTTCGAGTGCTATAACAAGCCCCGAATAGGTCTCTGGGAGACTTACCAACAATACCGCAACAATTTCTTCGTCCTCGAGTGGTTTACCTAACCCCCGCAGCAGCCCGACAACTTCCTTAATCAAATCGATGTGATTGCTCATCGATCCACCTCGATACTGGATACTATATAATTTCCTTCTCAAATACAGTCTGCTCATCTGCTGCCAAATGTTGATCGCTCATATTTCCTCGATAGGAGCTGCCATATATCACTAGCATCCTCCATTTGTGCAAAATGAATGAGCTGATTATCCTCAACGCTAAGTGTGATGTATGCGACAGCTTTGTTGTTACGCTTCTTCACCGTCATTTACCACTGGATCAGGTTTCGGTTCAGTTATTACCTCCCATAGGTCATCACGTATTAATATAGCACGTAGCTTTGTTTTCCAGAACACATAATTACCACCGTTGAGCAGAGGAATATTAAGTTTCAAACTTTTCTGGGTCATTTTTCTGCTGCACAGCTGGGCACATAACCTGTAGGAATATACAGAATAAAACGATGGTAAGTATTACTACAAGAAATTTATTGATGAAATACTGAATACAAAACTAAGATAAGTAACAATACCAACTTGACAGTAGTAGTTGTGCCAAAGTAAAACATTTGACAGCTCCATCCTAATGGTCGCTGCTCCCAGGCGTTACTTGAATATAGCGTAATTCCCAACAGTATTTTATAAAATAATCGAAACGCACGCATTCTACGTTAATGATAAATTAACGTTTGCCTTAGTCATACCACTTACTTCTTCTTAGATATGATACCTACAAAATCACAAGCATTCCACTTCCTTGCAAAATACAGGATATTATTCTCTTATATTTCCACAGAAACCCTTTTTAATCGTGAATAATCTGAGACAGCATTACTTTTTATACGACCAGCACGACTTAGATAAATGTCAAACAATGAACAGTGAAGTATATATTTGTGAACAATCATATTCTATCTCCATAATTCACCTAAATGGTGGTTGGGAAATTGATCTATTAGCTAAATATAATACTAATAATTCTTGCGAAAAGCGCATCATGACCTTGAAAAATTCAATTTATTTGCAATTAGCTGAACAGAATTCTTGGATTTATGTGGTTCCATATAAGGAAAATGTTGTCATTGACTGTAAAGATATTTCGAACTCCACTGTACTTTATGGTATAGGAATAATAAAATTGAAACCACAATGTAAGTTATATTCTAAAAATATTATTTTGTGCTCTAAAGCAATGTATAATAGCAATACTTCAAAGAAATTATTTTAGAAATTATACTTACAGCGAAATCAATGACTATTCAAATTTAAATAACAATAGATATCTTATTCTTTCTGAAGTAAATAATCAAAAATCCAAATAAAATTAGTCTGAATGTTAATAAATTAAACAGCAAAATCATATCATGAAATCAATCGAATCTAAAACGATCCATTTATACTCTATATATTCATTATTAATAGCTATTACAGTAGTATTTTTAGTATTTTTGTTAATCAGATTATATAGAAATAATTTTTATAACGCATTTTGTAAGAATGAGAAAAGCGAACAGCCCAATGCAAATTTTCAAGAAATAGTACAAAAAGATGAAATTTTCCAGAAAATCCCAGTGCCTACACCAGAAATAAAAATTTCACCAATCCTAGGTAAAATTTTTATCCTTAACAAAGGGCGTCCTCATTATCACTTACGTAAACAAACATCCTAGTTCATTTGTCATTATTTTTCAATCTACAAGTACGTTTCATATTTCATGAATTTCAATCACAATTCATTTTAATTGTTCTGTCACGAGTGATAATTATTTTACATAAATGCAATTTGACATGTATTATCACGCGCACACATTCCTTACCCCATTAATTGAGTACAAGTTGCAATAGATTTAATTACACCCTCTGCTTATTGCACTCGGTACTCGGCGCAGTCAACTTGAATTCGACGTGAGTGTACGATCGCTTTGGCTTTTCTCCAGTAAGGAGAAGTTAAGAAGTTAACGTTACATTAAATATAATTAAAACTTAAATTCTCGCCTTTTTAATTGTGCGTCCTTTACCATTCACAACAAAATATTGCAATTTTTTGTCGGTGAAATATTGGCAGAAAAAACAAATACTATTAGAGTCAAATAATTAAAAAAAGTGCCACTAAATATGCAATAACTCGCTTTATCTTTCTGAAATAGTTATAATATAAAAAAACTGAGAATACCTACTAACAGCATTTTGATTTAAAAAACCTCAATTTTTACAATTTTTTACAAGCTTCCGAGCTAATACATATCATCATTCCAATACATATTATTTTTAATTTTTGCCAACGTTATTTACTAGACTTCTTCGTTACCTTTAATTTAAGATATAAATCATTATTTTGCTACAAATAGTTTGCCAGAAATTTGCATTGAAAAATGTACGAAACTTGCAAATGTTTGTACTGACTCCTCTTAACAAATTGCGCTTTATTTTGGTTGATGATTAAAATAAAAATTGTTATTTTTGGTATTGACTGGTGATGTGAAAAAATAATGCGGTCATTTGAAAAAATAATAATAATGCTGTCATTTGAAAAAAAATGCCTACTTATGATAATAATAATGAATGGGAATAAAACGACGAAAAAAACACCGAAAAAATCACGTTTCTTGTATTGGGGCCCCCTTTAATTTTTAATTTATTTTTATTTTTGTTGTTATAACGGCAATAGAAATACACACTGTGTTGTTGTTACCCTTTGGGTACGGAACCCTAAAAATGAGCTAGTTCGAAAGAATGTAATAAACAAAAGGCGATAGAAATATCCAAATATGAAAAAATGAAGTCGCAAAGCGTTTAAATTATAAGTCGCTTTAGTTCAAAATTAACCCTAGGAAGTTTCGTTTAGTTGATTTAGAGCTAACTCGAATTACACCCAAGTCTTGTTTCCATTACTTCACACCAGGTTAAACTACACTAAAGGGTTTTCCAATAAGAGGTGTTATTTTGATATTCAAAGAAAAATTACATTTTTTGAGATAAATGATCAGATCTTTATTTCATTATAAAGAGGAAGGTATGCCGTTAATAATGGAAAATAACATCAGCCAAATGACCACCACGACCAGGCCTACAGGACCATATCTTTTCATGAAATTTTCCATAACCAAATCGCAAAGTGGCTGCCCTATGTCCTCGATAGCCTCACGAATTCCATCTTTGAGGTCTTGAATCGACGCTGGGCTGTTGGCGTAGACCTTCTCTTTCACGTGGCCCCAAAGGAAGAAGTCGCAAGGTGTTAAGTCACAAGATCTCGGTGGTCAATTGTGATCACCTCTTCGAGAGATAACACGGTCCGGAAACTTTTCCCGTAAAAGATCAATGGTTTCGTTGCTTGTATGGCAGGTAGCGCCGTCTTGTTGAAAGTAAACGTTGTCCCGATCAATACCATCCAATTCCGGCCATAAAAAATCATTAATCATCTGTCGATAGCGCAATCCATTCACCGTAACTGTTGCTCCAGCCTCATTTTCGAAAAAGTAAGGTCCAATGACCCCGCGGGACCATAAACCGCACCAAACAGTCACACGTTGAGGATAAAGAAGCTTTTCAACAATAACTCTTGGGTTTTCCGAGCCCCAGATGCGACAATTTTGCTTGTTGACGAAGCCATCGAGGTGGAAATGGGCCTCATCACTCAAGATGAGTTTTCGATGGAATTCCGGATCATTTTCATGCATTTCAAGGACCCAATCAGCAAAGACTCGACGTTGTTGATGATCGGCCGGCTTGAGTTCTTGTGTTAACTGAACTTTATAAGCCTTAAGACCCAAATCTTTATGCAAAATACGGTGTAATGACGTTTGTGGAATGCCTAATTCCAAAGAACGACGAGGAATGGACAAACCTGGGTTTTCTTCAGCACTTTCGGCTGTTCTTGAGCGACGTGCACGTGTTTTATTCTTCACATCACTAACTTGACCCTACAGCTCGAATTTTTCTACCAATTTCTGTATTTGCGGTCCGACAAGGTGCTTCAAGACGACCCAAAAATGTTCGAGTTTTACGAGCCGTCTCTGCCACATTTTCACCATTTTTATAGTGAATTTTAATAATTTCAATGCGTTGTTGAATCGTGTATCGTTCCATTTTTATTAATGGCGTAGTTTCTACTTGTCAAATGTCAACAGCTCCAAAAGTGACATCTACCGAAATAGCGGGCTAATTAAAATAACACCTCTTATTGGAAAACCCTTTATTTCGAATAAAACATTTTATAATTAAAATAAAATACAATTATTGACAGGATAAGTTTTTGGTTTGTGATTCCCTTTTAGGCGTACGGAGATTAAAATCTGAAAATTGAACATTAATTTTGCCCTCTTTTCTGATATCAGTCTGTGTAGGCATTACAAATTTGGGTAACTTGGGTGCATTGACTTCAGTTGTAACTGCGAGCTGTGAAAGCTCTTCTTTGCATGATGCTTTTTCTATAGATTCTATCTTCTCCCTTATGTTGCTCTCCCGTGCAATAACTTTTTCAATTTGTTTTCGTTGTAGATCTGCAAATTTGTTAATTGATTCCTTTTCTTTCTCTTGAGCTCTCGCGCGTAGCAATTCATCTATTTCCTTTTTCCTCTTTAAAGTTTCTTGTTTTGAAACATTCTCAAGTACAGAAGGCCAAATGCCACAACTTTTCTTTTTCAGTATTATCTTTGCTTCCTTTTTCAATAATTTGCAAACACTATTTTCTTCGTCGATTTCATCAGTTAGAAAACCTTCAAAATACACTGGAGGACAATTGAATTTAATAAATTTCTTGAAAAGGACAACATCTGGTTTTACTGAAGGAGTTCCATTCAATCGAATATAAATTTCTATCGTTTCCTCTGTTTGAGATATCTTTGCCATGATTGAAAATAATTTTGACAAGTCACTGACAACGCGTTTTCTAAATAAACAATGTTCTATCGTTGCTTAGCTAGCTTGTTTGATTTTATCGGAAAACACAGTAATTATGAATGAAGTTTACTTACATTTTCCTGAAAGAATAAGAAATTATCGATTTATAAACAGCACTCTTAACCCTCTTGAGGCGGGCAAATAAGGCAACTTATAACAATAGACTGAGCAATTTGCTATTTCATTTGGCACAAAAAATATTTTGTTTCTGTATATCAGAGTTTGAGGACGATTTAAAACGTTTACTACATAAAAACATGAAAAACTCAATCAATCAGATGAAATTTTACACCCGAAAATCGAATTAAATTAAAAAAATATATTTTTTGTGTTCAAGTGATATTTTAATCATGCACTCTTATAAGAAATTAAACTCATTCTGACTTTAATTTTGAAAAGATTATTTTTATCTGTATCCTGCATATAGGAAACGGAGAATGGTATACTATACACTATCTTTACTTTACTTCCTGCGGTGATTGCATCTGTAGCCCACATAAAAACATCAAATGGCATAAGAAAACGTTCCGTAAGCGATATTTTGTTTTGGTAGCTCCAACTCTGCCAAAGCGCGAAAGAGAAAACTATAAAAGTTGTGCCAATCGTTCCTATAGGAAAATGATAATACGCTCAGTCCATTATTATAAGACAGTGATTTTTACCTAATTTGGTTTGATTATTAGATTTTTTTATTATTTATAGAATTTTTTGTTGTAATATAATAAAGGGTTTTCCAATAAGAGGTGTTATTTTGATATTCAAAGAAAAATGCCATTTTTTGAGATAAATGATCGGATCTTTATTATTATAAAGAGGAAGGTATGCCGTTAATAATGGTCATTTGACCACCACGACCACGCCTACAGGACCATATCTTTTCATGAAATTTTCCATAACCAAATCGCAAAGTGGCTGCCCTATGTCCTCGATAGCCTCACGAATTCCATCTTTGAGGTCTTGAATCGACGCTGGGCTGTTGGCGTAGACCTTCTCTTTCACGTGGCCCCAAAGGAAGAAGTCGCAAGGTGTTAAGTCACAAGATCTCGGTGGCCAATTGTGATCACCTCTTCGAGAGATAACACGGTCCGGAAACTTTTCCCGTAAAAGATCAATGGTTTCGTTGCTTGTATGGCAGGTAGCGCCGTCTTGTTGAAAGTAAACGTTGTCCCGATCAATACCATCCAATTCCGGCCATAAAAAATCATTAATCATCTGTCGATAGCGCAATCCATTCACCGTAACTGTTGCTCCAGCCTCATTTTCGAAAAAGTAAGGTCCAATGACCCCGCGGGACCATAAACCGCACCAAACAGTCACACGTTGAGGATAAAGAAGCTTTTCAACAATATCTCTTGGGTTTTCCGAGCCCCAGATGCGACAATTTTGCTTGTTGACGAAGCCATCGAGGTGGAAATGGGCCTCATCACTCAAGATGAGTTTTCGATGGAATTCCGGATCATTTTCATGCATTTCAAGGACCCAATCAGCAAAGACTCGACGTTGTTGATGATCGGCCGGCTTGAGTTCTTGTGTTAACTGAACTTTATAAGCCTTAAGACCCAAATCTTTGTGCAAAATACGGTGTAATGACGTTTGTGGAATGCCTAATTCCAAAGAACGACGAGGAATGGACAAACCTGGGTTTTCTTCAACACTTTCGGCTACAGCAGCAATATTCTCGGCTGTTCTTGAGCGACGTGCACGTGTTTTATTCTTCACATCACTAACTTTTCCCGACAGCTCGAATTTTTCTACCAATTTCTGTATTGCGGTCCGACAAGGTGCTTCACGACGACCCAAAAATGTTCGAGTTTTGCGAACCGTCTCTGCCACATTTTCACCATTTTTATAGTGAATTTTAATAATTTCAATGCGTTGTTGTATCATGTATCGTTCCATTTTTATTAATGGCGTAGTTTCTACTTGTTAAATGTCAAAAAATGACAGCTCCAAGAGTGACATCTACCGAAATAGCGGGCTAATTAAAATAACACCTCTTATTGGAAAGCCCTTTTTAATATGTATTATGTATGTATAAGGAATAATTTTTGGATTTTTAGGCAATATGAATAGGTTTTTTTTTTATAAATAATATTTATGTAGAACATACCTATATAATTATGTATTACTATATATGTATATAAAATCTTGTGCTTTTCCTTTTGTCCTGAAAGCGACAATTCGAAACTATTCACGGTGTACATACATTAACAAGTATGCCCACTAGCTTTTTGAAAGGTGATGCAATGACGTGACTGCATCAATTCATATGAAGAATTCAGAATTAGTTTTAAATATATTATGTTTTTAGCACGGTCGTATGATGCTGTGACGCTTAAGATGGTCGTCGTGGTAGGGTTCATAGCAGTCGTACTTGTTACTGTCAGTATACCGTGGAAAATATTGTGCCTTCTTTCACCTTAATTTACCCCAAGAATTTTAAGAAATATCCAGTCTGTTCATGGAAGAATTAAGGTTTTTTGATCACGTAAATTATGAAAGGCGGTGGAGAGTGTTAGTTTTGAAAATTATAGGAATTAAAAAAAAAACTGATGTGATTAGCACCCAATTATTTGCCAATTTTTCAAAAAGTAAAAAACAAAAAAAAAAAATATTTTTTTAAGACTAGCTTTTATTTAAAAAAAATATATTAACAAGTAAAAACTAATTTTTTGCTATAAAAAAAAATAACATAGTCCGTTGCTTAGAAATAAAATGTGTGTGGCAGAAGCATCTGAAAGTTTCTCTTTCACACATCTTAAATTCATTTTTGAATTCATACATCTGGACACTAAAAGCTTTGGGGGGGGGGGGGGGGGTTATAACACTATTGTTACTACTTTGGCTATAGCTTTTAGTTGTCTTCATGTAGGCTTTTGCTCGAGAATTTCGAATGCGCAGATTTGATTAAATACACTCTCAAGCTGTTGATCGCGTACTCTGAATAATTCCATGTTTATGAATTGATTTGTCTAATCTGTTCCTCACGGGTCACGAATGCTTCCAGGGTCGAGCTGGATTTTTGAACCAGCCCAGGAAAATGACCCACAACCAGCCCCTTTGGGTCGTCATTAATTTTTGTTTAAACTAAACAAATTATTAGGCTGATTTCCTACTGAGTTTGAGTAACTTTTATCCATACTGACAGTGATGCCGTATGGCGTATTGTATTAATGACACTAGAAATTTGTCATTTGTTATCAATAATCGTGCATTCATAATTAAATGTTTAAGAATCTCTGAACTAAAATGAAAGTTTTATCAATTTTTATATGTAACTGACAACACATTTTTAAAAATTAAAATTCAAACGTAAGCGATTTTTGAGAATTCAAATTACGTACAAATGATCATTGATTTGGCCCGTCTGTCTAGGCATTCATAATTAAATGTTTAAGAATCTCTGAACTAAAATGAAAGTTTTGTCAATTTTTATATGTAACTGACAACACATTTTTAAAAATTAAAATTCAAAGGTAAGCGATTTTTGAGAATTCAAATTACGTACAAATGATCATTGATTTGGCCCGTTTGTCTAGGCGGCTGTCTACAATAATTCTGTTCAATGACCATTAAGGCACAACCGAATTTTTCAGCCGAAAAACTTTTTCGCCCGATAAAACACAAAAGTTATGTTTTTCTTAAAAATCTGAAATAAATATAACATTTTCTCAGTAAAATTCTTAGTTTATCCTATTTCCCTGGATTTTATTAATCACTGGAGCAGCAAAAGTCTTGTTTACATTTTTTAGATTCTTCTTTTTTGATGTGAAAATTGTTAGATATTATAGCAATATAAAGTAAAATTAAATTCAGCATCAAACATGTTTATCTATTGGCAACACTTTTTTGTAATTAAGAACGACAATATATTTGTGTCATGTTCATATGTCATTTTATATACATAATAAAACTACAGAACTGAAAAGACGTGTTTCTGGTATATTTTTCATTTAAAAAGAGTATTAAAGTATTTTCTAGAAGAGTAGCTCTACAAGATCATCATAATATAATCGTAGAGCATCCTGATTGTATACGGTCATTATTTAGTAATTTGTACAGGTAATTTTTCCGGAGATTCAACAAAAATGCCTTTACTCTACTTCAAAATTGATTTATGAAATAAAATTACTTGAAGTTTTATAAATGAAAAAATTAAAACAAAATTTAAAAACAGTTTGTGTATCTTTGTTTTCTAATTTCGAATTTATTTTAAAGGATAAAAAAAAAATCACAGCACCGGAAAATATTGAATATGAATATGAAAATAGCTCAATCGTATTTTTTTTCTTATATTTTTATTGGAAAGATGTAACCCGTGGCGACATGTTATAACTTCGCATCGAAAGCGATCATCGAAGCGATCATTGAAGCGAAGATTTCGATCTGGCGGTATGTTATAAGATTTTCGTTCGACAGGCGACTTCGCTTGTTTCAAAATTATTTCCGAATTTTTTCCCCTAGCACAATTGATATTTATAGATTGTTTTTCTAGTTGTTGATAAATTTTAATAATAATAATAATAATAATAATGAAAATGACAAGAAATAATTAATTACTGGGACAAAAGAAAATTTTTAAGGTAGCGGTATTATGTTATGGATATGCCCAACAAAATGTAGCCTTATTTGATTTTTGAATTCAAGATATATTCTTAAAGTTTTGTAACTTCAAGTTTCAAGAATCTATATAATTAATATATAAAATCATTTATATTGAATAAATAAAAAAAAAAAAACGTAACATTTAAATCTAATTTCTTAAACTTTACATACATTTTTTAATCTTCGCTTGTCCTATCGCTCTCAGCAAAACTCAGTGATATTCTATCGAAATTATCGCCTGTTGAAAGTGTTACAACATACCGATTATCGATAAATTGTCGAACGTCGAGTCTTTCGAAGTTATAACATCTTGCCCCAGGGGATTACACGAGATAGTACAGGTTGCATGCAAGCCTCCCTTCCAACGCGATTTTTAACTTGACAGCAGAAGGCAGTTTGGTTGATGTCTTATCATCTTGCATGCAAGTTCATTTAAAAATGGCATTAAGGCGTAAAGTCATGCGTATAGTGGAAAATTATAGTAATAAAAGAAGTAGCAGAATGATAAAAACCCAAGAAATTATGAAGATGAAGGTGAAGATAAAGGATGTACCTTCAAATGGTCCCAGAAAATCTCATTTTCCCAGTATAAATCTATCAATTTCTCTCAAGCATTTCTTTTCTACCATCATGAAACCTGCATAAACTCAAATTACTATCACCTCAGCTGCCATGGTTTTTCATCATGCAAGTTCGCTGAAAGCTGAACTGCCAGCATGGTAGTAGAGGTTACACGTGCAAGAAGTATGGCAGTGCGGCTTGCATGCAAGCTGTGCTATAATATGTAACCTCCGGGTTAGCCTTATGTGCATGTGTGCCCAAAATTGCGGAGGTGTTCGACCTCATTTTGGAGATATGAATTTTTGGGTTTATCGTTCATATATTCAAACTAAGGTTCTATTAAGCGATTATAAGTCACACTGACCAATTCCTTGGTATTTTCAGTAGACGTGTTAGTCGAGCCTAGATTTGATGAGAAAAGCAAATAAATTTCAAATCAAATCAACTCGAAGCCTCCTCTTAACAGCTGGACAGTCCTGCAACTTCTTGAAGATTTTATGGGTTGTATAGCACCATAGGTTGTTTTTAGTATATTTAAACGTGAACACTGCCTACCCGCAAACAACCATATTCAGAGCTTCCGCGCGATTAACTAAATGGTCACTAACGATTCGAAATGAATCGCTGTTTTATTTGTATTGTTCGCAAGCAACACACTTCCACTTCACTGTACCATCCCTCAATACAACACCGCTTTTATCACTACACTTTCTTTAACCACACGCTTAGTTATTTAGTAAAGAAAAAACAAAGAGAAAGCCTCACGACAAACTTGCACGATATTTTCTCTCTCCAGCGTGAAACCGACAATATACTTGGTTTTAACTACATATTCAGTTTAGATTGACGAATAATGTATATACTCGTAGATCGCTTTACTTATTTAATTCACACTTCGGATTCATATTACTGGTTTGAGTAAAACAAAAAACTGCGAATTCTGTATTGTTCAATTTCTCAATACAAAATTGTCCACATAAACCAAAATCGCAGATATCGGACCTTTAGAATATATACATTTAAATCTGCAAGAATTAAAACTTATTGATTAGTATGTCATTGACATTACAGTCAATTAATCAACTCAACTTTAATTATCGCTAATACTGTACGTTCAATTATCGCAATCCAATTATAACACTTTCGCCTGTTCTAAAGCCCAATTCAGGATCGGCGCAGCATGCATCAACGCAGCATGCAGCAGCTGTGATGCAAGGTTTGATATCATGGGATCATATGGCGCAATTCGCAATCGGCGCAGCATGCATCATGATGCAAGAGTTTGGAAAATTTTAAATTTTGATGCATGCTGCAACAGTTCTGCCAACATACTGAGGCAAAAAATAAATTTCAAATCTTATTTATCTCATATTTCCCCCGGATCTATTTTTTTTAAAGAAAAACGACTAAATTAAAATTATGCACAATATAAAAACTCGGTATTAAGGTATTTATAAAAAATTGTGAATTATAAAAAAAGTTAGCATAACAAAGCGTCCTACAGTGCTTGCTGCAAATATGCTTGCTGTGCCGATTGTAAATTGGCCGGCAAAATCTTTGCAGCATGCATCATGATGCATGCTGCGCCTGTTGTGACTCGGGTGCCTAAATAACAATTATAAAGGTCCATGCACCAATATATTGCCCTATGCAATATATTGATGTATCGCAGAAATGACCCTGAAAATGAAAAATTATTTCATATTAAAAACTCTATCAAAATTCAAAATGCATTTAGAAATGCATTCCCATATTATAACAAAATGCAATTTAGCATAAATTATGCATTTTGTTATCAGACACACATTCCACTCACACGATATGCATACCTACCTATATACCGTGTCTTCTTACTTTTTTTCCGTATGTACTGTGTACATACGTACATTACCTACTTAATCCTATCTAATTGTATGTACATACATACATACAATTATCAAAATTATTCGCGCCCTCTTAAAATTAATATTTCAAGACGGGCGCACAAGTAAGCATCATTTTTGAAATAGTCATGCTCCAAATCATTGGGGCCGGTATATGAAATTATTTCAATATGCGTTGCCTCAAAATCATCGCAGTATTTGTGCAATAAATTGATCTTTTGTGTAAGATATGTCTGGGTTGTAGTCGATAATGAATTAAAATTGATCGATTGTATAATTCGTGATATAGACTTTTGCCTGTGATCTTGCAGCCTGGACCGTATTGTATATGACTGATCTTTGTCTGTATTGTCTTGGGTATCAGCTGCAGTTGTTTTCTGCGAAGTCTTGGGGGATTGAATTTAAAATGGGTTATTTGTGCGCTCTGTGTGGATTGATATGGACCTCAACATATCAGATAGAGTTACCTTGGTAAGATTATACCAGTCCTCTGTTTTGTCATAGCATGACTGTTTGAAGTAATCATGGGTTTCATCAAAACCTTCATGATCTTGAATCAGGGTTTTCGTTTTTTCAAATGAAGCCCACAAGTCCTCCAATTTTTTAGTTTTTCGGAAGTGAAATCTGAAGACCTTTTGCTTTTATTGGCTCTATGATAATCGGCCAGAATTTGTCTGATTTCTGCCGTTTTTAGGACTTGTGACAAGCAGAGCTTATCGAAAGATTTATTTTCTTCGTTTGTCATGTTTAAAAATTTATGAATCAAAATCGGGAAGAAGTTTATTAAATAAAATTAACGAAAGGCTACGAACGCACTACTCACAGAGCAGAGGAAAGCTAGTGGAATAAAAAATTGTCCATATATACTTTCAGTGTGTATACGTATGTGTCTGTTTTAGTAAAAAACAAATTTTTTTTCAAGTTTCGAAGAGATTAGTTAAGTAGAATTCTGATTTTGTGTAGTCGTGTGTAATACGAAAAAGTATATTCATATATCCAGTTGCAATAAAAATCGCTCTCTCCTGATCGATAGGCTAATGGAGCTCTATCGCAGGGGATCGATTGTTGATTTTCCTGAAGTCCTCTGGCCAGCAAGCTGACAAGATCTTACCGCAGAGGTCGCTTCGTGGAAAAGGAGATCTCAATTTTTATATTTAGAATCAAAATTTTCTCAAATTAAACGAAAATTAATGAAAATGTAAATGTGTAACCAACCAGGGAATAAAAAAAAACAGAAAATATGCAAATATGTAGATACTCAGAAATAATGCAAGTAAGTATTTGGAAAATATATAAAATTTATAATAATTTGGAAAAGTGCAAATAGTTAAAAATGCAATAGTTAGATGTAAAATTGCTTGTTGTCAGGGGCAATGCAAATGGTTAAAAGATATGTTAACTCATTTATTATTTTTTTTTTACGAAAAAAATGTTAATAGTAAATATTCTTGTTCCTATTGCTCAATACTAATAATATACCTAATGTGGTTGATAGTATTACAATATTCTATTTTTCTACCTTATTTATTATCCACTATTGGCTTGTAGTTGCTCGAGAATGTTGATTATGGCGCTGGAGGTGTAAGATTTAATTTCCTTTACGGCATCTTCATTGTTGTTAAATGAATTTGAATTGTAGTGAAGATACGTCGCGCGTCTGGGACGACGATTTCTAGTAGTGTTCCTTCCTGAAATCGTCTTCTTGAGGCAGGGATGAAGCCTCCTTGGGTCCCACGTTGGAGCACTATGGCACTCTAAACTACTTAGTTTCCTCTAAGTACTCTTTTTTGAGTACCCGGGCTTATATATATATTTTTTCTTATTATTATTGTCAGTGTATTTATATTTATGTTTTCACTTATTTTTATTGTTAATTTAAATTTAATTAATGTTTGGATAGGCACTGATTTTAATTTGAACTTTATGAGAGTTCCGTTGTCACGAGTTGTTATACTGCGTCAGATTTTATACTAAACTTTTCTTTGAATTGATTTTCATTCAATTCTTATAGCACTGATTTTAGAAGTGCTGCTGCCACCAGTTGTTAATTGGCAATTTAATTTAATTTAATTTTTATTATTATTATTTTTTCTTTTTAACTTCTTTTTATGCTTCCTTTATTTTATAATATTATATTCGGATATTATAAGAATTTTACCCACTTTATTTTTTTTAAAAAGACACTGATTTTTGTTTTAAAATAACCGCTGCCACCAAAATGTTGTAGTTGCGATTGCTCCGTGCTCCTAAGGAGAGAGCAAGCACTGAGTAGACGAAACATTAAACGCACTTTATTTAGTTTACTTCAGGTTTATAAATGAGTTATAAACATACAGATTCTTTAACGATTAAATTATAAAATTCTTTGTCAATTAAATTTGGGGAAACTCCGTAAGATTGGTACATCACGATAGATTTAATTATATTTTTTTGGTCGATCCCGAACTGTTTCGCTCGACGGTTGAAAAACGTACTCCTCGAGGTTTGGGCAAATTGCACCCAGGTACCCACGAAAACTTGAGTAAGCTTCTTTTTGTTTTTTTGCTTTCTCACGACGTTGAAAAAACGTACGTGAGAAAATGCAAAAGTTTTTGATGCGAGCTATATGCATCAATGAAAACTGTAATCCGATATGTGTAATTGGTGAAGGGGGCTTGCAGGTTGACCCAGAAAAAGTTCAATGTATTTTGAACATTCCGCCACCCAAAAATATTACAGCAGTAAGGAGATTTATAGGAATGACTGCACGGTACCGAAGATTTGTCCCCAACTTCGCGACACAAATGGCTCCTATTACCGAGCTGTTGAAAAAGAGAAGGAAGTTTGTGTGGTCCGCTGAATGTGAAGAATCCTTTCGGAAAATTAAGGAATGTCTTGTGAGTGCTCCCATACTGAATTGCCCGGACTTTCAGTACCCTTTCTTTATTCATACGGATGCCTCGGACTATGGTATAGGGGCCGTATTAACCCAACAAATAGAAGAGAAAGACAGGGTCATAGCATATTTGAGCAGATCTCTTAACAGGTGCGAAAGAAATTACAGTACTACCGAACAAGAATGTCTTGCAGTGCTATGGTCTATTGAGAAATTGCGACCGTATATAGAAGGCACACGCTTCACAGTAATAACAGACCATGCCTCTTTAGTCTGACTGCATAACTTAAAAGACCCGACGAGAAGGTTAGCAAGATGAAAATGAAAAACTTGACCATGACAGATCCTTTAAGGTATTATAACTGGAAAGTAGATGGCAATGATTTGTGTAAGTATTGTCGGCCGAACTATCCTGAGTTAACTACAACGGATGACGGTTGGAAGCAAGTAGTACCAAAGTCTGATAGAAGAGACCTTTTGTTCAAAGCTCATGATATACCAACTTCAGGTCATCGAGGTGTTAAAAAAACTTACGAGCGTTTGAAGCAAAGGAACTATTGGCCCAAAATGAAGTCTGATGTGATGGCATACATAAAACGTTGTATAATCTGCCCAGCCATAAAACCAGAGCTGAAGAAGCCAGCAGGGCTTATGGCATGACGACAACCAGTTAGTCAACCATGGGATGCGATCAATGTAGATTTAATCGGGCCATTACTACGCTCTAATAAAGGTTATAAATATATTCTCACTGTTGTCGATCAGTTCTCGAAATTTCCAATGTTGTTCCCTCTGCGATCAGCCACGGTACTTCCTATTTGTAAGGCATTAGAAGATTTTGTATTTTTTGTATTTGGTGTCCCTAAGCTATTAGTTTGTGATAATGGACCTCAGTTTAGGTCAAAGGAATTTAGTAAAATATGTGCAGATTATGGGATAAAAATTTGTTTCACTGCTTTTTACCACCCTAGGCCAATCCGGCTGAAAGAACGAATCAGGAGATCAAGTCAATGCTGCGAGCGTATGTAGCAGATAACCACCGACTGTGGGATTCATATCTGGCTGAAATTGCCTGCGCCATCCGCACATCTGCTCATGAAGCAACGAAATTGACTCCATACTATGTGAACTTCGGTAGGGAAATGATTATTTGTGCCAGTGATTATAAGGAAGACAATGATCCACAGAAGTTTGATGCTACAATTCGCTCTAAAGTCTTAGGAGTAAGAAATGAGGTTAAGCTAAGGTTGAGTAAAGCAGCTGCATTGGCAAAACATGGATATGACCTACGTAAGAGAGACCATAAATTTTATAAAAACGATTGGGTATGGCGTAAAAACTATGTCTTGTCAGATGCGGCACGGTATTTTAATGCTAAATTAGCACCTAAGTACATGGGGCCATTTAAAGTTGTCAAGGCTGTCTCGCCGTGGACTTATGAATTACAAGATGCAAAGGGGAAAAGTGCTGGGAACTGGCATTAAAAAGATCTTAAGGCGTTTGCAACAGATCACCCAGAAGATTGATAGTGAAACTGGCGACACTAGTTGGTAGTGCATAGTTTTTTTTTTATTTCCCCAGTATCTATTTAGATTCCTCGGATAGTAGACATTATACAATCATTTTTTTGGAGTGACGAGCTATAAGTGGCGCTGAATAAAGAGCAGTAATAGTCCTTTTTTCCGATCAATTTTAAATTGTATGGTATGCTAAATCGAAAAGATTTGTTCGAAATCTCTCGCAGGAAAGGGAGGTAATGTACTTTTTTTCGAGTCACGGATGCTGCTGTAAATTGAAGAAAAGATAGTATTAGTTAAAAGAATAAAATAATAAATTAAGAAAGATCAACTAGAAATTAAAAAAAAAGCCTACCTATCCACGAATAATTTCTGTGGAGAAATTCCCCTTCCAGATCCCCAACACAAAAAAAAAGGGATGCACAACTTAAAACCAAGGCCGTGGCATAAATCATCATCACGTAGCTTATGAAGATGAGAGGAGTTACTCTGATCCAGCACCATAAAAGCGTGAATAGCAGTAACGGAACGTCGATTACCTACGAGAAAAATTAGAATTAGATATTACTGTTGAATGGCTTAGTTTACTAATTGTAGATAATTAGAATATATAACGTATGATCAATGGCGTGAATTAAATTGTTATTGGTAAATAATTAGAAAGTTTTCGTTTTGCCGAATTGCTTATTATTAAAATTAGATAAATTTTTGTATTGCCTGAATTGTAAATAGTGTAGATAAGTAGATAAGATTTAGTAGCGCTTGAATTACTAATTATTAATATTAGATAAATTTTGTTATTGCTCGCTAGTTAAATTGATTGGTACAGGTTGTAAGTTCTTATAGATTAAATTTGCAAATTATGATTGAAGAAGTTATAAGGTAAAGGTATCATAGCTTTTGAAATTCAAATACTAGAAGTATATTAATAGGAATCATAATTAAAGAAACTTACCATATTAGCATGACGCGGCAAGCAAACGCTCTGGCGTAGATACCTAAAATTTTTAAAGATAAACTATAAATTCAAAATTAGAAAATTTCGTACTCACCCAGTTCAGACTCCCTCACCGATGGAAACCAAAACAACGAAAATCACCTAAAAATTACACCAATTCGACATTTCCTACGGGGCTGTCCCTAACCCAGTAACCTAACAAAATTGGCCCCGAAGATCGAAAACAAACCAACAAAACAGAGGGCAATGAATTAACACTTTCACGCCTACTGAAAATTCTACTGAAACAATTTCGAAGGAAAGAAAATTTAAACCATGTATTAATAATTAATCGATTGGGAAATTTAATAAAAAGCGATATTTCGGAGTATGATACAAGAATACGGGGGAAATTCTACGAGTTAGGCAATGCTGGTAGGTGAAAGGGACAGTCCTACTTCCGGGGATGGCAGAACAACTCACTTGGGGATCAGACGACCCTACAGTAGGCAGAGTGACGAAAAGCGATAGCAAAAGATTATTAAAATTTGAGAAAAAAAGGTTAGAAATAATTAAAAAATCCAAGTAGCCGAGCAAAAAAAAGGAAGGAAGAAAAGCAGACAAGAAGGCGTCCAGCAGTAAATTGAAACAAAATAAAAGGACGAAGAATTGGAGCAGCAGAGTCGGCGAAGAAGCAGTATTCCGAGCGAATTAGAAAAGGGAGCTGGAGCCACGGACATATTTCAAGGGAAATGGAAAGTTAAGTGGTTTTTCTTTAATTTAGTTTTTTTCTTGTTTTCTTTTCTTGAAGAATTTTTCTTCAATATTAATGGTTATATATTGAATAATTATTCATAAGCATTTTGAAGTGTTGTATGTCACCTCATGCTAATACGGGTTAAATTTTAAAAATTTGAATTGACATACACATCTGTAGAAGAGACAATAGGTTTTGTGGCTCAATTTATAAAGTAGGTTGTTTACGAAAGTTGGTGTCTTTAATTTATTTCAATTTCCTCACTAAAAAGTTCGTGGACTTATAACCACGTGGCGCCCAAAAAAAAGTGTTCAACGGTGCCTCGACCCATTCCCTCCTCCATCGCTAGCTGGGAAACGTTCGCACAAAAAGTGTGTAACAATATTTGATGACATTTCGTAAATGGAAACCTCATCAGTTATTTAACTGGCCACAGATTTTTCAAAATTTCTGATTTGAGTTTTCGAAAGCTCTTGAACCTTATAAGTACTAGTACCAGTCCCAAGACTTGTACTTGAAAATTTTTAAGTCCCAGTATCGGAACTTGTACATCCAACGACACTGAGGGCAGAGTATTTATTTTTCAGTGTGCCTTTGATAACCTAAAAGAGTGAAAAAGCGAACCTATTCAACCACCAACTCGAGGGGGGTGAACTGTTGGGTGTTGAGAGGTTGGAGTCAACTTGAACTGGTTGTTGTTAATATCTATGATATGAGAAATGATGATAGATCGAGACAACAATTGTAGATGCTGCAGTTCAACAGTTCGTTTTTTTAACATAAATATATAAATGTATATATATCTATATATATTTATCCTAAGTTTATAATAGGATAAAATTGAAATGAAATTATTTTTATTTTGTAATAATATTTTTTTTTATTTTAATTTATAAGTTTTTCTTTTAAGACTTTTTAAATCTTTTAATATTTTATTAAAAATCTAACATTAAACTTTAGATATTTCTTTAACAGATTTTTGCCCTCTGCCGTTTTAAATAAAATTATTTATTTTTCTAGTTTGCCCTCTGGCGTTTTAAATTAAATTAAATTAAAGAAGCTTGCCCTCTGGCGATTAACTTAAAACTAAAATATCCTTGACACAATTCTATATTTTTAAAAACAAATACATTCCAAAAAGTCTTGATGTGTATTTTCTGAAATTGTGTACAGTAGTGTGTATCTGTGTTTAAAGATTTTTCTTTAAACGTCAAATTTGAATATTTTTATTTTACTTACAGTCAGTGCAAATATTACTCTGACAATATTTTATCAATAGTCAGCGTAAATATTTTTCTGACAATCACAAATTACATTTTATTCTATTTTTATTTACTAACAAAAAAAAATAAAAATTATTATGTAGCTTCCGCTACATCAACACCCCCTCAGTGAAAGCGTCATAATGAAAAATTATAACTTGAACGAAACTTTCTTTTTCTTGAAATGGTGGTTTGTCATTATACCTTGGTCATTAATATTTAAGTCCACAAAAGCCGGTTTTAGACGATATATAGAAATCGTGGTCTCTCTTCCGTTGTAGTCGACCAGAAACGTTTTGTCATTTCTGTTAACAACCTTAAAAGGTCCTTCGTATGGGTTATTTAATGATGGTTTTGAACGATCTATTCTTACGAAAACGAACTGACAATCTTTTAGATCTGTAGGTACAAAAATCTTGTTATTCTGTTTTCTAGTACTAGTTGATACAAAATTTTGAATGTGGTTCCTCAGTTTATTAACAAAATTTGATGGATCCAACGTTGGTTTTGGAGTATCTATAAAGAATTCTCCTGGAATGCGCAGTGGTTGCCCATAAACTAAATCAGCTGGACAGCAATTGAGATCCTCTTTTATCGTGGTTCTAAAACCTAAAAGAATCGCTGGTATTTGCAAAACTCAGTTATTATGAGTCATTTTTGTTCTTAATGATGCCTTCAGTTGTCTATGCAAACTCTCTATCATTCCATTGGATTGTGGATGATAAGGTGTAGAACGGATTCTGTGTGCTCCTAATAATTTTGAAAATTCATCGAGTAATTTAGATTCGAATTGAGCGCCTTGATCCGTTGTTATTTCAAGACGGATTCCGAATCGAGAAATGTATTGTGTGTATATTGTTTTAACTATTGTACTAGCTATAGTATCCGTTATCGGGTATACTTCGGGCCATCTTGTGAGTCTGTCTATAATAGTTAATACGTGAGTAAATCCTTCTGAAGGTGGTAAGGGGCCGATGATATCCACGTGAATGTGTTCAAATCTGCCTTTTGGAATCTTGAATTGGCCAATTTCTGATTTAGTATGTTTGTAAATTTTTGATTTCTGGCAAGATAAACATGATTTTGCCCATAAATTTACGTCCTTATTCATACTAGGCCAAAAGTATCTTGCCGCAATTAATTTTCTTGTTGCTCTGATACCAGGATGTGATAGAGTATGAATAATCTCGAAAATATCTCGTCTTACAAGTTTAGGAATAAATGGTCGAGAGGTATTTAACGACATATTACACCAAATCTTGTTTTTGGAAACTTCTAATTCCGTTTCTATTAATTTAAATATAGAATTTGTAATAGTTCCTTGAATGGAAATTAAGTGTTTTAATTCTTCATCATTTTCTTGGTTTTTGGCGATAATTTCTAAGTCTATTTTATTTTTATTTATTTCGCAGATATTTTAATCATTTTCATCAGTAATTAATACTCGTGATAATGAATCTGCTATTACGTTTGATTTTCCATTAATATGTTTGATGTCAGAAGTGAATTGTGTTATAAAATCTAACTGTCTGGCTTGTCTGGGACTTCTCTCTGTTTTGGTCCAGATTGCGGACGTTAATGGTTTGTGGTCGGTCAGAATAGTGCAATCTCGACCTTCTAAAAAATGTCTGAAGTGTTTAATGGCTAAATAGATTGCTAAAAGTTCTTTGTCAAAGGTTGAATACCTTGTTTCGGCTGGAGTTAATTTCTTCGAGAAAAAAGCTAAAGGTTCCCAATGGTTTTCATTGTATTGTTCTAAAACTCCCCCTGTTGCTACGTCTGACGCGTCGACTTTTAAAATAAACTTGCCGTTTTCTAATGGGTGTACTAAAAGTGTGGAGGTAGAAAGAGCTTCCTTAATTTTTTTAAAATTGGTTTCGCAATCTTCTGGCCAATTAAAATTTTTATTATTTTTGGGTTGTTTTAGTAATTTTGTTAAATTTATATATATTGGATTTAACAATTCAGATAGATGTGGAATGACTATATGGTAGTAGTTTACCATTCCTACGAATTGCTGAATTTGTCTGATTGAATTAGGAGAAGGAAAATCTTGAATTATTTTAATTCTGTTCTCAGATGGAGAATTCTTTCTTTAGTAATTTTATGGCTCAAAAAATCTAAAGAGTTTACTCTAAAAATGTATTTTGCGGGATTGATGTTTATACCGAACTCTTCTAACCGTGTAAAAACTTTTTCTAAGTGTGATTCATGCTCCTTTTTGTTTTTACTTGCTATTAAAATATCATCTATGCAGATGAAAACAAAATCTAGTTCCTTTAATACGTGGTCCATGAAACGTTGGAATGTTTGTGCTGCGTTTCTAAGACCAAAAGGCATTCTAGTGAATTCGAATAAACCGAAAGGTGTAGTAATGGTTGTTTTGAAAATGTCATCAGGAGCTACTGGAATGTGGTGATATGCCCTTACCAAATCAATTTTTGAGAAAATTGAAGAACCATTAAATTCAATGAAAAATTTTGAATGTGTGGGCACAGTATATATCATACAGTAGCCCAGCTCTGTCAAAACTGTCAAGTGAGTAGGATGCTTCTATAAAGAGACTATACTTTCTCTTTCAACAGTTTTAACTAACACACTAGTCAATTTTTAATACATGGATTCCTATGTAAATCTAAAGTGGAAGAAAGAGAACTGATGGCATTCTTAAACTTTTACTAGAGGGAAAGAGGCAAAATGACACCACTTTACCGTCAAACAGCTGTTTAGTAATGGAACAATACATTTGTCGCCGATTGCCGATATGTGTACATACATAAAACTAATACTTCCGTCAACGGTCGTGCAGCGAGCTACTGTTCGCCCATTTATGTCCGTATCATACTTAATAGTTCCCTCTTGTGGGAGAAATTTTAAGGTTATGTTTTTTTAATTGAAATTCTAAAATTCACTTTTCAGTAGTTAGTTCTAAGCTATTCTACTGTATGATATATACTGTGGTGTGGGATAGAGTATCTATCGGGTGTAGTATTTGTATTTAAGCGTCTGTAATCTCCATAAGGTCGCCAATCTGTTGAATCTTTCTTCGGTACCATATGTAATGGAGAAGAAACTGGTGATGAAGAAGGGCGACATAAACCTAATTTAACCATATGCTCGAATTCTAATTTTGTGATTTTTAATTTTTGTATATCGAGTCTTCTTGGTCTCGAGAAAGGAAGTTGTCCTTTTGTAGAAATGTGATATACTATATTATGACGTACAGGAGCATCGTAACAGGGTGCTTGAGTTAATGATGGAAATTTTTGTAAAATTTTGCCGTATTCATTATCGAAAGCGTAATGACGTGGTGAAGGGGTATTTGAGTTTACGGTAATTCCATTTACAACAATTGACGTGTTTCCATCAATTAATTTTTTATTTTTTATATCAACTAATAAATTGAATTTTTCGAGAAAGTCTGCCCTAATAATGGGTTTATTTACTCCCGCTATAATGAACGGATACGTTAGATCTCGTCTTAATCCGAAATCTACTTTCAACAATTTTGTGCCATATGTATTAATTGTTGAACCGTTTGCTGCTGCTAAAATTAGATTTGGGTTATTTTTGAATTTGCTAAAATAAGCGTTAGGTAATACTGAAAGGTCCGCCCCAGTGTCAATTAAAAATTTGAATTTATTTTCTTTGTCTAAAAGAAAAAGTCTTTTTGAAGTAATGTTATTTGACATACTGGACGCTAAGGGGACAATTAGTTTTTTTTGATTAAATTTGTTAATAAAAGCGCATGGAGAAATACATTTGGTAGCTTTTTCTCCAAGCTTAAAGTGGTACCAACAAAGTTGTTTATTGTTATCAAGTTCTGAATTACTTAGTGAACGACTTCGTGATCTGTATCTCAAATCATTTTTATAAAAATTGTTGTTATGATTATTGTTATTCATTGTAAAGTTGCGAAATAAGTTTTCTAAATTCTGTAATTTGTTTTCTAAAATGGTTATTTTATTTAATAATTGTACATTGTTATTTATCGCTGAAAAATTCTGTTGTGGTAATGGTAAATTGAAAGTTTCATTTATTGAGGAAACATATTGTAACTTTGTAACGTCAAATATTTTATCAGTAAGTTCCAATAAATCCTCTATATTTTCTTTGCTTGAAGCAACCAAAGGTATGTTTATATTCGCAGGAAGTTTCCTCATCCATAGCTTCTTAATTAATTCTGCTCCCAATGTTGTGGAAGTACCAACAAGGGTTTTCATAAACCTGTAAAATTCAGAAGGTCTTTTATATCCTATTTCTGAGGAACATAGAAGTTGTTCTAGTCTTTTCTCTTCTGAATCGCTGAATCTTTTAATTAGGTTTTTTTTAAGATTTTCGTATTTGTCTGTAGTTGGGGGTACTTGAAGAATGTCCAAAACGTTCATGATCGTCTCCAGCGGAAGGGCTTGCACTATATGGCCATATTTCGTCTCATCGGTTCTGATTCCTTTATCTCGGAATTCAGCCTCTACTCTTATAAACCAAGCTTCTGGACATGGTGTCCAAAAAGTTGGTAGCTTGACAGATGCTGCTGCGACATAACTCTGCTCAATGTTTATTTCGTCTCCTGGCATTTTTTTGGACAAAAGAATTAGACCACAAAAAAATATATATATATAAATATCTAATGAAAAAGAAAATTTCATTCAATCACATAATCACTCGCGATACTAAAATGAAAAATAACTTATTTCATTGGACCGAAAACACTCTGAAACGTATAGCCTTTAAAAACTGATATATCTTGTACCAAACTTGTACTTTTGTATTGTTTAGTATGTTGTAAATGTATTTTTGTGTACAATATTTTTACATAAATTAAAACTATTAAATGTAAAAAGGAAAAAGGAAAATATAATATATTTTTAAAATATCCTATCAGATTAGGTTAGAGCCTTACTAACTTTAATTTAAATCTAAATTAAAACTTACTATATTCTTTTCTTGTTTTTTTTTTGTTCTGTAGTTGACAGAAATAAAATGTTCTTTCTTCTATTATTATTCTTCTTTCTTCTTTGATGAAATCTTGATTGTTTGTTCTTCTTTTCTTATATTCTTTGCTTCTTAATTATTTTCTTATCTTCTCTTTTCTTCTGTTTAATTATTTTTTTAAAATATTTCTTGAGTTCTTCTTTCTTCTTTATTCTTGTCTTGAATTATTCTATAATTGTAGAAAAGGGTACCTTACCACTGGTGGGGGGTATCTCTTAACTAGAATTTTAGAATTGTTGACACGACGGGTTATTTCAATGTTTGGTGTCAAATGGTTGACCTGTTTTTTGGGGTCAACGTGCTGGTCGAGTTATCCAGTTTTCTTTTCAGGGTCACCAATTGAACTGTTGGGTGTTGAGAGGTTGGAGTCAACTTGAACTGGTTGTTGTTAATATCTATGATATGATAAATGATGATAGATCGAGACAACAATTGTAGATGCTGCAGTTCAACAGTTCTTTTTTTTAACATAAATATATAAATGTATATATATCTATATATATTTATCCTAAGTTTATAATAGGATAAAATTGAAATGAAATTATTTTTATTTTGTAATAATATTTTTTTTTATTTTAATTTATAAGTTTTTCTTTTAAGACTTTTTAAATCTTTTAATATTTTATTAAAAATCTAGCATTAAACTTTAGATATTTCTTTAACAGATTTTTTCCCTCTGGCGTTTTAAATAAAATTATTTATTTTTCTAGTTTGCCCTCTGGCGTTTTAAATTAAATTAAATTAAAGAAGTTTGCCCTCTGGCGATTAACTTAAAACTAAAATATCCTTGACACAATTCTATATTTTTAAAAACAAATACATTCCAAAAAGTCTGTGTATTTTCTGAAATTGTGTACAGTAGTGTGTATCTGTGTTTAAAGTTTTTTTCTTCAAAGTGTTTCCTTTAAGTGCGGTATGCTAGAGCCAAGGAGTTCGGTCAAGGAATTTTTGCACTTAAAGTAAAATTGACATTAGGTCAAGGAATTTTTGACAATTTGGATTTGTCAATTGTGTGATATTTCTGACAATAATGAAATAATGAAGAAAGTGAATAAATGGATAATTCCCAATGAAAAATGAAGATACAAGTAAAACGATTTTTATTCGTCCGTTTGTGATTTTAAAATTTATTCACCTCTTCCAAAATCGCCGTTCCTTCCATCTATTTTTCAATTATTCCACCAACGTCAAAATTCCTTACAGAAATAAGTATATCAGTACTTATTTCTTCAAGAAATATTGACATCAATGGATTTTTCGAAAAACAACGACCTCTTTTTGTCAATCGAGAAGTAGCATACTGCTCCAAGGAATCGGCAAAGAAAAGAATTCCTTGAGCATTCCATGACTTTTTTTACATTGTTTTTGTATAGGAACAAAAATTACTTGGCTCTAGCCTTAGAATATAGAGACAACAGGAAGTGTTGATACCTGTAAAATTCGTGTGCATGAGCGTGGATTTTTTCAGGGTCCCGTGAAGTAGGTCAGCAGTATATTGAAGAAAGAGACAAATGTATTTCCACCGAGATTTGTTTACGTTTATGACAGCTGAGAAACTCTCAGGGTATATAGGTGTAGTGACAGTGAATAAGAACATTTTCGATGGGAGCAAACGTAATATTTTCAACCATATATCTTGTTGCCCCGCTCTCTATATTGATTCTACTACACGGCTGTACTGAGCATTCACTACAGCGGCAACAGATACTCACACAACCAGAATTTGACTACATCAAATTTGGCTTATCACACTTCCTGTACTCTCTATATTCTAAGGCTCTAGCATACCGAGGTTTAAACGTCAAATTTGAATACTTTTATTTTACTTACAGTCAGTGCAAATATTACTCTGACAATATTTTATTTATAGTCAGCGTAAATTTTATTCTGACAATCACAAATTATATTTTATTCTATTTTTATTTACTAACAAAAAAAATAAAAATTATTATGTAGCTTCCGCTACGTACAGTAGTGTGTATCTGTGTTTAAAGTTTTTTTCTTCAAAGTGTTTTCCTTTAAACGTCAAATTTGAATATTTTTATTTTACTTACAGTCAGTGCAAATATTACTCTGACAATATTTTATTTATAGTCAGCGTAAATATTATTCTGACAATCACAAATTATATTTTATTCTATTTTTATTTACTAACAAAAAAAATAAAAATTATTATGTAGCTTCCGCTACATGGGGCTCCGGGAGAGTGAGAGAGCGAAATAAAGCCTTGCCACGCCATTAAGTTATAAAATTGGTTTATTTTTTTTTTCTTGATAGAATTTAAAATTAATATATAATCTTAACACGTATGGACAATATAGTACATCCTAGTAGAGTCTACGATGCAGGATAATTTAACTCAGTAATAGATATACGCTAGCGCTTTAAAGAAAACGAATTCAAGATATTCTAATAATATATGCGACAGTATAACACATCCCAATCCCTAAAATTTAAAACTCTTTAACTCATTCTATATACTATGATATGATACCTTGGCATATATAAAATTTTTTTAGGATTATATTGTTACGTGCAACAGAAAGAGATAACTGGTAACATCTACTGGAAATGGAGAGTAAGCAGCTTCGGGTTCGGAGAGTCGATGATGGAATCTTCGGGAAGGTTCAGGAATAGAATGAATAGAATAGTCAAGAAGCTTCTGGAATAGAGCACTCCAGAAGAATCTGGCTAGTTTCTAGGGTATAAATATAACAGTTGTCACCGCCAGTGTTAACAAGTGAAAGTAATAAACGGGCGAAAGTGTTGTAATTGGATTGCGATGATTGAAAGTAGAGTATTAGCGATAATTATGCCTCATTTTCATCGTTGAGTTAATTCATTTGACTAATTGAAAAATATATCCATCTTTTTCCAATTCTTATAACAGTTCCTATAATCTTTCCTCCCTCGCACACCTGAAATTTTGTTCACTTAACCACAAGAATACCGCACTTACAAAGCCAAATATTTGACACAGCCAAACTTTTCATTTAAAATTAACACATAGCGACACGTGCGGCGAAGTATATTTACTCATGTACTTAAAGTGATTAGGATAAAGGAATTTTACAATAGTTTTGCTAAATGTCAATATTTAAAAATATTTATTTTATAACCTACATTTTCTCTCATATAAATCCAAATTAGTATTTAGAACGACAAAATTACCAGGAAAATTAGTCAAATGAATTAACTTAACGATGAAAATGAGGCATTAAACTTGAGTTGATTAATTGAAGGTTATGAATTTTGTATGATTAGAGTGAAATAAAGAACTTGTATATTAAATATTTGATATTGTCCGCGCCGTAACAACTGCTGTCTGAAGTGAAATAAATTCGCGAAATAAAGTGCCGGCAATTGACTTAAAAATTTAAAGTGTGATTAATTTTGTGAAATTGTGTTAAAGTTTGAAAGTTCAGGAAAATAATTTATATTCAACTGTAAGTGAATTACTAAAGTAATGGGGCGCAAAGTGGAGGAGCTTCGAATACAGCATTTGAAAGTGGAGTTAGAGAACCGGTCATTACAAACGACAGGTGCAAAGAAAGTTCTAGTCGAGCGACTTAGACAAGCTTTGATGGAAGAAGGAAAGAATCCTGTGATATTTGTCTTCGAAGAGAACTTGGAAGAAACCGAAGCTGAAGAAGAGCGTGCGATGAAAATGGAACAGCTGTTGAGTATTTTAATGAGCAAAATGGAAGCCAAAATTCTCTCGAGGAACAAGAGGAACTTTCTCGAGGAACAAAAGAAATCTCTGGAAGCCACTTTTGATGAACGGAAGAATTCCAATGGAACAAAAGAATTCTCTGAAATCCCGTTTAGATGAGCAAAAGAATGGGTTTGAGGAACAAAAGAATTCTCTGGAATCCCGGTTAGATGAGCAGAAGAAATCTATGGAAACCCGCCCGCTTGGACGAACAAAAGAGTTCTCTGGAGAATTGTATAGAAACTCGTTTGGAGGATCAGACAAATTTTCTAAAAAGCTCTTTAGAAGAACAAAATTGAAGGAATTGAGCAGGAATTGCAACAAAAGGCTTCGGAAGTTCAACAAAAAGTCACCGAGCAACTTGAAAACGTTAAAGCAGATTTGGAGATGATAAAGCATCGACAACCTCGGCACGAAGGAATTGAAATATCTGATGCAGGTAGAATGAAACCTCCAATATTTGATGGACAAAATTCGTGGCATATCTTCACGAGACAATTCGCGGCAGCTTCCGAGGTAAATGGATGGAATGATGAAGACAAAGCTTTAGCTCTGATATTAGCACTTCGAGGTCCTGCATCAGAGCTCTTACAAACTACACCGATTGAAAAGCAAAACGATTACACTTCATTAGTACAGGCGATAGAATTACGTTACAAAGATGAGCACGTGCAGTAATTATATCGCCTACAGTTGCGCAACAGGATTCAAAAGCATGGCGTATCACTACAACAACTGCAGGCAGATGTGGAAACCTTAGCGTATCTTTCATACTCCAGCGTGAATGCGGATTTTCTCAATAAAGTGGCGACAGAGGCATTTATAAACACTATTGCAGATCAAACTTTTATAACAAGTGTTAAGGCTAGCAGGAAAGAAATCAATAGCATAAGCACAGTACGAGTGAGAGAAAATTTCAGCGGAAGAATGTACTTGCAACAGAGTGCAATCATCACAGATCCCGCCTTTACGGGGTGTCCTTCGATGCTGGAATTGTAATAGACAAGGGCACCTACAAAGAGACTGCAGAAAACGCCGACGAGTGGAATCTCGAAATGAAGAGAGGTGAGTGGATTTGCAAAGATATCCATTATTTATTATTATTTAAAACACAATATTAAATATTTAATATACAAGTTCTTTATTTACTCTTATCATACAAAGTTCATAAACCTTCAATTAATCAACTCAACTTTAATTATCGCTAATACAGTACTTTCAATTATCGCAATCCAATTACAACACTTTCGCTTCTTTTTTTTTTTGTGGTGACAACTGTTATATTTATACCCTAGAAACTCTCCAGATTATTCTGGACTATTCCAGAATCTTTTTGACTATTCCATTCATTCTATTCCTGAACCTTCCCGAAGATTCCATCATCGATTCTCCGAACCTGAAGTTGTTCACTCACCATTGCCAGTAGATGTCATCAGTTGGCTCTTTCTGTTGCACGTAACACTGCCCCCTTCTTAAAATTGTTCGTCCCAAACAACAGGTGGTCCACGGTCTTGATGCTCATAGTATTGACACAAGCGGTCCAAATGGACAGTTTTATGCTTGCCTCTTGTGCTACGCTGAATCCTGTATACCACGTCATTAATTCTAGTTACTACTGAATACGGTCCCTCCCACTGTTGATGTAGTTTTGGAGAACGTCCCTTATTTCGTTTTGTGTTGTGCAGCCAAACAAGATCACCTTCGTTAAATCCTGGGGAATTAGCACGTAAATCATAGCGGGTCTTCATCCGATCAGTATTTGCTGCTAATTTTGCCCTCGTGGCCTCGGGTACATCAGCTAATTGTTGTTTGAGCTCCGATACGTAGTCTTCTGGTAACTTTGGTTCACTTCTGGGGCACCGAATTTGAGGTCGCTAGGTAAACTCATCTCTCTTCCAAATTTGACTTTAGCTGGGGTTGATCCGATAGTACTATGAACGGCTGATCTATAAGCCATTAGGAATATATGAATATGTCGATCCAAATCGCGTTGATGATAGTCAACTACTTTCTTTAGATGCTCTATCAATGTTCTGTTGAAGCGCTCTACCATGCCATCAGATTGTGGGTGTGAAGTTGTTCTGGGTTTTCTTATTCCCAACATTTTACACATCTAATGCAAAGTCCGCGATGCGAAGTTCCGTCCTTGGTCCGAATGAAGTTCGTTAGGCACACCAAACCTACTGACCCAATTCGTTTTTATTTGTTCCGCAACTGTGGTTGCCTCTTGATTAGGGATTGCATAAGCTTCAGGCCATTTACTGAAATAGTCAATGGCAACTAATATATAACGGTTACCGCCATCCGTTTCTGGAAAAGGTCCAGCGATGTCTACAGCTATCCTTACACAAGGGGCTCCGCAATTATACTTATGCATCTCTCCTCTGCTTCTTTGTTGCGGCCCTTTACAAGCAGCACAGACAGTGCATCAGCGGCACCACTCCTCCACATCTTCTCGCATATGCAGACAATGAAACCTTTCTCGTATTTTGGAATTGTTTTGTTCACTCCCAAATGTCTCCCAGAGTTTCCACCGTGCATTTGTTCTAGAACATCTTTGACGTTTGATGCTGGCACGACTATCTGCATTCGGAATGATTCGCTTCTCACTTGCGTTTTAATATACCACATTCAAAATGAAGAGAGTTCCATTGATCCCAGTAACTTTTCAGCTTCTCACTCCGTTCCGAAATATCCTTCTAGTCTGGTATTTCCATGTCTTCAAGAAAGAATAGGTGAAATATCCGGATCTTTTCGTTGTGCTGTTCGCAGGTCCTCAACCTGTAGATGGTTCCACGGTTACCCACTGTATAGTTGCTGTCATTTGTTTTTCTTCCACCCGGGCGCAATGTTTGCATTCAAGTTTACATGGACGTCGTGAAAGGGCGTCTGCATTTCCATGTATACGACCTCTTCGGTGTTGGATTTCAAAATCATAAGCCTGGGGCTCTTAAACTGTAGAAGCCATTTAAGCGCTGCATGATCGGTGGTAAGGATGAATTTCTGCCCGTAGAGATATTAATTAAATTGCTTTGTTGAATTTACAATGGCAAGTAGCTCTTTTCTTGTAGCACAATAATTTTTCTCTGACTTCTAAAGTGCTTTGCTATAGTAAGCTACTGGAACATCTTGACCATTCTCCTCCTGCGAAAGCACTGCAGCAATAGCTTCATTGCTGGCATCCATGTCCAATATAAATGTTTTTCCCAGCTTTGGATAGTGAAGTACTGGTGCTCCACAGATCTGTTGCTTCAAATTTTCAAAATTTTCGTTGCATTTATCCGACCATATGAACGGCTTTCCCTTTTCTGAAAGTTGATGTAGGCTCCTTGCTATATCTGCAAAACCCTTACTCGCACTGAGCTTCAATTTCGCATCTTTGAGTCTTTGAAGTACGTCCCGTAAGTTGTTTTTATGTTTCTTGAATGTCCTTCCGATTACTATTATATCATCCAAGTAGGCAAGATATGTTTTTAGGTTAAACCACGTAGAACACATTCCATTAGTTATCCGAATGTGGCTGGAGCATTACATAACCCAAATGACATTACTTTGAATTGCCATAAACCACTGCCAACTGAGAAAGCAGTTTTCTCTCGGTCCTCGGGATGTATTTCCACTTGCCAGTAACCAGTCTTCAAATCCAGCGTGGAAAACCATTGCGCTCCGGAAAGGGTATCCAACGTGTCATCAATCCTTGGTAATGGATAGCTATCTTTTCTCGTCACGTTATTTAGTTGGCGGTAGTCTACACAGAATCGGGTGCTGCCATCCTTTTTCCTAACCAGATCAACCGGCGATATCCAAGGGCTGTTAGATTCCTCTATTATGCCTTGTTTCTTCATGGAGTTCATCATGTCTGCAGTTTCTGGTTGTTTGGCTAATGGCAATCTTCGTGGTGTCTGTCGAATGGGCTCGGAATCTCCTGTATCGATCCGATACTGGACAAGATTTGTTTTACCATAGTCATCATCATTCATTGCAAATAATTCCGAAAATTCATCGATCACCTCTTTGGCATCGTTGTGTTATTGTTCACTTAAGGCACTGGACGAAAGAAGTTTCTGAACCTGTTGGGTAGTAGCTGACATTACTACCATTATCCAAATTGACGATTTGGTAAACGGGTTCACAATTTCCAATTATAGCACCTTCTTTTAGTTGTACCTCATTTTCGGATGTGTTAAGCACTCTGACTGGTATTAATGTTGCACCTTCTGCCTTCACTAAAGTCTTGCCAACAATGATGCTCGTTGTAACTTTTGTGGGGTTAGGCTCCACCAGATAGAATCGGCAGATCCCGATGTCATCAGTAAGCTTTGTCCATACTAGTGTCTCGTAGCATGTCGAAAGAGTAATATTTTCGCAGACCATCGTCCTTTCTTTAGCAGGATGATCTGCTCCTTCTGCTGGTTTCATAGTTGAACATCTAAAGTTATTTCTCCAAACACCTGTGCTGCTGCTCCAGTTGCTGTTCTTAGTAGATATTTGGTAGTGTTGTGAAGCCATTTGTTCTTAACAAGATCTGTTCTAATAATTGTTCTTGAAGCTCCAGTATAGATAGTGACTGCGCAGTCATCTTTTCCTACACTACCATATATAACAAGATTGCTATTATTTCTCTGTAACTCGCCTACTTGAATGATGACTTCGGGGCTGTCGATTCCACCAACCAACTTCTGCCCCACAAAGTTGGTTTTTACTAGTTTTCCGACTGCTTCACAGGATAGGTGATGCGACTATTCGCTGCTTGATATCTAGTCTCTCCACGAATAGCTCGTTCCCTGGCTCGACATCTTTGGCATTCTTCTTTCCCATCGACGTTTTCTACAGTCTCTTTGAAGGTGCCCTGGTCTATTACAATTCCAGCATCGAAGGACACCACGTGAAGGCGGGCTCTGTGATGATTGCACTCTGTTGCAAGTACATTCTTCCACTGAAATTTCTCTCACTCGTACTGCACTCCGTGAGGCTTGTTTGGCGAATTCATACGCTAATTCATAGCCTAATGCTTCTGCTGTTGATTTGTTTCGTGCTAGCCTTAACGCTTGTTGTAAATTTTGATCTGCAATAGCGTTCAAAAATGCCTCCGTTGCCACTTCATTAAGGATATCCGCATTTACGCTGGAGTATGAAGATGCGCAAATCTTTCCACATCAGACTGCAATTGTTGTAGTGATTCGCCATGCTTTTGAATCCTGTTCCGCAACTGTAGGCGATATACTTACTGCACATGTTCATCTCCGCAACGTAATTCTATTGCCTGTACTAATGAAGTGTAATCACGTTGCTCTTCAATCGGTATAGTTTGTAAGAGTTCTGACGCAGCACCTCGAAGTGCTTACACTAGAGCTATAGCTTTGTCTTCATCATTCCATCCATTTACCTTTGGAGCTGCCTCGAATTGTCTCTTGAAGATATACCACGCATTTTGTCCATCAAATATTCGCGGTTTCATTCTACCTGCGCCGGATATTTTAGCTGCTACGTTTAGAGGCTGACGATTATTCTTTCCAGATCTGCGTTAAAACTGTCAAAATGCTCAGTGACTTTTTGTTGAGCTTTCGCCTCCTCCAGCTCGATTCCTTCAGTTTTAAAATTTTGTTCGTTTAACGAGTTTTTCAGGAAAGTCTTATGTTCCTGCAAACGAGTTTCTAGACAATTCTCCAGAGAACTCTTTTGTTCGTCCAAGCGGGTTTCCATAGATTTCTTCTACTCATCTAAACGGGATTCCAGAGAATTCTTTTATTCCTCGAGAGAATTCTTTTGTTCATCAAAATGCGCTCATTAAAGTACTCAAAAGCTGTTCCATTTTCATCGCAGGCTCTTCTTCAGCTTCGATTTCTTTCAAGTTCTCTTCGAAAACTGGATTCTTTCCTTCCTCCATCAAAGCTTGTCTAAGTCGCTCAACTAGAAATTTCTTTGCACCTGTCGTTTGTAATGACCGGTTCCCTAACTCCACTTTCAAATCCTGTATTTGAAGCTCCTCCACTGTGCGCCCCATGAAGTTGAATAAAAATTATTTTCCAGAAATTTCAAAATTTAACACAATTTCACAAAATTAATCAAACTTTGAATCTCAATAGCCACCACTTTATTTCGCGAATTTATCCCACTTCTGACACTTCTGACACCAGTTGTTGCGAGCGTGGCCTTTGGTTTTGTTATTTTGTTATGGTCGTAGCGTAGTGTATATAGCAATAAGCTACACTGAAGCATGAAGTGGGCGCGAACAGTCTTCTATATAGACGGAGTGCCTGTGTGCACCGAACGTACCCAAACCGACAAGAAAAGGTCGCGAAGAAAAGCGTGTTTGTAAAAAAGAAAAGGTGATTTGTATTCCGATCAAAGTTTCATTACCATTTGCCAACGGGCGTTGTGAAAGTATTTCATCAAAAGACATCCACCACAAGTATCAAATAAATTCAGGTAATTCTAACAAAATTTTGATGAATTATTGCAATTCTCACGATATTATCGAAATTTCCTGTGAACGTGCAGCGGAGGATTCATCCATAGTGGCCAGCTCGGCGTCACGGCAGTACCTAGGGGCCTTATTAAACGATAACAACACGAATTGAAATCATCACGATTAATTTAGACAGCAATGAATTTATGATTCATGATTGAAATAAGTTACTCGAACCATACGACTATATTCCTGTCTACATATCTATCATCTCTACAATCTCCATATAAACACAAGGAGTTACAGGTTTAGCAAACAAGTTGACCAAGAAGCAATAACGATTACTGGGTGGCAGTGTGCTATCATCCTAGAGCATCCGTACATGGGTGGCTGCTTTTCTACCGCGACTTATTGTGACAGAAGTGACAAAAGACTACCCTTCGAGACTTGGTCTTGCGTCTAAAGGAGAATTCTCAGATGTGTACCATAGTGATTATAAGACAAATGTGAACTAAGTTTATCTATTAAGTATTTATCCATAGTGACAAGATTTTATTTATAGCGAAAACCCAAATAGGCAGCCACATAGTATATCGAAAAAGAAATTGTAGCAACCGGCATGTTTTAACTTATAGTGAGATAAGGAAAGTATTGTGAGAAATGTAACGGACCCCCAAGTCCAAGGGTAGCAGAAGAGCACGCGACAATACCTTATTAAGAAGTGCAAAAATGTTATATCGTACAGGCAATCTAACTTTTTTACAGCTTTATTAAAAGTAACTACACACGCCCCCAGGGAGCTCCTTCGAGGGAACGAATATTTTGTAAGTAAACTTGCTATATACATTTTTGCATTCATTTTGAAGTACATATTGATATTTCCCACACATTTTGCATACTATTATATATTATTAGTCATTTTGGTATATTCGCTTTGAGAGCGATGTCTCTAATGTTTTGTTACCCTTGCGAAACATAGCTTATGGCGTAGTACTATCTTGAAATGTTATCCGTCTTTATATCAGGATTAGTTAGGAAAATGAAGAAAAATTTATAAGATTAGGTGTGAAACTTAGTAACGAAATTGCTTTGGTAGTCTTCAAGTATGATAATAATCAGAAATGTTGAATTTTGAATCCTCGCTTCTGAGATTGACATAAGAAAATAGAATAATGTAATGTTCCTAGAATAATGTAATGTTCCTTAAATTTAGGGCTTTAGTTAAGAAAAATGTGTCAGTTTCTGCGAAGGTCTTTTCCGGCCAAACAGCCAAATTCAAATAAATTCGTAGTTTATTATATCATAGATCGCTAGCCGATAACAAGTTTGTGTTAATGACCATTAGTCACTGAATTTTGCTGGAATTTTTGTAAGTTTAATTTTTTTTTTGAATCCCTTGTAATTGACTGCTGAATAATCTAAATATCAAGAAGAAATCGAAGTAGCGAGTAAACTGTCAATTAATCTGTAGAGCTTTCTTTACTTCTCCTCTCATTTTCCTGAAGCCATCTAGGTTGTCTAGGTCCGCTGCTCCTCTCTCCTTTTCAGGTCTAATAGGGACACTGGAAAAAAAATCTGCCCTCAGTGTCGTTGGGAGGATGGGGCACGCAGCAGAAGGCAGTTCATCTGCGCCTTCAATAAGGTAAGGGTAGGTGGTGTAAAGGCCCCTTCAGGGCTGGAGTGTGCGCTACGGTTTTTATGTTAGGCACGATGGTTTTTTTTTATTATGGCAGGTGGCAGCGGCAGGATTTTGGTTAACTCCCCCTATAACTCTCCCGCCCTGCAGTCAACGCTGTCCACCGAGTGATCTGTCAGCTCATGCTGACAGCTGGGACTTCACGTAAAAAAAATCACTCAACATATACTACCATAACAACAAATGGCACCCAACGTGGGGCCACCTCAGTTACACTTCGGTGGTCTAATTGTGACTTTTGCTGGGGACTGAGACTTGTTATGAGATGGTCATTTGGCAGTTTGCTAATTGACTGACCTAAAGTTTCATATCCAGTATAGGTTACTTGCGGACCTAAGTCTGACTGGTTTTGGATATCTGAATTGAGTTGAGTAAAGTAAAGTTTCGAGATTTTGATAAAGTTTTCGCAAGTTTTTGAATTATGATTAAAGTAAAGTTTTTCGATTGTGATTTAGATGTTTTTTTGGATAGTGATTCTAGTAACGTAAAGTTTTTGGAATTGTTTTTCTGAAGTTCGACTTTAGGTTTGACTCTGTTATGGAACTATAGTGAGTGATTGGCTTTCAGACGTTAAGTCCAGACTGCCAACATGAGCTGACAGATCACTCGACGGACAGCGTTGACTGCAGGGCGCCACGCTAGCTGGCCTCGGCTCATTGACGGAGAGTGTGGGGAGGTTCCACGAAAAACCTGCCGTTGCCGTCAGCCATAATAAAAAAAAAAATCGTCGTGCCTACAAACAAAATGCCGGCACACATTCGGTCCTGAAGGGACCCTTACGTCACTTACCCATATTCAGTTGAAGGCGCAGATGTTCTGCCTTCTTTGCATGCCCCATCCTCCCATCTGACTCTGAGGGCAAGATTTTTTCAGAGTCCCTAATTGACCTGTAAAGAGAGAATGTATCGAACAAAGCAATCTTCACGAAAGAGGGCTCCAGGAGAGTAGAAGGAGAAATTAAAACACTTAACGGTTCATGTTCACGTAATAATTGCAGGTAGGTAGTACTTCATTTACAAGCCAAGGCACATATATGTATAAATAACTAATGCCTTCGTGTTTCCTTTTCCCACCTGCTGCGCTCTTTTTAAGTTTTTCCTCGACTTTTTATCTGTTTTTTTTTTGTGGATTACTAAGAAGAAATTTTTGTCATTTGACACTTGCAAAGGGATTCGCGCGTCGTATATAAACAGTACTTACTTTTGTCGTATAACAAAAACTCCTTGGTAGACCTTTAAGATTTCTGCAGTTATTTTCAATCGAGAATGCTTCTCCAATATTCGGAATAAAATTCAGTACCGCACTGCAGCACTCGATTTGGCACACGGAGCAGATTAAAAATAATTCTATGAATTGAGACTAATTCAGTGGGAGAGATGAAAAATGCTCTAATTATACTTACAGGATTTAAATTTTTCCTGATGACCACGGAAAATTTTTCCTAAGCATTTCTCTCGGTCGGGGTGCGTTCAATTTTTCCGCTTAACAGCAGCCGGCTTACACGCTTCAGTATTTCGTGTAGCATATTGCTATATGCCATACGCTACGACCATAACAACTTTGGTCAAGCCTCAAGTCTGAACAGTTGTCGAGTTTTTGATTTTTTGAAGTTTTTGAATCGATCTTTCCGGCTGGCCTTCTGCTGTGGAAATAGTAGGTGGCCTCACAAATTTTTTTTGTGTTCTCACGGAGACAGTCTCTGTTGGCCAACTGGCTGGACAGAGTCGTGAATCTGTGAGACGACTTTTTGGGTTGTAGCTAACTAGTTGACCAGATTCGTGACTCTGCCCAGTTGGAAGGTTAGCTGGATAAGTCGAACTTCAGAAAAACAATACCAAAAACTTTACGTTACTAGAATCACTATCCAAAAAAACATCTAAATCACAATCGAAAAACTTTACGTTAATCATAATTCAAAAACTCGCGAAAACTTTATCAAAATCTCGAAACTTTACTTTACTCAACTCAATTCAGATAACCAAAACCAGTCACACTCAGGTTCGCAAGTAACCTCTACTGGATATGAAGCTTGAGGTCAGTCAATTAGCAAACTGCCAAATGACCATCTCACAACAAGTCTCAGTCCCCAGCAAAAGTCACAATTAGACCACCGAAGTCTAACTGAGGTGGCTCCACGCTGGGCGCCATTTGTTGTTATGGTAGTATATGTTGAGTGATTTTTTTTGGACGTGAAGTCCCAGCTGTCAGTATGAGCTGACAGATCACTCGGTGCATAGCGTTGACTGCAGGGCGGCATCGTGCCTGACATAAAAACCGTAGCACACACTCCAGCCCTGAAGGGGCCTTTACACCACCTACCCTTACCTGCCTGAACTGCCTTCTGCTACATGCCCCATCCTCCCAACGACACTGAGGGCAGATTTTTTTCTAGTGTCCCTATTAGACCTGAAAAGGAGAGAGGAGCAGCGGACCTAGACAACCTCCACGTTAGAGCATGACATTTTACTCGCTGCTTCGATTTCTTCTTGACATTTAGTTTATTCAGCAGTCAATTCCAAGGGATTCAAAAAAAAAAAATTAAACTTACAAAAATTCCAGCAAAATTCAGTGACTAATGCTCATTAACACTTGTTATCGGCTAGCGACTATTAATTTATTTGAATTTGGCTGTTTGGCCGGAAAAAACCATCGCAGAAACTGACACATTTTTCTTAACTAAAGCCCTAAATTTAAGGAACATTACATTATAATACCGAATAAAAATTATAAGAAAAATCCGACATGCTTGCCTTTTCTTATGTCAATCTCAAAAGCGAGGATTCAAAATTCAACATTTCTGATTATTATCATACTTGAAGACTACAAAGCAATTTCGTTACTAACTTTCACACCTAATCCTATAAATTTTTCTTCATTTTCCTAACTAATCCTGATATAAAGACGGATAACATTTCAAGATAGTACTACGCCATAAGCTATGTTTCGCAAGGGTAACAAAACATTAGAGACATCGCTCTCAAAGCGAATATACCAAAATGACTAATAATATATAATAGTATGCAAAATGTGTGGGAAATATCAATATGTACTTCAAAACGAATGCAAAAATGTATATAGCAAGTTTACTTACAAAATATTCATTCCCTCGAAGGAGCTCCCTGGGGGCGTGTGTAGTTACTTTTAATAAAGCTGTAAAAAAGTTAGATTGCCTGTACGATATAACATTTTTGCACTTCCTAATAAGGTATTGTCGTGTGCTCTTCTGCTACCCTTGGACTTGGGGGTCCGTTACATTTCTCACAATACTTTCCTTATCTCACTATAAGTTAAAACATGCCGGTTGCTACAATTTCTTTTTCGATATACTATGTGGCTGCCTATTTGGGTTTTCGCTATAAATAAAATCTTGTCACTATGGATAAATACATAATAGATAAACTTAGTTCTCATTTGTCTTATAAACACTATGGTACACATCTGAGAATTCTCCTTTAGACACAAGACCAAGTCTCGAAGGGTAGTCTTTTGCCACTTCTGTCACAATAAGTCGCGGTAGAAAAGCAGTCACCCATGTACGGATGCTCTAGGATGATAGCACACTACCACCCAGTAATCGTTATTGCTTCTTGGTCAACTTGTTTGCTAAACCTGTAACTCCTTGTGTTTATATGTAGATTGTAGAGATGATAGATATGTAGACAGGAATATAGTCGTATGGTTCGAGTAACTTATTTCAATCATGAATCATGAATTCATTGCTGTCTAAAATAATAGTGACGATTTAATTCGTGTTGTTATCGTTTAATAAGGCCCCTAAGTACTGCCGTGACGCCGAGCTGGCCACTATGGATGAATTCTCCGCTACACGTTCACAGGATATTTCGATAATATCGTCAGAATTGCAATAATTCATCAAAATTTTGTTAGAATTACCTGAATTTATTTGATACTTATGGTGGATGTCTTTTGATGAAAAACTTTCACAACGCCCGTTGGCGAAGGGTAATGAAACTTTGATCGGAATACAAATCACCTTTTCTTTTTTACAAACACGCTTTTCTTCTCGACCTCTTCTTGTCGGTTTGGGTACGTTCGGTGCGCCCAGGCACTCCGTCCATATAGAAGACTGTTCGCGCCCACTTCATGCTTCAGTGTAGCATATTGCTATATACACTACGCTACGACCATAACAAAATAACGAAAAAAAGGCCACGCTCGCAACAACTGGTGTCAGAAGTGGGATAAATTCGCGAAATAAAGTGGTGGCTATTGAAATTCAAAGTTTGATTAATTTTGTGAAATTGTGTTAAATTTTGAAATTTCTGGAAAATAATTTTTATTCAACTGTAAGTGAATTACTAAAGTCATGGGGCGCAAAGTGGAGGAGCTTCAAATTCAGGATTTGAAAGTGGAGTTAGGGAACCGGTCATTACAAACGACAGGTGCAAAGAAATTTCTAGTTGATCTACTTAGACAAGCTTTGATGGACGATGATGAATGTCCTGAGACATTTTTTTCGAAGAGAACTTGAAAGAAACCGAAGCTGAAGAAGAGCCTGCGAGGAAAATGGAAGAGATTTTGAGTACTTTAATGAGCGCATTTTGATGAACAAAAGAATTCTCTCGAGGAACAAAAGAATTCTCTGGAATCCCGTTTAGATGAGCAGAAGAAATCTATAGACGAACAAAAGAATGCTTTCCTTAAACAAAAGAATTTTATGGAATCCCGTTTAGGCGAGCAAAAGAATTCTCTGGAATGCCGGTTAGATGAGCAGAAGAAATCTATGGAAACCCGCTTGGACGAACAAAAGAGTTCTCTGGAGAATTGTCTAGAAACTCGTTTGCAGGAACATAAGACTTTCCTGAAAAACTCGTTAAACGAACAAAATTTTAAAATTGAAGGAATCGAGCTGGAGGAGGCGAAAACTCAACAAAAAGTCACTGAGCAGCTTGACAGTTTTAAAGCAGATCTGGAAAGAATAAAGAACCGTCAGCCTTTAAACGTAGCAGCTAAAATATCCGGCGCAGGTAGAATGTAACCTCGAATATTTGATGGACAAAATTCGTGGTATATCTTCAAGAGACAATTCGAGGCAGCTCCAAAGGTAAATGGATGGAATGATGAAGACAAAGCTATAGCTCTAGTGTTAGCACTTCGAGGTGCTGCGTCAGAACTCTTACAAACTATACCGATTGAAGAGCAACGTGATTACACTTCATTAGTACAGGCAATAGAATTACGTTGCGGAGATGAACATATGCAGTAAGTATATCGCCTACAGTTGCGCAACAGGATTCAAAAGCATGGCGAATCACTACAACAATTGCAGTCTGATGTGGAAAGATTAGCGCATCTTCATACTCCAGCGTAAGTGCGGATATCCTTAATGAAGTGGCGACGAAGGCATTTTTGAACGCTATTGCAGATCAAAATTTACAACAAGCATTAAGGCTAGCACGAAAGAAATCAACAGCAGAAGCATTAGGCTATGAATTAGCGTATGAATTCGCCAAACAAGCTTCATGGAGTGCAGTACGAGTGAGAGAAATTTCAGTGGAAGAATGTACTTGCAACAGAGTGCAATCATCACAGAGCCCGCCTTCACGTGGTGTCCTTCGATGCTGGAATTGTAATAGACCAGGGCACCTTCAAAGAGGCTGCAGAAAACGTCGACGAGCGGAATCACCTGAAGAAGAGGAGAAAGAAGAATGCCAAAGATGTCGAGCCAGGGAACGAGCTATTCGTGGAGAGACTAGATATCAAGCAGCGAATAGTCGCATCACCTATCCTGTGAAGCAGTTGGAAAACTAGTAAAAACCAACTTTGTGGGGCAGAAGTTGGTTGGTGGAATCGACAGCTCCGAAGTCATCATTCAAGTAGGCGAGTTACAGAGAAATAATAGCAATCTTGTTATATATGGTAGTGTAGGAAAAGATGACTGCGCAGTCACTATCTATACTGGAGCTTCAAGAACAATAATTAGAGCACATCTTGTTAAGAACAAATGGCTTCACAATACTACCAAATATCTACTAAGAACAGCAACTGGAGCAGCAGCACGGGTGTTTGGAGAAATAACTTTAGATGTCCAACTAGGCGAACTACTATTTCCTCACACTTTTCTGGTTTCAGACATAATGGATGAATGCATTCTTGGAATAGACTTCATGACCACATACAAAATAAATCTGGATGTCGGAGAGCGGATTCTCAAATATGGGAACATAGAAATTCCTATGAAACCAGGAGAAGGAGCAGATCATCCTGCGAAAGAAAGGACGATGGTCTGCGAAAATATTACTCTTTCGACATGCTACGAGACACTAGTATGGACAAAGCTTACTGATGACATCGGGATATGCCGATTCTATCTGGTGGAGCCTAACCCCACAAAAGTTACAACGAGCATCATTGTTGGCAAGACTTTAGTGAAGGCAGAAGGTGCAACATTAATACCAGTCAGAGTGCTTAACACATCCGAAAATGAGGTACAACTAAAAGAAGGTGCTATATTTGGAAATTGTGAACCCGTTTACCTAATCGTCAATTTGGATAATGGTAGTAATGTCAGCTACTACCCAACAGGTTCAGAAACTTCTTTCGTCCAGTGCCTTAAGTGAACAACAACACAACGATGCCAAAGAGGTGATCGATGAATTTTCGGAATTATTTGCAATGAATGATGATGACTATGGTAAAACAAATCTTGTCCAGCATCGGATCGATACAGGAGATTCCAGGCCCATTCGACAGATACCACGAAGATTGCCATTAGCCAAACAACCAGAAACTGCAGACATGATGCACTCCATGAAGAAACAAGGCATAATAGAGGAATCTAACAGCCCTTAGATATCGCCGGTTGTTCTGGTTAGGAAAAAGGATGGCAGCACCCGATTCTGTGTAAACTACCGCCAACTAAATAACGTGACGAGAAAAGATAGCTATCCATTACCAAGGATTGATGACACGTTGGATACCCTTTCCGAAGCGCAATGGTTTTGCACGCTGGATTTGAAGACTGGTTATTGGCAAGTGGAAATACATCCCGAGGACCGAGAGAAAACTGCTTCGTCAGTTGGCAGTGGTTTATGGCAATTCAAAGTAATGTCATTTGGGTTATGTAATGCTCCAGCCACATTCGGATAACTAATGGAATATGTTCTACGTGGTTTAACCTGGAAAACATATCTTGCCTACTTGGATGATATAATAGTAATCGGAAGGACATTCAAGAAACATAAAAACAACTTACGGGACGTACTTCAAAAACTCAAAGATGCGAAATTGAAGCTCAGTTTGAGTAAATGTGCTCTATTCAAAAATGACGTTAAATTTTTAGGGCACATAGTTTCATCATAATGAGTAAGAACCGATCCATAGAAGGTAGAAGCCGTCGAAAATTGGCCAGTTCCAATGGACAAACATCAATTATGGTGTTTTCTTGGTTTACCTACCTACTACAGGCGATTCGTGAAAGGTTTTGCAGATATAGCAAGGAACCTGTAAATATAAGATTAACTTTTAGTTCATAGATCTTTATTTATAGAATTTAAACAAGCTACGATATGTCTTCATAGCACAAGATGACAATACAAAGTGTGTACATCAATGTCTATCAGCTGATGGCTGTATAATAGATTACATGAATATATAGTACTAAACTAAGTATGAGGTAAGTACAAGACTGGTACTACCTTGCATCCCCCTTTTTCCAGAATGATGAGAGCTATAGATTTAGGCGCTCCGGTGGTCTAATTATTCTTCCAGACCTTGTACTGGTTATTTCAGATAAGTTCTGTTTAGTATCTATAACTGTTTGACGGTGATTGCTAATTGACGGTGTCTGATCAGGTTTAGTCATATTATTTGACATATGTTTTTCTGATGACTCGTCTACCAAAGGTAACGTTGACTCTAGTTGTATATGTGAGTCGTCTTCGTTGTTCTCGGGAACCGTTCTTGTATGATACTCCATTTGCGCTTGAGTTCGCTTAATGCATGAAGAGTTTCTTCTGTATGTTTTTCCTTTTCTGTCCCTAATCATGTATGATCGCGGATGAACTTGACTTTCAATAATAGCCGGTTTCCATTCAGCTTTATTGTTTGTCCTTGTTACTATCACATCTCCTTTGTTTAATTGCTCCCTTTCTCTGGAACTCTTGTCGGCGTACTTTTTTTGTTGCTCACGTATTTCTCGCAAAGCTTCTGGTACGTCTTCTACTATAGGCTGATTTGGTAGAAGTGATAATGTAGTAGTAGGTATAGGTGAACGTAGGTTTCGTGCATAAAGTCTTTGTGCTGGTGTTCCTAAGTTCTCTCTAGGTGTATTCATGAAGTTCAATATTCCTAATTGGACATCTGAATTATCGTAGGCACATTTCTTCAAAATATTTTTTGAAGTTTGTACTGCTTTTTCTGCTAGCCCATTTCCTCTTGGATGGTATGGCGAGCTAGTTTGATGATTAAATTTCCACATTTTCGAAAAATTTTTAAACTCAAGTGATGAGTATTGCGGACCGTTGTCTGATTCTAACACTCTTGGTATACCTTGAATTGAGAATATGTTTTTAAGAAATTTTATAATATTTCCTGTAGTTATTTCATCAAGACTTTCAAACTTAATGAATCCTGAGTAGCTGTCCGTTATAACGATATAATCTTTTCCTTTAAAATGGAATAGATCGGTTGCTACAATTTCGAATGGATATGTCGGTATAACTTTTCGACCAAGAGGTTCTTTAATGTTGCTTTTCTGGTTTGCTTGACATGATGCACATCTTTGAATATAGTCATATATGTCTCTATTCATTTTTGTCCAAAATACACAGTCCTTGGCTCGTCGAACACATTTTTCGTAGTTGAAATGTCCGCTATGAATATATTTCAGCAAGTCTGCTCTCATTTTGGCTGGAATGAATGCTTTATGCGATTTATAGATGATCCCTTCATATATAGACAGTTCATCCCTGAAGTTCCAGTAAGGACGTGCTACATTCGGTATGGATTTGATATTGTCCGGTCATCCTTTTAGGATCAATGATTTAAGGATTTGACATGTTTCATCATTTTTTGTCAAGTTTGTCAGTCTTGTTAATTCCTCATCAGAAATTGAAAGCAGCATTTGTACTTCTAATTCCTCATCCATGTGGGTGTCATCTGGGCTTGGATTGTCACAGTCTCTGCTTAAAGGATCTGCGAGGTACATCTTAATCCCTTGTTTATAGATGACTTGTGGATTGTAGGTCAATACACTTAATCTGATTCTTTGAAGTCTGGCAGGCGAAGAATGTATAGGCTTTCGAAAAATTGTTTCCAAAGGTTTGTGGTCTGATTCGACTATAACCTTTTTACCCCATACATATTCATGGAATTTTTCACATCCAAATTTCACTGCTAAGGCTTCTTTTTCTAACTGTGAATATCTTTGTTGACATTCAGTTAGGGCTTTTGATGCGTATGCGACGGGCTGTTCTCTTTGGAGAAGTACTGCTCCTAGTGCAGTGGAACTTGCATCTACTTGGAGTTTAATGTCTTCATTTATGTTATATAATTTAAGAACAGGTGGCTTGGCTATTGTAGACTTTAATTTATCAAACGCAATTTGTTGATACCTATCCCAGACCAACGGCGTTGACTTTGACAGTAATGTTCTTAAAGGCGTTGTTAATTCTGAAAAGTTTTGTATGTATTTGCTGAGGTAGGTGAACTTACCCAAAATTCTCTGCAATTCTTTTCGATTTGTAGGGGCCTTTAGACGATAGATCGCGGCTGTTTTTTCTGGATCTGCAGTCATTCCATTTCTATTTATGATGTGTCCTAAGAACTTAACTTTAACTTGTTCAAACACACATTTGTTTTTATTTAATTTCAGTCCGTTGATTCGCAAGATTTTAATTACTTCCTCTGTCGTTCGTCTGAGCTCGTCTATGGATCGTGCGTGGATTAATATATCATCTATTGATACTTCTACGTTTTTGATCTTTGAAAATAATGATTGCATTGTTTCCTGGAAGACTTCTGGAGCTGATGAAATCCCAAAGGGTAACCTCTTACAACAAAACCTTCCCCATGGTGTTGAAAATGTTAAGATTTTTTTAGTTTTTTCTGATACACGTACTTGCCAAAATCCTCGTTTACAATCGAGAAGCGTGTAAAACTTTGAACCTTGTAACCTCACTGCGATTTCATCAATAGTTCGCATTGGATAGTGGCGTCGTAGAATATTGACATTAACGTCCGTTGGGTCTATACAGATTCGAATTTTGTTCTGTTTTTTCACTACTACCATTGGTGAAACTGAAGGAGTAGGCTCCTTTATTGGTTCGATCACGTCCATTTCTATCATTTTTTCCAACTCTTTTTTGACTTCATCCCTGATTTTATACGGAATTCGTCTTGGTGGATGGATCCTGAATTGTGGATTTGGAATTAGGTCCATGTCATATACAAATCCTTTTAAACATCCAAGACCTTCAAAAATATCATCGTCCATTACTGTGTGAACTCTTTGAACGAGACCTAATTGTTCACATGCATTGGCACCTAGAACTGGTTTTATGTTTTCAGCTACGACTTTAAACATAACTTTACATATTTGATTTGTAATGAGACATTTTATTTCTGATTGTCCCAGAACTTTCAGACGATGATTGCTGAAAGACATAAGCGTTTTGACATTACACTTATCGATTTTAGCATTCACAACATCAATTACACTTTTCGGTAGTACATTGCATTGGGCACCTGTATCTAATTTTATGTCGAATTTATGATCTGCGATTGTGATATTTTCTGTCCAATTGTCAGATTTCGCTGTACCATTTGACAATAAACCTACTTGTATGATGCTGTCATCTAATATGTTAACATTTTTTGTCAACCGTTTGCCTTTTTGTTTGTTTGTTTGACTGTTTCTACACATTGATTCAAAATGATTTTTATCACTGCACTTTTTGCAGGTGTGTTGAAATGCTGGACATTTACGTACTTCATGTCGCGTACCACACTTACGACAGTCAAATGTGCGATTATTACGCTTTGATTTATAAATCAATTCGATGGAACGTTCATTTTCTCTTGAGATTTCTTCTACTTGTTGTTGAGAAATTTCGGTAGCTTGACACAATTGTATTGCCTTTGTTAATGTTATGTCTTGGGCTAGCAATTTTGTACGAAGTTCTTCGCTTTTTACTCCTAGAATTAACTGATCTCTCATAATGTTTTCGGTTAAATGCTCATATGCGCAATTCTGTGATTGTAAACGTATTCTCGCAATTAACTCGTTTACGGATTCGCCGTCTTTTTGAGAAATTTTGTGAAATTTATAACGCTCAAATGTTACGTTTATTTTTGGTTGAAAGAAAATTTCAAAAGTACTTTTTACCTGTTCTAAAGTTACCTCTTCACCTGTTACTGGAAGTGGCTGTTGCAGCGTGTTGTATAATTGTATAGCTGTGCTGCCAATTGCTGTCATGAATGTAGCTATTTGGATGTTTTGTGGCTTCGTTGTAATCTGTGTTGCAATTTCGAAATAACCATACTGTTGTTTCCATAGTTTCCATTCCTTTGACATGTCCTTATTATGCTCAATTATGAGTGGTTTTGGCGGACGAAGAAGATTGGCTCCAACGTTTTCCGTCATTTTTATGAAAAATATCCTTCTGATATTACTAAACTATTTGTTTCGTTAGATTGGCTAACGTTTATTTATTAGTTTATTCGGGTTTCGGCACCATGTAAATATAAGATTAACTTTTAGTTCATAGATCTTTATTTATAGAATTTAAACAAGCTACGATATGTCTTCATAGCACAAGATGACAATACAAAGTGTGTACATCAATGTCTATCAGCTGATGGCTGTATAATAGATTACATGAATATATAGTACTAAACTAAGTATGAGGTAAGTACAAGACTGGTACTACCTTGCAGAACCTACATCAACTTTCAGAAAAGGGAAAGCCGTTCATATGGTCGGATAAATGCAACGAATGTTTTGAAAATTTGAAGCAACAGATCTGTGAAGCTCCAGTTCTTCACTATCCAAAGCTGGGAAAAACAATTATATTGGACATGGATGCCAGCAATGAAGCTATTGGTGCAGTGCTTTCGCAGGAGGAGAATGGTCAAGATGTTCCAGTAGCTTACTATAGCAAAGCACTTTAGAAGTCAGAGAAAAATTATTGTGCTACAATAAAAGAGCTACTTGCCATTGTAAGGTCAGCAAAGCAATTTCATAAATATCTCGGCTTCTACAATTTAAGAACCCTGAGGGACAAGTGGCGAGATGGATTGAGCGACTCCAGGCTTATGATTTTGAAATCCAACACCGAAGAGGTCATATACATGGAAATGCTGACGCCCTTTCATGACGTCCATGTAAACTTGAATGCAAACATTGCGCCCGGGTGGAAGAAAAACAAATGACAGCAACTATACAGTTGGTAACCGTGGAACCATCTACAGGTTGGGACAACGAGGACCTGCGAACAGCACGACGAAAGATCCGGATATTTCACCTATTCTTTTTTGAAGACATGGAAATACCAGACTGGAAGGATATTTCGGAACGGAGTGAGAAGCTGAAAAGTTACTCGGCTCAATGGAACTCTCTTTATGTTGAATGTGGTATATTAAAACGCAAGTGGGAAGCGAATCATTCCGAATGCAGATAGTCTTGCCAGCATCAAACGTCAAAGATGTTCTAGAAGAAATGCACGGTGGAACCTCTGGGGGACATTTGGGAGTGAACAAAACAATTCCAAAATACGAGAAAGGTTTCATTGGCTACATATGCGAGAATATGTGGAGGAGTGGTGCCGCAGATGCACTGTCTGTGCTGATTGTAAAGGGGCGCAACAACAATTAAAGTTGAGTTGATTAATTGAAGTTTTTTGAATTTTGTATGATTAGAGTGAAATAAAGATCTTGTATATTAAATATTTAACATTGTGTTTTAAATAAGGAACCAAAAGCCATACCCGCAGCAATACTTTAATAATCATTACGTGTTGTGAATTTGTGGTACAGTTATTGATTATAAAGGGTTTTCCAATAAGAGATGTTATTTTAATTAGCCCGCTATTTCGGTAGATGTCACTTTTGGAGCTGTCATTTTTTGAGATTTGACAAGTAGAAACTACGCCATTAATAAAAATGGAACGATACACGATTCAACAACGCATTGAAATTATTAAAATTCACTATAAAAATGGTGAAAATGTGGCAGAGACGGTTCGTAAAACTCGAACATTTGGGTCTTAAGGCTTATAAAGTTCAGTTAACATAAGAACTCAAGCCGGCCGATCAACCACAACGTCGAGTCTTTGCTGATTGGGTCCTTGAAATGCATGAAAATGATCCGGAATTCCATCGAAAGCTCATCTTGAGTGATGAGGCCCATTTCCACCTCGATGGCTTCGTCAACAAGCAAAATTGTTGAAAAGCCTCTCTATTCTCAACGTGTGACTGTTTGGTGCGGTTTATGGTCCCGCGGGGTCATTGGACCTTACTTTTTCGAAAATGAGGCTGGAGCAACAGTTACGGTGAATGGATTGCGCTATCGACAGATGATTAATGATTTTTTATGGCCGGAATTGGATGGTATTGATCTGGCCAACGTTTACTTTCAACAAGAACGTGCTACGTGCCATACAAGCAACGAAACCATTGATCTTTTACGGAAAAAGTTTCCGGACCGTCTTATCTCTCGAAGAGGTGATCACAATTGGCCACCGAGATCTTGTGACTTAACACCTTGCGACTTCTTCCTTTGGGGCCACGTGAAAGAGAAGGTCTACGCCAACAGCCCAGCGTCGATTCAAGACCTCAAAGATGGAATTCGTGAGGCTATCGAGGACATAGGGCAGCCACTTTGCGATTTGGTTATGGAAAATTTCATGAAAAGGATATGGTCCTGTAGGCGTGGTCGTGGTGTTTATTTGGCTGATCTTATTTTCAGTTATTAACGGCATACCTTCCTCTTTATAATGAAATAAAGATCCGATCATTTATCTCAAAAAGTGGCATTTTTCTGTGAATATCAAAATAACACCTCTTATTGGAAAACCCTTTATCAAAGACTGTTACCTTGCTCACATGAAGCGGAGTAGACTGGATTAGGAGAGTTCTAATTCGCATAGTATCAAGGGCTCACAGCGTTTCATTCTCATTCCGTAGTTACATAATCCAGTCAACTCCGCTTCATGTGGTCGAGGTATGTGACTTAATTGAACACGCACACAATTAATTTCGGTAATCATATTGGAAATACGTGGAGCAACATTATTGTGCTGGCACGTCTCAGTACAAGGGTAGGAAATTGATTCCTTCCCTAAAAATTTCTCATGTGGGAAGGCCTTTCAGCCGAGTACTTATATCCGCACACCTATACAGAGATCAATAAATGTTGTTACGGTCGTAGCATACTGCATGTAGCAATATGCCTCACTAAAGCTGGCAGCAGAATGTACTGTGTGATCAGACTGCGCGAGTGAACCCTGGACAGAGGACGGAAAAATTCTTGACAGGAGCAGAAGTGGAATCCGAGAGGCCGGAAGTCGAGTGGACTTGCTGGCATTGTGATTTTTGGTGGGGAGATAACAATAAAAGTCACGCACGCGGGTGTACCAAAAATTAGTTTGATACATTTTTAGTAGACTCCACGGGTGTTTAAGTATAATTTCTAAAAAGGAAAAAAAAAGGAAACCGCAAAAGAAATTGGATAGCAAAGGAAGCTGTATATGCAGCATCAGCAACGAAAATTTACAAAAGAATTTGTATCATGTCAAATGGTAACGAATCCAGACAGTGAAATTTTAAGAACGAAATCCAGAAATTCTCTGTAAATTCCTTGACGTTCCACCTGTAAGGCGGCATAATCAGCCAAGATACAAGTTGAAGGGAATTCCAGCTTGTTTGAAAATCGTAAAAGCCAAGGATTTGGTAAATGGGGGCTGGCTTAGGACAGAGGTATAGTGATCAATTCTGTACCCCGTTGAATAAAAACCTCCAACGGAAGATGTAACTAGTGGCAAAACAAACCCAGTAACTATGTGCAGTTTGAGTCTAAATCCATAGTGATTGCCATGCGATAGCCTAGAGAGGCCAAGAAACGAGTTTAAGGAAATACCCTCATAAAAATATGAAAAGGCTAAACAATTTTTTTTTACTACCTTTGGCTTTGGTTCGTTATTTAAAACACAATATTAAATGTTTAATATACAAGTTCTTTATTTCACTTTAATCATACAAAATTCATAAACCTTCAATTAATCAACTCAACTTAAATTATCGCTAACACTGTACTTTCAATTAACGCAATCCAATTACAACATTTTCGCCCGTTTATTACTTCCGCTTGTTAACACTGCAACGTCTAATACCTTGTTCACATGAAGCGGAGTAGGCTGGACTGGAATAGTCCTAATTCGCAAAGTACCAAGTGTTCACATGCGATGGACTGGGTTAAATCGACGATAGAGACATCTTCATTGACAATTCAAATTCAAATTAAAGTCAACTGTCATTTGAAGTATTTTTTTTTTAGATAAAAGGCGGATCATGGAAAAAATCATAATTTCACAATTTCTAACAAATTATATGAAAGCAAACAGGAGATCGAAGCGAAGAATGAGAGTATACCGAAAAATGTTGTCGCTAATTATGAGAAGCTACTATAATTCAGAAGTTTATCCATGAGATCGTAAAATTTGAAGCATTTGGTGGAATTTCCACTCTTGGAATTATGCCTAACAGCTTCATAATATTGTTGCTTTAATAGCTTTAATTTCAGTTGAGCCTGCTCAGGTGTTTTTATAAACCCCCTTTCATTCAATTTTTTTGTAACTTACTTCAATAAAGTTTTGTGCCGTACAGTTCTTTTGTCCATCATATTAATGGCATTGAGCTCTTCGCAAAACTTTAAAAAAAACTTGAACTTCCACTTGTTCCCACACACATCTCCCTTTTAAATTAAACATTTGTTTAAAACTAAATTTATGCGCGAATTTAATATCATGTGACATAATCAGCTTCACCGCCGACTAAGTGCCAAAATTTAATCCGTTCCACTCAACTCGGTGTTCACATGAATCCAAATCCACTCTACTACCGAATTAAAACCGGTCTAGGCTATTCCATTCCAGTTGGTGTTCACATGGCGGATTAACTCACTCCGGAGTTCGTTAATCCAGTCTACTCCGCTTCATGTGAACAAGGTATGACAAGACTCTTTTCTGGCGGTGACAACTGTTATATTTATACCCTAGAAACTCTCCAGATTATTCTGGAGTGTTCTATTCCAGAATCTTCTTGACTATTCTATTCATTCTATTCCTGAACCTTCCCGAGGATTCCATCATCGATTCGCCGAACCTGAAATTGTTTACTCTCCATTGCCAGTAAAGGTCATCATTTGTCTCTTTCTATTGCACGTAACAGTATTTTATTATTATCTCAAATCACAGGTAAACATCTGTACATATACAGCCGTCCGATCAGAAATTTCAGAAATCTCGCAATTACAAAATGGCGGGAGCCAATTTGCTTGTAAAAGTATTGGTATGCTGCCCGTACTCCCGATCAATACTTGGTAGCACTGACTTTTTTCTATCCCCGAATACTTTACTTAAAAACTTCCTATAACCTTCCGCGTGTGGGCTATGTATAACACGCGCAAAAAAGGGTTAGTTGGAACAGAGCTCCCTTGTTAAAACCATGACATAGTGGCCTATTCTTGAATTACGAATGGTTTTTACGAATACGTTATATAACGAATGGTTGATAACGAATCGAATACCCCGTTCGTATTCTTGAACCTCTTCGTTATAAAGTCGAAGTGGTGAAAAAGTATTTCAACATAACGAGTGTGGTAAGATTAAATCTGTCAATTTACAAATTGCATATCGTCAGCTGTTTCATATTTTAAAATATAATTTGTAAAAAATGGCAAGCTCCAGTGAATTGTCATTATTGTTTGGACCTGAAATCGTTAAAGAATCTATGGACTATCAATTACGTCAATAGTTAATCAATTCCTGCACCCTTAATTCAACGCTAGATAGAAAAAAAAAGGTTGCAGGAGGACCTCCACCAGTGCCATTCAAATGTTTTTTATGCCGCCGCAGATTTTCCTTTTACCACACATTTTAATCCTACCAAATCTGGAAATTTTCTATTACCTTTGTTTCGAATATAATATCATAAAAAACTTTTGTAGTTCTTTTGTGCTTCGGGTATGGAAATTAATACTGATTTTATTTTGCCACAATTCCGTGGCATCTTTTGAACTGAAAGAGTTCTCATATTTACCAAATCTCAGTTTCTGGTTTTCCTTTAAAAACTCAATTAGTTTAGTTTTTTGAGCATATGATATTTTCGCACATCTTTTATCTCCCATTATCACCCATAAAGTAGCAGCTGATTCACTCTTCGTTTGACATAACGAATGGTTGAACCCACTCGTTAAATAACAAAGGCTTTGCGTTTGGTATATAACGAATGCGGATTTCAAGAATACCACAAGTCTCGATTCCGAATGGTTTTGACAGTATAACGAATACGGAATGTGCCTTCGTTATTCAAGAATAGGCCCCCTAGGTGTACACGTTGCAGTATACTTCACTTTTCGTGTTGATGAGTGACAATCGGAAGAAATTCCCGCCCCCCGTGGTAAGAACCAAGAAAAGTTCAACAAAGTTAAGTATACTGCAACGTGTACGTTAGATCATGTTTAGACCGTTTTATTATAATATTGCGATATTCTTTAGTACAGCCATCGACTTAATTCACGGAATGTCAAAGCCTGCACACTTTGTTCTATTACTCATTCAATAAAACAAGATGGCGTCTTTGAATGAAGACGATAATATTCAGCAGGAAGAAACTGGTGAGTTTAGGGCGCCTAAATATCTATATTTTCTATACTTTGCATAATTCAGAATAATTAAAAAAAAAAAGTGGGGGAAAAGAAATGTAATGCAAATATTTTTGATTAAGTTTTAGCAGAGGAGCGCCATTTGTTGATATTCTTAAATCTTAAAAATTCTCGTTTTGCAGGCAGGAGGACACGCTCTGGGAGAAAAGTTGTTAGCGCAGTATCCCCTGTCACAAGAAGCACAAGACGTTCGAGTCGGAAACACACAATTGATCAGGTAAATAATTATCTTAAATTGGTTAACCTAAAAAATGATGAAAAATACTTGCTACTCTGTGGACGCGGCGTTGTTCCGTCTTCAGCTGAATTTATTGACGACATGCAAGGGCCAACTGACAATTTATTAAATCTGACACATTTCGCTTCCACTATTACAATTATTTGATACAAAAAAATAATTTTAGGTGGATACTACGGAAGTAGAAGCAATCGCCGCCGAAAATATTGAACATGTATTGCAAAGTGCCGAGGAAGAAGAAGAAAAATTTACACAATCGGATATAATAAAAGAGATGTTAGCAGAAGCAGCACAGGGTGTAATTTTGGATTCTAAGGAAGGAAAGAAAATACAGGAAGAAGTTAACTTACAAGAGCCTGAATTGTCTGAATCTGCTTTTAAACTTGACGATATTGAAATGGTTACACAGACTCAAGAAACCGAGGAGATCGTACCAAATCAGGAAGATGAGAAAAGTTCGTCCTTTCCATTCGGAATTCCAGCACCATCAGAGAACTCTGATGGAAAAAATGAAGAGAACGTTATATCAAATATTGCTGAATGTGTAGATAGTTCTTTGCTAGCAAGCCTGGTTGGTGATAATGCAAATAGCTTGCCTTCTGTGGGCGAAGAGAGCCAGTCAAAGGAAAATTTTGAAGTCTCCAGCAAAACAAATAACGAAACCACCGATATTGTGGATAAAAACCAAATAATTAAAAATGCCGATATTAATGATATCTCAGAAATAATGCATAGCAACAAAATCGTAGGTGCCTCACAAAGGATTGAGGTTGCTCCGGATGATGTTGATATGACTGATCCTGCCGATGACAATGAAATCACTGATCCTACAGAAGATTCGGTTTCACAGCCAGCAATTGCAGAAGATTTTCCAAATGGTGAAACAGAAAGTGTAAAAACTGCAGCTGACATAGATGCCGAAATAATATCAGAAGATGAATTACCAATTCCCAGTAAGCCAAAAGTAACTGATGCTGAAGAGGTCTCTGATGATGAGTTACCTGCGCCTAAAAGAGCAGAACTGCCAGCTGATACGGAGGTTGTTTCTGAAGATGAATTACCATCGTCCACTAAAAAAGATAACAAAAGAAAAGCAAGTGAAGAATATAATCCTAACAGTCCTACTGATGAGAGTATAGATATTCCAGAAAAAAGACAAAAAATTGAAGAAGGTATATATTTGGTATTCTTAAATCAAAACAAACTAAATAAGTGTTTATTTCTAGATAAAGACAAAGATGAAAGTAAAGATAAGGAGAAAAAGAAGGATAAAGAAAAGAAAAAGTTGCCAGAATTAGATAAGTACTGGAAAGCTGTAAATGATGATCCAGCTGATTTTACGGGTTGGACATATCTTTTACAATACGTCGATCAGGAGGTAATACTTTATAAAAATATTACTAAACGTTTTATCCAATATATTTTAACTAATCACAGAATGATATTGACGCTGCAAGGGAAGCATATGACGCCTTTTTAGCTCATTATCCATACTGTTATGGTTATTGGCGAAAATATGCAGATTATGAGAAACGAAAAGGCAACAAGAAGAAGTGTGAAGAGGTGAGTAAAAATGAAGCAGTTTCTTTAGCCTTTTTGTTTTTTATTTAAGTCCATATTTTTTCGTGAAATTTACATAACATCTCTATATACCATTTTGCATTGAAATATCTGATGTCTAAGCAAAGAACGAAAGTCATGCATATCACTATAATTTCCTACAGCTTACGCTCAGGGGCACTGTTTGCTGTAATTCTGCACTCGAGCTCCTAGACAATGTATTCTATAAGCGGGTTCACATATTTGAAATTTATTATATATTTTTATATAACATTGTGATATATGTGTTGTTATATAACATGCTAAGTGTTAATGTCATAAAATCTAAATATAAGCATTGTTTTATTTCAAAATATCGATCCTTGCTTGCAATTGACAAAACCTAGTTGTCTTAAAAAAATTACGCATTTAAGAACTCTAAGGTCAAACAACGTCCATGAGAGTAGATTATTGATACAAAATAAGTTCTAAACTAGCGTCAGGAATTTTCAGAATCTCATTGATATCCAAAATAAAAAGAAAGTTCACTCGATCCATAAGGACAAGCAGTTAATAATAGAATTATTGCCAAGTTCGCTTAAACCAAACATTGAAATTAATATACATATTCGCTTCAGTATATGGTATTAGGTGATACGAATGACTCACTGAAATCGAAAAGCATTTTTTTAATGAAGTGGTAAATTATCGAATGTACCTAGCTATGGTTCGGTCAATATATTCTTCAGAATCATTAAGCGGTGTGGAATTAGTAGAAATTTGGGTTGCTAGATTTCTTTTCTATAAAACTAAAAGCGAGTCATGATTATGCTATATGCAAATAATTCAAGATACTATAAACCCTCTGGGTTTTCAAAGGAAAGGTATTTTGGCCTTGTTAAATATAACTCCAAGTAAACATAAATTCATCATAAATTGGTGGATTCTATATTTCTCTTAATTTCTGATAAATCTTGGCTAAATAAAATTATGTAGGGGGATATTAAATGTAACTAGAGTCTTATGTGCTAATTGTAAGCAGTTTTCTTAATCAGAGAATGATATCAACAAAAATATACATTAAAATTAATAACCATCTCAAATTCGTTTACCGAGGTTTTATGACATTAGCACTAGCATTGCAAAAATGAAATATATTTGAACGTATTGTGATTTTTTGAACTTAGTACAAATTTGTCATTGAATAAATATGATTCCTCCCCTTCAAATAGCACCTTGTGTTTTAAGAGATATATGTACTCGAAGCTGGAACAATTCGGGAACGTTCACTATATACCTAGTACAACATGAAAAAGTTCCACGGAATGAAGTATAAATAGCAAATTTTGAAAAAAGTCTTCGTTTCCGAATTCTAATCGATATTTAAGAACAGGTTTCTAAAAACATTCAAATAATAAAACAAAACCATTTCCCAATGTTGATATATCTGTTTACTTGGAGAATGGTTTTCGTTACGAAAGGCGCGATAATTTTTGTACATGGATTTAAATTTAGACAATTTAACGGGTTTCCATAAATAAGTAAAGACTGTGTTACATAATAATTGTATTTACAAATGACGTGGAGTAAGTACGTACATATAATATCTTTCAATGAAATTCAATGAGATACTTACGCACTCAATTTTATTATTAATAAGAACATTTCCTTTCAGCTTTTCGGCTAACGAGATGGAATGGTTGTAACAAGCTTGACAAGAAATAGTTTTAAATATAAAGCAGTTTATAAAAACTTCGATGGAAAGTCCATATTTGATTAGATCCAACCACATGAGTTAGAGATTTGAATGTTTGCTTCTCTGTTGTAAAACACCTGTATCTTAAATATTATGCAAATCATGGTTACTCTAGATAAACCATTACATTTTTCGATGGCAACCTTTACGAAAGTGTTGCAGATTTTCTAATAGGTCCCCTCGTTTCAAGGAATAATTCGCAATAGGTATGATTTTGCAGATGGTTTGGTACAGACTGAGTGGACACATTTTTCCTTACCGACGATCCGTTCTAGAAAGATTCGAAAGAAAAACCAGTTCAAAAATCTAACTTATCATCTAACTCATATTAAAAAAAAATTTGGATATATTTACGGGCGGCATTCAATCGCTAAATTTGGTTTTAAATATTTTTTCTACTTTTTTCTAGTTTCACAAAAAAATATATCTGTCCCCATGTGTTCTTAATTGATTGATTGAAATAGATGTTTAGGATCCCGAGACGTAGGCCAAATCAAAGCCCATTGTTCACAATGTGTTCTTAGGATCGAATATGCATAGTGATGGGAGTGTCAATGATTATTGGAGCTAGGCTCTATGCCCAGGAAATCATATCGTACTTGGCGGACGAGATGTTGCAAATAAAACAATCAAATTAAATTGTGTTTTAAATCACATCAAATCACCACTATATTAAAATTTACTGGTTCTATTACCGCCCTCCGCAGTGAAGCTGATGACGTGTAATTATAACAAGATTAATAATATCCTCGATTGGTGCACGATTGCAAGTTACGCACTACTGAGCAAGCAAGCCAAGGTATATGGACTTTCCTTTGTGAAAAAATATGGAATTACGATAAAATTTTGAAATTTATAATTCCAAAACAATATTTTACATTGAAAATTTCCAAATTATAGCTGAAAGTCAGATTTCAAAAATTGAAAAATTATGGTATTTTTATTTCGTTACCACTAGATTAGGGTAATGAAAGAAAAGAACGTATAGGAAGAACTCGTTTCTTGCAGAACATTTTGTCTGACAAGGAAAGGTTCCCAACCTGAAGGTGGCAACTTCCATGAAATTTTTGAGGAATGTAGCAGCAATTCACTTAAGTGATTTCAAACCCCTTTGGATGAAAACCACCTCATTTTCGAAAATGGGCATTTTTAGCTACCTTTGAAGTGCTTGCTATATATTCAGTTCTGTTGGAGATATTTTGGAAATTTAAAATGCCTCATACTGCTTAGGGTTAAGCAAAGTATAAAAAATATATATCTTTCTTGGAGGAAATCAGGAACATTTTCGTGAAAATCGTTCTTACAGTACTCGTTATAAATTTAAAAAAAATGAACTTTGCTTTTTCAGATCGTACTCTTTTGATTCCAGATCGATTTTTCGCTTCCAGATGGCGTTTTGCCGCCGCCACAAATGATCTGTTTATTATTACTATCTCTTAAATATTGTTATTCAAAATTTCACTGCTTTTCTTCGGAACAGCCTAATTTTAATATTTCACAAGACCTGTAGTAATGGCAATTAACTTAATATCTTATTTCTAATTTGATTGACAAATAAAGCAATTGGGTAGTTATTAACACGACAGATAATTTTTTTTTTAGGGTGAATGGTATGTGCAAAGCAATGTTTACTGCAGACAAATTTTTTATGTTGGAGTTTTAACAATTTTGAAAAGAAATACATTCAATTTACAATTTTTTTTTATATTTATACCGAACAACAACAACAAAAAATTGTATGGCAGGAGGGGCATATCAACTGTTTCGGAGTTACAGGGTGATTAAGAACACCCTGTACCTTAAAAGGAGCATGATGTAAACTCACCGTCTAAAGCTCGTTGTATTCAGAACTTCATGGCGGCTCAACCAGCCTCGTACTCCTCAGTATTTATGGAGGCTAAACTAAAAATTTCGGTTTTTCCAATTTTTTTTTTCGCAAGAAGGTGGTTAACATAACTTTTTTTTTATAAAAACTGTAAACTCTTCTTTAATTTGACCTATTACACCTATGCGCTATCTGCAGCCGTTACAGAGTTATTATACTGAGCTCTTAACGGTGACCGTACATCCTGTACTTTTTAAGATACAGGGTGTTTTGTGAAAAGCTAAATTTTATTCTTAATCACCCTGTAACTCAGAAACGTAACGTATGACATGCCCCCCCCCCCCCCCCCCCTTAGCCATACACTTTTTTGTTTGCGCCTAGGTGAGAACCCATCATGCTCCATGGACCACCTGGATAGCAACCCCTATATTTGGACACGCTTGAGAACGCGTTGATATAGAAAGCTCTAATTTTGTAAAATATTTCTGCTAACTGAATCCACCGATTTGAAAGTTCGTACATTTCTGGTATATAACTAATTAATTGGGAGAGGAAGTCGATTACATATGTCTGTTAGCGTATTTCTCGTGTGGCGGGTGCAAGATACTTCGTGAAAAACAAAAAGAAGAAGTGCAGTATAACATGTGCGGTATTATTTTCTTTTCTTTAACTTGATGCAAAAACTACTAGGAGAGCATTGAATAGACATTTTGATTGCGTTTTAAAAGCTTTCAAAAAAATTAAAAAATACTATTTTTTTATGACAGCTGTCAAATTTTCCTCGCAATTATGGTGCAGTAACTAGATTTGTTCGATGAAAAGACCGAGTAAATTTTCCCCTTCAGTATTTACCAGGTTTTGTGCACTCATCGAACAAGTCATTTTAATTTATGGTAAACCTAGTGTAATGGACGTTTCTCTGACAGTTCTCCTGAGTATAATTTTGTAAACAAATTTGCATTTAATTATTCTATAGGGTTATATTTATGTAAGATCTTAAGTTTTCTATAATTTTTGCACGTGTGACTACTCAAAATATTTGGGCTACGCTAGAAAAATTCGAGTGGCAACACTGGTTATATCTATATAAATTTAAAAATAAGCAAAACGGGGCCGTTACTTACGAGAAATTCAGGGTTTCCATGTATGTATATTCGTGTATTGAGCATATAACTTAACAAGAAGCTTCATCTGCCGTCTAAAAATGCACGAGTTGTACGGGAAGAAGCAAAAGATTTGAGACTGAGAGAATATTGCTCTGTTCTCTCTGTTCTCCACCACCCCAAAGCTATACACACGCCGACACCAGCAGCCAATTTTTATATTAATTTAGGTACTCGAAAATTGTTCATAAGAACTTTTGCACAGCATATTTTGGCTACCTACATTCATGCAAATCAAAGTATTCTTGATGAAACCGATTTCTTAAAGAGGAGGTAAAAGAAGCAAGAGAACACGCAATGCAAACAATGGTCATGATGTGGATACAGGCTCTGGTACTGCACTAGTGCTTTGACGATGACGACCCGCCAGCTGCCACTCACCACTGGTGACTGGCGGCGGGCCGTCATTCAAAGCAGAATTTTCGTAAAATTTGTGAAAGCGGGTCGCGGTGAGTGGCAGATCGTTAACAAGCAAAGAGTTTTCACACAATTTGTGCGAGCGGGTCGTAATGAACGGACCGCCATATAAAACTGTTCAATATACGAGATGCGTATTCTTTCTGTCAGAAATTCTTTGGTATTGGTTAATAACGCGCTTCAGTAAATGCATTATATGTTTAAATGTCCGGAATGTAAAAATATAACAAATTGGTTAGATATTTTAATATTCCGACGAACTGTTCTAAAAACATAATGAGAACAAATAAGGAAGTTAGAATTGGTCCTAAGACCAATTCTTATGATACCCTAGATAAATATCTGTATGTAATTATATTTCTAAAACGGTTCGTCGGACAGTAAAAATGGTTATACCAATTTCATAGGATTTCATATTCTGAAGAGCTTTCCAGTACAATAAAACCGTCTAGGACTGATCGTTTTCCCAGTATATATAAAAATCCAAAATTTGTATATGGCAACACCAAGAAGAGGTTGCCCGATTTAGTCTATTTTCCAAATTTTTTTTACTATTGTTATAAAAACACCATGTACCAAATTTAAGCTCTCTACGTAGATGCGTTCTCAGGCAGTGCCCAAATATATAGTGAAAAGCAAAATTTTTCTATGGCAACCCTATTTACTTTTTTTTTAAATCCTGTGTGCAAAATTTCTGTCCTCTAAGTGAACGCGTTTTTGAGTTATTGTGCGGACGGACAGACGGACAGGCATGCAAAAATCGAAATAACTTTTAATATTATGCGTAGGTGTCGAATCCAATTTGCTCTACCATCATTATTTCTAGGTGTAACAAACAAACTTAGTATACCCTATAGATTTCATCTAGGGTATAAAAATACTACAGCTGCGTCCTTTTGGGTACGTTGTTCTAGAAATCCCATATACTGGAGAGAACAAATTGTTCTGTCGATTGAAGCGAACTATTTGTATTGTAAATCTTCTATGAAAAGTATGAAGTGTTGTTTTGTGTATGTTTTGTTCTGCCCTATTCTGCGGACACAAAAGAACACAGCTTACATATTTCGATATGCATAGCACCAAATTTTATTTTAGGTAAATTATACCTTTTTTTTAATTATGTTTTCAATATTTTTGGTAGAATAAAACAAATGTGTAACAAAGAGTGTATTTGTCTAATGTAATTAATCTGAGACTAATTCTAGCTTTTTTACTTATAATTCTGTAGATGAAAGAATAGATTATAACAGTTATACTAAAAATCAGGGTTTGTCGGGTTGGTCAAAATATTTATATTTCTAATGTACCTATATTTGTATATGTATGTATTTATTCCGAACCCGAATGTACAGTTGGAGATTGAAAGAAATATTTACGTACTCTGTGTGCTTGGTATGATTCTTTAAATATTAAAGTTTTGTTGAAAATATATCTTTATTGTTCATAGCAAAACTCAACTACAAAAGGAACACATATCGAAATAGAATCTGAAAGAAAAACATTTGCGATCAGAACTAAGAAAATTAAGAATTCTTAGAAATGAAATTGTTTCACAATTTTTTCCGAATTAAATATTTGCAACGGTTAGGCCAATCCGCTAATATTAGATTATAATTAATGATAGAGGAAGTATATGGGAACGATGTAAAATTTTAAAGCTCTGCAGTATATTTGTACATGATTATAGAAAAAATTAAGAATAAATAATCGAGGTAGAGTGGTTCCTACAACGGAGGGGAAACTAATATTCCTAAATTAATACACGTTGTTCAATTCAGCAAAAAAATTTCTTGTTTAATATAAAAAAAAAGAGTTATTTTAACACCCGCATATTGCAAATATACATTATTATTACGGCTACTACCAAAATCCTCGAGAATACTACTTATAAGCCTAAGCTACTATCCATACAGGCAAAAAGGCTTCCAGTATTTTACAGCTTGGTTCCTTGCCTTCCCAAAGGCTACACTTACTATATACCTTACTTAACAAAATAATAAAATTGTTTTGATTACAAAGTAACCTTACCATTTTACGCTCACTAACCCTCAGCTGAGTAATAATTGCATGTATGTATGTGCAGCCGGAGTTCGAAAGTAATTTTGTTAGGAAAGGATAAACATTTTATTTCGGTTCGAACATAAGAAAGCAAACTTAAGATTATCAGAACACAATTTTTCTGTATGAATAGTAGTTTAGGGCGGAGGAGCTATTCAAATCTAACTTTCGTCAGTTTTACAAAAGGACACTGCACATATTTTAGAATGTCAGGACTCTGTTGGGGCTCTCATGTGGTAGTGAAGGAGTCTGTGTCATGGCTTATGAAATTTTATACTACTATTCATCTGACTAGGGAATAAGAAAATTAACTTTCTTTTTAATTTTAACTGAAGTTTCACGGTTCAATAGCATCCAATTGGTAGAGAGTTTCCAAAATCGGCCAAAAGCACTCAAAACCAAAATGCTTTCCATCGATTTTTTATATTTCTTATTTCTAAGCTATATATTAAAATTTGGTGTCAAATGAAACTGCTTAGCTTGTTCAAACCAATTCATTGTCTACTGCCAAGAGACGAAACAGCTTACAGGCATTTACAAAAATTCCATAAACGAAAGTTGCAAAGTATTTTTTAACTAAATGTTGCACATTTTCATTTCTTTTCTCCCAATTAAACACAAAAAGGTATTTGAACGCGGACTTAAAGCCATTCCCTTATCTGTTGATTTGTGGATACATTACTTAACACACGTTAAAACTACTTATTCTGATAATGAAGAATTCATAAGGTCGCAATTCGAAAGAGCGTTGGTTGCATGTGGTTTGGAATTTAGATCCGATAAACTATGGGAAGCTTTCATCAAATGGGAGATAGAAAGCAAAAGGTACTCTCATGTTGTTAAGATATATGATCGATTACTAGCAATACCAACACAGGGATATAACGGGCATTTTGATAGGTAAAATTTTTGCAATTTGTATTAATATGTGTAGTATCTTAAGTCGCAATTTATTCTGTCACTTTCATATTTATAGTTTCCAAGATTTAATCAATAATCATCCGGCTAATGCAACTGTTGGAATTGAAGAATTCAAAAAATTACGCGCTGAAGTTCGTGAATCAGACAAAACGAAAGATTCTCAAGACGAGACTGCCGATATCGAAGAAACAGATGACCATGTTCGAAATGAGGAAGAAATGACGGCCATAAAAGAGAAAATCATTGCATCTAGACGGAAGATTCATAAGGCAACAATTTCTGCTGTTACAGTTCGATGGGTTTTTGAAGAAGGTATCAAGAGACCATACTTTCATGTGAAACCGCTTGAGCGATGTCAATTGAAAAACTGGAAGGAATATTTAGATTTTGAAATCGAAAAAGGAGACCGAAAAAGAATTTTAATTTTATTCGAACGTTGCCTTATTGCCTGTGCGTTATACGACGAGTTCTGGTTAAAACTGATTCGATATTTGGAATCTCAAAATGATTCAGAGCTTGTTCCAATCACACGTGATGCATTTGAACGGGCTTGTACAATACACCACCCAGATAAACCGAGTCTACATTTAATGTGGTCATCATTTGAAGAATGTCAAAATAATTTCAACAAAGCAGCTGAAATTTTAACAAATTTAGAAAAGATTTGTCCAAGCATACTCCAAATAACATACAGACGAGTGAATCTAGAAAGGCGTAGAGGTGACTTTAAAAGATGTCAAGAGCTCTATGAGCAGTACATCACATTGGCAAAGAATAAGAATATTGCAGGGAGTTTATCTATAAAATATGCTCGGTTTTGTCATAAAGTAATGGGAGATATAGATAGAGGTTTTACTGTCCTCAAACAAGCATTGGAGAAGGATCCTGCTAATACAAGAGTCGCCCTTCAAATGATCGACATGGCATTGCAACGTGTAAAGGTTGATGAAGCAGAAGTAGTGCATATTATGGATAAATTTTCAGCACGTGAAGGAATGGATCCAGATCAAAAAGTACTTTTTGCTCAAAGGAAAGTTGAATTTCTTGAAGACTTTGGAAGTACAGCGAAAGGATTGCAGGAAGCACAAAGGGCTCTGCAGATTGCTCTTAGTAAGGCCAACGAAGCTAAGAAGAAAAGGTATAGAATAAGAATTTTTGAGTATATAATTATTTATACATGTATGTACATATATATATTTTTACAATATCTTTTACTATTTAGTGAATCTAGTCCAAACAAAAAGTCAACAAAAGATACTACTACGAGCTCGTCAAGTGGTATTACAGCCTCCTCTGCATACAACAACAGTAATTACAGCTATGGATCAGCGGCAAGTACTGGTTACTATGGAAATAATCAGTCATATCAATCGTATGACAGCTATGGATACAACCACTGGCAATATGGTTCTGGATATGGCGGTTACGGTCAATGGAGTGGATACGGAAACTACTATTAATTTGTTTTGCTACGTGCTTATTTTTCCATTTTAAAATTTTTAGTCTTACGAATTTTATAATATGTGTACACAGCGAGCGTTATATATAACGTTTAGCCGAATATTAGAAGAAGAAGAAAAAAACAGTTTAATGTTAGAAGTGAACAACTGAACAAAATAATTGATATCTACTGATTTTAATTTGGTCCTGACTTAATGTTTTGTTTTGAAAAATAAAAGTTGCACTGCTCAATGCAAAATATTTATATTGTTTTTCTCGATGAGTTTTTCCATTTGTGATTAAGCCCATTAGGGACGTAGTTCGGTGCGAATCGATATTTCCATACAAAATTAATATCCCGAAATCAAAGCTTAAAATTTAATTATTTTTTTCTATCTATATTTAGTTTCACATGACCCGCGAAAAGAAGTTACCGTTCGAAATATTTGATAATTTTCAATTGTTGAAGCGAGGTTTATTGAAAAGCTAGCTCTACAGATCTACCCATAGACAGAGACTTAACGTTGGAAACTCTTTTGTTATTGAGTACTCCTTTTTTAGGCTAGAGTACGTTTTTTTTTAAATATTAATGTCAAGTTTCTCTAGAAATTTCCTACACAATAAAAAAAAACAGGCCCCCATAGCAGCCGCCTCTAGCGACTGTCAAAAGCAGACTAATTTATTTACAAATGAGAAAGTTTGTGAGCATGATCTGCTTATCTGCGCTGGGGCACAATATTTGAAAAATGAAATGTTGAAATTGCTTTTCAGTAAAATTTAACGTGAAGAAGTAAATTGCATTCCAGATTTTAGAGTATTTTAATATTCTTAATTATTGTGATATATTAACAACACACTGGAAAAAAGCCATGCAATGCAACATAGAACAAAAAAAAATTAAAAAAGTATATTATATAGACGTTTTTAAAAACCATGTTTAGAAACGCAACCAACGAAATGCTCAGCTATATTATTAAGAGCAATGCACGTGCAATTAATAAGTTCGTACATGCTAAAGGCAGACCTATAGGAGTTAGCATACAAGAGGTAGCCTTCTTTTTGTTCTGAAGAGAAAAATGTGATTTGGAAATTGACATCACTTCACCTTGTAGAGGGAGCCGCTTCTTCATCGTCGCTACTTAAAACATGTCCAAAAAGGCTTCATACCCAAGATATCCTTCCTCAGCTTTTATAGCATATTGATAAACGCTTCTCCAGTTCTCCTCCGTAATTTTTTTCGAATCCTTGCGTTGCTAACTGCTTAACATCATCTAATTTGAAGGTTGTATTTCTGGATTTAACCGTAGCCCAAAATCAATGAGATCTAAATCGGGGTAGTGCGGTTGTAGACGTAAAACTTCATGCCCATTACTCAGAATCAGATCATCCACTATTATGCTTTCTTGGAGTACGGTGTATTTTAATCAAATTATATAAATGAGGTTTGAACATATTTTCCTTAGCCATTGTTGAATTTCAGCCTTAGTATTGGCAGATGTAACGTAATCTTGTTTATATTTGTTGTGATATGATGCATTAAGCAATTCCAGTGATGTCAGCGACCTATGTTATACATGTCAGTGGCAGGGACCATATCCCCAGCGGAAAAATGGACATGCTTAACTTAGATAAGGTTTTATTGTAAGAATTACCTGGAATTCTTTAGTAATAAGTACATGACTATACCTTACGTTGAACTGGTTTAGGAAGGTAAGCGGTCATATATTGATGAGTTGTATTTTTGAGCATGCTATGTACCTTTCAGGGAATATTTAGAAAAGGCAGAGGTAATGATTTTTGATTTGTGCATTATTTTAGCAGAAGAAGTGGAACTGTGTTCATTTAAATACGAGATATGAATAAGTGAATGTGTGTTTATAATTATATAAGAAAGCAAAGCAAGCCGAAACAGATATCATATTTACCTGTTACCTGCAGTACTCTAGTATGTACAGAAGTGTCGGAAGAAATATTTCACATGAATGAGATTTTAAAAAATCAAGCAAATGAAAAAGTCCTGCAATTTTACAGTGTACTCATTTCATTCTCTCTTTGCTTCTTGGCAAATTTTAAAGTGGGAGACAATTGATACCTACTACACAACGGATAACACGTCTAGAATCGTGTGGATAAGCTATGCAGACCGTTTGCTCATGCGTATAAGAATATATATATATACCCTACCGTCTGGATTGTGTTGCACTTTAATTGATTTGATTTGATGAAGTTCGCTTTGAAGAGAAATTCGTTCACACATTTGAGACTTTTCAGATAACTGTTCACTTGAGTTTTAGAAAAAGTGGAAGTGAAATTTACATTGCAGTCTATCTTTATCGTTGTACAATGGATTGAGACAATAATTTTACTTCAAAATTTAACCATTATATGAAAAGGAAAAGCGATTTATTTATTTATTTATGTAATTCAGTCTACAGAGATCATCTCCTATAGACTATGCTAATATAACTAACTAATTTATATAAATTACCACTTAATATAACATTAGTATTCAAACAAAAAGAATACAATAGTATCAGAAAAAATTGAAAATATAAAATGCAAGTAATACATAGTATTACTAGATTACAAGAACTCACTAAATTAAATTAAACAAGCACGACTACAAGCACTTAAAAATTACTAAATCCTTAAACTTGGTGCGTTCAAGAACTAGATCCACGTCATTGTCATAAATTTCATTAAAACGACGAGAGCAGTGGGAAATGGGTTCATGCTGACCATAAGAGGTTCGGTGATAAGGCACATGTAACAAACATCTTGTTCTAAGTGCAAAACCAGGCACATAAATATTGAATAAGATTAGCAAATCTGGTGAAAAAATTTTGTAGCAAAGAGTATCTTTTACAAACATTATAGATGCAATTCTTCTCCTTGTATCTAAGAGTTGTAACCCCAATAGCATACATCTAGATTTATAGTTGGGTAAATCATGCAACCAATGCAATCTCCTTAAAGCATAGCGAGTAAAGTTTTTTTGAATTTTCTCAATTCTGTCACTAAGTTGTTTGGTGTACGGACACCATACCACTGAAGCATACTCCACTATAGATCTAACTAAGGCAATGTATAAAGCTTTTAAGGTGTGAGGATCACTAAAGTCTTTAGTATTTCGCTTTATAAAACCAAGCATCCTTAAAGCCCTACGGCAGATATAATTAATATGTAAACCACTTCCAAATTTCACGTCGAAAATGACACCAAGGTCCAAAATTTCATTCGGCCGCACAATGGAAACATTGCCGATAAAATATTCAGTATGAAGGGGATTTAGTAAACAGTGAAACGTATAACATTTACACTTATTTGGATTTAGAGCCAATCCGTTTGAAAAACACCATTCTTGTAAACGATCAAGATCAGACTGAAGATGGCAAGTGTCAGATGAATTTTTAATAGGTAATATAATCTTAAGATCATCGGCATATGGCAATGGTTGCGCGAAGCGGAAAATATTTATCACATCATTAATAAATATAACAAACAACAAAGGACCCAAGTGGCTTCCCTGCGGAACACCAGACAAAACCTGGAAAATTCGCGACTGAAAGCAATCCACTTTAACACATTGAGTACGATTAGTGAGATACGAAGTCAACCAATCAAGCAATGACGAATTAAAACCAAACCTTTCAAGCTTTTTAATAAGAAGAGTTAAATTAACGCGATCAAAGGCTTTTACAAAATCTGTGTAGATGACATCCACCTGGAAGCCATCCTCTATAGCAATAGACACACTATGTTTGAAGAGAATTAAATTCGTAGAACTAGATCTACCACTTACAAACCCGTGCTGCAAAGAGGAAATACCTTCTTTGATATGAAAATAAATTTTATCTTTTACCAAACTATCAGAACATTTGGGGATTGGTAAGAGTTTAGCAATTGGTCTATAATTGCTGATTTGAACCCGGGAACCGGCTTTGAATAGAGGTTTAACAAGAGAGAATTTCCAATCATCTAAAAAATCGCCCAAACCTAGGGATAGATTAAGGCTAGTGGAATAGACAAAGAACTACAACAGTGTTTGAGCAAGATGTTCGGAATTAAATCCTTACCGTAAGAGGTATCACAGTCTAAAGCACTCAATGAATGTTCCACATCACATTCGTTTAAGTAAATGCTTGCCAGATCCGTTAAGGCCTCAGCATTACTAGATGTTGAAAACGAAACAGTGCCAGAGTCACTGCAATAAACTGATTCGAAGTAATTGGCAAACAATTCGCAACTGTCCTCAAGATTATTAGAAAGGATGCCATTGTATTCCATATTAATAGGAATACCGGACTAATATCTCTTAGCGTTAATGTACGACCAAAATGCTTTGCTATTGATTTTAATATTATCCTCAGTTGACCAGATGTAGAGTCTAAAGAGGTATTTATGAAGATACTCATATTCACGCCTTAAACGCTTATAATTTGCCTCACCCAACAATTTATGTGCCCTATTTTTAGCGTTTTTTAGCCTTAGCAAACCTCTATTGAACCAAGGAGGGTATGTTTTCGATTTCACCTTATTAATGGGTATGAACCTATCAATGCCAGCATGAATAATTTCCAGAAATTTACTGTAAGCATGATTGAGATCATTTGCAAGATTTAGCTCTTCACACAAATTAAAGGAGTTTATGTAATCATTAAATTTTCAAAATCCCCTTTACGAAAGTTATAAGTATATGTAGAAGTCAGTAACTACAGAATCAGCAAACAAATATGTATCTAAATTAATAATAAACGGTTTATGATGAAGATCGATTTTTGATAAAGGATATGAAACTTCGTTAATACAAAATTTTAAATCACAGCTAATGAAAACAAGATCTAGAAATTTACCGAATATATTACAAAAAGCATTAATTTGAATTATTAATATCTAGAAATTTATCGAATATATTACAAAAAGGATTAATTTGAATTAATTGACATCCAGTAAGACTATCCACAACTAAACACTCACATAGTGATGATACATTTGAAGGCATTAGGATCTTTTCGTCTGCAGACCATATCCAGTTTACACTCGGAAGATTGAAGTCTCCAAGGTAGCATAAATGTTCTTGTGTAGACAAATCGGAGAAAATAGAAGTAAGGTTACTCACATGAGATTCGTACAATTCCAATGAGCTCGTAGGAGGGATATAGCTGACAAAACTAACGATGTTCATATGACCATTGAAATTAAGCTTAATAGCCAGTTGCTCAACGATACCATCATCCAGATTAAGATTGAGACGTATGGACTTGAAGGCTGTTTTTGCAGCTATGAGTACACCGCCACCCCGAGATAAGCCAGTAGAGTATTGACAACGATCTTTGCGAAATACTATATATTCTTTTTTATTGAAGAACTCAGATGTTAAAATATTGGAATGAAGCCATATTTCAGTCAAAACTATTACATCATAGTCATTCTCTACAATATTTAAATAAATATCGCGAACTTTTGAAGCCATTCCTCTAACATTTTGATAGTAGCAAGAGAAAGGAGAGGCGGAGCTGTTGGTATTAGAATTACCATAATTTAAGACGCCGACACCGGCGTCACGGCTGGTAAGTTTTTTGGAATATTTCTAAGTACACGAACATGGACACCAGTTGGCCAGAAAGCGGCAGTGAATAGCTTGCCATAAATATGATCCGGTACCGCAAGTTTGAAAGTTAAGTACTTCAATCCAGACAAGTCCGCATCTTTTTTTACTAAGCATTTACAGATTAATTGATCTGATGTTATAAGGGCTTTAGAGGCAATGAAATTTAAAATGCTATCAGCAGATGTCCCGACATCAAAACGAGACAAGTGAAGCCATTTCCATTTATTGATGACGGATATATTTTCGACACGATCAGCAGTCCCTATGATGCGAGTTCTATGACGTTTTTTGTGCCCAGCTATAATCCAATTATCATTAACATCGCTTTGAAGATTTTTATTATCGCGAAGAACATTAGGCGCTGGAGAAATTTGGCTAATATCAGGCACCAACTCACTCTGATGTATACCGATTTGTGCATTAACATTGTGATGTATATCGATTTATGCATTAACATTGTGATCATCACTGGCTGGAAGAGAAGAATTCACATCAATAGTTGCATTTAGATACGCATCGTTCCCTGGCAACGACAAAGAGCTTCGAGCAATTGAGGGGGAAATGGGTGCAGCCCTGAATGCCTTAATTTTACTTTGATTACCGGTGGTTTCAGCGATCGTGAGCAGATCTAGATTTTTTTTCTTATTTTATTTTTAGCTGGTTTGAATAACTTTCCTTGAATGTGGTATTTCATATTTTCCCGTTCATCTCATTTAGCATCGTTAACATAACTTCATTTTCATCGAACAATTTAGATATTTGCACTTTCAGATCTTTTATTTCAAGTTCTTGATTATAAAAAAACTTTTTGTAATCATCCAGTGCAGATAGAATACAATCAATTTTGCTAGACATCGAATTTAAACAATTTTTGCACTCGCTACATAGGTAGATAACATTCTCCTTTTCAATTATTAAGTTAGCGGTATATTGGGATAACAAAGCATATTTGATATGAAGCAACCGGCCACAGAAACCATTGCAAAGAATTTTTGCATCACTTCTACCGGTAATTTTATCACATTTTTTACAGTTTAAGTTCATTATGAATAAAATATTATTATCACAAATTATACTTGATAAGCAGCAATGCACTCGTTTAAAGAATTAATTAACGAAAAAAAAAATCATCGATAAATAGTTTACACGAAAAGCGAACAGTTTAAAAACACGTCCGTTCAGTGCAGATGATAGAACAATACCCTAAGTAAATGAATATCTTCACGGTAAATAATCTCTACGGTTGGTGCGCCAAGTATATGAAGCCTAAATCGAACAAGACAGAGTTTTGGATTTTTTACTAAGATTTCTCTTGGTAACACAAAAGCTGTGCCAGAACTAGAAAAAGGATTCTTTACTGCACACAGTTCTGAAGCTGGATTGGCACCATCTATTTCCACGCACGATGCAAGCTCAGTGAGGGACAAAAAGATCATGAACGGAATCAATCGCTGCAATGGCTTAAGCACTGCATGACTTAATCGTCATTGATTCAAGGACTGCATCTCGTTAAAATGGTGTGAGGACTGGGAATCCCCAAAAGATATTTATGTGAACAACTGTTCGATTTAATGTGTTCGCTACTGATTGGGAGAAAACGACAACTCCTTGAAGGTTCTATACCTATCAATCACATCAATGTCATGATATATTATTCACTGTCAGCGTCGAGCACAATAACCGCGATGTTCAGCTTTAGTTTACCTTGCTTGATATTGACTAGTTGAAATAAAGCCGAATCTGCATTTAAACTCAATCAAGCACAACAAAACAAATGTAATTTTTACTTTATATCTTCATTACAACCACTATGGAGGAAGTACTTACAAAATGAGTAAAAAGTAAATGTAAGTAATTCTGAATATACAGGGTGTTCGGAAAATAAATGAAGTATGCCAGTCGATTCCTTTGAGTATCCTGATCAGTTTCTCTGTACGATAATCGTTGGATCTTTCGAAGGGTATATAGAAGTTTTTCTTCTTTACATTTAACTACTATTTGCTAAAAAAAAGAGACACGTAATCAATATAATTTTTTTATATCAGATTTACGAGGCGACTCAGAAGTATTTCTTAAGTGTATAATGACGCCTCAAAGGTGGTTTGCTCTGGTAATTTCTTATCAAGGGAAGCAAACACTCCCGTAATTGTAATATGCCTGACCACCTGACTAAAGCAACGCGATCACAACATTTACAAAAATGTGTAAACGATACATTTCTATATGCAATCAAGTGTCGACACATTGTTTATATGAAATCAAGTGAGGTTAATGGCATTTTCTGTTAGTCATGTTTTTTCGTAAACAAAGTATGGTGAAATGTTTCCTCATACTGTTTGTACTAATTGTGCGTTTTATAAACAAAGTACTGGGTCAGGAGCATTACCTTTTACGTATATGTAGATTAATTATTGATAATAGATTAGGATAAGATTTTGATATAAATATACTAGCAATTTGAAATAAATAATTAAAACAAACTCGGATGTTAGGTATATTCATTCAGAGTCAGAGCTTTTTTCAGCTGCTCTAAACGTCTTGTGGAGTAAATACTCTTTAAAATTGCTCCACCTTGACTGCCTTTCGGTTGCTCAACCCTCTTCATACAGTAATACTTCTACTTGCTTTTCGGCTGCTCAGCTCACTTCATAGAGTGATTACCAGTGCAGCTGCTCTACCTACTTGGAAGATTCATCGAACCACTCGGTGCCATAAGGGTACATCACATAATTCTTATTGAATCACCTAATGGCCAATCAAAACAAAATCAGTTATTATATTTTTAACTTCCCGCTTCAGTTCATTATGTTATTGCATTGATAGCCTATAACGTTAGGTATTAGACCTTCCTATGAATGCGCGTAAGAAAATTGGGTTTGGTGTCATTACTAAGTGCAATTTATTGTTCAGAGCTAGAGCTGTAATTACGACTCATATCCACGACTATTATATAACCCTGCAGGACAATTTTTTAACCAATCACATTGAAAATTTCACTTGAAATCACGATAAATGTCAAACGACACCGACAAACTTATATCATTGAGTAGATATACACACGATAAAAATTGTCGCAGTAAGCTAAAGCAACCAAAATAATTACATAACAGGATCGAAGTGTTGCCCGCTAAAAGGTGGTCAGTCCTGTTAGAGATTCTTCATATCATATAACGGCAATAACCACAAGATTTTTACTGACCCGACTCTTCAAGCATACGATGCTCTCCATAAACGATTGTAGTGATCCTGAGTCCGAGGGAAGAGGATTCTTATATTATAAGTGCTCGTCATCTGGTTATATTGTGATAGATTTTTCCATACCATACGTATTTAAAAAAATTAAATGCAAGTTTATTTAATTTCTTTGGTTTTTCAAAAAGAAAAAGGAATATTTTTATTACTGTCATATAAAAAAAAATCATATCAAATCTTTTGTGCAATTATAGCACTACGGTGTTGTTGCTCCATCTCTACTTGCTTTATTCTAGCGTAAAGTCCGCTGCCCAAAAGAACAACAATATTCGAGGTCCACCACAAGAACGATTTCGTTTCCTGATACCATCGCGTGGCAATTACTGTTTGTGCACAAGCTTTCGCTGTTCCAGATATATTGTGCGTTAAAGGAGATGTTATCTAAAAAAATCATATATACAATACAAATAGAAAACAATAAATACGTCACGCAAATACCTTTATCTGTAGAGCAGTAACAAAACCAATAGAGAATCCACAGAGGCCTCCTATAACCATAACAAACCAAAACCATGGCTCTGCCAAGCTTTTATATTGAACTATTTCGCTGAATTCTCCGTTTATAAGTATAAGTGGTAAAAATAGTAAAACTGAATAAAAATTGTTGTAGTAGCTCAGTAGCCAAATTTCCTGGTTCACATGAGGCAAGGTCTTTTTAGTGTATATCGAATAAAGAGATAACGAAAATGATCCTAGCACACCAAATATCGTACCTTTCCATGAAAATGCATCTATAAAGAAATCTATATTAGAATAGATTCTAAATACACAATTGAAATACGGTACCAGTAAGACTTTCTTGATCTACTCCTAACCAGAATCCAATAACTATGATTGAACAACAGAGAACACATTTTAGACTCGTTTTTTGACCGAGCAATAGATATGTCAGCAAAACATTAAAAACAGTCGTTAAAGATCTCCCAATATAATAGAAAGCGACTCCCACATACTTTAGGCATAGATTATTCGTTGCTATCATTGCAGTGAAAAGGATGGATAGTGGAAGAACCTGAAATAAATCTAAACAAGTCACATAAAAGTAACTATAAAAATTTTACGTTATTACCTTGCAAAATGTCTCCAAATCCAAAGGATTCCCTGAAGGAAATTTTATAAATTTTGGAAATAGTACAGACAGATAGCTCATTGTAAAACATATTGCTGTTGATACCAAACACTGAAACCATGTTACAAAGAGAGGTGCATCCAAATTTACACTAGAACTACTGAGTAGGGCCTTATTTACAAAGACTGTCACTATTGATATTACCCTAAAATGAGATGTTTTCAAATTATTTACTGAAACGAGTATATGTCCTTTTGCCCTTTACCTACCAGTAAGCTGCTACAACGAAGAATATTCGTAGGTATTTATAGAACAATTCTGTTTCCTCTAACGGTTTATAATTTACTTTCATCTTGTTTAAAATACCATTTTCTGGACATAACTATAGATTTAAACCGATTTGTTTACGTATGAGCTCTACTCTACAGCGTGTCTACAGTCTACACTAGTGAAGCTGAATGTGGCAAGAGGGCTGAAGTGTGGTGCTTGACATTTCGATTCGACACAAACGCATTAGCCATTAGCCATATATGTCTTCTTGTACTTCAATATGGAGCCCTCTGGGCCAACCCAGACGAGAGCATTTTAAGGAAGGAAGGAATTTGGCTTAGACGTGCCATACCATACTGCCATAATTCTTGCACGTGTGACCTCTTCTGCCGTGCAGGCAGTACAGCTTTCAGCGAACTTGTATGATGAAAAACCATGGCAGCTGAGGTGGGTGATAGTAATTTGATATTATGCAGTTTTCAAGATGGCGGAAAGGAAATGCTTGAGAGAATTTGATAAATTTATTCTGGAAAAATGAGATTTTCTGAGATCATTTGCATTACATCATTTACCAACACCTTCCTCTTAACTTTTTCTTGGGTTATCATCATTTTGCTACTTCCTTTATTGCTATAATTTTCCAATATACGCATGACTTTATGCCTCAATGCCATTTTTTAAATGAACTTGCATGCAAGATGATAAAGCCCGGTGTGTTCATTTAGCGGATAAATATTTAGCAGCAATCGAACAGGGACCTTTTTTGTTCATTATTTTGAACTATAGGTGGCTGCTTTTGTCAATCAGCTGTCGTGCATTTGTGATATTATTTCGTGTTCTTTTAGATAGCTAATGCAATTACCCAATCTCGTAATAATAAGGAAAATTATATTTATACCTACTATTTTAATTTCTCCTACGAAAATTTGTCTAAATGAAGACGGAATTTTTTGTCAGATAAAAATAATAAAAATACATTGGCACTCTTGTATTCCAATTTCATTCAACTTCAAACGTCAAAATTTTAGCGCGGAAAAAGGTATTGAAATTACTGCCATCTACTTGTCAAAACTAAACAAACTTTTCGCTGATAAAGCACAATACCACTTTCTTCAGCGATTTGGCTAAATATTTCGCAACTAAATTTCACCGCTAAATTTCCATACAAAATTTATCTGCGAAATGAACACAATACCAGGCTTTAGACATCAACCGAACTGCCTTCTGCTGTCAAGTAAAAATCGCGTTGGAAGGGAGTCTTGCATGCAAGCTGTACTATCTCGTGTAATCCCCGGCATAACAATAATCTTCCTTCGCGCAGTTCCTTATCTGTTTTTGATATAAACAATAAGTGTATCACAAATTCACAACACGGAATGATTATTAAATTATTATATTATCACCTGAAATCGCAAATAAACATCTGTACAGCCGTCGGAAGAAAAATTTCAGAAATTTTCCTCCCCCGAATACTTCTCGCCCGTAAAAAGTGCCAATATCCTCCCCCGTGTGTGCTATGGCTATTCTTGGTTTTACGAGTTCGGTAAATAACGAATGATAGAAGAGCCCACACGCTGAAACATGCTACAATCTCCGTGGATGATAAGCATTGGGCCAGCGTACACCTTATCCCATACTGCAAACGCATGTCACTTTTTGGAAACAGTCGAGGGGAGTAAAATTACTTCCCCCGAGTGTCTCTCATCAGCAACAAATGCAACATCTATGACGGCCCCTATCAAATGACGCAAAATTCCTTTCTAAACTATTCTAATCTGCAGCACAACCAATAGGACCAACCCACACGTAGCAGCACAAAGCACATGCATTTTGCTACACTTGTGCCCAGATGTGTCATCACAATAATTTTGCTACGCTGTAGTTTGTTATATGACTACCGAGTTTAATTGTGTGCGTGTTCAAACAAGTTACAGTTAGTGATATAAATAATAACTGTATAACAAATTCGGTAGCAGGTAAAGATAATTTATTATCACCTTAATCGCAAGTAAAGAATTTTGCACAGCTGACACCAGATCAGAAATTTCAAAAAGATCAAGACTATTTGCTTGAATACTATTGGCTGAGACAACTTAGGAAGGTATTTGACAACCTAAACAAGGAATAATAAAAACGCAAAAGAAGACACCACGCGTAATTAAATTTACCGGACAGTTAAGCTAAGTCGTTTTGTGTAAATTAGAATAAATATTGGCTCTTAAAGTTTATTGTATTTCCCTAATTTAGGTATAGATGTAGTTGTTGATCATGTAAAAAGAGGTTTTTATCCAGAGCTGTGGGCCCGTCACGCGAACTAGGGCTCTTTCACAATGGCTTGACCCTATGGGGTATAACGCCAGAAAAAAATCGTGCCGTGTCCGGCTATATGTTGAATGACGTGTCCGGCTAGTTGTTGATTGCCAAGTCCAGCTGTTTGTTGTTTGAGTATGTCGTGTAGTCACTTCCGACTATTGCTTGGTTGATGCTTTCAATTGTATTGATGTTCTCGATGGTAAAAGATTGTGATGACTACTGGTTTAAGCAATGATGGATAACAAAACAAGAGACATCTACAAAGGAAAACACATAACATAATAGGATGTACATACAATCAATGACGGGTCGGGTCTGCCTCCCAGGATTTCCCGTGTCCATAGCTATGAGATTTTCCATGATTTGCTCTAACCTTGCATAATATCAGCACCCGTTATAAATAGGACGCCGATTAACGCACACCACTCAAAACGCACACACGGTTTAGCTACTTATATCAAGAAAAAATAAGGCATCAAATGAATAAAGACTTAATATATACCAACCTGGCTCCACCTGAGCACAGCAAACACAGGAAAAAGAAAAAAAAGATGGCTGTAGTTGAGTTTTGGAGTCTTGAAAAGTTGATGTGAAAAAAGGAAAAGAACCACTGCTTAACGTATTTGTCGTTTACAATTTCCACTTTCTTTAACTCTTAAATACTTCAGCTTAACCTTACGCTGTTTGAAAGCAAGTTTAATTTGCACTAAAAACCACTGTAATTCGTAATTTTAATTTCCAATCAATCGAATTCACTTTGCAAATTCGCGCTGAATAGAGAATCCTAGACCGCTTTCTTTTCTTTCATAGCCGCAAGCTGACATCTAAGAGGCCTCTTTGATGGAGCACCATTGCAAGAAAACGAACCTGTAAGTAATATCTGTAAGCGAAATAATGACTTCCTATAAAAAAAGATCTTTAAAAAAGGAATACAACATAAAAACGAAAAGCAAAAACAAAATGACAAATATATAGGCGGGATTTTTTTTGTCGCAAATACTTGAATAATTTTTTAATACCATCTCTAATGAATACAAATTGAAGAAGCGTTAATTATGGGATTTTCTGTTGACCTAAGCAATATTCACTATAAAATATAAAAGTTTTCATTTGATCAAACATAACAAGAAGGTTAGGTTAATGAATGAATTTTAACATATTGACGACATTCGTTGGTATCATACCATATATCCTGGAAAATGATTGGTATATAAAGATTAATTTCTTCTCATCTACCTTGGTGTAGGGTGTTTCTTTCGGTCGTAGTCAATAATACATCGCTTATTCATCGTTTGATTCTATCAAAGATTTCGTTTATAAAGGGTTTTCCAATAAGAGGTGTTATTTTAATTAGCCCGCTATTTCGGTAGATGTCACTTTTGGAGCTGTCATTTTTTGACATTTGACAAGTAGAAACTACGCCATTAATAAAAATGGAACGATAAATGATTCAGCAACGCATTGAAATTATTAAAATTCACTATAAAAATGGTGAAAATGTGGCAGAGACGGTTCGTAAAACTCGAACATTTTTGGGTCGTCGTGAAGCACCTTGTCGGACCGCAATACAGAAATTGGTAGAAAAATTCGAGCTGTCGGGACAAGTTAGTGATGTGAAGAATAAAACCCGTGCACGTCGCTCAAGAACAGCCGAGAATATTGCTGCTGTAGCCGAAAGTGTTGAAGAAAACCCAAATTTGTCCATTCCTCGTCATTCATTGGAATTAGGCATTCCACAAACGTCATTACACCGTATTTTGCATAAAGATTTGGGTCTTAAGGGGGGAGGTCTAGTTGAAATTCTCAAAAAATCTTTTTTTTTTTTTTTTTATTTTCTAAAAGTACAATATCTTACGAGTATTTTCCGACTAATTGCATTTAAATCGGACCATTATTCGCCGAAATACATAACTTTGAAGGAAGCCGTGTTAGAGCCATACAAAGTAAGCAGGCAGCTGTGCGCTCGACTCCAAAGGGTCGCTGTAGGTCTTTATTGTATTTCATACCTGTACAAATGCATATGTATATATATATATATATATATACATATATATATATACACATACACACATACACACACATTCATATATATATATATATATTTCAAAATAATCTAATTCCGATATATGGCGATATTTACGGCACATTTTGGCGATATCACTTTCCTCGTTTTTCTCGAAACCATGTTTTCGAAGCCGGTGATCACTGTAACTCGAGAACGGTTTTACCGATCGGGTTGGGGGCACGGGGGCTTCTTCTATATATAGTTGTCCTCCGGATGAACGAAGGATTTTTTTTTTTTGACAATTATTTTTTTTTACAGTCAAAAATGTATGTGAAATTTTGGTCAAAACAACATTTTTGACTTTCAACGTCCGCCATTTTGAGAAAAATGGAAATTTTTCAAAACCCTTCGTTCAACCGGAGCATTATATCATTAACTAAACATCCCCCCCTGTTTTGTTGGTTTCAGATAATCCGTTGAAGCGCGGGAGTGATCACCGCGAAATCTGTTTTTTTACAGCGTCTTCGGCCGTTGATATATAACGGCTTATTTTTAAATAAATTTCTTTCAAAAAATTATAGTGTTTACACTAAATATATATCTTTTATACGGAAGAATTTTTGTTATCAATTATTTTATCGTTTGGCCAAAAGAAAAATCGAAAAAACAAGCCTTTTTTTACCTTTCCAACTAGATCTCCCCCTTATAAAGTTCAGTTAACACAAGAACTCAAGCCGGCCGATCATCAACAACGTCGAGTCTTTGCTGATTGGGTCCTTGAAATGCATGAAAATGATCCGGAATTCCATCAAAAACTCATCTTGAGTGATGAGGCCCATTTCCACCTCGATGGCTTCGTCAACAAGCAAAATTGTCGCATATGGGGCTCGGAAAACCCAAGAGTTATTGTTGAAAAGCCTCTCTATCCTCAACGTGTGACTGTTTGGTGGGGTTTATGGTCCCGCGGGGTCATTGGACCTTACTTTTTCGAAAATGAGGCTGGAGCAACAGTTACGGTGAATGGATTGCGCTATCGACAGATGATTAATGACTTTTTATGGCCGGAATCGGATGGTATTGATCTGGACAACGTTTACTTTCAACAAGACGGAGCTACGTGCCATACAAGCAACGAAATCATTGATCTTTTACGGGAAAAGTTTCCGGACCGTGTTATCTCTCGAAGAGGTGATCACAATTGGCCACCGAAATCTTGTGACTTTACACCTTGCGACTTCTTCCTTTGGGGCCACGTGAAAGAGAAGGTCTACGCCAACAGCCCAGCGTTGATTCAAGACATCAAAGATGGAATTCGTGAGGCTATCGAAGACATAGGGCAGCCACTTTGCGATTTGGTTATGGAAAATTTCATGAAAAGGATATGGTCCTGTAGGAGTGGTCGTGGTGGTCATTTGGGTGATGTTATTTTCCATTATTAACGGCATACCTTACTCTTTATAATGAAATAAAGATCCGATCATTTATCTCAAAAAATGGCATTTTTCTTTGAATATCAAAATAACACCTCACATTGGAAAACCCTTTATAAACTCGTATCACAAACATACATTTTTTTAAACGAACTTGGATCGCGGACTGTATCCTCAATGAATAGTGTTAGCTTAAATAAGTTTTGTTCATCAATCCCTTAAGGATTGATTACATAAGATAAATAAGTTGGGATAGTTAAATTTTTGTTCCAATCCCGTAAACATTAACAGTGAATTCCTTTAACGTAAGTTTTGTTTTCAATCCCGAAATGAATTGGGTATCCTTTTTGAGGCATAGTAAGACATATTTCATGAACCTGGATCGTGGAGTGTATTCTTAATTAATAGTGTTAGATTAGTTAAGTTTTGTTCACCAATCCTTTAAGGATTGATTACATAAGACAAATCATTCCGTATAGTTTAGTTCTCGTAATAATTCCTTAGGGCTCAATTGGATACTATCGGTGAAATTCTTGTTAGTAACATTACGCTTTGCACTTAATACATTAAAAGCCAGCCAATTAATACAGTATGTGTGGTTCTGAAGGCACTAAGGACTAATATAGTGGATTAAATGTTTTTGGGAATAATGAATTCTTAGGTTTTTGTAATTTTCTCCTCTCACTCTCCCGGAGTGATCTTCCCTTGACATGAGGGTCGACTAGGTTCACTACTCCTCTCTTCACAGGTCATCATAGGGACACTGAAAACTATCTGCCCTCAGTGTCGATTGGGTGGTTGGGGCGAGCAGAGAAGGCCAAACATCTGCGCCTTCACAATGGATGTAGGTAAGTTGTGTAAGGGTCCCTTAAGGACCGAATGTGTGCAACGGGCTTTGGTTTGTAGGCACGATGTTTTTTTGAATATGGTAGGCGGCACAGCGGCAGGTTTTCGTGGAACCTCCCCACACTCTCCGCCCATAGCAGAGGTAGGCGGCACAGCGGCAGGTTTTCGTGGAACCTGCCCACACTCTCCGCCAATAGCAGAGGCGAGCTAGCGTGCCGCCCTGCACTCAACGCTGTCCACCGAGTGGTCTGTCAGCTCATGGTGGCAGTCTGGACTTCACGTCCAATTCAATCACTCTATATAGATCCATAACAAAAGCATCACGGAACTTTACTGTACGGCTGAAAGTAGTTTAAAGAGTCAAGAATGTGCGCGATTTGCCGGGCGAGATTTGCGTGCAGGAATTAATCTACAATGGATCAGACTAGATATTTCATCGGAACATTGACCGTATATGTAGCGATAAAGGAGCGAAAGGCATCCAACATTGCGGCGGTGCTTAAGTGAGTCGATGATAAGTTATTGTCAAATCGCTTGAAGGTTCTCTTTTGGACAATATCCAATGTAACTAAGGCTATACGATCAACCCCGGCCCAGATATGGGAATTGCATTCCATTCTAGGTCTGAAATATTTCTTACAGCTTTCCAAAAATCTAGGACATTTCGATGCTTCTTTGGCAACAGAGAAGATCTGGTCTGCCCAGATTAATTTACTGGAAATATCAATGCTAAGAATGCTTAGTATTAGTGAATGGAAAATTAATGCTCCATCAAATGAAATGGGAGTGGTTAAGTGGTGATCTTGTTTTAAAGAGATGAACCAGCTTTGGGTTTTAGATGTATTGAATTCGAAATGATTGAATATATTTCGGAGGAAATCCGTCGTCCAGAAGAGAAGCTCTTTTTCCGAGCTCATTAGAGGTAATTTGCAAATAGATCTTTCAATTTTGTTTGATTGCTTGCGATTTTTGCTATAAAAACTGGAGAGAGATATGAGATATTGTAATGATTGCTTCGGCAACATTTAAATTTCAATGAGCTATCTCCCTCACAATATCTAGAAATAATGCATGCCTATATACTATAAATTCTCAATTATTCATTATATTTATATTTATGTATGGAATTGCTGCATATTTATGTATATGCCACCTTTCTGGGCAAGTTAACTGGTTTTATTTTCTCATTTATTTCTAGAAAAGTTCATCGGTTATAGCCAATTTCATAGGTTTTGGCATTTTGAAGAACTTTTCAGTGGATTAAAAATATGTGGGTGGGACTGACCGTTTTTTCAGTGTACGTAAAAATTTAAAATTTTTGTATGGCGACTTCACGAGGGAGTTGCCCGATTTAGTTCATTTTTCAAATAATATACAAAATATTTTTAAGATATTCACGTATAAAATTTCAGCACTTGACGTTAACCCATTTTCAATCAGCGTCTAAATATATAGTAAGTGTAATTTTGTAGGGCAGCCTTGCAGATACGTTACCTGATTTATTCTATTTTCGACCTTAGACCTACACCTTTATTATAAAAGGTCCATGTACAAAGTTTCTGCAGTTTACAGTTTAAGTAAATGCGTTCTTGAGCTATAGTGCAGATGGACGAACATGCAAAAATCAAAATAACACAAATAAGTAAATATACAGATAACGAATCGAAAAGGAAAATTGAAAGCCAGAAGTCAGATACATGTTGCGAGTCAATTAAAAGAATTTGCAACGTTTCGTTTATAAAATCGACGATGTCTCGGCCTTATGTAGGAAGGCCTTAATTCTTGTTGAGAGCCAACATGTTAGCTTAAACTTAACAAGTGTTTCCATTTAAATGCTCGTCAACTTGTTGGCTTAACTTCTTACATTCTTTACTTGAGAATCGAATCGCGATTAATAAGCCGCTGTTATTAACAACTTCAGCATTCGTTATTTGTGCTAAAAGCTATTTCCAAACAAGGAGAAAGAAACCCTAATAGCTCAAATCCATACAACGCAAAATTGTAATTCTTTTCTCAACGGAAATTAAATCCGAATTCAACTCTGAAGCAATTTCATTCAACGCGTCATTTCGATTATTTGTATTTTTATGGTCACTACGCTTAACATTAACACAAGATCGAATATTTTTCATATTTTATTGTAGCAGCTTTTTTCCACTGCATTGTCTTCAACTTACTGAAAGAACGCTAACACAACAAATGAACGTTTCCATTTCAATGAAAAAATCCACCCAACATACCTATTCTGCGAGTTTTTACTTTTTACAGTAGACATCGAACAAGTTGCCACCATGCATCTGAATTTTCATATAGCATTTCCCCTTATACAGAATGTTGCCAACTTGTTTCGAAACTTGTCGGGTAAGAAACGAGGCTTTAGCAATTTACTGGAAATTTGTTCCTTAGAAGTTTTATGCATTATTGGAGGTTGACAACGGCAAAAGAAGTGAATGCCTATTGGCAATTGGAGGCCGACCAAAGAGATAAGAACTAAAGGAGATTCAAATGATAAAATATCACGTACCCATTGACACTGATATTGTTTGTACATAAGCGCTGTAAAATTTGTACACCAATACACAATTGTACAAACTATGCGTAATTTTAATCGCTTTTATTTTCATATACCTACTCAAAAGTATTTACTGAATTTGCAAACATGAACGTAAAAAAGTTAATAATTAAGAAGAAAAGTTCAGTGGTAAAAAGTTTGTGAGTAATAAAGGGTTTTCCAATAAGAGGTGTTATGTTGATATTCAAAGAAAAATGCCATTTTTTGAGATAAATGATCGGATCTTTATTTCATTATAAAGAGGAAGGTATGCCGTTAATAATGGAAAATAACATCAGCCAAATGACCACCACGACAACGCTTACAGGACCATATCCTTTTCATGAAATTTTCCATAACCAAATCTCAAAGTGGCTGCCCTATGTCTTCGATAGCCTCACGAATTCCATCTTTGAGGTCTTGAATCGACGCTGGGCTGTTGGCGTAGACCTTCTCTTTCACGTGGACCACAAGATCTCGGTGGCCAATTGTGATCACCTCTTCGAGAGATAACACGGTCCGGAAACTTTTCCCGTAAAAGATCAATGGTTTCGTTGCTTGTATGGCACGTAGCGCCGTCTTGTTGAAAGTAAACGTTGTCCAGATCAATAGCATCCAATTCCGGCCATAAAAAATCATTAATCCAATCCATTCACCGTAACTGTTGCTCCAGCCTCATTTTGAAAAACGAAGGTCCAATGACCCCGCGGGACAATAAACCGCACCAAACAGTCACACGTTGAGGATAGAGAGGCTTTTCAATAACTCTTGGGTTTTCCGAGCCCCAGATGCGACAATTTTGCTTGTTGACGAAGCCATCGAGGTGGAAATGGGCCTCATCACTCAAGATGAGTTTTCGATGGAATTCCGGATCATTTTCATGCATTTCAAGGACCCAATCAGCAAAGACTCGACGTTATTGATGATCGGCCGGCTTGAGTTCTTGTGTTAACTGAACTTTATAAGCCTTAAGACCCAAATCTTTATGCAAAATACGGTGTAATGACGTTTGTGGAATGCCTAATTCCAAAGAACGACGATGAATGGACAAACCTGGGTTTTCTTCAACACTTTCGTCTACAGCAGCAATATTCTCGGCTGTTTTTGAGCGACGTGCACGGGTTTTATTCTTCACATCACTAACTTGTCCCGACAGTTCGAATTTTTCTACCAATTTCTGTATTGTGGTTCGACAAGGTGCTTCACGACGACCCAAAAATGTTCGGGTTTTACGAACCGTCTCTGCCACATTTTCACCATTTTTATAGTGAATTTTAATAATTTCAATGCGTTGTTGAATCGTGTATCGTTCCATTTTTATTAATTTCTACTTGTAAAATGTCAAAAAATGACAGCTGCAAAAGTGACATATACCGAAATAGCGGGCTAATTAAAATAACACCTCTTATTGGAAAACCCTTTATTTGCTTCGTGCCCCTACGCTTATTTCACGGGTTTTCCTGCGTCAATGCGCCAAGCCCAAAACAAACCAAACCTAAGTATGGATTTGACAGCGAAGACAAAAAATGGCGGAATGAAACAAACACAAATGCAGGGCAATTTTGGGTACGCTCATGTACACGGATCGTAAAAAAGTATGATTGCATCTCCTTTAAGGATAAAACATAATGTGAGCGACACAACAAAAACGCCGTAAAAAACGCCGTACAAAACGTCCGTGAAGATACAATGTGAGCGACAAGAGCTGTCAATCGCCAATTAAATTTATTCTATTATTTGTGTTGTAAATTAAAAATAGAAAAAATTTCAACGAATAAATTAAAAAAGATTATTAAAGTTGAGAGATGTGTCCAGTAGCCATGATACAAAGATAAACAAACTCTTGTAATCTTGTATCGAAAATGGGTGTTTCTTCAATAGAAATATTGTGAACAGCATATAAAACTGAAGGTGTTGTGACTCAGGTACCCAATGCCCCGAATCACAACCATAATACCGATACATCAATATATCGTCCAATACGATATATTGATGTACCATTAATTGACCCTGAAAAATTATTTCATTTTTAAATCTCATTCAAAATTTAAAATGCATTTAGAAATGCATTCCCATATTATAACAAAATGCAATTTAGCATAAATTGCATTTTATTATCAGACACACATTCCACTCACACGATATGCATACCTACCTACATACCGTGTCTTCTTACTTTTTTTCCGTATGTACTATGTACATACGTACATTACCTACTTAATCCTATCTAATTGTATGTACATACAGACATACAATTATAAAAATTATTCGCGCCCTCTTAAAATTAATATTTCAAGACGGGCGCACAAGTGCATATCGGATTTCAGTTTTGCATTGATGCATATAGCTCGAATAAAAGAACTTTTGCATTTTCTCACGTGCGTTTTTTCAACGTCGTGAGAAAGCAATAAAACGAAAAAAGAGCTTTTGAAGTAATTGTGGGTACCTGTGTGCAATTTTCCCAAACCTCGGAGAGTTTGTTTTTTAACCACTCGCGGAGTATATCTAACGGGGAGATTTGCAAAAATAAATAAATTGTGAAACAAATCTTTTCTTCAAACCTAAATAAATTGTGAAACAAATCTTTTCTTCAAAAATAAATAAATTGTGAAACTAATCTTTTCTTCAAAACTACATAAATTGTGAAACAAATCTTTTCTTCAAACCTAAATAAATTGTGAAACAAATTTTTTCTTCAAAAATAAATAAATTGTGAAACTAATCTTTTCTTCAAAAATAAATAAATTGTGAAACTAAGAATCTTTTCTTCAAAAATAAATCTATATTTTGCAAAATAAAGTATTGTGAAACATTGGATCACTTTCACGAGTGTGGAGTTACAGAAGAGAAGCCCGAACGTGCGCACTCTCGAAGGAGCACGGTGTGTACATACACAACAATATTGGTGGCAGCGGTACTCCGAAATCAGTGTCCTTAACAAAATTAATTTAATTAAAAGTGAAGTAATTAACTACTACACAACAATATTGGTGGCAGCGGACTAAAACTAACACAGTGTCCTTAAATCTACCAAACAAATCAGTGCGAAAGAAAAAAAAAATAATAAAAATAAAAAAAGAAATAAGCCCGGGTACCCAGGAGGTACTTAGAGGAGATAGTTTAAGCGCCCAAGCGCTCACCGTGGGACCGAAGGAGGCTTCATCCCTGCCTCACTAAGACGAAATATAGAAGGAAGGAAGACGCCCGACGTATCTTCAGGATCATAATACCATCTGCCAGTTTCAACTTTATATTCCCAACTATAACTCTACAAGAAATCATTGCCCAGGACGCGCGACGTATCAACATCTACAAACATCTTAATCCTCATCTATATTCATCATACTCATAACCAGCAACAACTCCAGATTCATACATTTTGGATAATATATAAGGTAGAAAAATTGAACACTATAATATATCGGGAGAAACAAGTTATTTTTAATATTTACGTGATTAGATTTCCTTTTTCGGATTTTACATATTTTTTTGATTACTTACATTTTCCATAATTAGCTACATATTTCCATATTTTCTGATTTTTTTTTTTATATTTACAAGTTAATTACATAATTACACTTTCTCTGATTATTTACATTTTATCTGATTAATTGGGAATTTGCATTTTTTTTTATTATTGATTTTGATTGTGATATCAAGAAGAGAATAGCTTCCTTATATCACCTTCGATTCTCATTTAACTTGAAGGAAAATTTCAATTCAACACATACAAATCAAAACCTACTCCTCCACGAAGCGACCTCTGCGGTAAGACCTCGTGAGCTTGCTGGTCAGAGGACTTCGGAAAGAATCAATAATTGTCCTCCTTCAATAGAGCTTCATAAGCCTGTTGATCAGGAGGAGATTTTGGTTGGAAGGAGCGGTTTAAATTACCCGCCTTTGGTTGGCAGACAAATTTCATTTTCCTTTATCGACAATATACATATATATGTATATATATACAAATGTTCAGCTTTTTGCATGTTGATATGACCTTTTTCCTTTTATTTTAATAACTTCAAAATTTGTTATTGAAGTCATAACTCTGTTTCCAAAAATATTTGACAAGCAAATTTTGCTTTACTTTTTCTATTTTCGTGCATATCTTTTAGATTCTTCTGAAAATTTTGGTTTCTCCTTCATCCTAATTTTTATACCGAACAAAAAATTCGAAGGTTTAATACGAACAAATCGTTGGTTATTATTAATTAATCCCTATTTCACTATCGATGAGTCATTTTGTTATTGGTATTGTCGTTTTATATACTTTTACACAAAAATAATACGCACCCAAATATATACCTACCTACCTATCATTATACATTCCTTATTCTCAATAAATTTAATTCCCTACTTTTTATTTCGATTTAAATAAGAGATAGTTGCAACAAACAAGTGACAATCAGTTTTTGTTTTATATACATTGAGATTCCCAGTAATTTATTTAAATTTTTTTTTATCTTCTCTCCCTCATCTCCAAGAAATAAAAATAAACCAAAAACCATAAGACTTCTTCTACCAAATAAAAATAAAGCAATTTTCCTTTTGTCTTTTCCCTTGTTGACAAATTCCACAATTCTTCACATTCCTATCGCTGTGTTTTTCTCAACTCTTACAAAATTTAACTAAACATAATTATCTACGTATAACCAACTTGCTACCTGTTTATTGTTGTAGGGAAAATTTAAACATAATTTTTTTTTAACATTTCTTCCATAACTAATTAATTAATTTCCAAACAAAATATAAATCAATTAAACATGACTGAAGAAACCGTTTCTTTCGATGAGCTTTGCTTGTCACAAGTCCCAAAAATGGCAGAAATTAGACAAATTCTGGCCGATTATCACAGAGCAAATAAACCTAAAAGGACTTCAGATTTTACTTCTGGAAAACTCCAACAGTTGGAAGACGTATGGGCTTCATTTGAAAAAACGGAAACCCTGATTCAAGATCATGAAAATTTTACTGAGACTCATGATTATTTTAAGCAGTCGTGCTATGACAAAACGGAGGACTGGTACAATCTTACAAAGGCAACTCTGTCTGATAGGTTGAAGTCCATATCAGTCCACACAGAGCGCAAAAATAACCCGTTTTACGTCCCACTTCCAAAAACTTCTCAAAAAACATCTGCAGCTGATAATCAGGACAATACAGACCAAGACCGAGAGAATACAGTACGATTTCGGTTACAAGAAGATAGACGAAAAACATTATCCCATATTATTCAATCTATAGAAAATAATTCACTTGCAACTGAAACCCAGGCATACCTAAACCAAAAATTAAACTCGTTGCACAAATATTGGGACGATTTCGAAGAAACACATAACGAAATAATCTTGAATGTTGGCCCAAACGACAAAGATAACGAATACTTCGTGAATGATGTTTACATAAATATGGAAACATCATTCTCAGACACTGTAATTGCGCTACAAGAACAATTGGACTCCCGATTCCAAAATGTAATGAATACTACAAATAATTCCACAGAGCATCACCACAATGTCTCTTTCAGAGATCAATCAAATTTTTTCCTATCTGACGCGAGAACATTGATTCCCAATTTCAATGGAAATCCGAAAGATCTCCACAAATTCATTTCAAGCTGTGATGATTCATACACAACAGCAACGACGACAAGCGAAAAGCACTCCCTCCTTAGTTTAATAAGGAGTAAATTATCTGCAGATGCATATGATATTTTCAGGTACAATCAAGTTGAAGATTGGCCCACATTAAAATCAATTTTAACTCAAACTTTTGAGGTAAAAATTCCCAGAACTACGCTACAGTCTTAATTAAATAATTCCAAACAGAGAATAGGGGAAAGCGTGAAAGATTTCCTTCAGAGACTTAGCACAACTCTATCCAAACTAAATGAGGCAACGCACTCATATACAAGTGATAAAATTCTTTTAAAATCTCTTTTAAAAGATAATGAGTGTCAAGCAGTGAGAGCTATAGAGGACGGATTATCCAATCCACAACTACAGACTTTAGCCAAGGTGCATTCCGATAAATCCTTTTCTGCATTAAAATCACATATTCTAGATCACTCATTACGTATGGAGCAGAAGCAACCCAACTTTCAAACGTATAACAAGTTAAATCAAAATTCCTTTCAAAGTATAAATAACAACCTACGTTGCTTCAGATGTAATAGACTTGGGCATGCTGCTACAAAATGCCCAGTCATACAACGATCTATGGAAAATTTTAACACCATCCAAAGGACACATTGACAATTACAACATCTTCCAGATTTTAAAAATGCTACATCTCCGTCACAGGTACCATCTTGTCGATATTGTCATAGGATGGGCCATTCTATTGAAGAATGCAGGACAAGAGCTGCAAATAATTCCCGATTTAACGACAATCAGGGAAATCAAAATAATCTCCAAAAGGTGAAAAATACCCACCAACAAACACGGCTGACAGACAGCCTCAAAATAGGAACTGGCAGCAGCCAGTATTCCGAGAAAGTCGAACTCCACCGCCGAGATATAATAATGCCAATATCTCGGCCAGATCACCATCTCCGAACAAGAGGAGAATTAGCAAAAGTCCATCGGCATCCAGGCAGGGAAACTGGATGCAGCGGGGGGTCTCATTCGGCAACCCCTCGCATATAGAAACAACGGCGCAAGTCCACAGGAATCCCGAGACAATATCGATGGAAAAGTAAGCAGCAAAAAATTAATTCGTATCCCCGTCCAAATTAATAAAAATTCACTAACGCTTTCTTTGCCTGTTGACATCTGCTCTGCTCTAAAGCTTACATTTTTAATTGATACGGGAGCAGAGATCAGCCTAATAAAACTCCATCGACTGAAACCAGACAGTATCTGCTACAGAGATGCTGTCTGCAATATTAATACATTATTTACCGAGTCCACTTGTACAGAAGGACTCATATTTGCAAAATTGAATTTGAAATCTGCACAAAATAACTCCATCCTAGAACACCCATTTCAAATAGTGGGAAATAACTCCATCCTCTCATACGATGGCCTGCTTGGTCATGATTTTTTATCTCGATACAATGCGAGTATCGACTATAAAAATAAATTCATTTCTCTGGAAGTTAATGAATCTGATTCATCTTATCCATATGAACGATATTATTCCAATTATCCATAAGTTTATTTGAAAAGCGAAGACCCAGAAAAGAGATCTCAAACAAAGAGTCTGTTATATACAGGAATAACAGTCTCTAATAAAGATATAAATACAAATCTATCTCCATCAATTGCTTCGAAAAGCAATGAAAATCGATCGCCGGCAAATGCTTCACAAAAAGTGAAGCATAAAGATAAAAATCTATCTCCATCTATAGCCAGAAAAAAGGCTGAATTAAATAAAATTCTATCTCCATCCAAGGCTTCACAAGATATGAAGCAACAACACAAAAGTATATCTCCATCTACAGCCGCACAAAAGGCTAAATATAATAATATTCTATCTCCTTCATTCAGAAATAAATCAGAAAAGAAGTCAAGGAATTTCAATAAAGTATTATCTCCTTCAAATTCTATCGAGTCGGAATCATCGAATAACTCCTTCCAAATTCCACAAAAGTTGGAATCATATCTCCTTCCTTTTAGAAATCCGAAAGAATCGGATAAATTAAATAAAATTAATATTCCGGCTCGATCAGAGTACATCATTGAAATTCCAACTCCTTCTATTCAAAATCAATCGGTCTGTTTCAAGAAGGAAATAAGGCCAGGTTTATTTCTTGGAAATTCGATAGTCGAACCAGTCAACGGTATGGCAAAAGTCCTAATCCTCAACACAAATGAGGAGGACGCCGATCTGGCACCTTACGAGGTGAACCCAGTTTACCAAGACTTGGACGACTTTGTGGTCATCTCCACAGACTCTGACAGAGATCCAATTAAGGGCAGAATAATTAAACTGCAAAACCTTATAAAATTGGATCACTGTAATTCAGAGGAATCTGAGAGTATTCGCAATATCTGTAGGGAATTCAACGATCTCTTCTTCATAGAAGGGGACTTCCTTACATATACAGATGCGATTACCCACAAAATCGAGACACTCCAAGACAAACCGCCCATCTATACCAAGCCTTATAGACTTCCTGAAGCAAGCCGAACGGAAATAAATCGGTAAATACAAGAAATGCTTGAGTCAGACATCATCAGACCTTCACATAGTCCCTGGAATTCTCCACTTCTCCTGGTTCCTAAAAAACCAGATGAGAATGGAAACAAAAAGTGGCGAGTAGTGGTAGACTTTCGTCGTATTAACGACATTACTATTGGTGATGCGTACCCACTGCCTAATATCACTGATATATTAGACCAGTTGGGGAGGTCGAAATATTTTACCACACTCGACTTAGCCAGTGGATTTCACCAGATAAAAATGGACTCGAAGGACAGGGAGAAAACTGCCTTTAGCACACCCTATGGCCATTACGAATACAATCGTATGCCATTTGGTTTAAAAGGAGCCCCTGCTACTTTTCAACGAGCCATGAATAATGTCTTATCTGGCCTTCAAGGCATCCATTGCTTCGTATACATGGACGATATTGTAGTCCATGGATACAATCTCAAAGACCACAATTCCAGACTCACAGCAGTATTTAGCCGTCTCCGCAATTTCAACCTCAAACTTAAACTCACAAGTGCCACTTCCTAAGGAAAGAAATTATGTATTTAGGGCACATTATTACAGAAAATGGAGTCAAACCAGACCCAGCGAAGATTAAGTCAGTTCAGTCCTATCTCAGACCCAAGAAGGAGAAAGATATTAAAGCCTTCCTTGGTTTCGTCGGCTACTATGGCCGCTTTATACCAAATTTTTCTAAAATTGCAAAACCACTTACAAATCTTTTGAAAAAAGATATCCCTTTCAAGTTCGATGCAATCTGCGACGAAGCATTTTGCGAATTACGCAATAAACTTATTTCAGCACCAATTCTATCTTATCCTGATTTCGGCAAAGAATTTTTTGTAACCTCCGATGCCAGTGGCTATCGGAGCAGTCCTTTCTCAAGTTGATGATCAAGGAGATCATCCAATCGCCTACGTGAGTCGAGTTCTCAATGGTGCAGAGACTCGTTACTCAACAATAAAAAAAGAGCTCTTAGCTATCGTTTTCGCAGTTGAGCAATTCAGACCATACGTTTATGGTAGACAGTTTACAATTATAACTGACCATAAACCATTAGTATGGCTCATGAATCTGAAAGATCACTCCTCAAGACTGATGAGATGGAGAATACGTCTTGAGGAATATGACTACAAAATAGCCCATAAATCAGGTAAGCTCAACACAAATGCAGACGCTCTCAGTAGAGCTATTCCAGATAGTAGCGAACATTTCGCGGAACCTACCACCTGCGTAAATGTGGTAACAAGGAATCAAGCTAGAGCTCAGGCAAATCTGAACACTCCCAACACGAGTGTCATTAATCAAAATCCAACTCCATCACAAGTGAACAATTCCTCAGTCATTATAACTGACACAAATTTCCCATTACTATTGACTAAAAATGCGAATCCTAAATTTTTCATCTTGCCAATGCAAGATACATGTTGGAACAAGGTTTTTTGTTCTTTGAAAAATTACAACTTTTGTTTGACTTTCGTACAGACTTTATTTTGAAGCTTACTCCTCGGTGGTTGAACAGTGAAAGAGAATAATTTAATGTCTATAATTTCGAACAAGGTTCGATTATAGCATACAAAATTATAGCAACAAGAGCAAGTTCAGTGGATTTTATATTAACAACCTGATTTGTTTATATGAAAGTTAAAGATTTGAAATGGAATACATAATTAGAAAATGAATGTGTACATATTTTGAAATTCTTGAATGCAATGAGAACAATATTATAAATTGAACTTTGATTTATCTAAAGAAGTTTTATTATGATCAAACACAGAACTTGAAAGAGTGTTGGATTCGAAATTAAAATTTTCAGATAAATCCCCACTTTTAGAAACTGAACTGAACTTCTTCAAGAAAAAAGACTCATCAATAATTATATCAAAAACTAATTTACCTTGTCGATCGCAAAGAGATAGATCAGACCTCGAAAAAATTTTAACTGAGATCTGCTCATATACAGAAGCAAATCAGTTAAATCAATTAAATATCTCCTTCCCAATTTTAGATGCACAAAACCTTCTAATAATTAAAAGCATTTTTAACAAGGTCTTCACTGCTAAACAAATAAACATTAAACTCCATCAAGATTCTATTAAATATTTATCCGACATTAATGACATCGAACAAGTTTTGAAAGATTTTCACTCATTACCAACGGGAGGCCACCAAGGCGTTTCCCGTACAATTAAAAGAATTAAAAAGCAATTTTACTGGCCTGGCATGTCAGACGACATCGTAAAGCATGTAAGGAAATATAAACTTTGTCAGGTGAACAAAGTATCCAGAAACCCTAAAATTCCAATGAAAATCTCAAGCATTAGCTCCAAACCTTTCGAAAGAGTGTACCTAGATGTTGTAGGACCTCTCCCAATTTCTCATTCTGGAAACAAATATCTCCTCAAATTCCAAGACGACCTTTCAAAATTTTCTGAGGCTATTCCCATAGTCGACACCGAGTCCAAGACATTAGCGGAAGCCTTCACGACAACAATAGTTTGTCGACATGGTATTCCAGAAAGTATCCTTACAGATCAAGGTTCTAACCTCATAAGTGGCATGTTCGCCGAGGTATCTGAATTGCTGAGAATTAAAAGGCTCAAAACTACTCCATATCACCCTCAAACGAATGGTGCGTTGGAGAGAAGCCACAGAACCTTAGCAGAATATCTCCGATCTTATGTAGCAAAGGATCCACAAGACTGGGATACATGGATTACTTATGCCATGTTTGTATATAATACAACCCCTCATTCGAGTACTAATTATACTCCTCGCGAGCTCCTATACGGATTCCCAGCCGAAATCCCAAATAATTTAAAATCATCTCCAACCGTTTGCTATAATTACGACAATTATGCAAACGAGCTAAAAGCGCGTCTACAGCATAGTTTCAAAATAGCTAAAGACATAGCCATGGCCAATAAAGAAAAATCCAAACTACAATATGACAAAAATTCCGTCCAAAAATCTTTTATGGTAGGCGATAAAGTCCTACTTAAGAGCAGGGTCAGAGATAATAAGTTCTCACCATTATGGTCAGGTCCGTATGAGATAATGGAGATAAATTCCCCCGAAAATTCCACCATCAGAATCAATAATAAAAATAAAAGAGTCCACAACAATGACTTAAAACTGTTCTCGGAGTAAAAACTTCATCATCTTCAAATATCATTCACAGATATTAACATGGTGTCATCTTACAGCTTTCCAAAATGATGCATATAGCATTCATTCTAATTTTCATCCCCATAATCTACGGCTCAGGAATAGAGGTAAAGCAGCTAAATGCTACTGCAGGCATTTACTTCGAAGAGATTGGCAGAGCCAACCTCTACACCAACGAATGGAAAATCGTCACCTATTACGACCTAGTGAGTTTTAAATCAGAATTAAGGAATATCCAGTTCATCGCACAGCAAATAACAGCAACTTGCCAGAAACTCAATAGCAATTCAGCGATGGCCCACACCTGCAATGGTACGTTACGGCAAATCAATCTTATTATAGCAAACATAGAATACAAAAATATGTTACTTGTGACCCAAAGTAGACAACAAAGAGCCTTATTTAATGCGATAGGCTCAATCTCCAAAGCTCTCTTCGGTACATTAGACGAAGATGACGCCAAAGTTTATGATGAGCAAATCCGTAACCTCACCCTAAACCAAAACTCCCTCCTATCACTTATGAAAAGCCAAACCGCGATAGTCGAAGCAACCGCAAACATTTTCAACAAATCTAAAGCCGCAATTGAAAAGGAATTCAGGGTTATGCATAAAAAGTTAATTTCAATACAGATAGCTATTTCATTAATGGAAAACAGAACATTGGATAACAAAATATCCATTGAACTTGAATCGCTCATTTCACTAGTCTCTCTAATGGCATTCAGATATCAGATTACCCAGACAGAATTAATTGATCTTTTAACCGATTCAAGGCATGGAAGATTTCATCCTTCACTCATATCCCCTAGAAAAATTGAAGAACTTTTATTGAACATCAGACAGGAATTGCCAAACTCAATGATGCTTCCCATAAATTCCAGGCAAAATAAAATTACACAAATATACAAATTAAGTACGATATCCGCAAATACTTTCAATAATAAAATAATTATTGAGCTCCGAATTCCACTTCCATTTAAGGAACCATACCAAATATTCAAAGTAATGAAATTACCTACACTCCTTAACGGATCGTTCATGTATATTAATCCATCAAAGGAATATATACTGATAGACTACAATCGCGAACATTATATTGAATTAACTCTCCAGGATATCCACAATTGCGCAGCGTTGGATCATACGCACCTTTACTGCCAGACCACATCCCCAGTCTTAAATGCAAATACTAAGGTAAATCAATGCGAGATAAATTTAATAAAAAAGGAGCCGATTGCATCCGATTGTAAAATTCTAACATTAGAACAAGATTGTTTTTGGACGCAATTATCGCAACAGAACGCTTGGCTTTTCTCCCTAAAATATTCCATCCACATAGATATTATTTGCGAAAATTCCATTAACTCACAAGTTCTGCAAGGAACCGGAACAATGTATATGTTAAAATTATTAATTAACTGGATCACCAGGAGTTAGATAGGCGTTAGAATTAAAAGATGAGCGTTAATTTTAATCACTTTATTCTATTCTCATACAATTCTAGTTCAGGGCTCTGCGCGATTTAAAAGCGGACTGATCGTACAAAAACTATGTTAAGCTTATGAGGCTGCTACAAATATGTGTTAAAGAGAATAAATGCATACAGACATAGTAATGAGTGCAATAAGAGAAACTATAAACGACTGCTGAATTTTAGTATGCTCTTCTTTTTTAACATCCTCCGGCCGGCGATGAGTCTAGGACCTCAAGAGGATACAGATGCTGGACCGCCCGCCGCATCCTAGAACCATTATGAAGTCGTAGAAGGCAAGCTCGAACTCGACCATCGCGACCAGGAAACACATTTTCAATAACTGCAAGCTTCCACAATATTCTCGGTGTTAAACCATCATGAACAATAACCACATCTCCAATTCTTACATTTGACGAAAAACTGTGATTTGTATGATGTGCTGATCTTAAACGCTGAAGATATTCAGTTTTAAAACGTTTTGAGAATGAATTTGTTAGCTTTAGCCGTGTTCTCCACAAAAAACGTATATCGCTGTCGCTAACGTTGGCAGGCGTCAAACTGATGACAGTAGGAATAGACCCGGTCAAAAAGTGAGCCGGCGTTAACGGCGTTAAGTCAAGGGGATCCTCGGTAACATACGTTAACGGTCGCGCATTTATCACTGATTCTGCTTCCACCAGAAATGTTTGTAGTTGATCCACACCAAGTACTGCTCGTCCAATCGTTGCCTTTAAAATATCTTTAACGGTCTTGATGAGACGCTCCCAGAAGCCTCCCCACCATGCAGCTCGTTCAACTATGAATTCCCAAGCAACACCTTGGTTTGAAATATAATCTTGTACCTCTTCGGAACATACACTGGTACTAAGCTGCCTGAATTCTAAACTAGCTCGTTTAAATGTTTTAGCGTTATCAGATATTATGGTTTTTGGTATCCCCCGACGACTAAAAAATCGTCGCAGAGCTAAAATGCAAGAAGGAGTACTCAGATCAGACACCAATTCCAAGTGGACTGCTCTAACTACTGCACAAGTAAATAAAAGAATGTAAATCTTCTTTGTTTTGACTTCATCTGACGAAATCCGAACGTATAGCGGGCCAGCAAAATCAATCCCGGTGGTTTCAAAAGGTCTAGTAGTAGTCAGTCTGTTCCTCGGTAAAGGAGCAAAGGGCTGCGAGATAGGTTTACCACGAAGACGTTTACATATTGTACAATTGTTGATAACAGCCTTAATTTTTTGACGACCCCTTATATCCAGAATTTCTCTCGTAATCGTGTTAAAACAATGTTAACTCCGCCGTGCAATGTACGTAGATGCATGTCTGCTATAATAATAGTTGTGAGATGCGTTGACTTCGGAATGATGATAGGAAAAGATTCGTTGAAAGTTAGATCAGAATTTTCCAAACGACTACCAAGTCGAATGACCCTTCCTCATCCATTACCGGGTTTAATGTTAAAATCTTTGATGATTGAGGCACAGCATCCTTCCTTCGTAGCAATGCAACTTCTTCAGGATATTGCTGACTCTGAATATACTTAATCCATAGATTTTCAGCCCTCTCAAGTTCCCTCGCTATAAGATATTTGTTTGGAGCGGGTTTTTTTTCAAAGAGTCTGTGAAGCGTAGAACGTATGCTGTTACTCGAAGGAGTCTTCTGTAGTTACTGAAATCCTCTATCCTTAGTAGCGAAGAAGTGGAAATTGTTTTCGCTGGTTCAGCTGATGCTTGCAAGTATAAAGAATCTTGGAGACAATTATCGTCAAAGTTAAACTTAGGCCAAGTGTCGTAATGATGAGATAACTACCTAGGTCCTTCGATCCACATTGACGAGCTGACCAAATTTCTTCCAGTTATTCCGCGGGTAAGTAAATCAGCAGGATTTGTCTCGCTTGGGCAATATCTCCAATCTGAGGGGGTTGTAATTTGACGTATTTCCTGAACTCGTGGTGTAACGTATTGGTATTTGTGTCGATCATTATTTATCCAATGAAGAGCTATTTTGGAATCGGACCATATATTTCTGGAATCAAAACTTGTATTTAATTGCTTGTATATATAATTAGAGAGGCGTGCAGCGATAAGAGCTGCTGTTAGCTCTAGTCTAGGTATTGTTAAATCACCACCCTTTTCACCCTTTAACGGTGCAACCCGACTCTTCGAACACACGTACATAACCTTTATCGATCCTTCTTCGTTTTCGCTCCTAACGTAGGAAACCGCTCCATAAGCTTTAGGACTTGCATCACAAAATACGTGCAATTGTCGATTGATTATATTGTGGGATACGAAAACGTATCGAGGGATAGTTAAATCCATTAAAATTGGCATATCGGAAAGGCATATATCCCATGATGTTTGCAACTTACTTGGAATTGCCTCATCCCAGTCGCAACGAAGCCGCCAAAGATCTTGAAATAAAATTTTAAGCTTTATGGTAAAGGGGCCAATTAAACCCAATGGATCAAATATTTTCGCGATAAACTGCAAAACTTTTCTTTTTGTCCAAATCGTTGAAGGCATATTAGAGAGCTCTTGAAGATCGACAGTAATTTCATCTGATAGACAGTACCATTTAATGCCAAGTACCTTTTGAACGTTATCAACTTCTTTGAAATGCTGACGTAATTGGAAATTATTTGAATTCCACTTGCGAATATTCATGCAAGCTCCTTGAAGAATGGTACACGTTTCCTTATAAAAGCGGTAAGCAAAATCATAACTATCTAAACTTACCACCAGGTCATCCATGTAAAAGAAATTATTTAGCATTTCGCAAGTCTCTGGATACTTCTAGTGCTCTTGTTGAAAATGTTTTTTCAATGTCGCACATAGCAGAAACGGGCTACAAGCCACACCAAAAGTTAAACGCGTCATACGATAAGTAGCTAATTCTGGTAGTTTTGTAGTATCCGTAATCCTTTCATTAAACCATAGAAAACGGTGAACATCGCGATCTTCTTTAGATAGGGAAATTTGAAGGAAATCCTTTTCAATATCGGCCACTAATCCTATCTTGCCTATTCGGAAATTTAGGAGCATATACATAACATCAGGGATTAAGTTCGGTCCCGATAATAATTGAGAATTTAAAGAAAGACTGTTACCTGAGTTAGCAGAGGCGTCAAACACAAATCGCGTTTTTGTTGTAGCTTTATCTTCCCTGTATATAGCTCGGTGAGGCATATAATAAACCCGCGAAGCTGTTGTTAAACCTTCTTCAACTCTTTCCGCTATTCCTCTCGTTATAAAATTCCACATCTCGCGATCATATTCCAGCAGTTTCGATGGTTCTCTGGACATTCGTTGAACTAACTTCGACAGTCGTTGCCTTGCACCACTAAAATAGCTATCTAAAACACAATCGACGCTTTCCCACAATAAAGAACATTCGTAGCGGTTATTGTTTTTCGTTATGTATTTATCAAAATCTTTATTTATTCACTAATATTGCTCTTAATTCCGACTGTCTCTAAGTCCCAGAAGTTTTTTAAATCGACATCATCAAGTACACAGGCCTGTAAGGTAACAGTTGCTGATGTAGATAAAACTAAATTCTCACAAAATGAGTCTGTAGCTGGCCCCTGAAGGGTCCAACCGAAAATTGAATCAATAGCAGTAAGATTCTCATAAATTTGTTGGGAGGAATGACGTACAATACTCCAAAAATAATCAGCGCCTATTAAAACACTGATGCCAGGTTCAAGGTACCCAGATCTGTGATCATCTGCCAAAACATATCGTGATAGAGCAGTTCAATCGACAGGCGGCGTGGGTATAATGTCTAAGCAAATTTCTGGCACCACTATTGCTAAAATTGTCACTAACTGATTGTCGTATTGAGATTTTAAAACGACACGCACACGATCAAAGGCTTTTGTTGGAATTGTTTTAGAGCAACCGAAAGAAAAAATTCTAATATCCACTTTGTCAATTATTTGTAAGCCCAGTTTGTCAGCCACGCTTTGCCTTATATACGACCTTTGACTACCACCGTCTATTATTATTCGAATAAACACCGATTTTCTTTTATATATATCAGTTGAGGATGCGATTACACATGCAGTTTGCAGATAAACATCTGAAGAATTCTGTGCTGACGGCGAGCACAAATTTGTTCATCATTTGGGAAGTGATTTCACTTTTGTCTTTTGCGTTACGCTCAGCTGTTTGATTATCACTGTACTTCACTGACTGTTTTATTGTAGGTTTAGCGAAAAAATTCGGATCACACAAAGATGTTGCGTGATGACCCTTACATTTCTCGCATGATATATTTCTAATTAAGCAATTTCTGGATCCATGACCTCGACGAGTGCATCTGAAACACCTACCGTCTCGTTTCAACATTTCTTTTCGCTGAGAAATCGAGTGAGGAGCGTTGCATTGCTGTGTAGTATGAGAAAGAGACTTACAAAAATAACATTTCTGATGTACTGTTGGCGTTAGTAAGCCGGCTGCAGTTTTATAAGGCCTACCGTTACCTCCTTGAAAGCTAGTGCGATTAGCTCGTGTTGATGTAGATGTAGACGTTGGCGATGTAGTCTGCATTGACTTCTCCAAAGACTCAACTTCTCTTTTTAGATACTTCAAAATGCTCTTCACTTGTTCATCTCCGCCATAAGTGCAGCTGCTGCCGCATTCGCTCTGTGTTGAAGCCATCTCCTCTTTATCAGTTACTTCAATTTTTGCGTTAATCTTCTCTTCTCCTTGATGCTCCTCGTTGTCTGTTGCACGATGAAAATCGATTACCAGCTCCGTTGGCATACATCGCAAGATGATAGATTTTAAAATTACGGAGTATTGCGATGGCGGTAACCCGAGAGCTGTTAAAGACCTTGTGCTAGCTGTAGCGCTGTTATAGAGGCGGCGCAGTCCAACAATATCTCGACGTGACGAAACTTTCGGTAACTCCATTAGCTGCTGGATAGAATGATCAATCAATTTTTCTTTATCCCCATATTCCTCTTGAAGCATGGAAATTGCCGCATCGTAATTAGAGTCTGATGGTATAAATCCAGCAATTGAGTCTGCTGCTCTTCCTGTAAGATGCGTTTGTAAATAATTGAACTTGTCCGCTCCAGACAAGTCGGTCCTTACGTGGACTGAAGAGCGAAAACGTTCCCAAAATGGCGTCCAGTCTTTAATATCCCCAGAGAATGTTTTTAAAATAAGTTTCGGCAACTTAGCCGAATTTGAATATTTGCTCTGCATGCCTAGAGGTTGTGCAAGGCTATCAGAAGATGGAATATTATTAATGCGATTTTGATATTCCCGTACTTTAAGTAGACGTTGTCTGAGGCGTGCAGTAATAGCCACAGCTTTGTCATCGTATTCAGCAATCGCTTCGAATTCCTTTTGCATTTCTTCGGGCTTTAATAATGCACGGACTTCAGTATTCGCTTTCTTAAGATTTTCTCGCGCTACCGTTATTCGATCGATAAAAGCGGATAGTTCTTCTTCGATTGAATCCATGCTTTCCCCGTTGGATTTACTTACGCGCGATTCCGGTGTTATTAAATACTCGGTCGCATTTTTGTATAATTTAGTTATCTGCCCACGATAAGCAGATCGCGCAGCGATTTCCATTATCCGTGTTAATCTAATTTCGATTTTACAGAAAACTTTCGTACCGTTACTTTCGTTAGGCCCTTAAACTCGTTTATTCCCGCAGCGTTAATTCCCGGGTTTCGGCACCAAAATGTTAAAATTATTAATTAACTGGATCACCAGGAGTTAGATAGGCGTTAGAATTAAAAGATGAGCGTTAATTTTAATCACTTTATTCTATTCTCATACAATTCTAGTTCAGGGCTCTGCGCGATTTAAAAGCGGACTGATCGTACAAAAACTATGTTAAGCTTATGAGGCTGCTACAAATATGTGTTAAAGAGACATACAGACATAGTAATGAGTGCAATAAGAGAAACTATAAACGACTGCTGAATTTTAGTATGCTCTTCTTTTTTAACAGTATATCTATCCCGGTTGTTATGTTCGCAGCAAGGAATTCATACTGCACGGACATAACGAAAAAATTTCCAAATTAAATTCCCATTTTATCCCAACAGTAAACATTTCCAGTATAATATCAAATATGACATCCTCCTCAATAGGATCGCATATAAAAATACATACGTTAAATATTTCGAATAACACGGATCTAGATAAACTTCTAGAATCCATTCGTTTCCAACAAGACCAAGAATTAGTTCCTTTAAATCCTATAAACAATCACCATATTCACCACTATACAGTGTCGTTTCTGACAATTGCCTCAATTATCTTTATTCTATGTATTTATCTGTATATTAAATACAACACAAAAACCCGTAACTCAAAAAAAATAATACTTCCTGAACATAAACAGGAGCATGTGCCTACTCCGGAACCGAGAGAATCATAATTCAAGTTAACCCCAGCACCTAAAAGTAAATCGGCTGAAAACGTTTAACCTACGAACGCTAACTAACGGACGCAGTAATAACCTCTTCCTAATTTTTACCATCATAAAAATCCCCATCCTCATTGAGAAAAGAACAAAAATGGGTATATGTATTAACAGGGAGTTTAAGAAACAAAAACGAAGCAAATGTAGTTAATATTTAAAATAACGTAATAGTATAAATAAATAAAGAAAAAAAAGGGATTCATTATAAGAATCAGATAAAAAAAAAGGTATAAAAAGAATTATTTGTGAATAATACTTATTATAGTACCCATTATTTTCTTGACAGGAATTAATAAATAAATTATAAAAAAAAAATAAGAGAGAAAATAAATATCACCTGTTGGATAAGAAATAAATAAATAATAGTAATCACATATAAATATATATATATAAAAAAAAAAAAAAAAAACTATCTAAACGAAATCAAAGAGAATATTACACTAACAATATAGCAAGTTGACAACGGCGAGAATCCTATAAGGGTATTACAAACACAAAAAAAAAAAAAAACAATCAACTTTACAACGCAAAATGTGGGCCAGGGAAACGAACAGGAAAAGTAATTTAGTAACAAGATCTTTTTATGATAAACTTTTTTTTTTTTAGTAAACAATCCGTGTTGAAAACATGAAGGCAATGAAAAATTCAAAAGAAAAAGAAAATTTTTTGAACACTAATTATGATGTCAGCCGGAATCACTCTGCCGCAGGAGCGGGGGCCACCAATGGAGAGTGGCCGTCCATAGCACTCGGGGTGGGGTAATAATACGACCTGCCAATAATCACCATGTTGGCCCCTAAAACAAACAAAATAGAAAATTAGTAAACAAATAAAAACTATATGGTCACAAAAATTTAACCAGCGCCGACAATGACATATCGTACTGAGACCACAAAGAGAAACTCCAAGTGTGGTACTGTAGGGCACGGGGCTCGGCTCCCCAAACGGTCAACGTATCCCGGCCCGGACAGGCGAAGTTGAGCCGGATTGGACCCTTCCATCGGGCCCAAACCGACTCAACATAAATTCCATCGATCACCACCACGTAGACTTTAGGAGCCCTATAAGGCGCTCTCGAGATGGCCACGGCAAAAATCATGTTGGAACTAACTAAACTTACGACACGCAAAATCTATCTATGCACTACAAAGTTGCACCCCCAGCAATTTTTATCATATCAAAACATTAAAACAGAGCGCAGCAACACAAAAATAAAAATAATAATAAAATTTTTTCCCCCGAATCTACCCACGCGATTTCGAAATTAAATAAGATACTCTTATCAGAACAATTAAACAACACCTTTCTTTTTCTCTTCTCTCCAATCTCGCATTCATATCGTATCAACATACAATCAATTGATGCTTAATGACTTTCTTCATTTTTTTTCTCCTTTCCGTTCCCAATTTAACGAATACTAACAAACATGAAACTGAGCAACAACATCTCCATCCTCGCCTTAAAATTATTTTTTGTTTATCTATATTTTCTGAGCCGCATACTCTAAATAAATGTGATGACAATAGACAATAACAAGATAAAAATTTATAGGTGCGATTTGAAAAACAAGAGAAAAATAGATTTATAGTGAAAGCAATGTGTTACTTTCTTAATAGAAATTAATATATAATTAAGGAATAGTATAATTCAATAAACATGGTGTAACCCACCTTATATACGTAAAGGAAAAATAGCAAAAATTTTTTTTTGTGTGGAGAAGACTTTTCTTTCTAGAGACAAAAAATTAACATTTTTCGTTTCCGCTAGAAATAATAATAAATAAAAGTTTGTGTAAATAATAATGTAGTATAATAAAACTAAATTGTAATAATAGTATAGATAATTTTAAAATTCTATAGACGCATAAATAACATAAATATGGTAGTTATAGAAAAAGAAATTAAAGAAAGTATAATAACTAAGAATCCATATTTGTCCTAAATGGGCAACCTCTAAAGTTTTAGATAGTAAAACCTTACTTTCCTTTACCATAATATACCCGTTAGTATTGTAACTAGATATGTAAAATAACAGTAGTTTAATATAAATAATAATCAAACCTTTTTTTTATTGTAAAAAAATGTGCATTTTCTCACGTGCGTTTTTTCAACGTCGTGAGAAAGCAATAAAACGAAAAAAGAGCTTTGGAAGTAATTGTGGGTACCTGGGTGCAATTTTCCCAAACCTCGGGGAGTTTGTTTTTTAACCGCTCGCGGAGTATATCTAACGGGGAGATTTGCAAAACTATATAAATTGTGAAACAAATCTTTTCTTCAAAAATAAATAAATTGTGAAACTAATCTTTTCTTCAAACCTAAATAAATTGTGAAACAAATCTTTTCTTCAAAAATAAATCTATATTTTGCAAAATAAAGTATTGTGAAACATTGGATCACTTTCACGAGTGTGGAGTTACAGAAGAGAAGCCCGAACGTGCGCACTCTCGAAGGAGCACGGTGTGTACATACACAACAAAGGAATACGAAAGGGAGTTTATATGTAGAGGATATATTTAGACAATATTTCAGGACATTCCCTTTTGGTTGAAACAATTTCCGCTTTAGGAATATTTTAAATTGAATTAGACAATATTAATATGAACTGAACTACTCTTTTCACTGTAGCTATTTATTATATACATATATATTGTTGCGAGCGTGGCCTTTGGTTCGTTATTTAAAACACAATATTAAATATTTAATACACAAGTTTTTTATTTCACTCTAATCATATAAAATTCATAAACCTTCAATTAATCAACTCAACTTTAATAATCGCTAATAATGTACTTTCAATTATCGCAATCCAATTACAACACTTTCGCTTCTTTATTACTTTCGCTTGTTAACACTGCAACTTCTAAGACAAGACTCTTTTTTTTTGTGGTGACAACTGTTATATTTATACGCTAGAATCCAGAATCTTCTTAACTTTTCTATTCATTCTATTCCTGAACCTTCCCGAAGATTCTATCATCGATTCTCCGAACCTGAAGTTGTTTACTCTCCATTGCCAGTAGATGTCACCAGTTTGCTCTTTCTATTGCACGTAACACTGCCCCCTTCTTAAATTTGTTCGTCCCGAACAACAGGTGGTCCACGGTCTTGATGCTTGTAATATTGACACAAGCGATCCAGATGAACCATTTTTCGTTTGCCTCTTGTACTTTCGCTTGTTAACACTGCAACTTCTAAGACAAGACTCTTTTTTTGGCGGTGACATCTGTTATATTTAGACCCTAGAAACTATCCAGATTATTCTGTAGTGTTCTATTCCAGAATCTTCTTAACTATTCTATTCATTCTATTCCTGAACCATTTCGAAGATTCTATCATCGATTCTCCGAACCTGAAGTTGTTTACTCTCCATTGCCAGTAGATGTCACCAGTTTGCTCTTTCTATTGCACGTAACAATATTATATGTAAAATAATAGATCTTTAAACGCTAGATATGCGATAGCAATTTCATTTTCTTTTCCAATATTGAAGGGTACTTATTCAACGGTTGTCATGTATGTTGCGTTTACATCCTTATCAATAAGTGAACATTTATGTAATTTGACAGCACAATTAATTTCGTAGTATTTTTGAACATGACACATTCCTTCGTCAAACAGTTGTTATCCAAAGCTGTGCTTGTCGCTATAATCAACCCATCCGGATATCCAGAAAACAGGATGCTGTGCTAAATCGGTGTTCTTTCTCTTCTCGTAAATTGCTGGCAAGTTGAACAGGATTAGTGCTGATAGTTGGTCATATAAATTAATTACATCTTACCTGCACCCGTAATTATTCCTTAAGAACGCTGAGTCCAGTTTTGTATCGATCCCCGCCATATATTTATTTCAATTAAAGGTGCTCACCTGCTGCCCTTGCCATACCTTGTTAATGCTTGTATGATGGGTTCTAATAACATGGCAGTGTATGGTATAAAATACAATGCTGACGACATCGTTCGACGTTGTCGTCGAACTTAAATGAAAATTGAAATTTGTCGCACGTTTGGTGCGTTTAGCAAAATTATGATTTTGGGTTGCGTTCATATTTATTGTTACACGTTCATTGCAATTATATTTATGACTTGATAGATTAAAAATATCACTAAATAACAATGACGTGGAAAATATCAAAGTTGGTTAAATAAAAAATGGAAGAAAATTTTATTGAGGTGGTAAAATGTCACCGTGTTATGCAAAAAAAAAAAAAAACGCATCCGCATAGAAACCCAATTCCGGCTGAGTTTTATATAGCTACTGGACATGATACAAGGATTAACAAGGTATGGCCGACTTTTCTGTCAATTGCGTGCATACGTCATGTGGAGACTACTGCCATTCAGTGAGATCTGTCTTGTGTCAAGTTAATAAAATAATTGCAATGACGGAGTCTAATTCTGAAAAAAAGGGCCAACTTCTTAATTTTGAATTTATAAACAATAGCCCGCTGCCTAAAAGTTTAGCGGCATCCTGTTTGACAATTACACAACGTCCTAATCTTGAGAGCAAGTGCAGCAGGTGAGCACCTTTAATTGAAATAAATATATGGCGGTGAACGATACAAAACTAGACTCAGCGTTCTTAAGGAATAATTACGGGTGCAGGTAAGATGTAATTAATTTATATGAGCAACTATCAGCACTAATCCTGTTCAACTTGCCAGCAATTTACGAGAAGAAGAGAAAGAACACCGATTTAGCAGAGCAGCCTGTTTTCTGGATATCCGGATGGGTTGATTATAGCGACAAGTACAGCTTTGGATAACAACTGTTTGACGAAGCAATGAGTGTCATGTTCAAAAATACTACAAAATTAATTGTGCTGTCAAATTACATAAATGCTCACTTTATTGATAAGGATGTAAACGCAACATACATGACAACCGTTGAATAAGTACCCTTCAATATTGGAAAAGAAAATGAAATTGCTATCGCATATCTAGCGTTTAAAGATCTATTATTTTAAATATAATATATATATAATAAATAGCTACACTGAAAGGAGTAGTTCAATTCATATTAATATGGTCTAATTCAATTTAAAATATTCCCAAAGCGGAAATTGTTTCAACCAAAAGGGAATGTCGTGAAATATTGTCTAAATATATCCTCTACATATAAGCTCCCTTTCGTATTCCTTCAGTTTTATATGCTGTTCACAATATTTCTATTGAAGAAGCACCCATTTTCGATACAAGATTACAAGAGTTTGTCTTCTTTGCTTGGAAATATGGCAATTTGACAATTGCTTTTGTCATTGGCAATGACATTTGTGTCCACATGACGTCGTGATGCAAAAAGTTCCTCTCGAATCGGTCATACCTTGTTATCTTTGTATCATGATTATCTGAAAATACTCCAATCGCCCGGCCAACAAAGTGAATAAAAATTCTACCGAAACATTTTCAGAAAATTTCTAAATAAAAGAAATTCTTGCATATTTACGCGTCTACGCTCCTAAAAATGCTATCGGCATAGACAAATTATTAACAGAGAAAGACTGGACACGTCGAACAAAAATATGCAACGCTTTTCTAAAATATAAATTAACGATGCCTCGACTTGGCACTTGATGACGTGTCCAAAGGGTAAGCCACCAATGCCTCGCTCCATACAAAATCATTGTTGCCTCGATCCGATTAAGAGAAGGCTACAAGTTTTTCTTAAAAACAACGATGTACATACTGTACCTGAAAATAAGTCTAGTCAGTCGGGCACCAAAATGAATAAAAATTCTACCGAAACATTTTGTGTAAATTTCTAAAAAAAAAAATTACTTATTGTTTGTCTTGCGTCTACGCTCATAAAATTGTTGCGAATGAATCCTAAGGAAAAAATGTCGGCCCACATCCACATCAGGTCGAGGCATCATTCTTAGATTTTATATTTGAGCAAGGCACTGCTCTCGGCCCGGCCAATGCATAAAAATTCGAAGGAAGATATTTTCCAGTAAATTTCTAAGAAAAACTTGTGGCCTCTTCTTCATGGAATCGAGGCAACAGTGATTTTGTATGGAGCAAGGCATTGGTGGCTTATGTAGCGGAAGCTACAAAATAATTTTTATTTTTGTTTATAATTAAAAATAGAATAAAATATGATTTTAGTTTGTCAGAGTAATATTTGCGCTGATTGTTTGTCAGAGTAATATTTGCGCTGACTGTAAATAAAATTAAAAAAATTCAAATTTGACGTTTAAAGGAAAACACTTTGAAGAAAAAAACTTTGAACACAGATACACACTACTGTATACCCCTGGTAGACATATCATGATGAGCTCATCAATGAGCTCCTCATGAGCAATCAGATGAACGTACTAATGAAATTTTTTCTCGTTTGAATCAAATCCGGGAAAAAACTCATTTATTCACTTATTCACAGATAGTGTGCATGAGAATTGCATCTCTTTCATTTATTTAGAAATGTATGCTGTGCTTCTCTTTTGTGCATTTTACATATTAGATGAGCACTTCGATGAGTACATAATGAGCGTTACGATGAGCTTATTAATGAGTATATCAATGAGGGTCACGATGAGCTTATTAATGATCATGTCAATGAGTGTCACGATGAGCTTATTAATGAGCGTAGCACTGAGTGTCACGATGAGTTTATTAAGGAGCATGTCAATGAGTGTCATGATGAATTCACAAATGATAATCTGCATTTACGACTGATTTCATATTTTTTTCCGAATTCAAACTATAAGACGCTGAGGCGTAAGGATTTGGGCATAACGTCTTGTTCAGCATACCGGCGACAGTCTTTCCGCGGAGAACAAATCAAAAAATTAATTTAAAATAAATAATTTAAAAACTTAAATAAATAAATCACAAAAATCCAATCAAATTTTCCTAATAGAAATCTCATCTGACAAGGTGATGACAATAATAAATATTTATTTATTGCTGGTTTAGTAAATAGGGAGCAGTTTCATGCTATTCAATAAGCCCTTCGATGAGATTTAATGAATACTCATCAGGAGGCTCATCGGGACTTGATTTTCTATATGTTTCTTTATGAACTGCAAACACCTTGATACTTTTCAGTCAAATTAATATTGGTTTACATAAAAACTGCCCTTTGCGAGGCAGGAGACAAGGTAAAACTGTGAGCAATTTCTACTAGGGACATTTTGAGAAAATACACATCAAGACTTTTTGGAATGTATTGTTTTTAAAAATATAGAATTTGTGTCAAGGATATTTTAGTTATAAGTGAATCGCCATAGGGCAAAATTGTTTATTAATAATTTAAACACTAGAGGGCAAACTATAATAAAAAAAATACTATTAATTTAAACGCCAGAGAGCAATTTATAAAAGTTTTAATTTAAACGCTTTTACATTTCTAAAAAAATATTAAAAATATTTTAAAGAATTTTAAATAAAAAATAAATTTTTTAAAACAATAAAATAAACCACATTTTATTAATTTTATCCTACCAAGAATTTAGGATACATATAGATGTATATACAGGGTGTCCCGTAAGTCGACGTCAAGCCGGAATCGGGTGATAGACCAAATCGTAACAGTTACCAGAAAAATATAAAAAAAATCTAAGACATGTATTTTCCAAATTATAGGCATTTCTTTTGTTTTCGAGAAAATGTAACCCGTTGCTTTAAATTCTAAGCCAAGCTCACCGAATATTACAAAACCATGAGCTACACCCATACCATGTACAGCGAGTACAAACCCTGCTACCTCGGGATTATCAACCTCGGGTTGCGTTTTGCCAAACGGTGCTACAAAGTCAATGGGAAGATCCGCGATTCTTCGAAAAAATTTTGTGGTCGGATGAATCGACATTTAAAAAAGACGGTTACATGAACCTACACAGCTTACACGAGTGGCACGTAGAGAATCCGAATTTAATGAGACAAAATAGATCTTAATATCATTTTAAAATAAACATGTGGACCGGAATTTTAAACGGAAAATTCATAGGACCAGAGGTCTTTAATGCTGAAGTTTATTTAGATTTTTTGCAAAACCATTTAACTAATTTACTGAAAGACATGCCACTAAGTATTTACAGAGAGATGTGGTATCAGCAAGATGGCTGCCCAGCGCACTATGCCATTTCAGTTAGAGAATATCTAAATGAAGAATATCCAGACAGATGGATAGGGCGGTCTGGTACGATCTTGTGGCCATCCCGTTCACCTGATCTAAATCCATTAGATTTCTTTTACTGGGAGCAGTAAAAGAGAAAGTTTATAAGAAGTCAATTGAAAATTTAGCTGAGCTTCGGCAAAGAATTACGGAAGCAGTTGAATTTGTCAACAACGGAAAATTGCCCGTCTGATTACCCGATCTTTTTTAAGAAGATGTCGAGCTTGTATTGAAGCTGAAGGAAGGCAGTTTGAACATCTTTTTTAAATAATAAATCTTAGCATCTAAATAATTGGTGTTTAATTTTAAAATTAAGGAAAATTTGTCCTAAATTTAACAAAAAGCTACCATCTCTAACTTGAAAGCGTCACTATCTGTCTCACTCACTCTTCATGGAATGACTCTCCGTCTCACTCAAACTAGAATCTTAAAGTTACGCTCTTAAGGCAAGCTTTGGGTACACTAGAATTTTAGTAGGTGAAAAGAAATTTTTCGAAACTGGGTTTTTTGAAGAAAAAAATTTTTTTTCCCGTAATCTAAGAAATAATGCAGCAAGTATTATACCATTTTAGAATCCTTATTAAATGCGTCAACGTTACTTGCCAAACTGGCGTAGTACATTTTTGTTTTCAGTACAGTCAGTTAAAGTTCAACGAATTATTAATTTTATATTGTTGGTTCGGCAAAATGAGACATTTTCTTCCAAGCTGGAGCAGTTGGCTTAGAACTTAAAGCAACAGGTTACATAAACACTATTCGGGATTACATAAGAAAAATAAAATTGAAAATAAGTAAAGATTTGTAGCAACAGGAGCTAAAAAACCATCACAAGGTGTACATTTTCTCGAAAACAAAAGAAATGCCTATAATTTGAAAAATACATGACTTAGATTTCTTTTTATATTTTTCTGATAACTGTTACGATTTGGTCTATCACCCGGTTCCGGCTTGACGTCGACTTACGGGACACCCTGTATATATATTTATAATTCATTTAAATAAAGAACTGTTGGAGTGCAACATTTTCATTTTGTTGCCACATCAATCAAACAACAATTCAATTTGGAAACAAGCAACGAACATGTTCAATTGGTGACCCCGAACAAAAACAACTGGAAAACCCGTTGACCCCGAACAAAAAAACAACTGGAAAACCCGTTGACCCCGAACAACTGCACAACCCGTCGACCCCGAACAACAGGTCAACCCATAGACCTCAAACACTAAGACAACACGTCGATTCAACGATTCTATAATTCTAGTTAAGGTATCCCCCTCCAGTGGTAAGGTACCTCTTTCTAGAATAATAGAATAATTAAAGACGAAAAGAACTTAAAGAAGACTTCAATTAAAGAAGAAAGAAGATTAAAGATTAAAGAAGAAAGAATAAAGAATAGATTAAAGAAGAAAGAACAATTCATATCTGTCAACTACAGAACAAGAAGAAAAGAACATAGTAAGTTTAAATTTAGATTTAAATTAGATTTTGTAAGTTCCTAGCTTTAGCTGATAGGATATTTTAAAAATATTTTTTTTTCTTTTCTTATATCATATTTAATATATTTCAATTTTTGTGAAATTGAATTGTACACAAAGACACAATTACAACATAGCAAAACATAACAAAAGTACAAATTTAGTACAAAATATATCGGTTTTTAAAGTTCGTACGTTTCAGAATGTTTTTGGTCCCATGAATTAAAAATATTTTTCATTTTAGTATCGCGAGAGATATTGTGAATTAGTGAAATTTTCATTTTCATAAGATTTGTATATTTTTTTTTGTGGTCTAAAACTATTATCCAAAAATGCCAGGAGACGAATTAAATACTCAACAACAGAGTTATGTAGCAGCAGCTTCTGTCAAGCTACCAATCTTTTGGACACCATGTCCAGAAGCTTGGTTTATACGAGCAGAGGCTGACTTCCGAGATAAAGGAATTAGAACTGACGAAACGAAATGCGGCCATATAGTGCAAGCCCTTCCGTTCGAGACGATTATGAACGTTTTGGACATTCTTCAAGTACCCCCAACTACAGACAAATACGAAAATCTTAAAAAAAACCTAATTAAAAGATTCAGCGATCAGAAGAGAAAAGACTAGAACAACTTCTATGTGCCTCAGAAATAGGAGATAAAAGACCTTCTGAATTTTACAGGTTTATGAAAACCCTTGCTGGTACTTCCACAACATTTGGAGCAGAATTAAATAAGAAACTATGGATGAGAAAACTTCCTGCAAACATAAACATAGCATTGGTTGCTTCAAGCAAAGTAAATATAGAAGATTTATTGGAACTTGCAGATAAAATTTTTGACGTTACAAAGTTGCAATATGTTTCATCACTAAATAAAACTTTCGATTTACCATTACCCCAACAAAACTTTTCAGCAATTAATAACGATGTACAATTATTAAATAAAATAACAATTTTAGAAAACAAATTACAGAATTTAGAAAATTTATTTCGCAATTTTACAATGAATAATAATAATCATAACAACAATTTTTATAAAAATGATTTCAGATACAGATCACGAAGTCGTTTCTTATGGAACTATGGTGAGTGATGGACATCGGACGTAAAGTCCAGACTGTCAGCAGGAGCTGACAGATCACTCGACGGACAGCGTTCACTGCAGGGCGGTACGCTAGCTCGCCTCGGCTCATTGGCGGAGAGTGTGAGGAGGTTCCATGAAAAACCTGCCGCTGCCGTCAGCCATAATCAAAAAAAATTCGTGCCTACTAAACAAAAGCCGGCACACATTCGGTCCTCAAGGGACCCTTACGTCACCTACCTATATACAATCGAAGGCGCAGATGTTTTGCTTTCTTTGCCGGCCCCATCCTCCCATCTGACTCTGAGGGGCATAATTATTCAGAGTCCCTAATTGACCTGTAGAGAGAGAAAGACTAGGCTATCCTAGATGACCTTCATACGAGAGGGCTCCAGGAAAGTAAGAGGAGAAATTAAAACTCTTAACGGTTCATGTTCACGTTATAATTACTGATAGGTAGTACTTCATTTACCAGCAAAGGCACATACGTATATGCACAAGTATATCACTAGTTCAAAGGTATATACAGGTAAGCATATCATAAATATAAATATAAATATAATATTAAATCAAATGGACTATTATTTCAAGGTACATATATACATGTAAATATATCAAAAACTTGAGCCATATATGTATATATATAGTATTAAATCGAAATATATATATATATAAATATAGTATTAAATCGAAATTATACATGAAAAATTTTACTAAAACAAAATATCTACATATGCAAGTCGCTCCAGAAGCCAAAGTGTATACGTATGTCAAAAAAAAAAAAAAAAAATGTGCAATATATATCAAGAATACTCACGGTTAAAAATCCACGCCATGATGAAGCGCTTCAGCATCCGGCATCTAGTTAAAAGAATGAAATTAAAATTCAATGGCTTCGACTTGCTGTCTCAGTATGCTCTATCACAATTTTTCTTATGAGTCCGAGTAAAACTGGCCGGCGGCACTCGTATTTACGCAACACCCCTACATGACACGTGAACGCATTAATTTAAATTACAAAGTCCAAACATTCGCATCGCACGGAATGAACAATCAATCAGACGATTCTCTAAGGCCCTTGTTGACCTTTGTAAGTAAAGTTTATTGAATGATAAACAGGTGTCGTCCTCACACTATTCTTACAATCGAAAACGCAACAGTAAAGGAGAATAATCTTCCGAAGGAAAACCAGGCGCAGCATCACTTGGATAGCGCACTCGCCTGATCTGAATCACTTCAAATCTCCAAATTTTCATTTACACCGTAGAAGCGGCGACCTTGCTGCTGCCGGAATTTCGCCGGAGTTTTTTTCGAATTTTCCTCCTGGTGCGGGGTTTAATTCCTAAAGTATATTATTAATATATTTCGACACTAAAGAGCTTCATGCGAAAATATTACCTCTTGGGCACGATGTCGGGGAGAATTATTGATGCCGATTTCTTTCAGGAACTACCTTCCATGCGCGTCACTTTACTCAAGAAGTAAGACAAATCGATTGTCTTCTTCTTCGTTGTCACCACCGTCAGAATGTCACTCCGAGCTCGAGGAAACGCACTTCTCTCGGTCGGGGTGCGTTTTAATTTTCCGCTCATCGCGGCCTGCTTACACGCTTGCTTCAGTACTTTGTGTAGCATATTGCTATATGCTACGACCATAACACGTTCACAAAGTAATTCAAAACTTGATAACAATAAGCAACTTTATTGGTACCACTTTAAGTTTGGAGAAAAAGCTACCAAATGCATCTCTCCACGCGCTTTTATTAACAAATTTAATCCAAAAAACTAATTGTCCCCTCGGCGTCCAGTATGTCAAATAATAATATTTCAAAAAGACTTTTCCTTTTAGACAAAGAAAATAAATTCAAATTTTTAATTGACACTGGGGCGGACCTTTCAGTATTACCTAACGCTTATTTTAGCAAATTCTAAAATAACCCAAATCTAATTTTAGCAGCAGCAAACGGTTCAACAATTAATACATATGGCACAAAATTGTTTAAAGTAGATTTCGGATTAAGACGAGATCTAACGTATCCGTTCATTATAGCGGGAGTAAATAAACCCATTATTAGGGCAGACTTTCTCGAAAAATTCAATTTATTAGTTGATATAAAAAATAAAAAATTAATTGATGGAAACACATCAATCGTTGTAAATGGAATTACGATAAACTCGAATACCCCTTCACCACGTCATTACGCTTTCGATAATGAATACGGCAAAATTTAACAAAAATTTCCATCATTAACTCAAGCACCTTGTTACGATGCTCCTGTACGTCATAATATAGTACATCACATTTCTACAAAAGGACAACTTCCTTTCTCGAGACCAAGAAGACTCGATATACAAAAATTAAAAATCGCAAAATTAGAATTCGAGCATATTGTTAAATTAGGTTTATGTCGCCCTTCTTCATCACCAGTTTCTTCTCCATTACATATGGTACCGAAGAAAGATTCAACAGATTGGCGACCTTGTGGAGATTACAGACGCTTAAATACAAATACTACACCCGATAGATACCCTATCCCACACATTCAAAATTTTGCATTGAATTTAAATGGTTCTTCAATTTTCTCAAAAATTGATTTAGTAAGGGCATATCACCACATTCCAGTAGCCCCTGATGACATTTTCAAAACAGCCATTACTACACCTTTCGGTTTATTCGAATTCACTAGAATGCCTTTTGGTCTTAGAAACGCAGCACAGACATTCCAACGTTTCATGGACCACGTGTTAAAGGAACTAGATTTTGTTTTCATCTACATAGATGATATTTTAATAGCAAGCAAAAATAAAAGGGAGCATGAATCACACTTAGAAAAAGTTTTTACACGGTTAGAAGAGTTCGGTATAAACATCAATCCCGCAAAATACATTTTTGGAGTAAACTCTTTAGATTTTTTGAGCCATAAAATTACTAAAGAAAGAATTCTCCCATCTGAGAACAGAATTAAAATAATTCAAGATTTTCCTTCTCCTAATTCAATCAGACAAATTCAGCAATTCGTAGGAATGGTAAACTACTACCATAGAGTCATTCCACATCTATCTGAATTGTTAAATACAATATATATAAATTTAACAAAATTACTAAAACAACCCAAAAATAACAAAAATTTTAATTGGCCAGAAGATTGCGAAAACAATTTTAAAAAAATTAAGGAAGCTCTTTCTACCTCCACACTTTTAGTACACCCATTAGAAAACGCCAAGTTTATTTTAACAGTCGACGCGTCAGACGTAGCAACAGGGGGAGTTTTAGAACAATACAATGAAAACCATTGGGAACCTTTAGCTTTTTTCTCGAAGAAATTAACTCCAGCCGAAACAAGGTATTCAACCTTTGACAAAGAACTTTTAGCAATCTATTTAGCCATTAAGCATTTCAGAAATTTCTTAGAAGGTCGAGATTTCACTATTCTGACCGACCAAAAACCATTAACGTCCGCAATCTGGACCAAGACAGAGAGAAGTCCCAGACAAGCCAGACAGTTAGATTTTATAACACAATTCACTTCAGACATCAAACATATTAAAGGAAAATCAAACGTTGTATCAGATTCATTATCACGAGTAGTAATCACTGATGAAAATGATGAAAATATCTACGAAATAAATAAAAATAAAATAGACTTAGAAATCATCGCCAAAAACCAAGAAAACGATGAAGAATTAAAACACTTAATTTTCATTCAAGGAACTATTACAAATTCTAAGTTTAAATTAATAGAAACGGAATTAGAAGTTTCCAAAAACAAGATTTGGTGCGATATTTTGCTAAATACCTCTCGACCATTTATTCCTAAGCTTTTAAGACGAAATATTTTCGAAATTATTCATACTCTATCACATCCTGGTATAAGAGCAACTAGAAAATTAATTGCAGCAAGATACTTTTGGCCTAGTATGAATAAGGATGTAAATTTGTGGGCAAAATTATGTTTATCTTGCCAGAAGTCAAAATTTTACAAACATACGAAATCAGAAATTGGCCAATTCAAAATGCCAAAAAGGCAGATTTGAACACATTCACGTGGGCCTTCAGAAGGATTTACTCACGTATTAACTATCATAGACAGACTCACAAGATGGCCCGAAGCATACCCGATAACGGATACTACAGCTAGTACAATAGTTAAAACATTATACACACAAAACATTTCACGATTTGGAATCCCTCTTGAAATAACGACGGATCAAGGTGCTCAATTCGAATCAAAATTATTTGATGAATTTTCAAAATTATTAGGAGCTCACAGAATCCGTTCGACACCATATCATCCACAATCCAATGGAATGATAGAGCATTTCCATAGGTTTCTGAAAGCATAATTAAGAGCAAAAATGACTCATAATAACTGGGTTTTGCAAATACCAGCCAAATACCAGATTCTTTTAGGTTTTGGAACCACGATAAAAGAGGATCTCAATTGCTGTCCAGCTGATTTAGTTTATGGGAAACCACTGCGCATCCCAGGAGAATTCTTTATAGATACTCCAAAACCAACATTGGATCCATCAAATTTTATTAGTAAACTGAGAAACCACATTCAAAATTTTGTACCAACTAGTACTAGAAAACAAAATAACAAGATATTTGTACCTAAAGATCTAAAAGATTGTAAATTCGTTTTCGTGAGGATAGATCGTTCAAAACCATCATTAAGTAACCCATACGAGGGACCTTTTAAAGTTATTGAAAGAAATGACAAAACGTTTCTGGTCGACTACAACGGAAGAGAGACCACGATTTCTATCGATCGTCTAAAACCGGCTTTTGTGGACATAAATATAAATAACCAAGTAATAATGACAGACCACCTCACCAAGAAAAAGAAAGTTTCGTTCAATTTGTAATAATTTTTTTTTTTACGCTTTCACTGAGGGGGGTGTTGATTATTGTTGTTTATTTTTGTTTATAATTAAAAATAGAATAAAATATAATTTTTGTTTGTCAGAGTAATATTTGCGCTGATTGTTTGTCAGAGTAATATTTGCCCTGACTGCAAATAAAATTAAAAAAATTCAAATTTGACGTTTAAAGGAAACCCTTTGAAGAAAAAACTTTCAACACAGATACACACTACTGTATACATTTTGAGAAAATATACATCAAGACTTTTTGGAATGTATTGTTTTTAAAAATATAGAATTTGTGTCAAGGATATTTTAGTTATAAATGAATCGCCAGAGGGATAACTTGTTTATTAATAATTTAAACACTAGAGGGCAAACTATAATAAAAAAAATAGTATTAATTTAAACGCCAGAGAGCAAATTATAAAAGTTTTAATTTAAACGCCAGAGGGCAAAACTGTAAAATAATTTTTAAATAAAAGTTTGCTTTTACACTTCTAAAAAAATATTAAAAATATATTAAAGAATTTTAAATAAAAAATAAAATTTTTAAAACAATAAAATAAACCACATTTTATTAATTTTATCCTACCAAGAATTTAGGATACATATAGATGTATATATGTATATATATTTATATTCATTTAAATAAAGAACTGTTGGAGTGCAACATTTTCATTTTGTTGCCACATCAATCAAACAACAATTCAATTTGGAAACAATCACCCAACATGTTCAGCTTACCCGTAAATTTCTAAGAAAAAATTTCCAGTCAATTTCTAAGAAATAATTGAGGGCTTCCCTATAACAGGTCATACATCGTTGACTTTATAGGCTGCTGACGACAATAGGAGTAAATAACTTTACGAAATTAAACAAGACTGAGGTTTACTTACGAAAAATTGATATTTTTAGCCTAAATACGTACATATACTATATATCACATTCCGTAAGAGTTATTATCTTGATATTTAATGTTTTCAATTTTAAAAAGTGGTAAAAGTGAAAAAATTAACAAATGGAAGTTGATGTAATTGAAGATTTGTGCCTTCTATTAAATCGCAGTGCTCTAATGACATTTTCTGTGTTAAATTTTAAAAAGTAATAAAAGTGATAAAATTGAATGGAAGTTGATTTAATTGAAGATTTTTGCTTTCTATTAATTCGCAGTACAAATTTTACTCCATTTTAATTTTTACATTGCTTTTTAGTCATTTAGTAATAATTTAATTCTTACGGAATGAGCGATTCTTAGCGCACTATACTTACGGAAAATGGGATATTTAAACTTAACATACGAAAACGATCAAAATTATCAATTTTCAAACCAGACCTCCTCCAATTTCGATGAAGCTTTCAGAATTAATTAAGTATTATAAAATATTCGACCCATATTTTTTTGTTTGGCCTAACGACCTGAGGTCTTCACTCAAAATTTCAGGGTTTAACTATGGTCATATTTTTTAATTTGCTAATTACTTGGGATCGGGTTACTCGATTCTTTTGGGCGATATGTTAAATTATCGGTAATAAATTGGGCTTTCAAAGGAAATAAAGAAAACAAAATATTGAAGAAAAATTTAAATTTTTATTAACTTTGGATTTTTGACCCCCTCTCTAAAAAATATTATTTTTGAAATGCCCTAACAATAATATATCAAAAATTACAAAACGAATATTCTTTAACACTAATACAGTTTTCATTTCCAGGTATAAAACTGTGGTACTTTTTTATGGTTAAAGATATAGGAGGCAGCATGTTGCCTCGTGTGTCTTCATCCCTAAGGTGAACCGGCATGTCCAGAGTGTTGCTAAAAATGACACGACGGTACGAGTAGAGCTCTGGCGGGTGAAGACCGAAAAAGATTGACAAAGAAACAAGAGGAGTTACGACTTTGGCCGGACTGTCAAAGTCAAGACAGAGGTTAAGTAAAGTGTCCAAAAGACCGTCCGGAAAATTACCTCAGAAGTTTGAGAAAAAAGAGGAAAAGGCTTGTGTGAAAAAGCCGCAGCCAACGACCCTGTTAACAGTGGATGATAGGAGCCACACCCAGATTTTCCGTGATTTTGAATCTGCAAATATAGAGCGAGTGAGCAACTTGGATATAAAAAGAATCCGTATATTAGTTGCAAACGAATCTCGCCTGAGGGATTATCTGTTTGGGAGAATAGAAAGAAAAAAAGGGGGGATGAGGCGAAGGCAATAAACAGACAGACAGACGGACAGACAGACAGACAGACAATAAAATCAATGAATAAAATTCTGAGCAGCAGAACCCAAATTCAGGTAAGCATTTATTTCTAGTTAATTGTAATTTCCCTTGCTATTATATCTCTCAAGACCTGAACGGTCGTAATAATTTACATTGTACTAATTCGCTAAAATAAAATTATTCAGGTTAAAAAAGCCAACCACTATAGTGTTAACTAACTTCAAACTCATTGAGCAACACTTTGCGGCTCAGCAGTCTCAGTACTTGTAGCATAAGTCCAACTTTTGTTAAATAAAATTATACTATTTTTGCTGGCATAGCGGAACCTGTCGGAGGCACTCGGCGAGGGATCCTCAACAACAAAAGTTATGTAAGTTGCTGTCACTTAATTATTTAGCATGATCAGTTTTATTGCCCTATTAAATGAACGAATAAATTTGAATAATTTCATTAGCCTGTAATATATAAAAAAAAAATATATAGATTCATCAGATTTTTATCATAGAATTGGAACAGAGGAACACGAATTACATTGTTAATATATGGTCAAATTTTCGTGCCATATTACATGCACAAATATGTTCGAGTAACTTCATTCGTGCGTAATGTATATAAATTTATCAGATTTTTTTTTAATATCATCTGAACAGAAGAGCATAGATTAGGTTGCTCATATATATGACTTAATTAGCTTGAAGTAGTTTTGTTTGTCACATAAGTATATGAAGTTGAGCGATTTCAGTAGTACGTTAATTATATTTGTCTATCAACCTCATGACTTTGAAATCCCACACCGCAAAGGACATATCTACGGAAATGCAGAAGCCTTTTCACAACGTCCACACAATCCTGAATGGAAACATTGCGGACGGATGGAAGAAAAAGATGACGATGACGAAAGTCAAAACAAGAGAGGAAAGAAATCTAAAGACGAGGACAATGAAGGAAAGACAAAGACGATAAGTAAACGGTCTAAGGATGTTGATAATGACGATGGTAAGGGTATAATGTAGGTTTTGACGACGATGATGATAAGAAGCGCAAAGGCGGTATTATAAGGATGAAAACGGCGATAAAAAGGGCAAGAAAATTGAGGGCAAAGGAATCAAAGACAATGATAATGAAGATGATAAGAAGCGAAAGAATAATAAAAGCATGGAAGAGTACTTCAACATAACATTAATCGAACATCTAAGGAAGGTAGTCAACTATAATCAGCGCTATTGGAATCGACATATTACTGTATTTGTAATGGCTTATATATCAGCTGTTTACAACCCGACTGGACAAACTCCAGCAAAGGTCATATTCGGAAAGGAGATGCGTTTGCTAGCGATCTCAAGTTTGGTACACCCAGAGGTGAACAAAAGTTACCAGACGATTATGTATTGGAGCTTAGACAACGATTAGCTGAAGTACACGACTCCAAGAGAGCAAAATTACAACCCGAAACGACGTAAGGGACGTTCTCCAAAATTACAACAACACTGGGAAGGGCCGTATTCAGTAGTGACTAGAATTAATGGCGTAGTATACAGGATTCAGCGTGGTACAAGAGACAAGCAGAAAATCGTTCACCTGGATCGTTTATGTCAATACTACGATCATCAAGACCGTGGACCACCAGTTGTTCGGGGAAGAACAGTTTTAAAAGGGCAGGGTTACGCGTCACAAAGTTATACAAGCGACATCTATTAGAAATAGAAATAACTTTAGGTTAGTGACATCCTAGTAAACTTTGGGTTCGGAGAACGGAATATTCAGGAAGGTTGTAGGATAATTTGTAGAGTATAAATACGGCGCTACTCACATCCAGGAGGCGGAGTCTTATTTCAGACAGTGAAGTGAACGAAGTAAACTATTTGGATTGCCATAATTAGACGTACAATACTAGCGATAACTAAAGAGTTGATTTGATAATTGTTTGTGAATTGTGAGAGTAAACAGTAAAGTTAAATAAAGAAAGAATTTTTGAATTATATCTGAAATATTGTGTTTTGAATAACGAACCAAGGACACGCTCTTAACAATAAATAAAAATGTTCACTTTTAAAATTAAAGCTTTCCATTAAAGCGAAAGCGTTTTAGTTTAGACACAAGCAATTTACGATATTTGAACTGTCATTCATTACGCACTTTATATGAGACGCAAGCCAAACTTGTCAAAATAAAAATTCTGCAGTTCTTCATGTTACCACATCAAACTAATTTATATTGATTCTGTTTATAGATTAGTATTACAAGTTACTTACTAATAGCAAAACAAAAATATCAAAATTTAATTTTTTTGCTGGCGATTCCCTCTGGAAGCTGTTTTACCATTATATTTACAAGGGTACAAACATATAAAATTCCCGTTGGTGACCTTGATAGCTAATTTTTCGTGGCGCGGACTAGAGTTAATTATTCATAAGGGCACAGTGTGTCCGCATTTGCAACATGTTTGCATATTTGCGTAACTAGCAGATGCCTGTAAATTTATATTCTGAAGGGGTAGAACGTTTGTAGGACTCTTTATGTATAATTTGCCAAGCTTTGGCAATATTTTCACGACTACAAGAAGTGTAATATAATAATTGTTGTAAATTTTTGCCCGTTTGTTAATCTTGCGGATTTTGTCTGAAGATCAAGCTTACCAGATTGTGACGTACAACGATCTGAACGTTTGCAACCCAGTAAGCTACACCACAATAGCCGTAAAGGACTTTACGAATTTAAACGAGAGGTTTACTTATGAATTTCTGTCAGTTTTTTAAATAAATCGATATCACTTTCCGCAAGGGACAGGGGTGGGCACGCATGAGGTCAATGAGAGCTGCATGCCTGTTTTCCATGTATTATGAAGCGCCGCTCCATAGTATTTAAGTTCAAAAATTTCAATTATACAGCAAGCAGCTTTCTTTAAGTGTGGATATTATGATTCTGGCATGAGTTTCCAAAATTAAATTATAGAAGTAGATTTGTGCTACATTTGAAATGCCTATTTAATCTCTAATAACTCCACCTCCCCAACCGCTTTTTTTTCAGAAATTGGAATTTCATCTTCAATAATACAAATAAATATGTAGGTTCATAAAATATGCAAATGTAGATTTAAAAACTTTCAAATCTTCAAACCTAAGTTAGAAATCCAATTGCAATTCTTCAAAATTTTCTTCTTTTCTTCGTCGATAGTGATTAATTAGTTTGGACTTAAAATCAAAGATAAATCGCCGAAGTTCAGCTTCAAAACTAAAAACAGTTTTTGACAAATCCGTTGAAATGTTCCGTAATATCTGTAAGGAACATGCAGTCAAGTTCCATTTCCTAACTTTGGGTAGGTTTTGGTTGTTCTTTTGCAAATTTATGATAGGATTGTCGAGTTCCACAAAATACAAAAGGCAAACATTGTTATGTGACCATAAGGAGAGATCGCTGGGCAATACATCTGTTTCATAATTCAACCGTACGTCTTCTAAAAACATCTTAAATCGACAAAGAGTTTTAACATTTTTTCTAATTAAATTCACAATCTGCAAACAACCCTCCACACATTTTTTGAATTTTAAGTAAACTTAGCTATGAGTTGCTCGCGGTGAATTATGCAGTGAAGAGGTAAAAGTGGAATTTCAGGATTGTTGCTTAAAATACCAATGAGTTCCTCCCTAACATTGTAGGTGCTTCGTCAGTTGCAATACTTATGAATTTATCACGAGGAAATTCAAAGCTGTGTACCTTACTTCATCAAGTGTATATTTCTGACATCGACACCGCGAGGTGCATCGATAAGAGATACTAAGTCTAACATTTCTTCCTTCACATTTACGTCTGCAGATACATAGCGGGCAAAAACAGTGAATTGTGGAACCTCGTCGAGAGCTAAAAACTCAATGCTGTACACTTTTTCAAATCACATATCAACAACCTACTTTTAAATTTTTTTACTAATTTCACCAATGCAACATTCAGTTTTACGACGTGACATAGTTATGGCCAGTTTCACAGTCTGAGTTTAAACCAAATATTTAGTTTAAACTCGACGAATGAGTTTCACAGTTTGGTTTAAACCCCGGTTTAAACTAGAGTTTAAACCATGCCATCCCTCGGTTTAAACTCAAGATAAAAGTATTTGAAAAGTGTGATATTTTATTTTGACAGTAGCATTGTTTGTTTGTATCAAGAAAATAATTTTATCATGGATTTAGATTTAGACATTTCTAGCGATGAATAGGATTTTTTTGAGTTAAATTTTCAACTCTGTTGACAACTGACAGTAATTAGAAATCGGCCAAATCATTTTAATGAGGGGACGACGTTGATTTTTATGCTAGGTTCCGTTTAAGTAAAGAACTTTGTCACTTTATCTTTTCTTGCGCTCTATTATATATTTTTCTTTATGCACTAGGGAAGGCATTAGCTCAACTTCACCTATGCTAAAATTTGCATCCTTTTTGAATGTTGGCATATTTAAAATTAGCAAATATAACTGCATATTTTTTATTTTTTACTTTCTGATGTTTACTTTTTCCGATTGACAGATTGATTGATAGAAAAATGCTTCACAATGGTGGCGATAACTAATTTAGTTTACAATTTAATCAGTACTACCAACGTTACTAAAAGAATGCACTGTGAAACCCGATTTGGTTTAAACTACGTTTAAACTTGGAGGAACTAAACCTTGGTTTAAACTCGACTATGAAACCGGCCATTAGAAACCTGAGCGATCTACTATCGGGATCAAAAACTTTAAGCACTTATTTTAAGTTTTTTATAATAAATTCTCCTTCTGCACATGCATGTCTGGCACAGGTAATATGCCAAGCTATCAAAGAATTAGCTTTGTTAGCTCTGTCATCTTCGCGACTAAAAGAAAACAAAAGTCCTTAATGCTTACGAAGCCCTGATTGCAATGACTTGAGTTTCTTTGTTCGCAATTTTGAATTGAATGGATATTGTGTTTAAAATTGGGGATGACTTATTTTATAATGTCGTGTAGTGTGCAATTGCAACTTTACAAATAAGACACAACGGCTTTTCATTATTGTCAATAAAAGCTAATTTTTCGAGCCAATTTTTTGAAAGGTTCTATTTGTTTTTCTTGTTCGTATTATCGTTTTTGATATTTTCTGAGGTTCTGTTAATAAATTTATATTCAAAGTTTGAAATTGAAACAAAAAAAAAATATACACCACAGAAAAATTACACATCGTAAACATGCTTAAATTAAATTGCTTGAAAAAAAGACTACCAGATTAAAAAAAAACATTTAGCTGAAAGTAAAACTATCACTGAAATATGGTTCTACCCACAACAAAAAAAAAACTAAAAAATAACTAAGGAAATTCACATTAAAAACAAAGTATGTTTCTGTCTCTTGTTCAAGTGCGCTCACCACAAAATAATACAACAGGATTAAGGAAACGCAAGCTATGTAGGTACGCACTGGAAATTTCTCATTGGTCATAACTTTATTAGCAATTTCATTTATTTGCGCCTGTGGCTGATGAGCATACGTATGGGTGTGATTGAAGGGTTTAATGAGGGAATTTTCATAATATATTTTTACGTTTCTTAGAAGAATTTTGTAATATGGCCGCCTAACAAATTTTTCTGTTGATTATCTGTAGAATATCTCAAATAATTTTTACATAATGATTGTTACCCAAAAATCCATTTGACGTTTCTCAGTAAGAATAACGATCGATAAGGTATGCACTCGAGTTTTCGTTCCCGTAGGTAGGCTCTGTTTTAACCAGATTGAAAAATACAAACAAAAACAATATTTCTATTTTTTTTTTGCGAAGCAAGAATTGGCCACTCTTATGAATGTGCAACATTAAAAAAAGAAACTCAAATAATATCATTGCTCATTCAAATTATTTTTGCAAAAAACTACAAATATCTAGGCAATAAAACTAAAATAACCACAACATAAAATCCGTATAACAAAATACATACATGGTTACTTATTTCATTTAAAAAGGTTCAGGGAGAGCCACATTTGCCCACCGTTGGGTTACTATCTTGATATTGAATGTTTTGAATTTTAAAAAGTGGTAAAAGTGAAAAAATTAACAAACGCAGTTGATTTAATTGAAGTTTTGTGCCTTCTATTAATTCGCAGTACCATTCTTATTCCATTTCAGTTTTTATATTGCACTTTTAATTCATTTAATAATAATTTAATTGTACATAGCGTCTGTAAGTAATGAGCTACTCTTATCGCACTATATGTACTTAAGGAAAATTTGATATTTATACTTAACGAAAGTTCTCCTCCGACGAGTTAAAGTTAATTTGGGTACGAATTTAAAGGGCGTGTTAGCCACACTTATGTACCTTTACGGCTATTGTGGCTCAGACCAATTTTAGAAATTGTGCTCTTTTTTACAAAATCACAGCCAAATAAGCAATTGCTGCTCTATCGATGAAAAAATATCGGGTTTTCCAATAAGAGGTGTTATTTTAATTAGCCCGCTATTTCGGTAGATGTCACTTTTGGAGCTGTCATTTTTTGACATTTGACAATTAGAAACTACGCCATTAATAAAAATGAAACGATACACGATTCAACAACGCATTGAAATTATTAAAATTCACTATAAAAATGGTGAAAATGAGGCAGTGATGTGAAGAATAAAACCCGTGCACGTCGCTCAAGAACAGCAATATTGCTGCTCAAGAACAGCAATATTGCTGCTGTAGCCGAAAGCGTTGAAGAAAACCCCGGTTTGTCCATTTCTCGTCGTTCTTTGGAATTAGGCATTCCACAAACGTCATTACACCGTATTTTGCATAAAGATTTGGGTCTTAAGGCTTATCAAGTTCAGTTAACACAAGAACTCAAGCCGGCCGATCATCAACAACGTCGAGTCTTTGCTGATTGGGTCCTTGAAATGCATGAAAATGATCCGGAATTCCATGGAAAACTCATCTTGAGTGATGAGGGCTCGGAAAACCCAAGAGTTATTGTTGAAAAGCCTCTCTATCCTCAACGTGTGACTGTTTGGTGCGGTTTATGGTCCCGCGGGGTCATTGGACCTTACTTTTTCGAAAATGAGGCTGGAGCAACAGTTACGGTGAATGGATTGCGCATCGACAGATGGCCAGAATTGGATGGTATTGATCTGGACAACGTTTACTTTCAACAAGACGGCGCTACGTGCCATACAAGCAACGAAACCATTGATCTTTTACGGGAAAAGTTTCCGGACCGTGTTATCTCTCGAAGAGGTGATCATAATTGGCCACCGAGATCTTGCGACTTCTTCCTTTGGGGCCACGTAAAAGAGCAGGTCTACACCAACAGCGCAGCGTCGATTCAAGACCTCAAAGATGGAATTCGTGAGGCTATCGAGGACATAGGGCAGCCACTTTGCGATTTTGTTATGGAAATATTCATTAAAAGATATGGTCCTGTAGGCGTGGTCGTGGTGGTCATTTGGCTGATGTTATTTTCCATTATTAACGGCATACCTTCCTCTTTATAATAAAATAAAGATCCGATCATTTATCTAAAAAAATGGCATTTTTCTTTGAATATCAAAATAACACCTCTTATTGGAAAGCCCGTTATGTTACGGGCACATTTGTTTATGTAAATGGATGCAAATTGGTACAGGTGTTTAGGTAACTTGCAACAGTTATTTTACCGTTTTACAGCACTTTGGATTTTGTTTGTTATTTATAATGCATCTATTATCTTACAATAAAAAAAATGCGAAATAAGTTGTAAATTAATTTTGCACATGTTCTGGACCTGGGAGATAGTTTGCAAAATTAATTTTTTTGTTATTTTACCCAACCAATATTCCATCAAAGTTTAAAAACTTATGAAAGTAATGTGAACTGATTTTGTTTATTGACTCGCCTATACAAGCACAGTTTTCATTTTTTCCAATGACTCTTAATCCCACTGAACCAAAATTCCACGCACCCCTAAATAGTCTCGAATTTATTTCAAGCAACTGCCGGTGCTGAAGTTGCAGCGTTGTAAAATTAGCGAAAAAGGGCTCCCGCCCAAAACAAACTGTTCATAAAATATTTATAAAATACTGTACAAGAATTAACAAATTTATTATACGATATTATGAGGACATTGAAGAAATGTTTAAGGATAACCTATATTTTGTTATATTTCAGACTCTTCCTTGTCTGAATTTGGTTCTTCCACCAAGTACCCCTCTTCACTTCTGTATTTGCGATTATTTTCCATTTTTTCGTCATCGTTTTTGGGTTCTTCAGGTTCGATTTTGGTCTGAGGTGTCGTTTCTCGATCATCATTGTCTTGCAATTCGTAGTATTGATGTACTTTTATAGATGAAATTGTTTCAGAATTAAAGACAGGAGTAGAAAAAGGAGGCGGAGCAGGAGGAGGACTGTTGTACATTTGACTTATATAATATGCTGGATTCATCACCGCTGGTGTCTGAAATGGTGGGTAGGGTAAAGCATAAAATCCTCCGTTCCCTATCCCGTCTGTTGCTATTGTTTGGGGTTGACACATATAGTTAAATTGATAAGGATAATTTGAACAACATGGCGTAGAAGTTACTTCACACATTGATTCTGTTTGCGGCCACAGTTGAAAGGACGAATTTGGTACGCTGCCTAACCGAAATCCTTCAGGTTCAATGAAAGTCCATAAATAATTTGGATAAAGCGTTTGATCTCCAATATTAGAGGGGTAGAGTAAATTGGTGTCTTGGAGATTAGAGTCGGGTAGAGAAGAAGTAAAAGCGTACTGTCCACGGTGCAGATAAGACACTTGATTGTCATAAATATTTTCAGATGTTTTGCATTCTGTCACCTTTTGCCGGTTTCTCTTTTTCCGTCTTCTAGGCATATCACTGAAGACCTCTGCTAACGCTAATGGAAATTCGAATACAAACTAAATAAATAAACTTTCTAACAAAATAAACATTTATCCAAAGTTCAAAAAACATCTAGTATATAATTCCAAAATAGAAAAAACTGACAGTATTGATGATATTTGAATTTTGTACACTTTTGCCAGTACAGGCAGCGAGTACTTGATGACCGTTATAGATTTATTTGATTTATCAAGGGTGCGTATGAATAAATTTCACTTATTGCATATGCAAAGCGCAGAGCACTTGAGGTCTTACAACACTGACTTGATTCATAGAAACTTAAACGATGCACTAAAATTCTGTTATCCGTACTTATATATTCTACGCCTCATGGCGTTTTGCTTTTCATTAAGTCAGGACTTTTTGTAAATTGATGGAAGCTGTACATTTTTGTTACTCTAATTACGGCCCTAAATTTGCAACCTAGACATTAACCTGCCGGGGCGGTGTCGCTATCTTGATAAATGTCTTTAAAAGAATCGGATTTTTTAAACATCATAGTTGTAATAAAAATGAAAGAGAATAAAATTTGCAAGAATTAAGATGTGATATTATATAGGTATTTTTGAAAACAGCTGTCTGACTTTAACTCCATAATTTTTGGCTGGAGCAGCTAGGATAGCTGTTGCTTTTTTGAAGTAGCTAAGAAACCGTTAAGAAGAAGCGTATCAATGGTAAGAGTAGCTGAACAGCATAAACTCCTCAGTAAAAAGACAGCTTTTGGTGTACTGAACTCTTTTATTTAAGAGTCTTAGCCTATTTATTTCGAAATATTGCTTAAGTCTAGAATTTGTATACTTCAATATATTTCGGTGCATTACTAAAGGTTCATACCCTCACAATAAAAGTACAAAGTAAATAAAATACGATTAACTTTTTAAGGTAAAGATATACCGTGAGAGACATTTGGTATCTAGTTTCCGTTTACATAGACTAAAATCTCAAAAATGTTTACACAGCAAGATCTCTGGAGATGGAAAAGCTAGGTCACCGGATACCATGCGAAAAAAAGTCTAGAGATACGTCCCCGAAGTGTTTACACGAAATTTATGTTTGGTCTCTACATTAGATCTCTTGAGATCTTTGGGAACTGTTAGAAAGAATTACCTCAATATATGCTTCGGTTCAAAAGTCATTAAGTTATTCGAAAAGTGAAAAAGTATATAAAAATTATATCTTGGTGTCTACGGGATAAAGGATAAAATAAAAAAATTGCTTAATTTGTTTGTCAAAAATAACAAGACTAAGCCCATTACTATCCAAACTTGAGGTTTAAATAATTTACTAACATTTTTGGTATTAAAAATAAAAAAATTAGAAAAATTTAAGAGATGAATTTTATGATATTCTAAGATAACAGATATTTTTACTATCCGTAATTTTTTTTTCTTATGAAAAGAATTTTTATGTAATTTACCCTGATTATTGTGTACCATTTAAAGTAAGCTAAAGGCCATGCCTCTGTGATAATTAGAACCAAAGTTATGATTTTTTGAATACCAGCTTTCCAAAAACCTGCAAATTTTAATGATTTCAAAGTCCTTTAATTCAGGCAATATGCATAGCAAAATTTTTGTTGTATTCTTATCTCATAATTAATTAGCTTTCACCAAAATATGAACGAAAATGGTGATGGTCGGGTAGGAAAAGAGCGCATTTTAAATAAAAATTAACAAAAGTCTTTCTTCCTAACAAATTTTCAAACTCAATCCAGTATATTCGTTTTCCTTTCCAAATACAGTTAGCAGCATCAGTTACAGCAGAAAACACAAATAGCCTCTGGAGATAAAAAATGAGCAAACTTCGGACACCGGAGACCAAAATACACAATGGGAGCCTGAAAAAGTTATCTCTGGAGTCCAAAGTCTCTCGTCATGTAGCTTGACCTTTTACACCATTTCCTGTGCAATTATAAACAGTGAAACAAGGTACTTGCGGCAAATAAAGCCTGGAGGGTAATAAGGCCCACAAATAAAAATTCATACTTAGTCCCATGACACACGATGATACACACTTGAGACTAGACACGACGTAAAACCAGTTTTTGTATCGACTGTGTATCAGCCTATCAGACTTACTAAAATGAATCGCAGCACCCTTATATTTTAAGGCCGCTACACAACTCAAGCAAATCATATGAGGCCTGAAACACAATTGGAGCTTTTCAGCCAGCTTGAGATTTGTTGACAATGTAAATCAATGTAGAAGAACACAATTGGAGCTTTAACTTTTTTGCCAGCTTCAAGCTGGCTTGAGATTTGATCAAATTGCAAAATTCAAGCCCAATGACTGCCAACTAGAGGGAATTTTTAATGTTGCCAACTGTGCGAATGCCGAATATTAGATGAGAATGACATTAAAGAAGTAAACAGCTAACAAAAATGTTAAAATGGAAGAAAACTTATAGAGCTAGTAAAAGATAAGCAGTTTTTGTGGGACATAAAAAAAAACTCGGTATTATTTTTACATATAATTGGTACATCTCAAAACTATCCAAAAAAGTATGCATTTAGCGTAATTTTGGAAAATCAGAAGCATTAACTGTCGTTCCTTAATAAATATTTTCAACATAAACAAGTTAAAGTTGTAAATGTCAAAAACGCCAGTTGTGTTCAATTCGGCTTTTTCAGTCAGCTTTAGGAGAAAGCTGTTCATAAAGCTGGCTAAAAAGCTCCAATTGTGTTTCAGGCCTTATGGGCGGATTACATTAACAATGCCGTTTTATGACAAAAATATTTAAAGACAGTACTATATGTATGAAATGCATTACATTACCCACGCTGTCGTCGTCGTCGGCGTGGTCGTCGACCCATCTCTAATCCTAATTTTAACGCTGGCGCTCCATTGTTGCCAATATGCAAGATCTAAATCAATTATGAAAAAACATGAAAAAATGAAATGATATTTGAATTTCTGAAAATAAATGATTTTATGTTAAAAAAATGTGATTTGAAGGAAAATCAAATATCTTTTTTATTATTATTTACATTTTTTTTTTGTAAACGGGCACAGATTACAAGCAAATAACTCAACTGTAAAATGTATGGGAAATTATTGCATGGCGGTGCCGCCCAGTGTTAATGTAACTTGTCCGGCGTTTTGTTCGGCGTTTGATGACGACGGCGATAACCACGCTGGCGTCGGCGTTGTTAATATAATCCAGCCATTAGTAGAAACGAACGCCGTCGAGGCGTCTGGCAGTTCGCGCAGCCATCTTGCCAGTAATGAATGGTACGCTACCGAGAGGGTTACGGCTGCTTGGAATTATAATTTTCGCCTAGACAAAATCATAAGTTCTGTTGTTTAATTACTATTTCCCACTGACTTAAAACAATTGGCGTATTGTCATTTTCCTATAGGAAAGAATGGCACAAGTTTTATAGTTTTCTCTTTCGCGCTGTGGCTGAGTTGAATCTACCAACTTATTGAAATTGTTCTAATGCCATTTGATGTTTTTATGTTGGCTGCAGATGCAATCACCGCCGGAAGAATAAGGTAAAGATAGTGTTTACCCAATGTGTATAGAAGACAAGTTATTGCTATTAAAATTTTGACACATTGCAGCTGATAGTCTGTGACGTAATTCTATGACAGAATATTGTGTTCTCTGCACCGTACTTTCCTATACATTTCACGATATTGCGTCACATAATGGTGGAACGTGGTTCGTAATGGTAATACTTTGTATTCTATATAAAGGGTTTTCCAATAAGAGGTGTTATTTTAATTAGCCCGCTATTTCGGTAGATGTCACTTTTGGAGCTGTCATTTTTTGACATTTGACAAGTAGAAACTACGCCATTAATAAAAATGGAACGATACACGATTCAACAACGCATTGAAATTATTAAAATTCACTATAAAAATGGTGAAAATGTGGCAGAGACGGTTCGTAAAACTCGAACATTTTTGGGTCGTCGTGAAGCACCTTGTCGGAAATTGGTAGAAAAATTCGAGCTGTCGGGGCAAGTTAGTGATGTGAAGAATAAAACCCGTGCACATCGCTCAAGAACAGCCGAGAATATTGCTGCTGTAGCCGAAAGTGTTGAAGAAAACCCAAGTTTGTCCATTCCTCGTCGTTCTTTGGAATTAGGCATTCCACAAACGTCATTACACCGTATTTTGCATAAAGATTTGGGTCTTAAGGTTTATAAGGTTCAGTTAACACAAGAATTCAAGCCGGCCGATCATCAACAACGTCGAGTCTTTGCTGATTGGGTCCTTGAAATGTATGAAAATGATCCGGAATTCCATCGAAAACTCATCTTGAGTGATGAGGCCCATTTCCACCTCGATGTCTTCGTCAACAAGCAAAATTGTCGAATCCGAGATCTTGTGACTTAACACCTTGCGACTTCTTCCTTTGAGGCCACGTGAAAGAGAAGGTCTACGCCAACACCCCAGCGTCGATTCAAGACCTCAAAGATGGAATTCGTGAGGCTATCGAGGACATCGGGAGCCACTTTGCGATTTGGTTATGGAAAATTTCATGAAAAGGATATGGTCCTGTAGGCGTGGTCGTGGTGGTCATTTGGCTGATGATATTTTCCATTATTAACGGCATACCTTCCTCTTCATAATGAAATAAATATCCGATCATTTATCTCAAAAAATGGCATTTTTCTTTGAATATCAAAATAACACCTCTTATTGGAAAACCCTGTATGTACTTTGGTGTTTACCATACTCCGTCTCTCCCCAATCTCTTGAAAATTAATGTCGGAATGAGTTTAATTTCTTATAAGAGTGCTTATAAACGATTAAAATATCACTTGAACACAAGAACGATATTTTTATACCCTAAATGAAATCTATAGGGTATACTAAGTTTCTCATTCCGTTTGTAACACCTCGAAATAATGATCGTAGAGCAAAATGGATTGGACACCCACGCATAATATTAAAAGTTATTTTGATTTTTGCATGTCCGTCCGTCCGTCTGTCCGTCTGTGCTCACGATAACTCGAGAACGCGTATACTTAGAAAGCTGAAATTTTGTACACAGACTTTAAAAAAAAAGTAAAATTAAGTTCGAAAATGAGACAAATCGGGCAACTCCTTCGTGGGGTTGCCATACAAAAACTTCGTTTTCCACTATACATTTGGACACTGTCTCAGACTGCGTCGACGTAGGGAGCTGAAATGTGGTACACGGTGTTTTTATTGTACTAGCAAAAAAAGTTCAAAAAATGGACTAAATCGGGCAACTCTTTCTTGGTGTTGCCATATAAAAATTTATGTTTTTTACGTATACTTTGAAAACGATCAGTCCAAGACATTTTTATTGTACTAAAAACTTCTTCAGAATACGAAATCCTATAAAATTTGTTAGAATCATTTTTTCTGTGCGACAAACCGTTCTAAAAATATACGCGAAAATCCACTTCAAAAATTCAACTTGCATAGATCGGTGACCTTACGAAATTTTATACAGGCATTCATCTAGGGTATCATAAGAATTGGTCCTAGAGCAGTTCTAGCTTTTTTACTTGTTTTAATTTAATTCGATTTTCATCTGATTGGTTGAATTTTAAATGTTTTTATGTAGTAAATGTTTTAAATGGTGCTCGAACTCTGATATAATACAATATTTTTTGTGCCACATGAAATAGCAAATCGCTCAGTCCATTATTATAAGTCAGAGCTATTACCACATGTACTAACTTGGTTAGTTAGAACTTTAGGTAATGCAGTTTACGATTTCGGTGCTTATTTTCGCCCTGCATTATGTTTATTTGATAAATGAGTAATTTTGTAAAATCTTATTATAGGTTTAATAAGGGCCACTGGAGTGGACCCGGCCTTATTACCCTACCAAATCTCAATGAATTCTCAATGAAATTAATGTTCCTGCATAGGATTATGATTATGACATTATTTTTGTTCCAAAGAATGAAGACCGTTTGGATTTACTCTGTTGTAGGTTAGGAATTTATAATTATAGTTGTTGGGGGCCTTATTATCCCCCTGGGGGTTAAAAATGCCATTTTTATTTTTATTGCAAATTATTAAAAATAACCGGATTTTGTTAACTTTCTTAGTTTTAGCAAGTTTAAATGGAATCATTCCGCTGATTAGATTTTGAAAAAGTTAATTTTCTATTATAGTTTTTCTATTTTTTTAGTTTTGCAAATAAATAAACCTCACGGAAATCTTGATTTTGTAGTTCTATATCACCAAATGCTTGATTTGTTGCATTTTCAAATTAGTTGGGCCTTATTTGCCGAAGGTATCTTGCAACTTTGGTAATGCAATTCCATTTAAACATGGATATAAGTTAGTTTAAATAAATTCCTGCAGCAAATTTTTCACACAACTTGTAGTAATGATAATGGTCCTCAGTACGAAAATAATCTGTAACGTAGATTGAAACCGTTAACCGCATTTTTAAAAACGTTTCAGCACGATAAATACTTGTATATTTAACAAATAATGGCAATCGTTTAAAATTTTTTTAAAATGGAAAATTATTATTATCTTTTTCAAATTGGAAACTAATTCGTCTAAGAGCCAGCATGTATAGTATCCATACTAGTAATAAGGATTACATTACCAATAATATTATACCATAGATGAAAATAAAAGTGGAAGTTTTGTATGGCAAAATCAAGAAGGGGCTGCCCGATTTAATCCGTTTTTTAAATTGTATTTACCTACCATTTTTCTCAAAATGCCGTATACCAAATTTCAGCTATCTAGACGACACGTTCTCACACAGTGTCCAAATATATATGTAGTGAAAAATGAAATTTTTGAATGAAACAAATCGGGTAACTCCTTCGTAGGATTGCCATACAAAAATTACTTTTTCACTACATATTTCTGCACTGCCCGAGAGTGCGTCAACGTAGAGAGCTGTAAGTTTGTACGTCGTGTTTTCATAAAATTAGTAAATATAATTTAAAAAAATTTGCTTTATCGGTCAATCCTTTCTTGGTATTGCGATATAAAAATTTAGGATTTTTACATATATTGTGAAAACGATCAGTCCTAGACATTCTTTTTGTACTGAAAAGTTCTTCAGAATATGAAATCCTATGAAATTGGTTTTAACGATTTTGAATGTCCGACGAACTGTTCTAGAAATATATGCGAAAAACCACGTCAACAATCAAACTTGCTTTGATTGGTGATCTTACGAAATTACATACGGATATTCAACTAGGGTATCATAAGAATTGGTCTTAGGCCAATTCTAGTTTTTTTTTCAGTACAATAAAAACGTATTTTTACAGTATGCGTAAAAAACCCATATTTTTATATGGCAACACCAAGAAGAGGTTGCTTTCTCTAATCCGACGTATTTAATTTCGAACTTTACAAATGCGTATATAATCGACTTGCTTGATTGTGTTTTTCTTAAAAAGTTTGGCAAATAACCAGCAGCCAAACATATGGCCTGGGGCCGGATTCTGTAGCACGGAGAATTTGGGAATTTGGGAGATGAGAATTGCGTTTTCTTAGAATTCTTAATTCCCTAATTCTCCATTCCCAATTCACTAACATTGTTGGAGAATTAGGGAAAACGTAAGAAATGTGAAAAAGTGCGAATCGCCTGGGACGATTAAGGGTATCAATTTTTGTTATAGAGGGCTGGACTTTTTATCATATGTGAGGTACATCTGCCTATTACCTTCCACTGTCGAAATAAATTTAAATTTCTTTTTTATTGGGGTAGTTTTTGACGGATGTAGGAGGGTAGGTTTTCTCGAGTTTTTCCGGGATAACGAGAGAATGGAGAGTAGAAGGAGAATGTATGTGGTATCAAAAAAAATGGGAGCTCAGCGCGAATAAGATAGGTTTAGGAAAAGGGGCGGGGAGAGTGCGGGGTAGAAATGGGAGCTGATTAAGGGAAATTAAAAAAATTAAGACAATATCAGGAGCTGCAATAATTCGCAGGGGTAAGCTCAGGATCTCTAAGCCCAATAAAAAAAAAGTAAGAATTCACTTTGGTAATTAGCCATGCATGGGTATTATAGGCTATATTTTATTTCGATTAACGGTAATTTGCAGATTTGAGCGGCCTCGGCGGTAAATTTTGCTATCGCAATATTCACGGGCGCCTAACTTTATGTGGGAGGGCTGTAGAGTATTGGAATTTTTTTGATGGATTAAGGGTTTAGAGTATAAAAATATAGGTGAACAATTTTGGGGGCAGGGTGTTTTGGGGGTTGGAGGTCGTACCACCCCTCATAGGGGGTTGCTCAAACTACGTCATGTTTGGTACCAAATTAAAGAGGGAGGAGAGGGTAATCGAGTGGTGTAGTTTGTCTTTGATCGTTTTGACGTGATAGCTGACTTTTGACCGCCGAAAAACTATTTTTTTACACTACGGTCATATACACCCCAGTTTCCATATTTTGGATATATTTCTTCCGTTCTTTGTTTCACATCCATTAGTACTCCGTTGTGAACATTTTTGTCATGGGAAGTAAATTTCCAGGACTTACCAGTTCTTCGCAATGATGAGATGAAAATATGTCAATTTTTGTACCAAAAACTGTCAATTTTTCACCTAAAAAAGGACTGCTACACTTCTTTTACAGTTATTTCCAAAACGGTTTATCGGATTCAAAAATTATTTACATATTTAATTAGGGGACAAAATGTAGATGCGATTTCAATCCTACACACAAGCTTTACCGTGTATATTTAAAAATTTTACAGCATCTCTTCTGTACTGGACGACGACCAAATTGATCAATTTCGCGTGATTTGTAATTTTTAGCGGGTACTTTGAGAGACAAAATCCTTGTTCCTCTGTTAGTATTGCATGGATTTCCATAATTTGTTTTTTACAATATAGCCAGGATACGCAGTGAATACATAACTCAATTTGAAATTCGTAGGTACCTAGATACCTTCACAAAACGCAACAAAAGAAGACAATACAATTTTTCCACTTACTTTTCCACTTGCAAAACACCGGAGAATTAACAAGTGGAATGGAGAATTTGGGAATTATCAGGTGGAATGGAGAATTTGGGAATTCCGTACTCACTTCTCAAATTCTCTCTCAGTTGAAAATTTTTCGTCTTACTTTCACTTCTCAATATCTCCGGTGTTTGCTTGTGGAAAAGTAAGACGAAAAATTCTCAACAGAGAGGATTTGAGAAGCGAGTACGGAATTCCCGAATTCTCCATTCCACTTGTTCCGGTGTTTGCTTGTGAAAAAGTAAGACGAAAAATTCTCAACTGAGAGGATTTGAGAAGCGTGTACAGAATTTCCGAATTTTTCGTCTTACTTTCACTTCTCAAATTCTCCGGTGTTTGCTTGTGGAAAAGTAAGACGAAAAATTTTCAATTGAGAGAGAATTTGAGAGGTGAGTACGGAATTCCCGAATTCTCCATTCCACTTATTAATTCTTCGGTGTTTGCTTGTGGAAAAGTAAGACGAAAAGTAAGTAGAGTATTCCCAAATTCTCCATTCCACTTGTTAATTCTCCGGTGTTTTGCAAGTGGAAAAGTAAGTGGGAAAATTGTATTGTCTACTTTTGTTGCGTTTTGTGAAAGTATCTAGGTAGCTAGGAATTTCAAATTGAGTTATGGATTCACTGCGTATCCTGGCTATATTGTAAGAAACAAATTATTTAAATCCATGCAATACTAATAGAGGAACAAGGATTTTGTCTCTCAAAGTACCCGCTAAAAATTACAAATCACGCGAAATTGATCAATTTGGTCGTCGTCCAGTACAGAAGAGATGCTGTAAAATTTTTAAATATACACGGTAAAGCTTGTGTGTAGGATTGAAATCGCATCTACATTTTGTCCCCTAATTAAATATGTAAATAATTTTTGAATCCGATAAACCGTTTTGGAAATAACTGTAAAAGAAGTGTAGCAGTCCTTTTTTAGGTGAAAAATTGACAGTTTTTGGTACAAAAATTGACATATTTTCATCTCATCATTGCGAAGAACTGGTAAGTCCTGGAAATTTACTTCCCATGACAAAAATGTTCACAACGGAGTACTAATTGATGTGAAACAAAGAACGGAAGAAATATATCCAAAATATGGAAACTGGGGTGTATATGACCGTAGTGTAAAAAAATAGTTTTTCGGCGGTCAAAAGTCAGCTATCACGTCAAAACGATCAAAGACAAACTACACCACTCGATTACCCTCTCCTCCCTCTTTAATTTGGTACCAAACATGACGTAGTTTGAGCAACCCCCTATGAGGGGTGGTACGACCCTCAACCCCCAAAACACCCTGCCCCCAAAATTGTTCACCTATATTTTTATACTCTAAACCCTTAATCCATCAAAAAAATTCCAATACTCTACAGCCCTCCCACATAAAGTTAGGCGCCCGTGAATATTGCGATAGCAAAATTTACCGCCGAGGCCGCTCAAATCTGCAAATTACCGTTAATCGAAATAAAATATAGCCTATAATACCCATGCATGGCTAATTACCAAAGTGAATTCTTACTTTTTTTTTTATTGGGCTTAGAGATCCTGAGCTTACCCCTGCGAATTATTGCAGCTCCTGATATTGTCTTAATTTTTTTAATTTCCCTTAATCAGCTCCCATTTCTACCCCGCACTCTCCCCGCCCCTTTTCCTAAACCTATCTTATTCGCGCTGAGCTCCCATTTTTTTTGATACCACATACATTCTCCTTCTACTCTCCATTCTCTCGTTATCCCGGAAAAACTCGAGAAAACCTAACCTCTTACATCCCTCAAAAACTACCCCAATAAAAAAGAAATTTAAATTTATTTCGACAGTGGAAGGTAATAGGCAGATGTACCTCACATATGATAAAAAGTCCAGCCCTCTATAACAAAAATTGATACCCTTAATCGTCCCAGGCGATTCGCACTTTTTCACATTTCTTACGTTTTCCCTAATTCTCCAACCATGTTAGTGAATTGGGAATGGAGAATTAGGGAATTAAAAATTCTAAGAAAACGCAATTCTCATCTCCCAAATTCCCAAATTCTCCGCGCTACAGAATCTGGCCCCTGGCTAAACAAATGACAAGCTCTTTGCAAGCTGGTTAATCATGAATTCTGGCCGATGCGAAAATATAGGACATACTTCTGCTTACTTTACCTTCGGACGTGAGTTTAGCACACCCGATAACGTATGGTACAGGCCGAGAATTTTATCATAAAGATGATAATATGATTATTCGAATTTATTATTATTCTTCTAGAATAGCACACAAATGGTTGAAAAGAACGGAGCGAAAACTACTCCAACCAGAAGCTTTAACCAGATCCTAGTTAACAATCCGAGGATAAAGTTTGAGTACAACCTAAGATTAAATTACAGCTTCAGACGCCTTCACTTCAAAATTTGAGCTGAAACAAGATAGTTCTTACATTGTCGGCCATACTTCTCTTTGTCGAGGAGACCTCGGACGAAATAGAGGACATTGTGCTATAAACACCACCAGAATTACTTTTCGATTTACAGCCGAATACTAACGAGAATTTACTCAATTAAAAAACTAGCCATACAGTGCCCCACCATTGCCCAATATTGCTTTTAGATTCCAGCCAAAATCATATAAATTTCCTACCCACTTTTATGTACTTTGCTTGTAATTTCAGTATGAAATAATAAAGAGAAAGTTTAAATTAAAAAAAAACCTTTAGTAACTACTCTTACAGTTTAAATATTCACATATATATATAAATGCAAATCAATTTGTACAACATATGCTTTCGTGAAGATTATGTTTTATGCTCCAATAAACTTCTATTCCAATATTGGTATACCTCACCTGGCTTATTATACGAAAGCATAATTTTAGCGCTTAGATAAATTTAATTGGGAACTTAATTAACAAAAAAATCAAATAAGTTAAAAAATATTGAAATAAAGTTAAAGTTTCGATTGAAGTGAGACATCTAACAAAGCCAACATTGAATTGAATTTTCCCAAAGAATGGACGAATTCCTTCTTCAAGTGCTTCCGAACAAATTTTGCTTTGAAAGCTAAGGATGACTTTGTTTCAAATGCCCTTCTTTATAGAATCGAATTGCTCTTGGGAAGGAATTTATCGCTGTAGTTAGAGTCATTTCTAATTAGGATTTAATCGTGGCACAAGATGTGAAAAGTTCCTCTCTCCCTCTCTCTCTGCACAGCTTGTTTCCTGACGAAAATTCCGAATGGAGAAATTGTATAAAAAGACGAACAAATCGATAAAATAGAAATCTTTAAGTTCCTTAAAGAGCCTTATCGTGCACTTCCGATAGACAATTTCGATATTTCCTGCAGGAAGAACAATTCCACTAAAAGTCTGAAATTCTTTTTATTTTGAAAAGATTTGTCTACGGTGAACTGGTCAAAGTTTCAGTTCTCCATTTCCCAAGAGATTTTCAATGCTTATCGTTTTATATATACTGAATGTATACTACATAAATGGAGGGTATTTTATAAGAGGACAAGCTACTGCAAATATGGCTGTAACCAAGTGAATACAATTGAAAATGGAGTTAATTCAAATCCTTTTGTGATTACTTCTGAATTCATTATTTTGAGGTTTTCGAATTATGGTTGTGATTAATAATATGACAACATCATTAAAAAAATATTGATTGAAGTTGTTGGTCCATATTTTTATATAAAGCAAGCTTGAGGCCCTGTGTGTAATGTATGGGGTAATTTGTAATTGGTAGTCATAAATGAAATAGATGATAGGTTGAAGGCTTGAAGCAAAAATTGTATCGGAGGCGGGAGTAAATTTGAATGGTAGTCCAGGTACAGGGTGATTCATAACTGAAGGCTTTTCATCTACAAAATTTTCATTTGTATCTCTGGTAATTAGTAACGTTTCAATTTGTAATAAGTTTCGTGTAACAGGTAAAAATAAATGCACTTTCGTCATGTGCATATCCAGTTACGATACGTTGCACATTTACGGGAGCAGTAGACTTAGGTATGAAAAATTGCAATATTTTTTTCTCAAAATGAAAAATTCCTGTGATGTTACGTGGACATGCAAAAATCAAAATAACTGCGTGACTGTCCAATCCATTTTGCTCTAACTGCATTATTTCTGTGCTTTACAAATGGAATGACAAATTTATTATACCCTATGATTTCATCTAGGTAGGGTATAATAAAATAGGAATATAATAGCTGCATTTTTTATCTCTGTGATCTGATCCGGCTCAATTTTGCTTACGTAAAACAACAACTATGCATGATCCACATCAAGAGCTGGTTTAATTTTCGGGATCCGGAAACTGCATTTGCTCTTCTCACAATTAGGTGGCTTATTAAATATATATGATGGTAACCATTAAATATGGCAGGACTATACTAGTAAGTTTGAATTGGTTATTATTTTAAATTATGGTTACTACAAAATATAAGAAAATTGTTATCTTTCCAGAAACAACCAATGACACGGTAGGCATGCTTATTGTTAAGCTGAAAAATTTATTAAGACCTTATAAAGCTCATCGTCATACCTTTGTGTTGCTCTTTTCGAAGAAATATTGGATGAAATTTTTGTAGATAAACTAATAATCTGCACGACTCAGACAATCAATTCCTACATGGGAAAAGAGTTGAGCCACTTTTGACAGAGAGCTTTGTAGCGTTGTCATCAAATCTATCGTTTGGATATGAAGGAGGAGAAAGTTTCGGATGGAGCATCGGCAACTGTATCTCGCTAGGCAACCTCATGTGCATAGCCTAGAAAAACAAATGTATTCAAGGAGAACATGAAATACAAAAAATCAAAAGAAAATTAAAATAGATATTCAAGGAGTATTCAGAAGATAAATTACGGAAAATGCACAAAACTGAAAAAGCCAAAGAACAAAGGCAATCTGAAAAACTCAGCGTTTTGAACGAAACCACCCAAATATTTATATAAGTGTTAAATATATATTTTTTTAAATGAATACATTGCAATCACATACAGAACCTATTAATTTAGGCTTGTAGCACCTCTAGTTATTAAATCATAATTGTTGTCTTCATTGGTTAACATCAGCTTATCAAAATTACCAAGAAAGCATGATCGACAGTTTCGACATCATATTCAATGGTGTATACAGTTGTTGTCGATGCAAATAATGTGTAAAATAGTAGCATTCGCATTAAATATGTTTTAATATTTTTATATACAGAGTGATTCAGATCAAGATACCTTCCCGTATACAACGCGATTCCTTGAGGTAAACTGATCAAAATTTTTTTCCACATACCCCCCCCCCCCCCACCCAGAAACCATCCCTTAAGAATTAAGGAAAACTAAAACACTTGTTAAGTTTCACAGAAAATATATAAAATGATTTATTTAAATTAAATAATTTAATTTAAACCTAACGCGTTTCGATCTCTAAAATCATCATCAGAGGACTAATTAATACATAAAGCTTTTGAAGCCATCGAACCAAGCATCATTACCAATACATACTAAAATGGAAAAGACATATACAAGCAAATATTGAAATGAGAAAATTATGGTAATCCAACAAAAGCGGACTTAATAGAGCGCTTGAATTTTTGAAACCAGTCTCTTCATTTAACATAAAACTGCGTTTTTCTTTTTCTGCACAGATTTCTTTAATTTCGTATTTATCTAACAATCTCCCGGCTGGTAGACTATGCAAGAGTTTAATATTATTTTCAATTTTGTGCTTATTGCACATTAGATGCTGACGTACATAAGAAGTTTTGGAGCGTTCCTTCAACCTAACTTTTAGTTTTCGTCTTGTTTTTCCAATGGCGTCGCAATCATTACAAGATATTTTGTAAACTCCACTTTTTTCTAAGTCATCAACCCCCGGCCTTAACAAATTGTTAAGCAATAATTTCCTTAAGGTTAACTTGTTGGAAAAGGCAGGCAATACGTTATTGTGTTTTAACGGGTGACACAACTTTGATAAAATGAATTTTCTTGTGTTTCATGTCACAATTTTTGTTTTCTTGAACGATAGGAAAAATCAAAGAAATGTTTTTAATTTTTAGCTTGTTCCTTAGTAACTTGTCTATTAAGCGTATTAAGAGTATCTATTATTATTCGCGATTAGTTTAATAGTTTTAATTTCATTTTTAAAATTATCGGGTGATAATGGTATAGATATCAACCTATGTATCATAGAATAAAAGGTTGGTAACTTAGTGGACCATGGAAGTACAGAGGATTACAACATCACAAAATGTATCTTTTATAAAGATTTTAAAAAATTAATTATTTTATTACCAAACTCTAAAGTGAATTTCATATTATCGTCAAGTTTATTCAATATATTATTCAAGAAATATTTTAGTTGTCGCTCAGTGCCCGTCCATATACATAAAACATCGTCTACATACCTATACCTGGTATGTACGTGTGCTAAAATAGGCGAATTAAAAGGAAACAATGTTTGCTGTAACTGGTCCATAAAAAATTCAGCATAAAAAGGTGAAGAGGCCGATCCCATAGTCAAACCATCCTCTTGAATGTAATTTTCCCATTAAAATGAAGATAATTTTGATTAAAACTTAAATCAATAAGGTCAATATATTCATTAACTAATAGGTACTAATTGTGGATTTTCTTTCGAATTCTATTTATAAACAACTCACGACACCTATGGACTGGTACAGACGGAAACAAACTGGACACATCAAATGACACTAATTTAGCATTTTGTGGGATCTCCAAATCTTTAATTTTGTTAATTAATTCAATAGAATTTTTGACAGAATATTTAGGACTAAAACCATTTACGTTAGGTATTGTATTACTCAACCACCTCCATAGTCTCTGGGAGGAAGAGTTAAAAGAAGCAGATACTGGCCTTACAGGTATGTTGTCTTTATGAATTTTAGGTAAGCCATACAAAATTCAAGTCGAAGGATTACAATTTTTTTAATTGAAATTTTAATCTGTTATCCAACAATAAACTAGAGCTATTTAAGGTACAAACAACATCTTTTTGGTATTTATTTGTTTGGTCTCTAAACAGTGAGTCATTTTTTCTAGATAATCAGCCTTACCTAAAATCGTAACCGAAGCCCCCTTATCCGCCTTTGTTAGAAATAAATTATTAACTTTGATTTTACTTTTCAAAATCCTAATTAAGCCTTTGTTACTGTTTACTGCCTTATGTACTATATTCCTACCGTCTCTTATAATTTTTGAGAATTTTTGATTTTTATCAGTCCCCAAGTCGGGTGCACATTTCAAGCCTTTGCTTAAGAATTTATTTTCTTGGTCCGAAAATTGCACAGTTGTTAGGTTAATGACCCTTGGATGAAATTGAACATTCGTCATATCATTATTAGCCGGGCAGATGTTACATGCATTCAATTTCGACCTTTGCCGCACATACTGCTCATGCGATGTAGAGTTAGCTTTTTCATTGCACTGAGAATATATCACGTCGAATTTCAATGGATTAAGTAACCATGTCAATTGAGAGTGTATCACTTTTAAAAATCTGTCGATTACATTAAAAACTTCCTTTAGGATTTGTGGCCAGTTGAAGATTTCCCCAATATTCGTGAACCCTGATGGGAATATATGAGTATAACTTTTGAACCACCTAGATTTTGTTTATTGTTGGCTTATTAAATAGCCACGAATAGTAGCTGTCGAAAAGTATATTACCCTACATCATTTAATTAAACATCTTTAAATTATTCTCAAATATTTCCAAAATTTTGATTTTTTTACTCACAAATTTCATAAATACCGTTATTTATTTAAAAAAATTTTCTTCCCTGTAACCCAAATTTATTGCTCCTTATTAATGCCCCTACTACCCTCTATCACTGGAAAAAACCGCATGCCAATACCTGTATCAGTTTTAACACTGGAGGTTTATTGGCACATTCAAGCCAGATCATAAAATTGCATACAAGCAAAAATCACAGGAAGGCTCTTAGGGTCCTTTATGACTGGACCCATAATTGCTTCCTAAAGGAAGGTTTCTAGGGGGGGGGGGGGTATGTGTGGAAAAATTTTTTGATCAGCTTACCTCAAGGAATCGCGTGGTATACCGGAAGATATCTTCTTGATCTAAATCACCCTGTATGTTACGTCTGATCGTCTAAAGTTTCCTATAAATATCAGAAATACTACATATAACTTTATGCGATAATAATATATATATATATTAAGATTTTATACGCTTCATTAATAAGACACCTTGTATTTGATTAATAATTTTAAAATATTAAAGAAATACTAACAGTTTAGTTTTCACAATTGCTCGGTTTAAATTTCTTTTATATAAAAATTTATATAAATGTCATCTCTTCGCGTATATCTAGTTTACTTTAAAATTTTATTAAAGTTATACATTCGTTGGAATGAAATTAATAGGAGAGATATTTATAAGAATTCTAATACGAGAACTGTGTTGAATTCTGAGAAACCGTTGAGTTTTTGAATAAGTCTTGATATTCTGTTCATTTAAGTCAGAGATTTCGATGAGTACGGACAAATCAAAGTGAAAGTGCGCATACATAATATTATAAAAATGTTTGTTACTTATGAGTACTATGGTGAGCATAAACTAGTTAAGGTGCAGAATAGAGGAAGTGAATTAGCATACACGGATTTTGTTTGGTAAGGTGAGTACACAATTTTTGTTAATAAGTACAAACTGATAGGAACCATTTACATACATATTTACTATTCACATACCTACTTCTACTATTGTAATATAGCATTATTTTATCATTTATAATAGAGATTATTCTTACACTCTGTAGGTCTAAATTGTTTCAACTTACCCTACGAGGATTTTGATTACTTTTTAAATTATTATAACGCAATAATAGATGATGAGATTTTTATAGAATACATCAATCAAATGTCTTCACATCCTCTCCTTAATTTAAAAATAAAATTGAAGACATTTTTGAATATAGGCGGGTAATTTCCTTTCACTTAGTACAAAATAAATAGTTATTTAATTGTAAGTAATTTAGAAACTTTCTGTGCAGGGCAGTGGGGTATAGTTCAGACATAGGTACTTTGAAAAGATTGAATTGTTCTATTGGAGAATCGGTGATAACTACTCCAGAGGTATATTAACTTTTGTCAATATTAGTAAATTAAATTAATGTATTGTTTGAATTTAGAGTTTTAAAACTTATATAAGTTCAAAAACTGGAGGATTACATATTTTAAAAAGTATTGAGCAAAATGTTTCATTAAGTTATATCTCCAGACGAAAAGTTGTCTTAATTCTAATAGCATACGTTGAAGAAAAGTTTAGTTTCGAACCATCAAAAGCACAATTAATTGCTGCTGCTTAAACCAGCGATACTGCCACAAAAATTTTGCTGATATTTATTTTGTAGACTATTGAATTTAAAATATTCGAATAACATTTAATGTACCTATAGGAATATTCACTAAAAACATTTACTATATTCGAACAGATTAATTTTGATTTCCAGTTAACACACCAAAAGGTAAACTTAGCTGCAGCGTGGGAAAAAATACAAGCTCTTATATTTCAAGCCGTCCGAAATTCTGGGAAAAAAATATTATAAACGGAAGCGGAAAGAGAAAAGGGTATTTAATAATAATAAAAATAAAAAAATGTACGATTTATGAAATTTATTCTTTTAAACTGGGATAAATATGTACACCATCTCTAATCAATGTGATTCGAATACTCCCTCCTGCACCAAACGGAATCAAGAAGTTGAAAAGACTTACTGATGAAAGCTCTGTAGACAGGTTCCTTAAATTCTATACGGTAAGTTTAAATTTCCACAAATTATTATTATTATTCTGGATAACAAAAAGAATTTTAACTATTTAAGCCTGGATTGCCGAACGCGGAATATTTAAAAGATTCATCAGGCTGAGCACCGTTAATTATCGCTATAGCTACTTCAAAGGCTAGTATAAACCAGACCTGTAAAGTACTTAAGTACATTGGTACTTAAGTAATAGTGACAGTACCAGAACCTGGACTTGTAATTGAAAAATTTTAAAGTACCAGTACCGGGACTTGTACTTGAAATGTTTTTAAGTACCAGTAGTGAGACTTGTACTTAAAATATTTCAAGTCCAAGTACTGGTACTGTACTGGTACTTTTACTTGGAATTTCACCGGTCTGGTATAAACCAATATTTGATTATATTATAAGCTTATCCTGGATATTGGATTTAGTTTTTGAGTTACATTTTATATTTAATATTAATTCTGATATAAACCTTCGGTTGTTTTGGGCATATATTCAAAATTTTATATATAGAGAGCCTATAAATTTCGATAGAAGTGAACCAGTTTTTCTAACTTCTTATTTTGAATATTTCAGAAATTATAGGAAAGGGTTATTACCTATTTTTTCTCATGAAAGTGTCTTTTTCATTCAGTACACAATATTATGCAAAGACGGGTCCTTCATTTTGTGCAAGAAAGTTGACGTTATTTTTAACAAGTTTCATAACTTATTTGAAATATTAGAAAAAAATTGGCCCGCTAAAGGCTTTTTCAATATTTGAGTACGAAAACAGCTTAATATGTGATTCGGCATTATCTAGAAGAGACAAAAAAAAAAGTATTTAATTAGGAAACATATTTTCAATGCGCACTTCAATTAAAATTAATAAAAGGACAGACTTTCACTTTATGTAGTATAAGTTTCTAGAAAATATGTATAGTGATCAAAAATCTCTGCCTAATTATTCCATAATTTTCATGAATAAAAAATTTTGTAAGGTTTTTTTATATGAGCAAGTATCTGAAGAATTTCTAAAATGAATAAAAAGTTGGTATAAATTTTATATAATATATTTTACATTTATTATTATTAAATCAATACTAATAAAGTTTCTGATTCAAACCAAATTTATATTATTTTGTTTTATTCTGAGTGCGAATGAATTGGTTATGATTTTTTTATAAATTTCACTTATACAGGAGAGTATGAAATCCATATTTACGTGGTATTCATTTTCATATCATGTTAATATAAGGTTTACACTATCGAAATATACAAATTTATACTTTGTAAAAGTATGCATTCGATACCGTAATTTGAATGGATTTTTATAGATACTATTAAAATATAAAATTTACTCCAAGATTTTCAACTGTGTAGCTGGACTGTATTGCTTGGAAATGTCCCTGTTCCATTTTGTAAAAACTCGACTGTCGTAAACAATACTTAGTTCTCCACAAAATATGTCAATAAATTTATTTTTAGGGTTGACTACGACTTGATGACAAAGACTGTAATACTGATTTCTGTTGAAGTCTCTTTCTTTATTTACAGCGGGGACTTTGATTTTGATATGCGAGCCATCAATGCAACCCAGGACTTTGGGTATATCACTATTCTTTCGAAGTTGATTGCATTTGTCGTATCTTCATTAGGCCATTTAATAAATAAATTCGTGTCCAATAGAAACTTACCAAGATGCCACTATTTTTATAACAGACTAAGTTGTGGATTTACTTAAGCCAAATAAATTGCCAAGCTCTCAGAAAAAGGTCATGTGCAATGTATAAATTTCTCTGTTTGGTCCAAAATTTTCCTTTTTGTTTCATATCGCTCTCAAAGGAACGATTTCTTAATTTATTGCATTTAAACGATTCAATATGAAATTTGTTTTGAAATCTATGTCGCTGTAAGTAAATACTGTTCTTGCAAAATGCTGAACTTTCTCATACGTGTCACTGCTCGCTTCTGTTTTTGAAGATGATGATGACGACGACGAGTCTTCCATCTAAGTACACTTACATATACGCTTTCTTCGCATGATTTAGAAAGTAATTGCGGAAAAATTTATTGAGTTTACAATATATGCAGTCGAATACTTTTGTGAAATATAAGTTTTATGTTATAAACAAATTTCTTCATTCATATTTTCGAAGTTTTTATTCAAAATGTCATACATTAAAAAATAAAAGTCAGTTATAATCTACCAACCTCTAAAATTTAGTGTTTAGGGTTCCGTATAGCAAAAGCAAAAAAAAAAACAGAACTTTTATAAGATCGCACGTGTGTCGGTGTATCTATCTGTCATAGACGTTATTGTCGAAAACAACGTGACGAAAGAAATTTGGCAGAATGTTAGCTCTTTGTGTTGCGCATATATTTCGAGACAGTCAGCGACGATGAAATAATGTTTTTTTAATTTCTAATGATGGTGGCTTGCGCCCCGTGAACAAAATTAATTTTTTTTGTATCGTGTGGGGAATCGTTTGAAAGGGCTACTTTCAAACAAAAGAAAAATTAAAATATTGGTAAATTGGTTATAACGATATAGCCCAATATGTGCGAAAAAACACCGTCCTCCCTGATTTTCTAGGTTTATATAGATAAAATATTGATAGTACCAGAGTTAGTAGGTATTTAATATACGTTTATAGGGGGCTTAAAATCCGGTATTGAAGGTTCCATCCGAACTAAAACTCTCCTATAAACCGATACTGAAAGTCCAAGTCCAGTCTCACTTTTAATCGGGACTGAACTTTCTGTCCGCGACTTTAAAATGTCTCTATAAACATTTCTGGATTTTGTATGAAAATAATGATACATTTTTAAAAAAAAAGCCCTTCAGGATGCGGATAATTTTTCTGAATAATTTAAAGCCACTTGCTCAACTAAGAAATTATGCATCCATATAATTTTTGTTGATGCTTCCATTCTATCGGTGTATTAAAATTGATATGTCAATTCAGGGTTGAAGATTGTCTGGAGTATTAGTCCCATTTTTCTTCCTAGTCTATAAACACATTTGAACTTTCGTTTAACTCTTCAGTTTGCACTGATGAAAGCTCCATTTGTAAATAGCCTACTTGAGTGATAGATAACAGGAAAACTGAAGCTTTTTTCGTCAGTCTCATAGTTGCTGTAAAAAAATGTTTTTTGTGTCAACTTATAAGACAATTCTTATTAATAAAACCAACTATTATAAAATTGCTCTTATGTCCGTCAGTTATCAATAGACAATTTCGATTAGATTTAAATATACTTAAATTCGATCGGTCTACCGCCTGTTCGTTAATAAAGCTCTGGTACGGAACCCTGATTGCACGAATCCGACCCATCCTTAACCAAGTTATTTTAACTTAATCTGATCCTGATTAGATCACAGAAATAAAAAGGGCACCTAAGTAGGGCTAAGGTTAATTATAGAGATGAATGCTGTAATGTGTGAATTTAAAACGAATCATCAGAATGTAGCCCACTTCAATTTGTCTACAGAGAAAAATTTACATTTCTGCGAATTATTTTTTCTAAATGGAAATTAAAATTAATATACAATAAATGCGCCAATAATTCCGAAAAGTTCTTTGCCATGGTGCAGGATGAAGTAGGCAGGCATTTTTTTGGTGATAAGAGAGACAAGTGAAGAGGAGGCGAACAAGTTTCCTTCTTCTCTAGTCGGCCGTAGTGAGGAATGGCACGTTTATCATCATAGGAAAAAGAAGAGAATTTCAAGTTTATATCACACACAAGAAATACCCAGGTATCGACGGTAGTACTAAGAAAGTGATGTATGAGAAGAGCTCATAGTAAACCTCAATAACTGAGGCCCAAAATACATTCACGGCCTAAGGCCACGGGCCACTTGAGGCTTGTGGTCGACTGCTGAAGCCAAGGAAGTTAGGCCCAAGATACATTCACGACCACAAGCCACAGGCCACTGGATGCACGCCTCTGATTCAATGTAATTGAATTGTCAAAGTTACATTCGCGGCCACAGGCCTCAAGCCACGCTGTGGCCGTGGCCAAGTTTGAGCCAATCTCGTGGCCCAAGTTGTAATGAGCCGCTATTACCTCTATTAAGATGAGATTATCTTTGTAATCTCTAGAATTTTATTAAATCAGAAATTCTGAAAAAAATAAATCTCATTCTTCATATTATCACCAGAGTAAAAGTGCAGCGTCATATTTCTAGCTGAATTATGTTGACTGCCTGCTGGGGTTAGCATTGCAACACCATTTCACTAGCATGAGACCAAAAGCGCAACCTCAGCTATAGCTATAGCTACTTCAAAGGCTAGTATAAACCAGACCTGTAAAGTACTTAAGTACATTGGTACTTAAGTAATAGTGACAGTACCAGAACCTGGACTTGTAATTGAAAAATTTTAAAGTACCAGTACCGGGACTTGTACTTGAAATGTTTTTAAGTACCAGTAGTGAGACTTGTACTTAAAATATTTCAAGTCCAAGTACTGGTACTGTACTGGTACTTTTACTTGGAATTTCACCGGTCTGGTATAAACCAATATTTGATTATATTATAAGCTTATCCTGGATATTGGATTTAGTTTTTGAGTTACATTTTATATTTAATATTAATTCTGATATAAACCTTCGGTTGTTTTGGGCATATATTCAAAATTTTATATATAGAGAGCCTATAAATTTCGATAGAAGTGAACCAGTTTTTCTAACTTCTTATTTTGAATATTTCAGAAATTATAGGAAAGGGTTATTACCTATTTTTTCTCATGAAAGTGTCTTTTTCATTCAGTACACAATATTATGCAAAGACGGGTCCTTCATTTTGTGCAAGAAAGTTGACGTTATTTTTAACAAGTTTCATAACTTATTTGAAATATTAGAAAAAAATTGGCCCGCTAAAGGCTTTTTCAATATTTGAGTACGAAAACAGCTTAATATGTGATTCGGCATTATCTAGAAGAGACAAAAAAAAAAGTATTTAATTAGGAAACATATTTTCAATGCGCACTTCAATTAAAATTAATAAAAGGACAGACTTTCACTTTATGTAGTATAAGTTTCTAGAAAATATGTATAGTGATCAAAAATCTCTGCCTAATTATTCCATAATTTTCATGAATAAAAAATTTTGTAAGGTTTTTTTATATGAGCAAGTATCTGAAGAATTTCTAAAATGAATAAAAAGTTGGTATAAATTTTATATAATATATTTTACATTTATTATTATTAAATCAATACTAATAAAGTTTCTGATTCAAACCAAATTTATATTATTTTGTTTTATTCTGAGTGCGAATGAATTGGTTATGATTTTTTTATAAATTTCACTTATACAGGAGAGTATGAAATCCATATTTACGTGGTATTCATTTTCATATCATGTTAATATAAGGTTTACACTATCGAAATATACAAATTTATACTTTGTAAAAGTATGCATTCGATACCGTAATTTGAATGGATTTTTATAGATACTATTAAAATATAAAATTTACTCCAAGATTTTCAACTGTGTAGCTGGACTGTATTGCTTGGAAATGTCCCTGTTCCATTTTGTAAAAACTCGACTGTCGTAAACAATACTTAGTTCTCCACAAAATATGTCAATAAATTTATTTTTAGGGTTGACTACGACTTGATGACAAAGACTGTAATACTGATTTCTGTTGAAGTCTCTTTCTTTATTTACAGCGGGGACTTTGATTTTGATATGCGAGCCATCAATGCAACCCAGGACTTTGGGTATATCACTATTCTTTCGAAGTTGATTGCATTTGTCGTATCTTCATTAGGCCATTTAATAAATAAATTCGTGTCCAATAGAAACTTACCAAGATGCCACTATTTTTATAACAGACTAAGTTGTGGATTTACTTAAGCCAAATAAATTGCCAAGCTCTCAGAAAAAGGTCATGTGCAATGTATAAATTTCTCTGTTTGGTCCAAAATTTTCCTTTTTGTTTCATATCGCTCTCAAAGGAACGATTTCTTAATTTATTGCATTTAAACGATTCAATATGAAATTTGTTTTGAAATCTATGTCGCTGTAAGTAAATACTGTTCTTGCAAAATGCTGAACTTTCTCATACGTGTCACTGCTCGCTTCTGTTTTTGAAGATGATGATGACGACGACGAGTCTTCCATCTAAGTACACTTACATATACGCTTTCTTCGCATGATTTAGAAAGTAATTGCGGAAAAATTTATTGAGTTTACAATATATGCAGTCGAATACTTTTGTGAAATATAAGTTTTATGTTATAAACAAATTTCTTCATTCATATTTTCGAAGTTTTTATTCAAAATGTCATACATTAAAAAATAAAAGTCAGTTATAATCTACCAACCTCTAAAATTTAGTGTTTAGGGTTCCGTATAGCAAAAGCAAAAAAAAAACAGAACTTTTATAAGATCGCACGTGTGTCGGTGTATCTATCTGTCATAGACGTTATTGTCGAAAACAACGTGACGAAAGAAATTTGGCAGAATGTTAGCTCTTTGTGTTGCGCATATATTTCGAGACAGTCAGCGACGATGAAATAATGTTTTTTTAATTTCTAATGATGGTGGCTTGCGCCCCGTGAACAAAATTAATTTTTTTTGTATCGTGTGGGGAATCGTTTGAAAGGGCTACTTTCAAACAAAAGAAAAATTAAAATATTGGTAAATTGGTTATAACGATATAGCCCAATATGTGCGAAAAAACACCGTCCTCCCTGATTTTCTAGGTTTATATAGATAAAATATTGATAGTACCAGAGTTAGTAGGTATTTAATATACGTTTATAGGGGGCTTAAAATCCGGTATTGAAGGTTCCATCCGAACTAAAACTCTCCTATAAACCGATACTGAAAGTCCAAGTCCAGTCTCACTTTTAATCGGGACTGAACTTTCTGTCCGCGACTTTAAAATGTCTCTATAAACATTTCTGGATTTTGTATGAAAATAATGATACATTTTTAAAAAAAAAGCCCTTCAGGATGCGGATAATTTTTCTGAATAATTTAAAGCCACTTGCTCAACTAAGAAATTATGCATCCATATAATTTTTGTTGATGCTTCCATTCTATCGGTGTATTAAAATTGATATGTCAATTCAGGGTTGAAGATTGTCTGGAGTATTAGTCCCATTTTTCTTCCTAGTCTATAAACACATTTGAACTTTCGTTTAACTCTTCAGTTTGCACTGATGAAAGCTCCATTTGTAAATAGCCTACTTGAGTGATAGATAACAGGAAAACTGAAGCTTTTTTCGTCAGTCTCATAGTTGCTGTAAAAAAATGTTTTTTGTGTCAACTTATAAGACAATTCTTATTAATAAAACCAACTATTATAAAATTGCTCTTATGTCCGTCAGTTATCAATAGACAATTTCGATTAGATTTAAATATACTTAAATTCGATCGGTCTACCGCCTGTTCGTTAATAAAGCTCTGGTACGGAACCCTGATTGCACGAATCCGACCCATCCTTAACCAAGTTATTTTAACTTAATCTGATCCTGATTAGATCACAGAAATAAAAAGGGCACCTAAGTAGGGCTAAGGTTAATTATAGAGATGAATGCTGTAATGTGTGAATTTAAAACGAATCATCAGAATGTAGCCCACTTCAATTTGTCTACAGAGAAAAATTTACATTTCTGCGAATTATTTTTTCTAAATGGAAATTAAAATTAATATACAATAAATGCGCCAATAATTCCGAAAAGTTCTTTGCCATGGTGCAGGATGAAGTAGGCAGGCATTTTTTTGGTGATAAGAGAGACAAGTGAAGAGGAGGCGAACAAGTTTCCTTCTTCTCTAGTCGGCCGTAGTGAGGAATGGCACGTTTATCATCATAGGAAAAAGAAGAGAATTTCAAGTTTATATCACACACAAGAAATACCCAGGTATCGACGGTAGTACTAAGAAAGTGATGTATGAGAAGAGCTCATAGTAAACCTCAATAACTGAGGCCCAAAATACATTCACGGCCTAAGGCCACGGGCCACTTGAGGCTTGTGGTCGACTGCTGAAGCCAAGGAAGTTAGGCCCAAGATACATTCACGACCACAAGCCACAGGCCACTGGATGCACGCCTCTGATTCAATGTAATTGAATTGTCAAAGTTACATTCGCGGCCACAGGCCTCAAGCCACGCTGTGGCCGTGGCCAAGTTTGAGCCAATCTCGTGGCCCAAGTTGTAATGAGCCGCTATTACCTCTATTAAGATGAGATTATCTTTGTAATCTCTAGAATTTTATTAAATCAGAAATTCTGAAAAAAATAAATCTCATTCTTCATATTATCACCAGAGTAAAAGTGCAGCGTCATATTTCTAGCTGAATTATGTTGACTGCCTGCTGGGGTTAGCATTGCAACACCATTTCACTAGCATGAGACCAAAAGCGCAACCTCAGCTTTGTTGTGCATTGTTCACGAGCTTTTGTGGGTCAAACGCAAGTAAACATAAGCAGTACGCTGGGCGATGACCGCTACGTGAATAAGTGCGGTGAAATTTTCCCCTATATCTCTATGTATGAAGCTAGAACTAATACAATGGCGCGCGCTTCTTTTGAGGTTCCCCTCCTAAAATGTATGATGATCGATATGCTTCGATCAAGAAAAAAATAAAAAATAAATGAAAATGGATAAAAAGCCGGTGGTTCGTGAGTTGAGGTGGTTAATTAAGAGTTATAGCTGTGAATAGGAGAGTCCCCCGATCAACGGTAAGGCCTCTTATTCCGGATTTAAAAGAAAGTTTATATAAAGGGTTTTATAAAAAGAATAAAAATTTAAATAAAGAAGTTCAATTTAAAGAAAATTAAAAAACTTTCAAAGTAAAAAAAAAAAACGTTTGATCAGGGCAGGTGGCATTACAATCATCATTTGTACTATAATCGCATGTGGCATTACAATCATCATTTATACTATAATCACATACATATCTCATACAATATTATGTAATAAGAGCTGCATAGTGTACGTAAAGAATATTTATTACCCTTTCACATAGATGTATCCCAATCATCAAGCATCACTGAAACCAGTATAATCTAAGAGATAATAAAAGTTCAAAGTGGGTTTATAAATTTAATGCATTAATATCGACGCTCTTTAAATTCCAATACATATATTCTAGCAACGTCCTCAGAAGCTTCCCTTTTTCTCTATATTTCTGTTCTTGCTATATGTATAAACATTCATACATACATTCCCGTTCATATATGTTTGAAGAACAAATTTCGATTTTTCAGTCTTCTCTATCGTGGGCATATCTTGTGGCAATGTAGCCTCCTTGATACACACGGGCAATACCTATACCAATTACGTGGGAAACCATAAACGTTCAGTCTATATGGCGTTGATTGAACCTAAATCCTTTTCACGCTTCAATTTCCAAGCATCATTTTAAGATTTTATCCCCATAGAAAATTTGTTTTCAATCGCTTTATTATCCAGATAAAAACGATTGACGTACTTTTCGGATATCTTATTTCATTGAAGCATTATGATAACAATTTTCATGGATAATATAATGGTGGAAAATATGTATGTATGTATGTCTGCGTACCCGTATGGTTGTATACATATGATACAATTTCTTTGGAAATTTTTCAATATTTGGCATATCAGTTCCTTCAGCGTATCTAAGGATCTGTCTAAAAATATGCAGTAGGTATTTAGGGATATAATGGATATTTGCGGTTTCTTTTTAAAAATATTTTTGACCTTTTTTATTCATATAGCTAGCACCTATATTCAAATATGTACCCACATATATGTATAATTGTATATCAATATTTCTATCATATGTATATTTAATTTTTACATATCAAAATCCTTTAATTTTTTAGGTAAATTATGTTAACAAAGATCCGTATTCGCTCAAAGTTGGAAAAATAATTATTATAGTTACCATTGTTCATAATCCTTAATACAAAATAATCCTTTGCTAATATGTAATACCTATCTAGGAAACTAAATTTTCGTAATTTTTAATATTTTCACTTCACTTTCGCTCTTAATGAAGAAATAACTAACGGCTCATTAGTCTATAATGATTAATTTATAAACTGCAGCCAACCAAACATTTTTTTAATCATGTTGTACTGTCAAACTGGTTTTGATATACATACTTAAAGGAGGATCGATCCCGTCGATACCAGAAATAATTGTTAGTAAATATCTTAACTTCAGTCGAGACCCGAATTAAGATGCGTTTATTCCCGTGGATACCAGAAATAATTGTTAGTAAATATCTTAACTTCAGTCGAGACCCGAATTAAGATGCGTTTATTCCCGTCGATACCAGAAATAATTGTTAGTAAATATCTTAACTTCAGTCGAGACCCGAATTAAGATGCGTTTATTCCCGTCGATACCAGAAATAATTGTTAGTAAATATCTTAACTTCAGTCGAGACCCGAATTAAGATGCGTTTATTCCCGTCGATACCAGAAATAATTGTTAGTAAATATCTTAACTTCAGTCGAGACCCGAATTAAGATGCGTTTATTCCCGTCGATACCAGAAATAATTGTTAGTCCCTACACAGCCAACTTACCCCAAGCGATGCCAAGTACAAAAAGAGCTCGAGATCAGTCAGCTTGTCGTTTATATAGCCCTTGCTTGCACACGACACCACTGATAGAGTAGCAGCGGCGCATGACTACAAGAATTGGCAGTGCAGCTGTGATCTTACGGTACTAGCGATAAAATTTGCCTAGCAACGAACAAAAATGCATAGCAACAAGAAATTTAGAGCTTCACATCTGCTGTGTTAAATTAAATTATATTTGCAGAAATGTTCGCTCTATCACGTAGAGAAAAAATATCCGTTGGATGGTACTTGTAATAATGGTAATAATAGAGTTGCAAATTGATTTGCTTGATTTGATTGTATTTGTGCCATGCATTGTATGCTACATGACAACACATGCTTTTGTTTTACCTATTTTTAGGAAAATTGTAATTAGATTGAATTTCTTTTCTTTTCAGAACTAAATTTTAGTATGGTATATTTTAATATGTTCCCTTTTCAGGAATTGTTTTTTATCACGAATCTAACAAATGGAAATAATTTTTATTTGATCTGCTCGTTGAGGTTATAATTTTATGTTGTATTTGTGCAATATGTTATGAAGATGACAAATACATGGCTATGCTGGGTGGTGTACATGTTTTTTGCTTAATAGTAATCAAATTAGAGATATGTTTACTAAAATTTTTTTGCTTTGTTTTCAGCATGTTTTCTTTTAGAAATTTTCTGTTTATGAAAACATATTCGAATCAATTTGGTTCGAACAAGGATAGTCTACAGTTTATATGTAGTTTTTAAAAAAATTTATGGTTACGACCGTTTAGCAAAAATAAAAATTGAGGTCAAAGTAAAAAACAGGTAACGAAATCCGAAAGTTTTAGTTTAGTCGTTAGAAAGGCCATGAAGATTTGAATACAATGAGCTTTGATTGTGAACACATGCTTTGTAGTTTTTAAGATACAGGGTATTTTGTGAAAAACTAGCTTTTTTTCTTAATCACCTTGTAAATCCTAAACGGGTGATATTGCTCCCCCCCCCCTTCCCATACAATTTTGGTTAGTCAAGTTGAGTACTATTACTTCCTGCCCTATTGACCTCCTAAGGGGAAACACCCTGTATATAGCCACAGTCACGGGATGCTCCATTGAATTTTCCTCTACAATTGTATGCTGCGAGCGGTTGATTTCCTCCAAGAAATCTTCGTATGACTCTTTGGAAAATATAGTTGAGTTCAAGTTGACTTTCCTTATTTACTGCTATCTGCACACTTAACTCTGTTCTAGTTAGAAAAATAAAAAAAATTATATAAATTTTAACACGCCATCATCATCAATTTACTTACGGTCTGTTCCTTTTGCTACGGCAGATGTGTATTTCTCGGGGTTTGAAACCGGGACCTTCCGCTTGCCGGGCGACTGCTCTTACCACTGAGCTAACGAGACAGATGATTTTCCCTCTTGCATTCATCAATTTGTTACTAGCCTACTAAGCTAAGCTACTAAGCTTTCAGCTGGAATTAACCAGTAACGATGAAAGCGCACAAATTAAATTGTAAATTCAATTTTTTATTTATTTTTTCCCGGACGGGAATCGAACCTACACTTGTTAGAAAATACAAGTTCTTAAAAACCAAAAAAAAATTCTTCTTTATCCATTATTGACTGATTCTAACAAGTGTAGGTTCGATTCCCGTCCGGGAAAAAATAAATAAAAAATTGAATTTACAATTTAATTTGTGCGCTTTCATCGTTACTGGTTAATTCCAGCTGAAAGCAAATCATTGCTTAGTAGGCTAGTAACAAATTGATGAATGCAAGAGGGAAAATCATCTGTCTCGTTAGCTCAGCGGTAAGAGCAGTCGCCCGGCAAGCGGAAGGTCCCGGTTTCAAACCCCGGACGAGGCGGTTGTTTTCTTCTTGTATTTATTAATTTGATTTAGAATCGTTAAAAATAAAAGTTCTTCTTTATCCATCATAATTGACAATATTGCAAAAAGTGAAATTATATTGTAGGAAAGTCCAAAAGATTGATCATTGATGGATCGTAGTCTAAACTTCTAAACGAAGAGACAACAGCACATATTTACGCTTTCGATGAAATTTTTGTCTTCAGTTGTTTAAATCTTCATTGGCGGCTTGAAATTAAACATGCATAGTGGAATTTTATACATAATTAGGAAAAATGTGTAACTTTACACACACAAATATTCTGAAATACATTGAAAAGTGCTCAGATTATGGAAGATAATAAAAATTACTCCAAAAAACTGCAATCAAATCAACGTAAATATTTCCATTTCCTGTGAAATCGAATTTTAGCCACAAAAGCACTTGAAAAAAGCTTAGTGTTTGAAACGTTTTTTTTTTTTTTTTCAAAAACAATACAAAGCCTGATCACATGCACATAAGGTGTAGTGATAAGAAATAGGAAATATGACGCAAGTGATAAACAAATCCCAGATTGAATTTTTAAAGCACTGCTCACTTTGGAAGATAAATAAATTATCATTAAACTCTTATCTATTGTCAAGTATTAAATAAATTCAATCCGCTTGTAGTAAACAGCAGTCACCTTTTAGTTTTCTTGACGCTGTTTAACAAACTCCGTGAAAATGAAGTACTGTAAGTTAGCTTAAATTTGAAAGTGAGCGATACCTGAAAAGTTCAAATTTTTTTTATTTTTGCAGTTGTTCTTTTTATGGTTTTATGTGCTGCATTCAGTGCTGCATTTTCTACAAATGTAAACAATGATGGACAACCTGGCTGTAAGACCGCTCAAGAGATGACAATTAAGAAATTCAAAAATAATTGGGATCCTACAAGATATTGGGAGTGCATTACAATTCAAACCCCAGGCAGTGAAGTTCAATGTCCTGATGGTGAGGCTTTTGATGATACCAAGAAAAATTGTGTTGACTGGAGCGACTGGACCTGGACACCACCGCAAAATCCTCCAAGCCTCCCATGATATTGCTAGATATTTAATTTTTCTTCAATTCGCGAAATGTTAATGAAGTGAACAAAAAGGGAATAATTAATAAAATTTTGCGAATTTGGAAATTATATATGCATTATTACTCCACATTTAACTTGAAATCTATTAGATTTGATCATGAAATTGTTGATTTTGCTACTCGGTTCATCCATCATAAATTTACTTTTGCTTGAAAGTATCTGGTTAACTAACTAAGTAATTTCATATTATGTATAAAAACATAATTTAAATTTTATTTCTAAAGGCTTTGTCAAAAGGATTATTACCTATAATATTACCGTAAGTTATGTTGTTGAAGATTCGTAAGGTGCAATAACATTATAACCACTTAGTGATATATTTATATGTTCAGAAAACCTTCAGTAAGTGATTGCACAATAAATCACAAGGTGCAGTCACATTTAATCTATTTAACGAAAAATCTCGAAGGACAATTAATTTTGATATTTACGTCCAAATATAAGGTTCTACCTTATATTCGTCTAATATTCCATATAAGATTTTAATGTGATCTTTTCTTTTGATTTTACCGTGAATTAATTTTCAGATGTCGAAGTGAATTTCTATCTTATATTAATTTTCCATTGAATATATATGCCTTCACAATTTGACTTCAGAGCCTTGTTAAAAGGTTAGACGATCGTCAAGCTTAAAAGACGTAAAAATAAGACTTATAGTATATAAACTTTTGCTATCATGAAATGAATATACGATAAATTCAAATTGATTGAAATAGATCAAAAGGAAGAAGGCGCATTACCGAGGCTTAAAATAATTGTCAATTTTTCGTCTTAAACAAATTCAAATGTATTTAGTCTAAAACAATACTACTTTCAGTTAAATATCAATTTTTCAATTCCATGATGGTACAAAATGTTTTGAAATAGAGATGGGCGTTTCGATAGCAACAAAAAAAGGTAAGTTTTTGCGACCACTCCCGAATTCGGTCTGAATCGAAAGGACTTGATATTATCACTATCCAAGCTGATATCAAAATTTCAGTGATCTACGACATGGGAGTTTAGAAATAAAATAAAAAGCTCATAATCTCGTAAGATTATATACTTAATCTAAAAATGATACTAATAAATTTAGAGGGCCTTGGTGCCGTGCTCTTCCAAAGCACAGAACATTACTATTTACAGTGATATGTATATTGTACACCTACATGGTAAATATGCGCTCTGGTATATTTAGATTGAATACGGCTTCTCAGGAGTCAACTAATGGAAAAATATTTCTCTGTACCTTATATTATATGCATATATAATTTTATTTGTCCATAAGCTACCAATTTAAAATCGCCTTCAAGTAACCAGCTACAGCATTGATTGAGTTGTAAAGCTAAGACTACTCTGCAATAAATTTGTCGTAAGAATCTTTTCGAGTACACGTCCTATTAGGGGGAATCCTCAAATGTCCGAATCCAAAAATTCTGAACTAATATCCCCATAGGAACCACAACCACACATAATTGTTAATTAGCGTGTCACAAAGCCGACCATTCTGCTTTATGCCTGGAAGAAAACTTTTGAGGTATATAACCTCGCATCGTGTACTGGATGTACACTGCTATTTAAATACCTATCCTTATTTATGGAATGTTGGTATGGTGAAATGTTCTAGAAAAAACGACTCACATGAGAGGTCTTATTAAAATATAGAGAGCTGTGTCTAGGTATTACAGGAGCTCATCGAACAATACCGATGGCATTAATAGAAATTATGCTCCTACTCCTGCCCCTTGACATTTATGGGAAATATATAGTTGTAAAAAGTGCACTGAGAGTCGGACTGTTGGATAACCACAGACAAAACCCTCGAGAATACTTCCCAAGCCATGAAACAGAAGTCTATATGAGCGAGTGTGAGTCCATTCTCTAAAATGTTCTATAGTGATACTTATGGTGTCAGATATTGACTTTATATATGCTAGGATCCTAAATTACTCTCCAAACAGGATAATAGTCTTCCAGTAATTTAAAGCTTGATTTCTTACCTTCTCAAAGGCTATACTTACTATATACTTTACTTAACAAAATAATAAAATAGTTTTGATTTAAAAGTAGCCTTACCATTTTACGCTCAATAACTCTCAGCTGAGTAATAGTTGCAATAGTGTATGTGCGGCGGTAGTCCGAATCGATTCGATATTATCAGACCACGGCATGCCACGAAACAGCGACATATACAGAATTATTACTCAGCTGAGTTTTTGTTGGAAGAATGGTAGTCATTTGGTTTAAATAAATTTTTTTAAATATTCTTGTTAGGAAAGGTATACACATTTTATTTCGGTTGCGAAGAAAGCAAGCTTAAGATTATCAGAACACCATTTTTCCGTATGAATAGTAGTTGAGGGTGGAGGGGCTTTTGTCCGTTTACATAAGAGCACTGTAAATATTTTACAATGTTAAGACTCCGTTGGGACTCTGATGCGGTAGTGAGGGAGTCTGTTTCATGGCTTGTGAAGTATTCTCTAGGGTTTTGCCACAGACATTGGTTACAGCAGAATACACAAAAATCTGTCTTTAGACCTGCATACGTCGAGCTGAGGACTACACTGTCTCACGGGTAGACTTTGAGAAATGTTACTCAACTAGCATTCCTAGTAGAGAGAAGTGGGAAAATAGTCGCGTGGCAAATGACTCTGGTATACATTCATATGTATCTTTACAAACGGTTTGAGTATCAATGTGGGAAGGAGAGCTGGAGTATCAGCACAAGAATCGTACCGCCTACCGGAGTACTGTAGTGTGTTCCAATCGGAGGTTCTGGCAATAAGTAAACACAGTAAAGCTGCTGGAAATAACACATAAATTACCTAGAGATTGAGTGAGTTATCGGGGTTTGTATTGACAGTCAAATTCCAATCAAAGTTCATACATATAATTATTTTTGCCGTTTTATAATGAATATTTAAAGACGACAACACCAGGCATATCAAGTTAAATTTGTTTCATGCAATCGTACTGCAGTTTTTTGCATTTTTTTACATGCGATTTTTCAACGACGCCAAAAAATAATAATAAAACCAAAAAACTTTTAAAAAAGAACATCGTGCATGTCTCGGGCAGTGAGCCCGACCCTGGTGGCAATTTTTCTAAAAACCCCGTCGAGTAGAGTCCAAATAAATATTCTGTTAATTTTTCTGTGAGTTGGGCGACCTGTTGAGGTTCATTATCTCTTGTGGTTAGCTTTAATGCACCCCTTGAATTAAAACGATATTTTCCAGGTGGGGTCCCAATAAAGTGGGATCATAATGGACCATCGATGATCAAAGTAAGTGTGGCTGATTGCAGGTTTAACCGATAGCACCCACACTAACCTAACCTAACCTATCCTAGTAGCCACACAATCCTGAACCACAAAAGTGCTTACACCATAAAATCCCGAATAACAAGGTTTCGAATCACATTCCCTCATCATTTCACAATACCTACATTTTCGCAATTAAAATCCCGAAATTAAAAAAAAAAATATTATTAATATTGGGGAATATGTTGGTTTTTTATATACAGTGTAAAAAATAATGTACGGTTCCCTATATTCAGTGCAAGTAATTCCCATAAAATAAGTCTAGTGTTCCCTTAAAAATTCTCAATATATCTGTCGGCTACCTAAATTTAATCAAATAGTACATAAAAAACATATTCTGCGTAAATTTCTTTTCAAATGGTGTATAGGACCCTTTTTAAAAGGAATTATTAAATGAAACGTATTTAATTTTACCTCAGCTGTGTTATTTTTCATATATTTTATAATTTTGTGACCAATAAGTTCTGAAATCTTAAAACTAAATCGAATAGAAATATAATCTCATTTGGTGAACTTGGAAATTAAATTATGTTATGGAAAAACAAAACCCTTCACTTTAGTAAAAATAACCCAAATACAAGGCATACATTATCTTGTTATAACTCGATGAAATAGGTACGCATGTGTGCACTCTGTACAGTTTTATTTTGACCTTTGTGTGATTAAGACGTGCGCGAATTAATCATTTTAAAAAAAGTCCTCAAATTTTTTATAATTCAATAATTGTGAAAATTTAAAGTTATATATGGTACCACTTAATAATTGTGAAGAGTAAGAACAATTTGTGCAACAATTCATCACTCTGTGCTAAATTCTATGTCTATATTATGTCTATATTTTGTTTGAAATAAACTTGTTTATTTTATTTGGTACACTCATTTTTTTTCTTTCATTTATTCTTTAATAAAAAATTTAATTATTTTTGGAAAACTTAGCTTGAGGGAAAAGTACCATCAATGGAGGTATTTGTGTCTATATATTAAAAAAATTTTTTTTAGACACAAATTGTGCAAAATATCATTCATTATGTCTTCAATTCACTATACCTTATGTTTATTTCCATTTATAATAATGTATTATTTACATTTGTTTAATGGTTCATCAAACACAGTGCATTGAATGTTCCCTTGCTCCTTTGGAAAGAATTCCTACATTCGGCTGAAAATTACTCAATATGACCCTTTAACATAGGTACTTCAAACACTTGTTTACCCTTAATTTATTGAAAAATCTGTCTAAATTATATGGATATTTCCACAAAAAAAAAAAAAAAAATTGACATTCAATTCAATGGTGCATTTATTTAATTCATTGAATATCACCCAACTTATATGTAAACAATTTCCCTTCTCCCGATAGAAAATTCATTAAAGCCTATTGATTTCAAACTCCCTATAGATAGGTGAAACTTACCTATCTCCAAAGTCCAAAGTGTACTTCTCCTTCATGTTAGCGAAATATGCCTAAACTTTGTGGCACAAATTGTTGCCACCGAATTTAGGGAAATATTTTTTATAGTGTAGTGTATTTCGAATATGTAATTCGGTTCGAATAACTTTAAAAATATTTAAATGTGATTTACATTAAATTCTGATAATTTCAAAACTGAATAATGCTCAGGAACATCGTTGACAATTAGGATAAAGATAAGCAAGAGATCTTAACATTTTTACTATACCTAGTTTTTTAAAAATTCATTATAAACCTTTTTAGATTCCTTAGTTATGACGCACAATATTAGTGCTTCAATAATATCTTCAATTTTTCTATGAACACTTATTTTTAGGGAGGACTATAAAAGCTCCGTAAATTAACCAGAAATCAGATAAGCACAATAGTTCTAGATTTGAATTGAACCAAAAATAAATATCTGTTCTTCACTTTTGACAGTTTTTGTCATAATTGGCGACACGTTTAAGGCATTGCTTTTGGCAGTTTTCTTTAAAATGTAATCGCTTCTACACATCTAATTTTTGTATGCTAATGAATTATAATTGTATAGTTTGGCGGTATTTACTCTTCTATAATAAAATAAAAATATTCTGTTCTCACAACACCATTGAAATATATCATTACTTTTTTTTTTTAAGGTAGTATAAATGTATAGGACTGGAGCAGTTTACTGTTCCACCTATATTCTACTCTGGAGCGGAACATCTAAGAAAAATTGCTCCAAATCGCTCCGCAGCTGAATGCAAGCTTAGTAAGCTAGTAATATATTTCTTTTCACTACCGCTCCAATCAATTGCTTCGAAACAGTTGTAATCGCTCCGCTCCGCTCCAGCCGCGGGCTATTAAGGGTGTACGATTTTATAATCGGGATTTCAAAATTCGGGATTTCATGGGTAATCCTCAATTAATCCTCTTTTCCAACGAGGACAATAAATGACTGACTCGTCGATTCAACTCTTGAAGCAAGTTAAATACTAGAATTTTTCCATTTGAATTTTAATATGAAAAAGTTATGTTTATCCATCAAGTCATAAATAGGTTTTTTCGGTAAAAGATTCGAGCAACACGTAAGTTAACCTGAGTTAGGCTTTCTCATTTTATTATATCTGAGATATTTTTTGCTCAAAATATAGTTCAATACCAACACAGAATTTCACTCTGTTATATTATATTATTCAAATTAAAGAGGAGAGTACACAGCTTACCGTTTTTATATAAAAAAAGTTATATTAATCATCGTATTGTAAAAAAAAGAGGCCAAACTAAAAAAATCCGAAATTTTTAGTATAGACCACCATAAATTCTATGATGAGAGGAGTATGCGGCTAGTCGAGCAGTCGTTGGAAAGAGATCCCCCCCCCCCCCCCTAGTCATATAAGTTTTTGTTTCACTAGGTGACTAATATCACTGCCCTGTGGATCAACTGTTTGGAAGATTGTTCACGTTTCCGCCGCTGTAACTCATTAAGCCTTGATTTCCAAGAGAAGACGGTGGCGCAATTGTGGCAGCGCATTTGTGCTGCAATTTAGAATAAAGAAACTAGTACAGATGCACATTGCGTCGGCGCAAAATCATAGTTTAATATGTTTTTTTTTCTTTCAAGTATGCGGTTATATTTTTTACGATTGGTAATCGAGTGTTTTTACGATTGGAACACTTAGAGACACGAGGCAATAAAGTAAATGCAATTTTTACGAACGCAATTGTAGGAAACCATACTAAACGTAATTGCGCATATGTATTTCCGTCGCGAATTTAGTCTTCTTCAAATTTGTATCAGCATTTTTTGTCGTAGTATCAACTGTCGAGGAATTATTTTGAAAAAAAAAAGATATCAATTTATTGTACTTTTAATCCAAGATGACGGGGCGCTCAGACCCCCTCCAAGGGTGAAAACTTTGATCTTTAATCTGGGCCCGGCATTAAATAACATATATAAAAATCTCAACTACTCCACCTTTTGTAGACAAACGCCTTTAGTCCCTATTGACTGGGCTACTAATCAATAGCATGTAATTGTTTTATGGTAACCAACGGCGACGAATACTTATATTTTCTTTAGATTTTGATGAGGCATAATAGTCCGAGAGCTAGCAACGTCACGAAAAAAAGAACTATAGTTCGGCTGATACTTTGCTATCACCCCTCTTTCACTATCTCAATAGGCATGTGTTCCATCTGGTTGGTGAGACGCGTTGCGTTTACTTGTGCGCATTCCGTTTTACAGGTAAAAAAAGCAGTTTTCAAAATCATTTTAGTTCGATTTTTGTTTTTTTTATCTGTTTTCATAAGCATCGGACAATATAAATTCACTATTCCCAGACAATTACCTCGTTGCTAGCACCGTGCCAGACGTTTTTTTTTTTCATTAAAAAAAAAAAATATTTTATTACGGCTGTAATTTTTATACGAGCTAGTTTAATTATCGAACCAGATGAAATTAATTTTCCAGGCGATAATTCGGTTGATTATCAATAGCCAGATCGATTCGAGTGTGATAGGAATGTGCCATCCCACACTAATACTCTTGATGTAGTATGCAAGCCGGTTAACTAGGGAAGAGGTAAAATAAGCAAAGAAATATCTCTCCCGAGCAAACCTGCTTGCATGGGAGTAAATGTAGCGGCTATACATAATTATGCAATGAAATTTTAAACGGACAATTTGGAAATGCTTTAAAAGTAAATTGTATCTCAACTGAAAGATAGTGAACGCAAACGTCGAGATGATTCGGCTAGCGAGGTTTCAATATGACTAAATCAAATTCGTCCTCATAATTTTACTGCTCAACTGAAAAATGTTCAGTACAAGTAAGCATTAGTTAAATTTCTTATCAACCACTGGACTGATGATATGGCGCCTTTTATTGGCGATAAAATAATTCACTTAAAATTCAACAAATGCTTCTTTTATCGGGTTGAAGATAATAGAGTCATTAAAGCGACGGAATAGTCATTATCATGTGAAGAACATGAAGAAGCAGATTTGAGGATTATCTACCATATTTGATATTGACGCTTCCTTAAAATTTTGGATCAACATGGGCGTGGATAATCATGAATGCTACATCAACGTCAATGAATTGTACAAAACACTGGGTTCTTCCATCTATATCTAGAGGATTCTAGGTCATAACATGTTGTGATTACACTCAAGCTTTTTTTCACATAGGGAAATTGAGGCCTTTTAAATTACTAGAAGACGCGGAAGATTATCAGCTTGCATTTCAAAATATTGCCACCGATGATGAAAAAATACTGAAGAGTTTATTTGTTACCTTGGAAAGATTTGTTTCGGCAGTTCGGCAGTTCGGCAGTTCGGCAGATTAACAACGTCAACAATGTCAGATTTCATTTATTTTCTAATACGTATCAGTCAAAAATTTCAGTGAAAGTTAATTGCAGAGGAAAGTTAAATATGCCGAAATTTCAATCCATCAAGCTTACCACCGTGCAGAGTTGAATTACGGCAGCATTTATTGAGGGTCCAATACCTGACTACATTTTGGAGAAATCCTCACTCTAAATCTCTTACATCTACAGAAGTCAATGTATTCAAAGTAAAACTTGTCATTTTTTATATTTCAAATAATTGCTTTTATTAATTTTTCCATGGAAATCTATCCAAGCCCTAATTCAACAGCGGATGTGTATAATAGAGGATTTTTCTTCCAGTATTTTATCGAGAATATCTGAGCCAGATATCTCAATTTTGCCCAGAAGCTTTTCTGTAGCTCCTGAAATTCTCTACAAAAAAAGAATAGGACAAAATTGTGCTATCTGGGCTCATGAAATATTCTCAGAACATAATCGTGAGAAAAAAAAACCACTTTACCATGCTCAAATTGGTCCGGTACCTAATGAGCAACCGAGTTATCGCCTGGCAAATTAATTTCATGTGCTTCGATAATTGAACTAACTCGTATAAAAATTACAGCCGTAATAAAATATTTTTTTTTTAATGAAAAAAACAAAAAAAAAAACGTCTGGCACGGTGCTAGCAACGAGGTAATTGTCTGGGAATAGTGAATTTATATTGTCCGATGCTTATGAAAACAGATGAAAAAAACAAAGTTCGCACTAAAATGATTTTGAAAACTGCTTTTTTTACCTATAAAACGGAATGCGCATAAGTAAACGCAACGCGTCTCACCAGCCAGATGGACCACATGAGTATTGATATGCTGTAAAGAAAGGCATATCAAAAGACTAGGCGAACTAAAGTCGTTGCTAGCTCTTAGACTATAAACTTTTTCATAAAAAAATATACAGCTTACTGGCCGTAAAGAAAATTCTTTTTTAATATTTTAATTTGAAACCTTTTTCTTATATAGTAAATTCATATGGAACAAAGCGCTGTTAGAATAACCTGAGCAAACCCCAAATTAAGTCAGAGTTGTAGTATGGACCTCAAATTTCACCTGAATTTGAGTGGTCCGGTCTGGCCTGCTTTTTACTTTTGGTTTAATTTTTATTTCAACTTCTTATCGATTTTTTACAGTTTCTTTCTGATTTGATTTGAAAAAATGTTTTTTTGCTATGTATTTTGTTTATGTTTAGGTATGTTATGTTCATATTTCATAATTTAAATCAGTTGCATTTATTTGGTTGCCAAAAAGTATAACCTTCCTCGTCTCATTATTTACCCCATTTTTCCCTATAGATGGGAAATTTTTCATTTTCTAGCTGATCTAGAGAATAGAATGAAAACCCAGACCATACTCTAGAGGTAATCGATAACAAGTAGGCTGCAGTGCTTTAGTAAATAATTTAGTCGTGTGAGTCACTTCTATAAAATACATTTGGTGAAGAAACATACAAACTTATGAAAAATATGTTTTAGGTAAATTAAACAGATTATTTTGAGTTTATTAAGCCTGGAAATCTGGAGAAATCTGAATTGTGGTGTTTAAGCAGCTTTTATGCAGTTCATTCAACTATACAGCGGTAAGATCGGTATTAGAGCAAATAGAGGTCACTCATAAATATGAGATTAAAAATGTTTACTTTTATAATGGAGGTTACTGCTTAATATCAGCTTATTACATATATTAAAAAAAAAATTTAAATGAAAATGGGTCTTTAAAAAAAAATATGGGTTAATTATGTTAGGTAAAAATTTGTTATGTGAGTGCATAACTTATTAAGATTCACATTCACACATCTTTTTAGTACAAAGAACGTTGGACTAACTAGCTTACTAAAAACTTAAACTAAACATTTTAAATAAAATGTAAAATATAAAATAAGACAAAAATAACAAGTTAAAATAAATATTTATATAACACACAAGGAGATGCAAAATATAATATTAACAAACAACAAACTAAAATTACAGAAACTATATACCAGATTACTAGATCATTGCCAGGTTCACCCCCTTCAAAACGGAAGCATTTTTAAGTGGTGGCAGTGTATGTAACTCTGTGCCATCAACCTCCAGAATTTATCAGTCGAGCCCACACGCTGAGCAATAGTCGGATAGCTTATTCCAGGCACGAATAGCTCGAACAAAGTAAGAGTCCTCCATTATGGAATGTTGAAACCTAGGTATCAATAAGTTGAAATGTCCGCCAGAGTTTAGATATTCAAGTTGGTTAAAAAGGTATCGAGACTTTTTGGAGTATATAATTTTATGAAGGATTCAAGAAGCCTACGCTTTAAATATTCCATCAAAGGACAACCAAGATGATGGCTACCATGCGGTGAAACATGATAAAATCTTCTTAGATCAAACACAAACCTCGTACAGCCATTGAATGCAATCGTTAATTTCATCGAGCATACAGAATACAAGTGCGGGAATATTAGACAGCTAGCTGTAAGGTAGGGTAGAAGCAGGGACTTAACTAGCATTGAACGAAAGTCTTAAAGGTAAGATTGCAGAAGACAAACACCAACCACCGAAGACAAACATAAACTTTTCCCAAAACATGGCTAATCTGATCACAACATTTCATCCGGGAGTTTAGAGAAACCCCTAGATTTCGCACACGATCAGTATATACCAGTACTGGATTATCCAAAAATACAGGCCGTAAATCAGAAACTTCAATCGGTCGTCGATAAAATGGAATGCATTGGCATTTTTGGGGGTTCAGTTGTAAACCATTATTAGTCCCCAACTCGCGACATTCGTCAAGTCAGAATTTAAACGTTCAATACAATCCTCCATGAGACCAATGGGACGACCAATATACAAATGCACTTCATCAGCATATATGTGAATTTTACAATCCTCAATAACCGCAGGAAGATCTTTAATATATATGCTGAAAAGCAAAGGGCCTAAAATAGATCCTTGAAGCACACCACGAGTAAGAGGCAAGGCATCAGAAAAACTATTCCCTATTCTTATACGCTGAAACCTGCCGATAAGCAAAACTGCAGTTGAATAAAACTGAAAGTTAGTGGACAACTTAGGTAATAATTTAGAGTAGCCTATCGAATCGAACGCTTTAGAAAAATCAAATAGAACTAGGACACATAACTCATCCTTATCTAGCTGCAAATATCGGTTGTAACTCTTCAAAGAGCCGTTTCGCAACTATGCGATTTGCGGAAACCAGATTGGTATGAATTTAGCATATTTTTGGTCTCATGATATTGAACGATTTTCCAGGTTAACAGCTTTTACAAACCTTCGGCTAGAAAGCATAACAGGCTGATTGGCCAGAAGTCCGCGGGATCTTTAGCTTTATTGGTTTTAGCCACCGGTACCACCGTAGCGATTTTCCAACTAGAAGGAAACTGAGAAGTGGTTATGGAGGTATTGATAATATTGTTACGCGCAATAGAAAGAGTCAACTGGTGACATCTACTGGCAATGGAGAGTAAACAATTTCAGGTTCGGAGAATCGATGACGGAATCTTCGGGAAGGTTCAGGAATAGAATGAATAGAAGAGTCAAGAAGGTTCTGGAATAGAACACTCCAGAATAATCTGGAGAATTTCTAGGGTATAAATATAACAGTTGTCACCGCCAAAAAAAAGAGTCTTGTCTTAGACGTTGCAGTGTTAACAACCGAAAGTAATAAACGTGCCAAAGTGTTGTAATTAGATTGCGATAATTGAAAGTACAGTATTAGAAATAATTAAAGTTGAGTTGATTAATTGAAGGTTTATGAATTTTGTATAATTAGAGTGAAATAAAGAACTTGTGTATTAATTATTTAATATTGTGTTTTAAATAACGAACCAAAAAGTCACGCTTGCAACAACTGGTGTCAGAAGTGAAATAAATTCGCGAAATAAAGTGGTGGCAATTGACTTAAAAATTCAAATTGTGCTTAATTTTGAGAAATTGTGTTAAATTGTGAAAGTTCTGGAAAATAATTTATATTCAATTGTAAGTGAATTACTAAAGTAATGGGGCGCAAAGTCGAGGAGCTTCGAATGCAGGATTTGAAAGTGGAGTTAGGGAACCGGTCTTTACAAACGACAGGTGCAAAGAAAGTGCTAGTCGAGCGACTCAGATAAGCTTTGATAGAGGAAGGAAAGAATCCTGAGACATTTGTTTTCGAAGAGAACTTGGAAAAAACCGAAGCTGATGAAGAGCCTGCGATGAAAATGGAACAGCTTTTGAGTACTTTAATGAGCAAAATGGAAGCCCGTTTTGATGAACGAAAGAATTCTCTCGAGGAACAAAATAATACTCTCGAGGAACAAAAGAATTCTCTCGAGGAACACAAGAAATCAATAGAAACCCGTCTGGACGAGCAAAAGAATGCTTGTGAGGAACAAAAGAATTCTCTGCTGAATTGTCTAGAAACTTGTATGGAGGAACAGAACAATTTTCTGAAAGGTTCATTAGACGAACAAAATGTGAAAATTGAAGAAATCCAGTAGGAAGTTCACAACAAGTATCGGGAGTACAACAAAATATAACGGAACAGCTTGATAACTTTAAAGCAGATCTGGAAAGAATAAAGAATCGTAAGCCTCCAAACGTAGCAGCTGAAATATCCGGTGCAGGTAGAATGAAACCTCCAATATTTGATGGACAAAATTCGTGGCATATCTTCAAGAGACAATTCGAGGCAGCTTCAGAGGTAAATGGATGGAATGATGAAGACAAAGCTATAGCTCTGGAGTTAGCACTTCGAGGTCCTGCGTCAGAACTCTTACAAACTGTACCGATTGAAAATCATCGTAATTACTCTTCATTAATACAGGCGATAGAATTACGTTACGGAGATGAGCACATGCAGCAAGTATATTGTCTACAATTGCGCAACAGGATTCAAAAACATGGCGAATCACTACAACAATTGCAGGCAGATGTGGAAAGATTAGCGCATCTTTCATACTCCAACGTAAATGCGGATTTCCTTAATGAAGTGGCAACGGAGGCATTTGTGAACGCTATTGCAGATCAAAATTTACAACAAGCGTTAAGGCTAGCAGTAAAGAATTCAACAGCAGAAGCACTAGCCTATTCATTAGTGTAGTGTTCTTCGATGCTGGGATTGTAATAAATTGCGACTGCAGGAAGCGCCGTAGAAGGGAATCAACAGAAAGGAAAGGGAGAGAAGAATGTCCAAGTTGGCGAATTAGAGATCAAGCTATTCTTAGAGCGACCAGACTCCAACCTTATGGTTTTGAGATGCAACATAGGAAAGGACTTATCCATGAAAATGCAGAAGCCTTTGTACAACGTCCATGCAAACATTGCGGCCGGGTGGAAGAAAAAGAAAGAACAGCAACTATACAGTTGGTAACTGTGGAACGATCAACAGGTTGCGACATCGAGAACTTGTGAACAGCGCAACGAGAAGATCCGGACATATCGCCTATTCTTGGCAATGACAGGATATTTCAGGGATGAGTGAAAATCTGAAAAGCTACTGGGCTCAATGGAATTCTCTTCATGTTGAATGCGGTATTTTAAAACGCAAATGGGAAGCACCTAACGGTAAATCATTCCGAATGCAAATAGTCTTGCCGTCATGAAAAGTCAACGATGTTCTAGGTAAAATGTATCGTGGAGCATCTGGAGAACATTTAGGAGTGAATAAAATAATTTCTAAAATACGAGAAAAGTTTTATTTTCTACATATGCGGGAGGATGTGGAGAAGTGGTGTCGCAGATGCTCTATGCATGCTTCTTACAAACGGCCGCTCCATAGCAGCAGAAAGGAAATGTACAAGTGTAGTACAAGAGCCTCATTGGAAGAGAGAGCTGATGTACAAGAAGTCACGAGGACAAAATTAGCAGTAAATGCCAATCGGATGAGCACCCGCTATGACTTACGTGCGAATTCAGCAGGATTCAATGAAGGTGATCTTGTTTGGCTGTACAAACCGAACCGACGTAAGAGACGTTCTCCAAATTCACACCAACACTGGGAGGGACCGTATTCAGTAGTAACTAGAATAAATCACGTAGTATATAGGATTCAACGTGGTACAAGAGGCAAACGAAAAGTCGTTCATCTGGATCGCTTGTGTCAATATTACAAGCATCAAGACCGTGGACCAGCTGTTGTTCGGGACGAACAATTTTAAGAAGGGGGCAGTGTTACGTGCAATAGAAAGAGACAACTGGTGACTCTACTGGCAATGGAGAGTAAACAATTTCAGGTTCGGAGAATCGATGACGGAATCTTCGGGAAGGTTCAGAAATACAATGAATAGAGAGTCAAGGTTCTGGAATAGAGCACTCCAGAATAATCTGGAGAGTTTCTAGGGTATAAATATAACAGTTGTCACCGCCAAAAAAAAGAGTCTTGTCTTAGACGTTGCAGTGTTAACAACCGAAAGTAATAAACGTGCCAAAGTGTTGTAATTAGATTGCGATAATTGAAAGTACAGTATTAGAAATAATTAAAGTTGAGTTGATTAATTGAAGGTTTATGAATTTTGTATAATTAGAGTGAAATAAAGAACTTGTGTATTAATTATTTAATATTGTGTTTTAAATAACGAACCAAAGGCCACGCTCGCAACAATATTAATTATAGGGTGGAGTATCAAAGGTAAAAGAATTTTTATAAATTTAGGAGATGGTATTTATGTATATATTAAAAATTACGTAATACATAGTTGAGTTTTAATTATCCAAAACAATTACCAGAAATTAAGAAAATTGGAAACGAAAACAGTACATCTGCATTGCTTGGTAGATATTGTAAGTATTTGTAAAGAATCAGTAATTATACATAGTCTTCGAAGAGGGTTCGTAGAAGACCCCTATGCCCATAAGAATCATTTAAAGACTAATTGAAACATTTGATAACACTTCCAAATTATAAAAATTACTTTTTCCAAATTATTACAACAAACAAAGATTTTTCCTTTTTTATAAATTTATTGTTAACAGAAAATAATTAAGGCTAAGAGAAAATATAAATTCTTAAATATTAACAAAATGTTTTAGTTATATTTTATAAATTTAAATATTTTATGAAATAGTAAAATTTTAGTTTCTTATTTTTATTTTTCTCACAAATTCCAAATTGGAACTAACATAGACATTGAAGCAATAACAGAAATTACAAATTATAATAATTAAAATTTTTCCGTGGTATTTTTTTTTATTTTTTTTGTAGTTACCTATTATCTGTATTTAAATGTTATCTAATTAGTAGCATCATTATTTCGTGCAAATTCCTTTCATTTCAGAATTGAATTAACTATGGCTATTTCCATACACGATTGATAAGTTTTGATAAGATAACACTATGCTGAAGAATTACTCGTTCGGCAACTGTAGATACTACTAGATATGAGGTAAACTTAACTGAACTCGTATTAAAAATTTTGTAGTTCAACATTTGTTTAATGATTGAAAATAAATAAATCCAATTAAATTCGGATTTATAGCGCATATGCCATAATTTCACAGTACCTTCAGATAATTATGTTTCATAGGAAAATATATCCTAAGTGGATTAATTATTGATTATCGATAGCAAGTAAATAAGAAGTTTTTTAAGGTATGGAACATTTTGCGCGTCTGCTGTTAAAAATTTCGACATACATATGTTACTACAACACTTCTCCTCATATTTTTCGTGCAAAAATGTGTTCATATATATATATATATGTGTTAAAAATGTGGTCATATCATAAGTGGTTATAATAATCTGACACTGTACAGCATAACCTTGTAAAAACAAGTAAGTCATAAGTCTAATAAAAAAAAAGTGAACCTACTGTTGCTTTATTTCTTCCTTTCCCATTCAATCCTACTTTCTACCTCTAATGAGAAAAAAAAAATTAAAGGAAACTTGATCAAAATAATACATAACCAAACTTGTAAATAAAAAGATATCGCGATCTGCAAGAAGATGGAAAAAAAGCTTGGTCTTATTTAGAAAACTACAGATACTATATATAAATAACTTTATGAAAAATATGTAAACAAATTGAGACCTTATTATAATAATAATAACAACGTAAGTATATAAAATAAAGCCAAATTGTCAATGCGTTCTTCTCAGGCAGTGTCCAAATGTATAAACGTAATGTTTGTATACTGGAGGCGAGACACTGCTAGCGTGCTAAACATTTCGCGTAAGTGAGTTTTATAGAGGATGGGGAGGGGGGAGGGGGAGGTTGGTTACAATGTCCTGCAACAAATATAATTAATTAAAACAGGAGTGTTTCTAACTGACATAGATCACTGTTTTCCTGTTTCAATTCACTTATTTTATAATTTGTATTAATGAACTTAATGTTCCGGTTGACTTATATTGACATTTACTTAAATTACTATTCCTATACTTTTATTATTATGCACTTCTCCGTTTTTTGTGCTCTTTGTTTAATATTGTGGGCAGTGGCGGATCCAGGGGGGACGGGGGCATTGACTCCCCCCCCCCCCCCACGATCTTTCTTCATAACAAACGTAAATATGTTTTCGACATTTTAACAGTATTATTTTAAATTGTGTCACTTTTCCACACAACAGCATTTATTTCTTACAAATTTTATTATGAGTTATGACATTTTTCCACAAAATTCAAAGTACAGAATTTAATTCTTGAAATTTGTTATTTTGAGTTGTGCCACTTAAAAAAAACTTGTAAAACATTTATTTCGCAACAAAGAAAAGCGACACAACTTAAGAGGATGCGGGATTAATAGCTAACCTCGCCAACTGCGGTAACAAAAACTTAAAATTTCTTTTATATAAATCTTCAGAAATATATTTACTAACAAATTGAAGAGTTCAGACTATTTTTAGCAAACAATTACTACGTTAAGCTAGAATTAATTCTATGTACAGCTTTTCGTTTTTTCGCTCTCCTGAAAAGTTGCATTTTTTGAGTTGGGTCACTTTTCTATGTGACGTGCGAACTGAGAAAGGGCTGTAAACAATAAATAAATTGGGTTTGTCGAAATAAATGTTTTTAAATTAATTATTTGGGTTAATAGAAATTCGAGAGGTTTCACTTTTCAACTTTCCGCCAATGGATTTTTCAATGTTGGCACCGACGTATGAACTATTTTTGACACAAAAAATTGTACCCACATGAAATAGCATATCGAGCAGTGCATATTATATATGCCAGTGCGTAAAACTGAGAAAAGTTTGGCTTGAATGACTCTTGCAGTTTGCACCCTATTCTATTAAAAAAATTAGTTTTTGTAAAAAAAAGTATATTAAAAAATGACACTTCATCCACACCGCTTAATGCGGATTTCCTAGTTCCAAGTACTGCAGTACTGCGGTGGCTATGCAAACCGACTTACAGCGTTGGATGTTTTTTATTTTTTTTGCTCGATTTAATTTGTAAGATGACCCCCCCCCCCTAATTTCAATGCTATATCCGCGCCTGATTGTGGGATAGTACTTTTTCGCCCTTGTTTTATATATTTACATAAAAAAATCAATCAGACTACTAATAAAAAGTAAATTGTGGTTGCTTAATTCAAAAGTAACTGTACAAAAATGTAATTTCAAATTGGCAAATTTCACTTGGCCGCGATCTGATAAGAAGAGCATATGAAAAAAAAACCCCTGCTCAAGGCCTTCAAATAAATAGGGGTGGATCCGAAATATATACACCAGTATACAGGGTGTTTCCCCTTAGGAGGTCAATAGAGCAGGAGGTGATACTTAGTACTCACCTCGACAAACAAAAAACTGTATGGCAGACGGGCAATATCAACCGTTTAGGAGTAACAGGGTGATTAAGAAAAAAAGCTAGTTTTTCATGAAACATCCTGTATTTTTTCATGGCCTTTCCAACAATTGCTCAACCACCATATCCTCTCCTCTCAGGAGTTACGGGGGTTTAAACAAAATATTTCTATATACTTTTTTTTTTATAATTTGACCTCTATTTTTATTGCAAAATGGTCGTTAACATAACTTTTTTATAAAAACTATAAACTGTAGACTCTCCTCTTTAATTTGACTTAGTATGTATACCCTATGTGTTATTTGTAGCTGTTAAGGAGTTATTAGCTCAAAACCTATTCATGTCATACTGAAATTAGCCGATATTTTTTATAAAATGACGTGTTTTCAGTCAGTAAGGGGACAAATTTAGGTTTGAGAATAGCTTTCAGAATAGGTTTTGAGCTAATAACTCTTTAACGGCTGCAGATAGCACATAGGATATACTAGGTCAAATTAAAGAATAGAGTCTACAGTTTATAGTTTTTGTAAAAAATTAATGTTAATGACCGTTCTGCAAAAAAATAGAGGTCAAAGTAAAAAAAAAGGAAAGAAAATCCGAAGTTTTTAGTTTAGACACCCATAATTCTTCAGGGAAGATGCGTACGAGGCTGATTGAGCAGTTGTTGGAAAGGCCATAAAGTCCTACATACAGGAGCTCTTAACTGTGACCGTACGTCCTGTAGTTTTTAAGATATAGGGTCTTTTGCGAAAAATATATTTTTTCTTAATCACCTAAACGGACGATGTGCCCCCCCCCCCACATACAATTTTTTGTTAGTCTAGGTGAGTACTATTACCTCCTGCTCTATTGACCTCCTAAGGGAAAACACTCTGAATAGTCCAGTCTTTGCTGTGGCCCGTTTTATATCCCCCCAGCTGTTGAACTGAACTTCCTTGGAATTTGGCCAATATGTGAGGTGAAGACGCCCAGACAGAATCTTGAGTTAAGTGGAATTGGAGCCATAGTGAAGAGAAAACAAATGAGAAAAAAAAACAGGAAATTTGTTTTTAATTCATATAAATATTAACAGTCATGCCGCATCTGGAGATCTTAATTTTTTTGAAATATATTTATATTAAGGCTGAATGGCAGAAAATAAAGATCTCAATTTCGAGTTTACAAAATTTTGAATATGTAAGTAGTAATAGCGTGAGTTTTCATTCTAATCACATTAGCAATGCCTATAGCAATAATGCTTATAAAGTACTATTCAAAATTATGCACATACATATATACAAAACCGAGTATTTGCTTGGACTACTAGATCCTGTCGTCACCACAAAAAGCTTTTGAGAATTAAAATGAATAAATCATTCACTTCTTATCAAGATGAAGGTTTACAAATTGATTTTTATAAAATAAACTACTTACGGGATTTATCCGGTTTTGGTCCACTGAATAAAGTTACCTCCATCTTCATTCTTGTGTTAAAATAAACGTGTAGTTATAAATTTTATTCAAGTTACAGGAGTCTCAATCTTAATGTTATAAAATTAATTATAACATGAAAAATATAAACAAATTTGGAAAAACAGATCCGGTAGCATTTACAAATATGCTTGGAAAACCTATGTATGAAAAATAATAAAAACTGGTGTGTACATGAACATTTTTTTAGGGGGTAGAGGAAAATAACACGATTTTTTGAGGTTTTTAATTAAAAAAAAAAAACACAAGACCTTTTTCAAAAATCTAGGCCCGGTAGCACTTGAACTGAACAGTTTTTAATATTTTGGCGAAGGTTTAAAATCAATATCATAAAAACTGTGGAAAATAAAGAGGGGGAACAAAATGTTTACAAATTTATTCAACCTTAATTAAAATATATATAATTTATGAATAAAAGTTATATATTTCCTTGCACTACCTTTGGAACGTTCTTGCTTGCCATTGATCTTGACATTTTGACAATAATAATTTATTGTAGTAACAAAACGCTCTAAATATGCATAGTCTTCTATATTATGTTATCGATTTGTTGTAAGATTTTTGAGAAAAACTGAAATAAAAGCAAATTTGGTAAAAATCATAATTCATTAGAAAGAGAATACAGTGTAGATTTAGATGCAGCCTTAATCTTGAAACTAGATACTTATAAGAGTTTCGAGAAAACGGCTTTACTAAAATAGAAGCAATTCTTGTTAAAAATCATAGTTCACCTCTATTGGAAGTTTTCTTTTTATATTTCGGAAATATTATTTCTCAATAGAAACCTTTTCGGCACCCGTTTCCAATCGGTTCATTTGTGTTGAATAGGTTTGAAATGTTAAAATTAATATAAATATACTGTAAGGCCACTGCCGGAATAGGAAGAAGGCATTTAGATTAGATTAGGGAATTAAGAGGGGCAACTGGCCCATGCACTGCAACCATTCATTGGTTTATTGTGTACCGATTTCTTTATAGTTATAGTATTTTTTTCGGGTGAAATTCCTTTGAAATCGGCAGGCTTTAATAAGTCTGAGCTAAAAGCCCGGAATTTACAATGTGAAGTGGTCCGATGTTTCATCCTCTCCAAAATATAGCCTATATACATACATCAGTGGATGCCACACATATACGATAGAGATGTGTTATTCCGAGGAATTTTCGGAGCCGGATAAGGACCATCTAATTCGGACCCGATTCATCGCTCCCATTCTATGGTTCCTTTAGTAATTCAATTCAAAGAAATATGTTGCGAACTCAGCTGATTATTTATTATAGAATTAAGAACAAACAACATAGCTGCCAATTAAAAATATAAGCATATAAAATTGTCGATTCCTTTTATCTGTAAATACTTGGACAACCTTTGGACAAAAACCTTTCACATGAGACTGAAGTTGCTGGTATACAAAGCATCATTTTTACCAGTTGTAGCAGGAATTGAATGTTTATTAAATATACTGTGAAAACGAACACTCCTAGACATTTTTATTGTACAAAACCATCTTCAGAATACGAAATCCTATAAAATTGGTTATAATCATTTATCTAGGGTATCATAAGAATTGGTCTTAGACAAATTCTAGCTTTTTTACTTGTTTAATGGTAAGTATTAAGCAGGATTTACATTATGATGATATGCATTTTTTACAGAAACTGTGAGGGAGAGTTTTTATGGTGAAAATGGCACTGACAAACTGTCAAATTGTAAATTGTCAAGTTTTTAATCGTTTTATCGTAGATATTGAAAGACGGATCATGGAAAGAAGTATAATTTTACAATTTCTAAAATATTGAATGAAATTACGAAGGAGTTCGAAGCAAAGAATGAGAGTATATCGAAAAAATTTCTCGCAAAATATCAGATGGTACTGTAATTCAGTTCTACAAGCAAAATTTTGTACGATAACGAAATTTTTGTTTATTATTTATTTCGTAGTAAACAAAAAATTCAGTAACTAATCTGCTAATATGTAAACGTCAATCCACTTCGATCCACTCAAGTGCTTACATGAAAGTAATTCTATTCAACTACCGAACTAACGCCATTGAAAATAATTCTAGTCCATTTCGTATTCACATGGCGGATTATCTCACTCCAAAGTACGCTAATCCACTCTAGTCTGATTTTTCTTCTGTATAATCTGAAATCGCCAAACGGCAGAGTTGACATTGACACTGGAGATCAAATTTTCAATCTATTTGTCAACTCTACCTAAAGGTGGAATTTTTCCAGCAAATTACAACGGAAAAAGACCACTGCAGTGAATCTGTGGACGTACTGCTGCCTGCTTGTGGACGGAAAACTACCTAAGAAATAACTTCATTATTTTCTATAAAGAAATATTTGAAAACTTTTAATTTCGCAATATTTAATTACAAACTCAAAACTTACTTTTATTTATTTCAACAAATAATTTGACTTGACAGATATGTATATGCTATAAAATTATAGCAACAACATCAATATGGCAGCACGAGTAGTCGAAATTGACAAATTAGGGTTGCCAATAACAATGTTTTAGTGTCAGTAACTATAAAAACTTACCATGCTTGAGAACTTTTTATGGTTCTGGACAAGCACACATTGACAAATCGAGCTTTGGAAAAAATGCAGAACGCGTTCGCTTCTCTCGTCACTCATAAATAAATTTTCGTATACGATATACTATCTCCCTCACAATTTCTGTAAAAATTTTATGCCATCATAATGTAAATCCTGCTTTATGGTGTTCTAAGATATATCGCAAAATTATTCCGATCTTATGAGGAGCATGGATGTTCCTTTTTTGGGATAAGGCGATATCCAAAGATTTGATTTTTTTGTAAAGCAATCTACCATAACGGGGTTGTTTTTTTCTAAATATTCTGCCAAAATTTCTGAGTATTTCATATGTTCAGTTTTCTTATGCTCCTCCTTCCATGGAAAAGTGGATTGAACAGGTCTAGAACTGCCTCTTCAACGACACAATATGTAAAATTTGTAAGTTTATAAGATAATCAATATTGATCCGCTCTTACTGCAGGAATGCTTCTAAAACTTCGGAAACGTAATAACCATGAACAATAAACCATCAAATGCCGTCAACTTTGCCAACTTTTTCTTTCCATCCAAGCAATTATATGCAAAAAGGTTTAACATATAAAACAATAAAACTTCAAGTTAACTATACATATTTAATTCCTGTGCCTTACCTTGTTCTAATCATAGCAAATATTCACATACATATAAGTATATGATATATCAATTTGTTATGAATCCGTTATAATAACGTTACATTCCATTACATTCTTACTATTCTCATAATCAAACAATTATTATTTTGCCATTAAATGTCACAAAAATTCCACAATCCAAATTTTTTTTAAAAAGAGGATAAGCTACAAAGGAATGTCGTTTAGGCATGTTTATAACAGGATAGAGGAGGCATTTTCGAAAAACGCAATTTTCCTTAAGCCATAAAGACGAAAGATTATTCCATTCGATATGAGACCCCCATTTATTCCAGGAAATTGCCTCTTTAAGGGATAAATTCGTATAACCCATACAAATCAATTGCCCTATGAGATTCCTGTCTGAATAAATCACGAGTTAATCGGCTCATTTTCACGAGCCTCAAAAAGGAAAATATTTGTGCCGAGACAACAAATCAGAGGGTGTATAATTCAGTGCAAAGTTCCGTTATGATTTGTAACCACTTCAATTTAATTTGATTAGAATGAGCTGTTAATGATATTTACACTAAGAGAGATGGCCTTAGATATTACGTGCGACAGAATAATATTGTTGCAAGATTGATGAGGATTTATGGTGCAAGAAGGATAAAATATTGTAAAATAAAATTTTTGTATGTCGATTTGGATGTCTTAAGAGATTTTACAAATCTTTTAACACTGTTCTGTAATCGGGGTACCTTTTATCCAAATTGGAAAGAAAAATAACTCTTAGAGAATTTTTGGTAAGCTCAATAGGTAAAATACTTAGTAATTCCGCGACACATGATTGACCTCACTCTCATTTTCTAATGTATCCTTGTAACAAATTACTCCTGTAAAATTTTATTGCACTTGTTTAGAAGCCAGGGTGGTTAATCAATGGTTCACGGAAGAAAACATAAGGGTCCAGGAATAGACATCAATATCTCCCGACATCAATATTATAGAGAATTTATGGGGATGGCTTACTAGGAAAATCTATGGGTCTGGCCGTCAATTTGATAGCGTATCAACCTTAAAAACAGCTATAATTTCAGCTTGGAATGAAATACTGATCGAAATCATACACGATTTGTATAACTCCTTACCAAAAAAGAATATTTGAACTTATAAATAAAAGTGGTGGCAACACTCATTATTAAATAAATCTTTAACTTTTGTATTAAAAACAATCTTTTTTTCTCTGAGGTCAATCAAGTGTCGGACCGTTTGATACCAACTTTTCAAAAAAAAAGGCGTTAATAATGTACTCCGTACCAAATGTAGCCAATAATAGCACAGCGAAATTAGGAATTTCCAGTGCTTCTAAACAAGTGCAATAAAATTTTACAGGAGTAATTTGTTCCAAGGATACATGAGAAAATGAGGGTAAGGTCAATCATGTGTCGCGGAGTGTATGTAATTAAAAAAATGGTAGTCTGATAACCTAAGTTAAGAACTAAGAAAATTTCGTTAGTTTTAAAATTATTTTGAAAGTTAGGACTCAAAAGCAAACAATTTATACTAGCTTATCGTAATGTAGATGGTTGTCAGTCATCTGATTACATACCCGGTTCTGGTTGAAGGCGGTATTATTTTACAGGGACAAATAAAAACTGTCGGCCATTCCCTGAACGCAAATATTAAACTAAAATTTGAATGGACTTATGGTTTAGTTGCATATAAAAGGCTCAAAACTCATTTTTCTCACCCGTCCATAAAAACTCGTAAGCGCATGTGGGATTTGTTGGCATTGTTATTAATGCTATATTCGAATAAATGCATATATGTATAAGAATAATGTATACTACAATCATCAAATAGTATTATTATTAAAGGCCCTGTCTTCAGTCATATTATAAACAAATAATATTTATTTTTCATATATGTATTATAAACTTTCTAAAAGTTCAAATTCAGGCACTTTATTTCTAGCTTAATACATAAGTTCTCCGTATTAAATATGATACTGAAGTCTTCTAGAAATGAAAAGTATTGTAAGGTATATCTGGAAAAAGTGAAGTTAAAGTTTTGTAAGAAATTGAAAATCAGTTCTAATTCTATTGTTTACTAAATAATCGGTGTATCTTCTCATCATGCATATATTCATCTCCATATGTATTTGTATAAATTGTAATAAAATTTTTGATTTCTTATTATGCAATTAACATTATTTCCTATTTTTTAAAAATAAAATATATACTCCTATGTAAAAGTATTTGATTTGCAAAAAAGGTGAATTTGATTTGCAAAAGGGTGAACTTAATGTGAAAAACTTGATTTATATTTTGACAACGTGTAGAAAGCTTAAATTTTGTTCGAACTGTTTTCATAAAAATAGTAAATACAATTTCAAAAATGAACGACATCGGGCCATCTTCGCTCCCTTATAAAAATTGGTGCTTTTTACGCATACTCTCAAAACGATCAGTCTGAGATGTTTTCAGTGTACTGAAAAGTTCTTCAGAATATAAAATCCCATCAAATTGGTTATAATCATTTTTACTGTTTAAAGAACCGTTCTAGAAATATTAGCGAAAAACTATTTCGAAAATCAAACTTACACTGAAAGGTGATCATACGAAATTACATACGGGCATTCATCTAGTCTAGGGTATTATAAGCATTGGTTTTAAATTTTAGCTTTTTTATTTGTTTTTCCTACAAAAGGCATTCTTTATATAATTTTTCCTCTGTAAAATAAGCTACAGATAATTAGATCCAAAGTGGTTTTTCAATATAAATCAGTGCCAGCAAACCAAAGCTAACAAATTTGAAAAACTTAAAAGAAAGTCCTTCAATTCAGGCAGAATGCATCATAGCGCAAGAAAATTTAATAGAATTCTGATCTTATAACTACAATTTGTGATTGCCATTGCTTATTATATTTTTGCGAGGGTGGCTTTCGGTTCGCTATTTAAAACACAATATTACAGATTTAATTCACAATTCCTATTTTTCGCTTTACACTTATAAAATTTACAAACAATTAATTAATCAACTCACTACAATTATTGCTAGTACTGTATTTCCAATTATCGCAATCCAATTAGAACACTTTGATCACTCCACTGTCTGAAATAAGACTACTACACTGGTGGTGGGTGATAAGTGCTATATTTATACTCTAAAAGCTCTTCAGAATCTTCTCGAGGACTCCATTTCAGAACCTTCCCAAAGATTCTATGATCGATTCTTCGAACCTGAAGTTGTTTACTCTCCATTTCCAGTAGCTGTCATCACTTTTCCCTTTTTTTTGCATGTAACAATATTTTCTAAATAATTATTGAAATCATTCTTTTGAATGTCACATTCAAAATATTTTGAAATTCATAAATTTTCTCTTTGTTTTCTATATACGGAGCAAATTTACTAGCTCATAAATTTTGTTGTTTTTAATATTTTTTTTTGTTGTTATACTCGATCGGCCTTGTATCAATTTTAGTTTGATATTTTTTATAATTTTGTCAATAAGAGAATCTCTGGGAAGACTTCCATAAATTCTGTTTTCGACGAAAGTAATGTTTTCGCATGCTTCAGAGTTAATAAATGCATACAGTTTTTCGTTAAGAATTTGAAAAGTAGTAATTATTGTTCTTGTAATAAGTTGATCTCTCTAAAAAGATCAATATTTTTAGTTTGGAAGGCCTTGGATAGTCGAGAACACTCCTGGAGATAGTCGATCATTATATCTATATCTACTAGGAACCATTTCTTTTGTAGTCGTATTACCATTCCAGAAAACGTTTAGTTAGAAAAGACCGTATAAAAAGCAGAGTAGATTCACCAAATATACTATGTTTCCATGAGCCAGAGTTTAGTTAGGATTCAGTTAGCGTTAAGTTGCTGGCTGAGTTAACTCGATGCTGTTTCCATGAACGCCTTGCGTGGAGTTGACATTTAATATATTTCATACAAATTAGTTGGATTTGTATTGGATAATACACCCATCTGCACTACTCTAACTAATACTTACACAAAATCCAACTCAATCCGACTGGTTTCGTGGAATTAATATGGATTGAACGAAACTCAACGCAATTCTCGTTTCCATTAAATTCCATTAATTATTAAAATTCACTATAAAAATGGTGAATATGTGACAGAGACGGTTCGTAAAACTCGAACATTTTTGGGTCGTCGTGAAGCACCTTGTCGGACCGCAATACAGAAATTGGTAGAAAAATTCGAGCTGTCGGGACAAGTTAGTGATGTGAAGAATAAAACCCGTGCACGTCGCTCAAGAACAGCCGAGAATATTGCTGCTGTAGCCGAAAGTGTTGAAGAAAACCCAGGTTTGTCCATTCCTCGTCATTCATTGGAATTAGGCATTCCACAAACGTCATTACATCGTATTTTGCATAAAGATTTGGGTCTTAAGGCTTATAAAGTTCAGTTAACACAAGAACTCAAGCCGGCCGATCATCAACAACGTCGAGTCTTTGCTGATTAAGTCGTGAAATGCATGAAAATGATCCGAAATTCCATAGAAAACTCATCTTGACTAATGAGACCCATTTCCACCTCGATGGCTTCGTCAACAAGCAAAATTGTCGCATCTGGGGCTCGAAAGACCCAAGAGTTATTGTTGAAAAGCCTCTCAATCCTCAACGTGTAACTGTTTGGTGCGGTTTATGGTCCCGCGGGGTCATTGGACCTTACTTTTTCGAAAATGAGGCTGGAGCAACAGTTACGGTGAATGGATTGCACTATCGACAGATGATTAATGATTTTTTATGGCCGGAATTGGATGGTATTGATCTGGACAACGTTTACTTTCAACAAGACGGCGCTACGTGCCATACAAGCAACGAAACCATTGATCTTTTACGGGAAAAGTTTCCGGACCGTGTTATCTCTCGAAGAGGTGATCACAATTGGCCACCGAGATCTTGTGACTTAACACCTTGCGACTTCTTCCTTTGGGGCCACGTGAAAGAGAAGGTCTACGCCAACAGCCCAGCGTCGATTCAAGGCCTCAAAAATGGAATTCGTGAGGCTATCGAGGACATATGGCAGCCACTTTGCGATTTGGTTATGGAAAATTTCATGAAAAGGATATGGTCCTGTCGGCATGGTCGTGGTGGTCATTTGGCTGATGTTATTTTCCATTATTAACGGCATACCTTCCTCTTTATAATGAAATAAAGATCGGATCATTTATCTCAAAAGATGGAATTTTTCTTTGAATATCAAAATAACACCTCTTATTGGAAAACCCTTTAGTAACAGAAAGAGCAGCTCTTAGGCGATATGAAGTCCATTTTGGCCCCAACACACTTCCAATTTTAATCATAGCCAAACTAAGGTCCTGACAAATAAATATTATTCAGTTCATTTTGGTTATTATTATATTCATGAAATATACTAGGGGTTATATACATATTTTGTCGAAAAAAAACTTCAAAAAGATTAACTTGTTTGATAGCTTTTATGGAATCATCTAAATCAAGTTTCAGACGATGATTAAGGCAATACCAAACATGTAAAAAAGTAGAAATCGTTAATGGGTTATTCCATAGTGAATCGATCAAAATTCGCACTTTCCCATCCCCACCATCACCAATTGCGTTGTTATTTCTCTGAAAGTTAGTTGAAAGTAGCTATGAGATCAGAATTCTATTAAATTTTTCTTTGGCCTGTGACACATTCTCCCTGAATGAAAGGATTTTAAAATTCTTCAAATTTGTCGATTTTTGGTTTGCTGGAGCTGATTTATATTAAAAGTCACTTTAGCTTATTTTACAGAGGAAAGTACAATGTTTTAGGGAAAATTTTATATAGAATGCCTTTTATACGGAAAACAAATAAAAAGCTAGTAGTGGTCCAAGACCAATGCTTGTGATATGCTAGACTAGATGAATACCCACCTCTCTGTGCATGTTTGATTTTTGAAGTGGTTTTTCGCTAATACTTCTAGAACGGTTTGTCGATAGTAAAAATGATCATAACCAATTTCATTGGATTTTATGTTCTTAAGAACTTTCTAGTATCTACAATAAAAACGTTTAGAACTGATGGTTTCCATCGTATATGTAAAAATCCTAACTTTTTATATGGCAACACCAAGAAGAGGTTGCCCGATTTAGGCTAACTTTAAATTTATATTCACTATTTTAATGAAAACACCGTGTGCTAAATCTTAGCTCTTTACGTTGACGCGTTCTCAGTCAGTGTCCAAATATATAGTGAAAAACGTAATTTTTGTATAACAGTCCATTTTCGAAATTTAAATTTTCTTTTGTTGTTTTAAAGCTCGTGTGCAAAATCTCAGCATTTAAGTTAACACATTCTCGAGTTGGCGTGAGGACAGATGGAAGTACAGGCAGACAGACAGGCGAACACACGGACATGCAAAAATTAAAACAGCTTTTTATGTTATGCTTGGGTGTTTAATCCCTTTTGGTGTAACAGTGTCGTTTCTATGCGTTACAAACGCAATCACAAATTTAGTACTTTATAGGGTATTAAAATTAAAGATAATGAAAATATCCCTTATCCCTGGATATCTCATAATGGATCCGTTTAGTTTTTTCTAATTTTTCTAAATCTTAATGTTGTTAGTAAATTGTTAAATTGTCAATTTGGGATCGTAGTGTGTTTGGGGAATAGATTTGTGCCAATACCTTTTTGAAAAGAAAAAAATAATAACAGGCAAGGACCGACCGGAAAATTTAGTTAAGGTTACAATTAAGAGAAAAAATAACAATTAAAGACAAGATTAGGTGAAATTGCGAAGTGTTAAGGGGTTGAAAGCAGTTTTTGCGATTTTCGGCGAAATGTGACTTCCTATCGGAAAATGTTCTTCGCAAAAACTAAACCCAAAAATTATATAACATAAAGTTATCACATAGCCCATGCTACGGTCGAAAAACTCCGGAAAAGCGATTTACATGAATTTTCCTCGATTTTTTCTGCAAGTTTTCACCATTGTCGGAGAGAAAGTAATGATGTCAGTTGATAGGGAACTTGATTCTGCATAATTTAGAAAACTTTTTTACCGGAAAATCTTCCGGAAAAGTCGGAAAATTCTGTAATTTTTTTTCGGAAAAATCGGAAAACTTTGCATTTTTCCTGAAACGGATTTATCACTAATCCAATTTGTACCAAATTTTCAAATGATTTTTCCCGATTTTCCGGGTTTTCCATGGAATATTCCGGTTCAAATTTTGATACATTCAATTGTCACGCGATTTGAACCTGTGTGCTAAATTTCAGCTCGCTGTGATGACGAAAAGTGCGTCTACGAGAGTGTCGAAAATAGTAAAAAAGAAATATATATATACATACAGGCAGGCAAATTCGTGTACGAGTTAAAGGGACGGGCTGGCCTCAAAATAATACCAACGCCACTGAACACTTTGTTCTCAGCTTTGGCAGCTCTCTGTAATTGTTTTAACACGTGCTGTTCAAACAGCATAGAAATTACACAAACAAAAATTGGATAATTCTCACAATATTTCAGCAAAAACCGGTTTTCACAAAACCCCGGGAACATTTCGTGATTTTTTGAGAGATGAGACTGTTAAGTTAACTTTGGTTCCACGCCACAACGAAAATGGAACAAAGTTTCTAGGGGCAAATTTAATGTGATGTGGTTACTTTAAATTCTACGAAGATTTAATGTTTCGAAAAAGGTTTGTTTTTATTTATAACAGTAAATTTCAAGCGGATTTTAGTCACAGAAATATGGGAAAGGATGAAAGAAAAATGGGAATCAAATGCAGTTTGGATCATTACAGAAATTCGAGAAGGGAGACTGAAAACTTAAAAATATTCAAATTTCCTTCAGATCCCTTAAATTTTAATATTTGGATATTTGGTAACTAAATCTAATGCCATACAATTACTTTTGTGACCCGTTGTCCCATACCTGTGCGACGATTCAAGGTCTTATTCAAAACTTTATTATGCATCTTGTCTACCTAATCCTATAATTCTAAATTCCGACAAATTTTCCCTTGTACGAATGATGTTCATTTGAAATATAAACACATACATATGTATACTATATATACCTACTTCATTCACCTATACTTCATACATATTATATCACCCACGAAAATCATATCTGACGTAAACAATGCATTGCTGTAGCCGGGCCGTTAAGGCCTTTTAATGTGTCGGTGCCTTCGGAAACTTCATGGCTTGTCTTATATACCGGGGATTGCGAAACAATACAAGTAATGTATTTTTTCTTATTTCAGGATATAGTAAAGAGAATAAAATAAAATTCTCAGAGAAATTGAAAACCGAGAGCGATATGTGCAGTGGCGTTGTTAATGTCTGAGAAGGGGTCACACGGGTTCTGCTAACAAATCCCAGAAAGCCATTTTCTGGGTACAACCCAAGCATGGTCATGCGACATCTTTATGTTATATTATTTTGCTAAAACTTTCATATAAGGCATTTATCAACATAAGGTCAAATTTTTCGAGAAAATGGAAGAAAACCGATTTTTCAGTTTTTCATTTTTTTCT